>CM035780.1:14574218-15174218 GCA_020466155.1 Pachypeltis micranthus | reverse complement strand
TTTGTATGGAATTCACCAGAATGGTGTGATACTTTATAACCGCCGTTGAGCCACCTTAAGCTACGTAGCTGATTGGAGAACCAACACGATTTCTGTGAGAACGGTAGCGTCATATCAGCGGAGATAGTTTGGATAATGCTATAAAAATTGATTTTTTTCCACCTGGAAATTGTTGATAATTATTGTACTACTTGGAAGAAAGGTCTATGTGACCACCCTGCTATTTTGAACTGTCCACGCTGACAATTTTATCTAAACTGTCATAGTCGTTCTTGGAAAAATTTTCGGGAGGTTTCATGTTTACTCGTAAAATAAAAAAACACTGAAAAAAGTTACTCTTGACAGTAATTTGCGGGGTTTTACCAAACATTGAGGGAACTGTCAGAAAAAATAGTAACCAACTTTCAACTCAACGGTCGTCCGTTTTGCGCTAGAATGACAGGCACGTCGCATCTGAGCTGAAAGGACATGTGCGCCACACAATAGGCCCATTCCTAGGCCTCCAGATCAAAACGAGACTCCAAAATAAGGGTTTGCGCTGAGCGAGTTCCAAACTAACTGATTCAAGCGCCAATTCGACTACTTTTTTCCTCAAACACGGCAATAACGACTCCTAAACGCGTTTAATATCGATTTCTCCCGCGCGTATCTGCGGCCATCAAAACGACCGAAGGCACGGCGTTGCGATACCAATAATTTTACTCGGACTCAATTGTTTTATATTCGGTCGAAATACGAAACCTTCTAATTTAAATATTTTGAAACGTTTTAACATTTCGCCTCTCTCCAAGACCCCCCTTAGATGAAGCGTGACGTTTGGAAACAATAATTCGTAGCGCTAAATATTTAACTTTCAAACGCAGTGAAATTATAGCGTCCAGAGAATGAGATCGCTGCTTCACTAACTGTTTTCAAAATGGAGCAGTTCAGGTTTGATGGCCTGTGGAGCAATGGCGTTTGCCCACGGTCCGCGATTTTTCTATCGCTTTAGGATATTTCGTCGAACTCGTTTTTAGGACGTCGTTCGGAAGCTGGCGCAGCTTCGTCTGTAATATATTGATCATCGATTGATCAACCCAAAGCAGAGATGACAAAACTAGTAACTCATTAAACCATGCAGTTTCTGCGAACTTGGTAGGACTTACAACGTTGGTAATTGATTACGCGAATATAAAGTAACCGAGACAAAAAATAAAGTGGACTGTATGTTTGAAAAATGTAAACAAAAATATATTTACCGCTCGAGCCTTGACGCTGGGTGAGCGTCAAACCACGAAATTAAGAGAAGGAAGAGAGAAAAGAATGAAAGGACTGTGGCAGTTCAATATTGACACAAGGGCGAAAACCAACTCAATTTCAAATTGTAACAAATCGGAGATGTTGGTCAGGGCCCTAATGGACACGGGCGCTTTTTACTTTCCGCTACCCGAGGGGAAGGAAAGTATGGTAATCGGGTCAAAAAAAAATTTGGGTTTTCTTCAGACCTTTACGTTTTGAGGCCTACTGAGTCTAAAAAACCTAATTTCGGCGCGTGGTCCGTGTGTGTGTATGTAGTTCGATTTGCGTGAGAACGGCTGATCCGATTGAGCTGGTTTTTTTTGTTTTGTACGTTATTTTTTGTAGACACCAAAATAAGGTCATGGACGATTTCGGCCGGTGGAAAGGGGGGTGGGGGGACGAAAATGTACCAAAAACTAAGGTTTTTCGCATTTTTCTCAAAAACGGCTCTAACGATTTTGATTAAACTTTCAAATTATCTTCTACTGATCAATACCTAACTTTTCTTCCCCATACATATCTCCATGAAAATACGGTGAAAGGAGATATAGGCCTATGAAGCAAAAATAGGTTTTTTACGCTTTTTGGCAAGACGACTTCAGCGATTTTCACCAAACTCACAGGGTGTTTTCAAATAGTTAATACCTACGTATTGTTCTCAATAAATGTTCCTGTGGCGGTCCATTAAACAGAGATAAAAATCAAAATGTATCGAAAATAACGTTTTTTCGAACATTTCCGTAAATTCCAGGGTAACTTCTTCACCAGATGTGATAAATTCTAATGAACTATCTTTTAGTCACCCATACCCACATTTCGTTCTCCGTAATTATTTCTGTATATATATGTTGAACGGAGATATAAGCCAAGTTAACTCAAAAAAGGAGATTTGTCGAATATTAATTTATCGGTATTCCATTTTTCTCAAAAACGGCTCTAACGAATTCGATCAAACTTTCGGAGTACTCTCAAGCTAACTAGTTCCTACATTTTGTTCTCCATAAATGTTCCTGTAGAAATGCGTTGAACGAAGATATAGCGCCCGCCTATGTAGGTGGTGTTCGAACTTAAAGGGGTGGGGGAAAGTTGTGTGTTGCTACGCACCAGATATTTTAAAACTGCTACTTCCGGGTGTTTTCGAAAGATCAAAAGATCAGGTTCGCCTCCACGAATACGTGACTGTTAACAATTAACATGCAAAGGCCATCTTCCGGATGTCATTGCAAGTAGCCGTTAGTAGGGCATGTTATAATCACACACTCCCAATCATATTTATAATTGTGTTTCCTAAGCTACAGGCTGAAATGAGTGCATCCGTGATCAATCAAGCAACCGACCAAGCTGGAGCTTTAAAGAGAGCCCATCTCAATTTTCTTTTTACTTTCCTTGGCTCTACAAAGTAAAAAGAAAAGTTATGTAATCGGCTGAAAAAAAAATTTTGAGTTCTCTTCAGATCTTAACGTTCTGACCCCCCTGAGTCCGAAAAACACTATTTGGGAAAATGGTCTGTGACTCTGAGCATCAGCTCAAAAATGCGTCTTAGTCCCGGTGGGTGGCCAGACTGGCAGCTGCGGCGCATGTGGGGACCTCCCTTTGACCCTCAATGGACCAGTGAAAGGGGCTAGAATCAATATACCTGAGGGGGAGCTTCCAGGACACTGCTTCGAGCACCTCTCGCTCCACACAACAAATAAGCTCACAAGGGTACACTACATCAGTCTGCTTCTTTAATCCCCCCCCCCCCATTAGTAAAAATAACATGACAAAGTCAGTTAAAACATCAGCAGGTAATAAAAACGCCACCTGCACCTCTTCCTCGGCTTGCCAAGCTCGACCCCTCCCTCTTCAGACGATGAGCAACCTGTTTGTCGTCCAAACAAACAAGGGTGGAAAGAACCAGGCAAACCGCCTTCACACCCCCCCCCCCCAGGTAACCCGGGCAACCTGGCTACTACAAGCAGTAGACACCCTCTGGACCCTAATCTGTTGGACATGGAACAGATACGTACGGCAATTGCCCAGCAGCCAGTGCCGCCAGCCCCCCAAGCTCAAGGAGGAAACAGACCTGTGTGTGTATGTGTGTCTGTGAACTATTTTTAGAGAGAACCACCATACCAAATCCTCTCAAACTTGATATCTAGCCCGCAGGTTACCATGGGACGCCATAATAAGGGTATGAGTAAAATCCACCGAAAGTTAACTATAGTTATCATAGTGATCAAAACACCAAATATTTTTTTTCCCCTGAAACGGCTTCAACGATTTTGATTAAATTTTTTATATCGATAGCTCTGAATAAGGCAATCATAGCATAAAATTCCCATTGGTGGGAAAATGACGAGAGCAGCACAATAAATTATCAACATTTTCGACGAAAAGCGTTTTTAGCGCAGTTTTTTCCTCATAAACTCCGCTGGAATTTTTGTAGAATGTTAAAAAAAAGTCGTGTTGTAGTCCAATCCAATACCTAACGGGTGAGTGTTTAAAAACGCTCATGGGGCTCACTCCAGAAATTCCTGAATTTCAACTACCGCCGTTTCGCTTAATACCAGTTCTAACAGTTATTTTCCAATAACTCTGCATAAGTGATTACTATCCTTATCAAAAAAATTTGTGTTTACGGCCTCATTAATTTTCTGGGTAACATTTGCTCAATAATGGTCCTGGAATGAGTACGAGCAGCACAATAAATTCATTAACTGTAATCGCTGCCGCTTCATGCAGCCGTAAAGCGTTGTTTGACGAATTTCAAATTAACTGAATGATAAATGAATTGATTAAATAGAATTAGCTATATACAAAGTGAATTGATGTAGAGCTAAGGAAAGTTGTGTGTTGCAACACACCAGATATTTTTTCTCAAAAACGGCTCTAACCATTTTGATTAAATTTTTTATATTGATAGCTCTCAATAAGGCAATTATAGCATAAAATTCCCAGTCACTAGAATGTTAAAGAAAATTAGTTTTGTAGTCCAACCCAGTATCTAAAGGGTGAGTGTTTAAAAACGCTCATGAGATACAAGGCTCACTCCAGAAATTCCTGAATTTCAACTACCGCTGTTTCGCTTAGTACCAGTTCTAAAGGTTTTTACCCAATAAATCTGCAAAAGTAATTACTATCGTGTTTACAGCCGCATTAATTTTCTGTGTACCAATTGCTCAATAATGGTCCTGCACTGAGTACGAGCTCATAACTCGTAAGCACTGACTCCAGAGAATTGGTTGGGGAAGTTACATGATTTGTGGGCGTCTTGGAAGATGCGGTTCTGATACCATGCGAGAGCGCTGGGACTTGTTCAGCATCCACAAAACCCAGACCTGTGGATGTACGGCAAGTTGTCACGCAGACAGTTTCAGGGTCTCTACCCCGGGGAGGGCTGTTGCTCGTGTGTCATCACGAGGAGGTTTGACCCTGGGGAATCTCGTATGATTTGGTAGGGGGGGGGGGCTGGTTTTCACATGATCTATTTACTTGGGTGGCTAATTTCATAGGGAAATATCTACAGTATGTTTTACAGCAACAGCCTTCTTCTCAACCTGTGCAAAACAGTTATAAGGCAGCCAAACCTCCAGAAAGGCTGGAATCCAAACCACCGTCGTTTCACTTACTATCGTTTTTAAGAGGCAATCTGGTACCAGTTCTCTGTCTTCACATCTTCGCGTTTGGACAGCTAGCTGCTTTCAGTCCACAACGTGACCCCCTCCCTTCCTTCTCATGAGGTCGTGGACTCACCTGCACGTGAGACAGCGACTCGGAAAGGTTTCCACAGCTACGGCAGTATGCGTGCACAGCCCAATCTCGTGCGCCAGTACATCTCATCGTGGCAGGTACTGTGGCACGGTGACCAAGCGTGTTGGGGCGCGAAGCCTTCCGAGCCAGGCAGGGATAGAACCAGTGGACTCTGGTTCGATCCCCAACCAGGCACCCCCCTCCTCCAAACCCAGGGGGGTGAGGCAATGGGTACCGGCGGCGGCTGGGACACTGGGCCCCCCAACGGGCTCGCTGGGGAGTTAGGACATGGGCCCAATGTGTGCCACGGCGAAATGCCATTGGTCCTGCAGCTCTAGCAGCGTCGTATGGCCCGCAGCTGCCTCCCTGGTATGAGTGAGTGAGTAGTGTGGCACGGTCCTGAACAAACGCTGCAAACTATAGTAGAGCAACGCGTGGTTTCTCGTTTTCTCAGCACAGGAGATGAAAGGCGTGCAGGACGGAGGGTCTTTTAAGGGAAACGAAGAGAAGCTTCCCATTGAAGTCACAAAGCCCTCTTACGAACTGGGTCGTCCAATGTCTGGGTCAACATATTTTCTCTCAAGATGCCATTAAGGATTCCCATCTAGCCTTTCATTTTTCTAACGCCCATTCGTCTCCCAACCTACACACACGCCTTTAGTGTCTTATATGAAGCAAGTTGGTTGCTAGTTTGATATAAATCTAGGGTTACCAGATGTACTGATTTTATCAGTACGCGTACTGATTTTTAGACCCCCGTACTGATATACTGATTTTTCAATGAAGTGTACTGGTTTTCAGCGCAAACGCCTTTTTTCGCAAATTTATCCAATTTTATTAAATTTAAATACACACACGCGCACATTCGATAAACGCACCGAATGATTTTTAAATCGAAGGAAAAGAGACGAAATATATCGATCGTTATCGAGACTTTCGATGTACTGTTATTAACTATAAGAACATGTCATGCAGCGATTTCCATAAGTATCTGATGAAAACTGAAAATGTTGAAATATTGAAAGCAATCGGCAGTGCCAAAAAATACGAAACAAAGAAAATGTAAATTGTGCGATGGTCGAAGATAATTAAATTCTACCTATTTGAGATGCTGGAATTTGTGATTTATCTGTACCCTGCCCCCTTTTTTTTTGCTTTTTTGCTTTTTTGATGGAGACGTACTGATTTCTCGCTGGACCGATCTGGTAACCCTATATAAATCGAATAAAATGAGTATTGAAAGTTAATAGCAATAATTTGAGTAGGACTGGCTGATATAATAAACGTGGTTGTCAGTCAGTTGTTTATTGTAAATACTTGATTATCTGACGTTCGAGAAGCGAAGCGTTCAGGCCACTTTCCGTGATGGTTCAAGTAAGGAACACGAAATCGGGGACAGTTCTGATTGTTGAGTGTGTGACCTTGGGAGGAACGCCGTTTCCGAGGGCTTCCGAACGGTTGTCGCTTTGAAGCCGGGAAACAATGCTACGTTATTGACAAAGCGTGTTGCGATATTCTAGTTCATATTTCAGACGAACTTATATCGTTACTTCACGGATGGTTTACGTCTGCATTTGCACATCTTTGGGAGTGGTTTGGTACCATCTTTGGCCTTCGCGGTCTTCATTTGTTAACCGGGCCATCACGACTTTGGGCTGCAAGTCAACGAGCCTTGTTGACAAGCAGTGTTTAAGTCGTATTGACTGGATAAGAAGAGGTATGGACGTTTCGTTACACCAAATTAACGATTTCTATTGTTTTTGCGCGGAAAAATCCTGAAGTAGAGATGAATCATTGGGGTGAGGCGGTTCCACTCACCATCAAGCCACTCAAGAACTGATTTCCGGTCTAACCTCTGCTATCACTTCTCGCACTTGCTGTCAGGGTTCCTCCCACCTGGGAGACGAATAATGTGAGTCAAGATTCCCGTCAGTGTGTCGCAGTACCTGCAAAACGTATAATTTTTCTTCTATTCCCCGTACACTCCATGTTGACGTTTCCTTCCAACCCATGATGGAATTGTTCAGTCCCCTGTAGGCATGGCGTAGGGCATGGTGACATAACAAGCATTCTTATTGGCTCTAAGACTGTTCAGCGCGCCCAGCATATCTTGAGAGCGTCTTTTTCTTGGCCAGTTTGTTTCATTACTGCATCACTCAGAAGAAGCTTATCCGTACCTCTACTGTACATCAGCGCCCATTTTATGAGAGAAGCAGCTGGACACATGGCTTAGGTTTTGTCATGAGTCTGCTGAGGGTGCTCTGCTTTGTCCAGGCTCAAACCTGGGTGTCAAAACTAGATTTGTGGCGATATCAATGCACCAGATTCAGAGCCTCAATACCTGATATTGCTACACACTCAGCAGTACCTTGGAGTAATGAATGATTCCAAGCTGAGTACCAGGACCACACCCTTAGGAAAGTGCTCAATATAAAGAATAGGCTGATGATATTGCAGCTTACCTTTCATGATGCCACGATTGTTGCAAGTACATCATAGTAAATTAAGAAGTCCTTCATTGTCGCCACAGCCTTCAGTAGCCACAGCCCAACCTGCCCCTGTGGTGCTCCTCCACTATGGCTCTCTAATGTGCCAACATACTCCATACACCAACCTGACTGGTCCTTCCTTGCTTTATTGTTGGCCTTGTTAACGTCCAGGGTCACTAGCAGTAATACATGGTGGGAGTGTGTGGCTTCGTCTACCATGCATGCTGCTTTCACCATCTCTTCCATTACACCTGTGAAAGACGAGCCTTACCTGAAGCCATAGTAGTGTTGTGAGAGCCCTGGATATCTCAGCAGTGAGTACACTGAGTGTTGAAGCCACTTCCCCTCTACTCTAAGAAATACAAGAGTGTTTCCTAAGGGGGAGGCTGTTTCGCCGTTGCGATTGTGGTTCCAGGACAAGGCAGACTGACATCAACCATACAGCGAACGTGCCAGGGGTTAGGCAATTGTCAAATACTCCTTCCAGCAGCTGAGTGTAATGGCTTTGCACGCTTCTGTGAATCTCATCAAGACCTGGAGCTTTGTCTTTTCACACAGCTCGTGGGTCTGCGTCCACTTCTACCTTCTGCCCAATACTTCTACCCAATGTCGTGCAGCTGTTAGGAACTGAAGAAGAACGCATTAAGGTTCGGCCCATGCCTGCTAACTGCAGCACCTCGACTTAATTCTGGAGGTACACCAGCACTAGCTGGTAACTTCTTCTGAATAGATCGTAATTGAGCTTGCATCACAACTCCTCTACCCAGGCCTTCTTAAAAAGCCACCTAAAGAGTTTCTGCTCCTGGTGGAATGCTCCGCGTGCTACTAAAATTCTTCGTTCTGAGTTAGATCACTCAATAAACGAGATTGAACACTCCAGCACCTTTGAAGGGTCTGGATTGAGTTTTCCTATAGACAGTACCATATCAGGACACACCAAACGATCCGTGATTCAGATCTCGCTGGAGCCACTGGCTGCCAAGTTGTTTTGAAAAACAAGATATGAGTGATGTTTCCGACTAAATCGACAACTATACTAATCAAGGTCTTTGATTAGTGAGTTCACTTAGAAAAATGAGATGAGCGGGATAAGCAGATCGTTAATCTATTAACTACAGCCTTCGGCTGAATGAATACTAATCACCCGTAGCGCTTGGGCAATACTGAGCCACTATTATTATCGATAGTTCAGCCGCCCAACTGAATAAAAGAACCGACGCTAACCCCTTTCAGTCGAAACTCGAAAGATAATCAAGTTGGTTACCTGTATCTGTGTTGAGTGTATTTATATATGAAACCCGTGCAATACGGTTAGTGTTCAAATCGGAAAGGTGAAGCTTCAAAGACAGTACAGTCTTTACTGTGGACAACAGCTAATTTAGGCCACACATATTTTGTTTCTGCGTTCTTCGAATTTCTCTCCGTCATTCCCCCGATTCCCGATTCAACTAAGTGCATAAATGAGTCTTACATATCTGTAAGTGTATATATATCGTTAAAGTCGAAGATTCAGTCGTTACCGGAATCAAATAAAACGGATTATAACTTGGGCGAGCAGACCGGAGAAAACTAACGCGAAACTGAACGAAAAGTGCGCCGCATCACACAACTTTCTTTAATCCTACGTCAATTCACTGGTTTTCGCGGCTTTTGCTGCTAATTGTATTCATTTTTCAGTTCATTTGAACTCGGTCAAACGTTACCTCACGGTGGTAAAAGTGATAGCGCTCATAGTTCGGGAATTTGTTTCGTTGCTCCTACTTGTGCCAAGGTCGTTATTGAGGAATGATTATACAGAAAATTAATAAGACTGTAAACACAGGTTTCAAGAAGGATAATAGTGGCAGTTTCAGAATTATCGAATAAAAATTGTGACAAGTGGTAAGTGCGGTTGTTAGGCCTGTAGTGGAAAATGAAGCCATGCAGATGCTATTGAATAAGCTGCAACATAGGGTGTGTCTGACCGTTACAGGCTTTATGAGAACATGCCCTGCAGCTGCACTGGAGGTCTTGTTGATTTAGCTCTAGCCCATATCCATGTTAACACGATGGCGTTACTGCAGACTGTGTGTATGTTGGAGTTGGGTCTGATCATGCGGGGGAGTAGGGGTTCCTGCCACTTGATCCTTGACAGGGTGAAGGTGGAGGTGCCCGCGTGGTTCAACTTCGCGCTACTCTTTTGGATACTCTTATGCTTCAAGCTGGGGCCCTGGTATATTACACTGATGGCTCGGTGCAGGGTGCCCTGGCTGGGGCATGCATCTTTGGGCCAAGAATTAGAGCAGCGATCCCATTGGGGTGGCTGGCCACAGTGTTCTAGGCCAATGTGTGGCAGTCTGTGTTCAGTGGCTCCTGCAGAGGGGACTGAAGAGGCAGAAGATCCACATTATGGGGGACAGTCAGGCCACTCTCAAAGCCTTAGCCTCGTATTGTCTTACGTCGTGGCAGGTGTGGGAGTGTCTGACTGGACTGAAGAACAACAGCGTAACACTGTGTTGGGTGCCTGGCCATCAGGGAATAGAGGGAAACGAATGGGCCGATGCGCTGGCTACGAAGGGCGTGGCGCATATCCCTGTCAGCCCTGAGCCCTTTGTTGGGACTACCAGGAGCCACTTATGTAGAGAGATTGACAAATGGGAGGATAGGAGCAGGGTTGCCCATTGGCAGGCGTCGCTCGCACGAGGGAGAAAGGAAATGAGGATCATATGTGGCCTGTTTACAGGTGAGTCCATGAGGCTCATGGACGCCCTTACAATAGGCTCATTTGTGGCCTGAGTGAGGGTATCGCCTGCATCCACCTATTCTACAAAAAAAAGTGGTAAGCGATGTAATTGCGGTTAAAATTATGGAGATTATGAAGCACCTCTTATACGTTTTATGAGTGTGACAAACGCTCATCATATAGTTACTTGTAGTAACATTTGAGCGATGTTCATCAAGAAAAAAACTGTTCTAAAAACGAATTGGTAATTTATTATGCTGCTCTTATCACTTTCCTACGAATGAGAATTTTATGGTATTGTCGGGTCATTTAGAGCTCGAAACACAGAGCGAAATCCCCCTAAAACTAACTTTAGTTATCATAGTGATTACAACGCCAAACATATGTTTTTCCTCAAAAACGGCTTTCACGATTGTGTTCAAATTTTTTGTATGGACAGCTACGAATGACGTGATTGTTCGGCACAGGCTGAAGTAATTGAGATCTTGAGCTCAGGCCTTTCCCAGGTGTGTTTGGCCCAATAGTTTCAGACCCTTTCAGCCGGCTTCTCCTCCAGACAAAAGGTTTAAGTTCGGTTCAACTGTAGAAGCGACATCGGACTTTCCAAAATACCCTCTCCCTCCCCTCAATTTACCTCCTTCTCCAACACACACACAGGTCTTCCCAGGTACACTCGTCTCCCAGCGCTCACTACAGACATTCCAGTCCGAGCTCTACTCGCTTTCTCTCTCCGCTCTAGTTTCCTGCGTAACCAGTTCACACGCATTCAGAGCCTCCTTGTGTCCCCACTTATATACTCAACCTCATATCGCTATTCTGTTAAAGTTCAATACAGTACTTACTCACGTTCACCGAGTTCCCTGTTTATCCCGAAACTGCAAGTGCTACCACTTTCTGCCTGTAGCAAAAATTCAAATGAACTGAGTGAAAAATAAATTGAAGAAGCCATGAACGCGAGTGAATTGACGTAGAGCTAAGGAAAGTTGTGGGGCGCAATTCATATTTTATTGATTCAGGTCATAGCGTAATTTTGGGCGTGCCGTGCTGAAAATCTTATTTAAACTGATTCGGTGTCACAGTACTTCACCAATCGTGCTCACAGCACTCACAAAACCTGAAAGCACCAAGGTCTGAAGGAAAGTCGAGAAAATACCAGGTGCGCCGCTCTGGAAACTAATAAAATCTGTTTTTCATTCAGTTTAAAACGACTTTATACAAGGAAACTGGATGGCGTTTAAGGTTCAGGAACTTATTGCGGCTGCTCCTACTTGTACAATGGCCATCATTGTGCGATCAGTGTACAGGTGATTCGAAATACTGTACGCGATTCTTTTGGGAAGGATAATAATCACTTTGCCAGAATTATCCTGGTTGAAATTCATGAATTTCTGGTAGTTTCTATATATCTTAAAAAGGAAAGTAAAAAATCTCTTCTCAGATTTGTCAATAACGATTCATATATCAATTACGTTATGCTGTTCTATGAGTTCCATTTTCTGCTAGGAATTGCACATAAAAAATGTTAGTTGTGTGCAAACTAGAAAAAGTCGAACCCAAGTTCAAAAGCTAGACTACATTAAAGCCAGTAAACCGATCTCAATAACAAGCTTCCTCCAAAATGACATTAAAACCTCAAACATCCTTTATTGACAGCAATAACGTTCAGTTTTGTAACAAAAACACAATATTTTGGTTGGATCGAAAATATGGGGGAACGAGTATTATTCCGTCGTTCTGTATTCTGTTCACGTAATTTTTAGCCCCGCTGTTACTTGTTGTAGGTGAAATGTGTGTTATTTGCATGTTTTTCCGTGCGACTTGGAACGTTGTGTACGTCGCAACGTCTATTTGTGTGTGCTTAACGTAATCCATAATCTTAAATGTTGCGCGTTACTTTCCTACGTGTTTTACACACAAACGAACTTTTCAATTTTGGTCGCATTTAACCTTAATGAAATTACGTTTTTACTTTCAGTTGACCAACATTGTCATCCTGACCGGTCTGAAGACTCGACCACAAGTTTCAGGAAGGCGAGAAGGAAACTTCTCCTCGCGAGCTTCCTATGCGTGTTTTTCATGATCGCTGAGGTCGTCGGTAAGTTTATTCGAAGATCCATTTATTAGTTGTAATTTATTAATTGAATGTGTATTCGCTTCATGCAAAAATCATCTTTGAATGTCCACCTTTGGAGAAGTTCTACTAAAGACTCATGTCTCTGGCATTGGGTCAGGACGTGACAGGAAGTCTCCTCATCTGCGCCACACGACCTGCTCCGAAGGGTGTCAACTATGCCCGTAACATACATGTGTTCGTTCATTTCGCATTGCCCCGTGATGACCCCTACTATCTTCCTAAGTCCTTCCTCTCCATCATCGGAAGACTAAGTCTCATCTCATGTGTTTGCCCTGAGAAAAAGCGTTTGGAGTGCCTCGTTCTCATACCAGCAAGCCATTCTGGGCTTTATGCCCCATGTCCTCCCACACATTCTTTGACACGTCTACAGAGCTATTGTCGCCCTCTCGGTCATATATCTGATGCGCTCTTTCCTGGTTAGTTTATGATTCAGAATCAAACTCAGATCCTTGATTTGCTCACTGAGCTGAACTGCTTTGCCCATTACTTCCTACGGTCTCCGTCCCGACAGTTGTTTTGATAAATGGCGCTATGACCGCTGTTGGGTGCACGAAAAAGAGAGAGAAATATACACACGAATTTAACGAGATATCGCCATTGATATGCTCGCTGAACACGATAGAGCTTTGATTAGACAGTCACTTTTTTAGGAAATAAGTTAACTGGTGGTAAGAGTCAGTAGAGCGAGAGTTGAGAGTTGAGTGTCGATTGCCAGAACTGGGAAAAGGCTGTGACGGGAATCACAACCACAGCAGGGAGAAACGCGCTCGGTACGGGCTTGGCTCACCTGGTAGCAGAACAAACCATATACTTTATTTCTTCTTGCATTTTTTGTAGACATAAAAAATGGACACTTGTACTGGCTGTAACAAACAAATTTCTGAGCATAAAGAGGCATCTCTTTGTTCAATGTGATAAAACCTTTTTCACGCCGTTTGTGTCGATTACACACTAGAGAACTGGGCTAAGGAAGAGCAGAGGAAAGTGCAGTGGAAATGTCAGAGTTGTAGAGCTGAAATTAAAAATGCCCAGGAGATGGCTTCACTAACCAAGGAAGGTGCGACGTACCTTTTCTTGTCGCACGTGCTGGTGATGCGTTGCAACCAAAAACACCATTTAAATTTCAGGCAAGGCAAACCAAAATATATTGCGATAACTTATAAAAGTAAAATAATGAAACTTGTGGGACGTTAACTGATTAAAATTCTTCTGCCACAAACACACTGCTTCTGAGAGCGATCGTAGATATCGTCGAGGTCGGAGGAGACAGAAGCGTGGGAAAATTTTCAGTCCAGCTAGTGGCACGCGAATCACGCTTCAGGCAAAAGAAGTGGCGGGCTAGCCCGTTGTTGCAGCGTCAGGTGACCCATACTCGTACCAAGCGCGCTTTTCCCCGCTGTAGTTGTGAGTCCCGTCACACGACTGTGTGTTGTGGTGAGGAACTAAATTGAGGGGTGGGAAGAGGATATTTTGGAAAGTCCAGAAAAAGAGAAACCGACAGAGGGAAATAACAGAACTGAAATGTTTAGAGATAGGCTGGACTTTCCTGCAGCTATAAACAAAGGGTTTGACGTCAGAGGACTCAATATTCGAGGAAACCCCGAAACAAGGGTTTTTCGAGCTCAAAATTTCAACTGATTCAACAACTTTAGCTGGGTTGATGTACAGTCTCATCTCTCCACACAACGTACACACCATCTGTAGCTGCCCCCATTAGGTCAGATTGCACACTTTGCACTTCGTCCTGAGTACAGCCACATCATCAGCATAACCTTGGGCGTAGAATCCCCGCTGCATTCAGTTCCCCAGGGAGAGAGTCCATTGCCAATTTCACCAGGAAATTGCCTTGCAAGACACAGCCATTGCTTTCACTGCCCCGAAACCAACATGGTACACCTACACCTGTTTCAAAATCGTCGACGAAGGGAATGCATAAAAGTGATAATCCGTCAAAAGAGGCACGGGTGATTATTTCTAAATCAGGCCGTATAAATTTGGTTGCCCAAAAGAAGTTCACAAATCAACACTTCTCAGCACAGAATTAAAAAAATCGTGTGAGTGATCGCTATTTTTGTGCGAAAGAACCTTCCATCTACCAAGAGACCAGTTCTGGAAGACTCCATCCCACCAAAACTCTAAATTCAGAGGTTGAGAATGTCTCGACAGAACCAGGAACAAGCGAAGAACTACAGTCTTCATGCGATTCCAGTGAAAAGGAGTCTCAGTCAAAACCAGTCCAGGTCGAATGACTTCTCAATTAGTAAAGCCCAATTACTTACTTCCAAGCTGCAATCATTTAATCTTTTGAACCCAGGCGATAAAAATATGCACACGAAATGAGAAATCACGCTATTTCAATGTTTTGGACTTCAGTTTCAAAATCGGCGCACTCGACAATTTTAAATTCAGGAAGTCTTTCTCGAAATATACTGCTTTCTTCAGCAGGACCTTAATGCCCTCTTTCAGTGGTGTGATTTCAATGGAGCTACACTTCCTCGTTTATCTTGGCTCCCTGCTCTCCTTCACAAACCACGTATCTCAAGTTGAAGCTCGTGGATCGCGCGTGCTTGGCTTCATAAAACGAAATATTAGAGGGTTCTCACATGCCCATGCCTTAGTGACTACAGTACTCTCGTGCAGCCAATCCTGGAGTACTCATCAGTAATCTGGTGGCCGTATTGTCATATTGTACAGCTCGACCGTATTTTTAGGGTATTTCTCCGTTATCTCGGCAACAAACTCTCAATTCCCCGTGAGATCCTGTCCTACGAAGAGCGCTCTGCTATCGGGACGGATTGATACTCCTGATCTCCTCACTCGTGACGACTTCCTCGTTCCTCGCCTTTCGTCCCGTTCTGCCATATTCCTCTTGAAGTTAACCTTTTCTACACGTCTCCTCCCTTCATTGCTCTGCTCAGTCAAGTACCAAATCTTCCTGCATCTCAACTCTCATTCTTCCAAACAGCTCAAGACTAAACTGCTCTTGTGGCTAATTTTTGCGTTTTGTGCGTGTTTTGTATCCATATAAATTAATTTTTTTCGACTTCGATTTTTGCTCGTTGGTGTAAAGCTATAATAAAAACTACGACTCTCTCGAGGGACACAGGCATATACGATATCCTCCCAGGGCTACTGCGGCAGCTTCGGTTTTGCTGAATTTACCTGCAAGGTTCCCTCCCTCACGGCTCTCTTCAAAGGGCGGCCTTAATTTGAATCATTTAAGGTCTCGTTCGAGAGTCCGGTGAAGCGGACGACTGCTCATGGCTCCGCTCGCCCTTGTCAGTCTCTTGGTTCTATTGACGACTGAGAAAGAGTTAGCGATTACACTCGTGGATGCTCGAGTTCGACTACGATGTAGACAGCGGCTTATCAATTTATTATAAATGAAGACAACCTTGAAAGGTTATTCTGAAAGTTGACGTTCGTCAAAATAAAATGACTGGTGCGACACGCCGCATAACTTTCCTCAGCCTCAAGTACAATCTTTTGTCACTCATTCATATGAAACCAATTTAAAGTTGAACTGTTAGCGCATAAAGCTGCTGCATAGATGAATAATGGGGTTGTCATTATTCAGATAAAGTAAAAATATGGTGATAGCGGCGAACATGTCGGCGTCTCGTTCAGCGCAGACCGAATGAGCGTTCCACGAAACGTTGGAAACGAATCCAACGATCCTACCGAGTCGTAATTCAAAATCGTCAACCGGATGTGACAGCAAGAGACGGCGATTTTCCAAAGGTTTATTATTCTCTTGCGCAGCATGATTCGGACTTATTCTATTCAGCACCTTTTGTTTCAATCAATACTTGATGTTTCAATCTCAATTTCCAATAACAACACGAATATATCAACAATCCGCGAGACGATAACGTTGCTTGAGCAAACAATGACGATATGATGAGATTCAAGAAGAATGAAGAATCCACCTTGACGTAGTCCTTACACGTCTAAGGACCGTTTTCACCAAAACAGCACTGATCGTGATCCAACTTATCACTGATAGATGAGTGAATCAAGGGTAACCTGTTTCGTTCCCACCACGCTAGCCGAGATCACTGAGGGATGCGATTAGCATAGACGTGATTACGCCATATCGAGAAGGTAATGGACTAATGAGGTTACAGTAAAGTAAGAAAATTGGGCGTCTGTTCAACATCCCGTCCCGTAAACAAGTGTCGTGTAAACCACCACACCATGCATACTGTAGGTCGAACACTGTCCACTAATTCCGAGCTCCTGAATACTTCCACTCTGGAAAGAAAAGTAGGATCTTTAGGTTCATAATTGGAGGTGAAAATTACCAACCCGTAAAAAGTTCTGGAAACAGGGTCCTGCTATAAACGCTTAACAAAAACAGGTTTCCCTTCCGTCAAGTTAAGCATAAACGAGCGCTTAATAGTAGTTGGATCAAAATCGTTTATGATGATAACTTTGTGAGTCACCGCTAGATCTGCAAAATTCTGACCATCACAGTATAGGGAAACGGACAATGCATCTCTAACTAAATTGCTCACAAAAACAGTTTTGCCAGTGTCTGGAGGTCCCCAGAAATACAAATGTTTCTTTTTATGATACCACGAAGTGCTGATATGATCGCAGTACGTACCATCAACAATCCAGATTTGACCAAATTATTGCTTCTAAGCCACAGTGGCCTTTATTAACCTCTGCCGAAGCTGAAACTGGCGAGCAGTATAAAGTGAAAACCCCTGCAAATTATTACATAATGGTTTACTATTACCTTTAACACCTTGACAGAATCTGACAACTCCGAGACCCATCCCATTCGATTCTGCATCGAAAAATACCAGTAAACCACACGAAACATGACCTGACTACAACAGAACGACGTAAACTAGATATTCTAGGCGCCCGTAAGCGCCTGTCGGCAATTGGCACGACGTGGCGAGTCGAGCGGGCGGGTGGTTATAATTTGACTGGAGGGAGGGGGTACAAACGATGAAACGACTACTTTGGCTGTAGTTATTGTCCCGTGAGTTCTGTCAATTAGTAGACTTTGGCTCACTATATTTACTGTGGTTTTACTATTGACGCATTGTAGACCTCTAGGAATTATTCCATTCGATCCAGAATCAAAGCCTAGAAAACGATCCCGAACTAGGCGTATTTCCGATAAAACTGCCAAAATTGCGTTTTTGATAATTTTTAAAACCCGTTTTCTGCCCGTAACAACTATAGGCTTTGTCTGATCATGCACAACTAGATACTATTGCGCGAAAGAACGAATTTTTCAGATCACGTTAAAGCCACAAAACGGACAACACAGATTTGCAATCCCGATGTCTTGAAACATGAAGTATCAAATTTAATGGGGGGGGGGGGGTTGTAAAAAATGTTTACTGGCCTAAACATAGTGTTATTCAGAATGAATAATAAACCAATACGCGTATTCCAACTGCAAAAGCTGCAAAAAAAAGGCAAATAAGTCCGGGAGAATGCTATGTGTGAACAGGAAAAATCGGAAGCGATACAAGAATATCTGGTGCGTTGCATCACACAACTTTCCTTAGCTCTACGTCAATTCACTCGTGTGCGTGCCTTTTTCTACTTAATCAATTCATTTGAACTTGGTCAAACAACACTTCACAGCAGCAGTAAGCGGTAGCGCTTACAGTTCCGAAATTTATTGTGCTGTTCGTACACATTGCAAGACCATTATTGAGCGATTGGTACACAGAGAATTAAGAAGGCTGTAAACACAAATTTTTTGAAGAAGGATAGTAGTTACTTTTGAAGAGTTATTGGGTAAAATCTTTTAGAACTGGTAGTAAGCGAAACGGCGATAGTTGAAACTCATGTATTTCTGGAGTGAGCCCCATGTATTTCATGAGCGTTTTTAAACACTCACCCGTTAGGTATTGGATTGGACTACAATACCAATTTTTTTAAACATTCTACTAACATTCCAGTGGAGTTTATAAAGAAAAAACCGTGCTGAAAAGGCTTTTCGTAGAAAATTTTGAAAATTTATTGTGCTGCTCTCGTAATTTTCCCACGAATGGGAATTTTATGGTATAATTGTCATATTGAGAGCTATCAATATAAAAAATTTAATCAAAATCGTTTTCGAGAAACAATGTTTGGTGGTTTGATCATTATGATAACTATAGTTAACTTTCTGTGGATTTTGTTCATACCCGTATTTTGGCGTCCGATGGTAACCTGCAAGCTAGATATCAAGTTTGAGCTGATTTGATACGGTCGTTTTCTCTAAAAGTCGTTTACAGACACACGTACACACACACACAGGTCTGTTTCCTGCTTGAGCTTGGGGGGCTGGCGGCACTGGCTCTGGCTTTTCCCAAATAGTGTTTTTCGGACTCAAGGGTAATTATTTTTCTGCCGATTACATAACTTTCCTTTCTACTTTGTAGAGCCAAGGAAAGTAAAAATGAGAGCTGTGCAGGAGAAATAATTAAAACCGAAATTGTGAGGTACACCTTTTACAAGCAAGGAATTTTAACAAGGACGAATTATCGTGTTTAATAAAAGTTGTTTAACACACTAACGTATAATTAACATTTCTCACCTATCTGCTTTTAAATCCACCCGGGCAATACATTCGCGTTTGGTTTTTCTAACACGGCGATATGACGTCTCGAGTCGTTTTCTAAAACTGCTCAATCAATGAATTTTACACGAACAACAACGATTCATTCATAGTGGATCTGTCCTTTTGAAACTTGTCACCCAATTAAATAGTTAGATCAGGTGAGAACCCAGATTCAGAACTCCCCCCAGAGGGTACGGGATTCCTCGGGTGGTCACCTCCGTGCAGTCACACACGGGCAACAAAGGCTGGCTAACGACCAAATACCTGCCGTACCTCCGCAGGTCTGAGTTCGGTGGATGCTGCAGGGTCCTGGCACCTTGCATATATGACTGATCGTCGACAGTCCTGTCGTCGCACCATGTCAGTCATCCTACTTCGCGGTCCATGGTATTCGTGTTGTCTGCCGACGGGCTTGCACCTCAGTAGCAATTGCACAGTGAGGGCGATACATTAAAGGGGGTTTCGCCTAGACATAGTAGTTATACTCTATTTCAGTTCAAAATGTACCTAATAATATAATTTGAACTTCTCAAGTCCGTGGCTTCTGTTCGCGTTAAAACTGCGACCAACCCAGCTCACTTTTCTCAGACAATGTTTCGTACAGGTAATCGTAAAATGTACACAAAAAACTCACTCAACCAGCTTATCAACGCGACCAATAATGAAGCGTCCACGTTAAATTATCAGTAAATGTTGTTCTTTTTCCATCGAGTTTAATTTGTGCATTAGTTTTTATCAAACCTGTACACTTTTGATAAAAAGTCAACTTGTCAGTTCGCCATAGAAAGACCGAATTAACAGGAAGAGGTCCATTCAGTACTCTTCTATTGAAGAGAAGGGAGGACAATGACGAGCAAGGTCGCCAGTTATCTGGACCAGGACGTCAACGTCCATCGCATTCGCCGAGTCAACGACCTACTTAGGAGTTTTATCGCTCTTTAGCTAATTAGGTATTTTCGGTTGCTCCCAAATCGTAAATTTGACGGCGAAAAGTGGTAATTAGTTTTCAAACATTTTTTGTTTACAGGTGGGAGGAGGGGGGGGGTGCAAAGGCAGGTAAGATAAGGTGAGATAAAGAACCAAACCTTCGGAAAGTCGAATTCGTAAAAAAGTTTCTTTGACTGTGATATCATCTTGTAAGAGATAAGAAAGCAACTTAATATATCTCTCAAAATGCCAATTATTGGAAAGAACGGTCAACGAAAGACAATTAGGTTTAAGTGGGTGCAACGGTCCTAACACAACCGACGATAGCGCAATGTTGCTATAGTTTACTCAACGATTCAAGGTTATTCGACGTTCTTCGAACCAAAAACGCGCACTAACGGGCCTTTTAGAACCTGAAACAGAGCGCGTTGCCCAATTAGCTGTGCAAGAGTGAAAGAGGCAAGGGACGGAGTATGAAGCCGTAAGGCGTCTGTAGGAGTTAAGGACCGTGAAACATTCTTTGAAACGTGTGCCCATCCGTTTATCTGTTCGTTTCAATTACGAAATAAGAACGGGTCGAAACCGTCCGTGAGCGGATCGTGCCAAGTGGAAGTATTTTTTTGGTGAGGATGAGCACGCTAAAAATCACATACCGTCACATGCACCCTTAGATCCCAGCACTCTTTCGCACAATTTTAAACATTTATTGAATGACCCTTTTTATGAGGCAGGGTCGATTTATCGTGAAGGGGACAATATTGAATGTCGTCGGATGTTTTCGAAACTGAGAGACTGAAAGCGTTGACGAGGTGAAAGAACGCCGACACTAGCTCGAGAGATGTTGACTGATGCGGTCTTTAAGAATCTGGCCGTTGTCCTATTCGCGAGGACGAGAGAAACCGTCGAATGCTTCAACGTCCGTCGAACTACAAATTGCTTCCTTCATTTCGATCCCTTTCTGAGGAACGTTCGTTGAACGAAGTGGCAGCCGTTGGAGAGGAGCTGACGTAAGCGGTTGACTGACGTACGCATATACGCAAGAGGGCGCCCAGACTACTCTAGGCTCTAGGGATGGAAGGATTGGGACTGGGGAGGAAAGAAGGATAAGAGGATGTTCCAGGATAGAACGACCACCTCGGAGAACGCGTGCTGACAAAACCAGCCAACGCATCTTCTCAGCATTTTTCTTACACTACGCCAGAACATGGTCAAAGCTGCAACCCTCTCCACGCCACGAGCTTCTGACACAGCCATACGAAGATCTGCTCTCTCGTACTTGCGTGACTTGATCATACAGGAACACTGAAGATTGGTCGGGACCAATGGCGACGATGTCACGCTTCAGCTCTTCTCCAGAGACAACCCGCGTCTACTTCCCAGCCCACAGAGGACAATGCACCAGCAACCTGCTTTTCAGACTTACTCCAAGTGTCATTGGTGCGGCCCCCATGAGTACGTGGACTAATCTGCACCACATGCTTCAGTAACTCAAACTGGTTACCACGAGCACAACAAGCTCTTGTACACCTCATCGCTGTAGGCAGTGACGCCACATGAACAGTGCCTGTAATCCCTTACATGAATGCCCACTGAAGCCCACTCCTCCCACTCAGAAGAGTTGGCGTCACTGCCATACGAAGATTCGCTCTCTCGTGTTTGCGTCTCTTGGCTTGCCACATCCATACTGAACGTCCAGGAACACTGCAGATTGGTACGGACAGATGGCGACGATGTCAGGCTTCAGTCCTCGTCCAGAGACAACCCAGTAGCGCCACCTGTCTACTTCCCAGCCCACAGATGACAATGCACCAGCAACCTGCTTTCAGACTGCGTCAAGTGTCATTGGTGCAGCCCCCATGAGTACGTTAACTAACCTGCACCACATGATTCAGTAACTCAAACAGCGAGTCACACAACATTACGATCCCAGCCTCCTGTACACCTCGTCACTGTAGGCAGTGATGCCACACGAACGGCGTGAAAGTGCCCATAATCCCTAACATGAATGCCCACTGAAGCCCACTCCTCCCACGTAGAAGAGTTGGAGTCACTGCCAGTGCTCCCGTCTGTCTACCGCAAACTCCCTAGGCATACTTGATGGGCAGATGGAGACACCATAGCACCACTGCAGCTGATCCTGAACGAAGCCGAGATAAGCCACTGCCAGTGCAATATCCTTAACCTGCTTTGCAAACTGGGTGGTACAGTTATAGGCTTGCTCCGTAGCAGTCACTGGAGCCACATATGGACAGATCTGTTTCTTTATTTCATGACTGTACCTAAACCCTCGACGAGGGTTATATCAGTCATAGAAGTTGCGGTTTCGCTAATATGCAAGAGGCCGGCCCCTGCAGCATCCACCGAACTCAGACCTGTGGAGGTACGGCAGGTATGTGGTCGTTAGCCAGTCTCACCGTAGAGAGCTGTTGCCCGTGTGTTACCGCGCGGAGGTGACCACCTGAGGAATCCCGTACCATCTGGGAGTAGTTCTTAATCTGGTTCCCTACCTGATCTTACTGTTTACTTGGGTGGCAAGTTTCAAAAGGACTGATCAACTATAACCACGTTTCTTAGCCATTACCTTCTTTGCGAACTTTGCAAAATGGTTATGGGCTTCCTTTGTAGCAGTCAAAGCTGCTAAGTTCGTTTGCCCTCTCAACAACCGTCGCTCACTGTTGTAGAAACTACAGTGGAGCAGCACATGGTTTCTTGTTTCCTCCGCACTGGAGGCACAAGACGTGCATAATGGAGAGTCTTTCAGAGAAAAGAAGTGGAGCCGCGCATTGAAGTCACCATGTCCCGTGAGGAACTGGCTCGTCCAGTGGTCTGGCTCAACCCATTTTCTAGAAAGACGTTCACGGATGTTGGGGAAGAACTCATACGTATCACGTCCCTTTGACGAGGATTCCCATCTCGCTTGCCATTTCTCTAGAGCCCATTCATCGATGGCGGCAAGTTTCTGTTCTGTGGTGAGATCCGCACGGAGTTCAGCCCAAAGCAGGGGAAGCTCCTGTTTCACTCTCCACTTGTCAATCATGCACTCAACAGCCAAATCAACTGGTAACTGACCAGTGATCACCTGGAGTGCTTCCGTTGATACAGTCTTGTAGGCCTTGGTGATCCACAGGAGCGCGGCTCTCTGGGATTGGGCCAATACTCTCTTTTGATTGACTGTTAGTTTGCTACCCCAGACAACAGGGCAGTAGCCAATCACACCTAAATAGATGGCCTTATACATGAGGATGGTGTCGTGGTAACACACACCCCAAGTGGCCTTAGTAATGGCACGCAGTGAGGCAAACCTTGCAATGGTAGTGCCTTTAAGGGACTGGAGGTGTTGGTTGAAACCCCACCTCTCACCTATATTCACTCCTAAATACTTGACGTGCTTTTCAAGAAGGAGCCTGTGGCCGCCAAAGCGTATTGTGGGTGGATTATTCACTTTCCCCTTCAAGAGGATTAGCTGGGTTTTTTCCTCAGCCACCTGCATCTTGACGTGCTCGCACCATTGGTTGACAGTGCGGAGCACGTGGTGGGTTTTTCTTCAATTTGGCGGACTGACTCTGCAAAGATCAGCACAGTCAAGTCATCCACATAGGCGTACGGCTCGCAGTCAGTCTCCATGAGTTTCCTGAGAAGACCTTCGAAGAAGGCATTCCAGAGTGCTGGTCCTAGGACCGAGCCCTGTGGGCACCCCTTCTCAATCTTTCTCCTGGACGGAGACATGCCTACTTTCGATCGTAGCAGTTCTGTCTGTCAGGTAACTTCTGACGAGCGAGTACAGGTTGCGGGGATTCCCTACCTTTGAGTTCATTAAGGAGCGCTGGCCACCAAAGGTTGTCAAACGCTCCTCTGATGTCAATCAGAACTGCTACGACGTACTTAGCCGGTGCCAGCAGGGAAACACGCCGAATCTCGACAATGACATCCTGCGTGGACCTTCCTTTGGTACACCCGTATTGCCTGCCTGTGAGGTTGCGGCCAAAGACTCCTTCGAGGGACTGCAACATCAAGATTTCTAGTGTTTTGCCTAATATGGAAATAAGGCTGAGTGGTCTCCATGATCGCGGGTCCGACTGATTGCGGTCGCCTCCCTTTTGAAGAGTGACAACGCGCGCAGACTTCCACTGAGTGGGGAACTGTCCGACCTGCAGACAGTCATTAAATAAATTAAGGAGACCGCTGGAGATTGTCCGCTCAGCCTTCCTTAGCATATTGCTTTCTATTTTATCTGGCCCAGGAGATTTGTTGGGCTTTAAGGTCGCAAGAGCCCTGCCGAGGTCGCCTGTTGTCCACAATGGGATGTCGGGCTCGTTCGGAGGGTCCATGATCAGCTCCCTTGCTGCCCTCTGGGCTTCAGTGTCTCGAGCTAGTTGGTCATCTGGGAACGCCTTCTCAAGGAGGGTTTCCAGTGAACGTTCGATACTGCAGGCCCAGCCTGACTCATTTTGCATCGCAGCTAAGACCTGCTCTACATTTGCTTTTCCTATGGAGGACTTGTAGTGTCTGCCCCAGGGGTTCTCAGAGCTCTCCGCTTCCACAAAATTTCGCCAGCCTTGCCGTTTGGCTCGTTTGATGGCGCGGTGGAAGGCCTTCTTCTCTTGGATGAAGGCAGTTCGGAGTGTTGCTCTGGCATCAGGGTCACGAGTGTTTTGGTACATCCTTCTGGCTCTATTTGCACTTTGCTTGAGGGGATTAAGTTCCTCAGTCCACCATGGGACTTTGATCGCCCTGTGCTTCTGTTGGCCAAGTACAGAGAGCCCAGCAGAGTGCAGTGCTGTGGTAAATGTGTCCACTTTGCTGTCCACCTCTTCAGGTGTGGATGCTTGCACTATTAGGTCGGTGTCTGCGGCACGCAGTTCACCTTCCAGTACCCTAAAGAATTGCGGCCAGTCAGCATTTTTTGTGCGGAATCGCTTTTCACGCGTGTCTTTGCAGAGGATGTTATCATCCGTAATGGCAAAGTCAATAACCATGTGATCGCTCTGCGTTGCACCTGGTACGACTCGCCAACCCTTCAATTTGAGTAGCAGGGTGTGGGTTAACTAACCTGCACCACATGATTCAGTAACTCAAACAGCGAGTCACACAACATTACGATCCTGGCCTCCTGTACACCTCATCGCTGTAGGCAGTGATGCTACATGAACGGCGTGAAAGGGCCTGTAATCCCTAACATGAATGCCCACTGAAGCCCACTCCTCCCAAGTAGAAGAGTTGGAGTCACTGCCAGTGCTCCCGTCTGTCTACCGCAAACTCCCTAGGCATACTTGATGGGCAGATGGAGACACCATAGCACCACTGCAGCTGATCCTGAACGAAGCCGAGATAAGCCACTGCCCGTGCAATATCCTTAACCTGCTTTGCAAACTGGGTGGTACAGTTATAGGCGTGCTGCGTAGCAGTCACTGGAGCCACATATAGACACTTGAATGCAGTGCTGCTAGAAATTTGACACGCTTCACGAGATTGTTTCAGTGAAAGGAAAGTGCTTTTTATTGCACAAAAAACGATTAAAATTGATTGCTCTTGGCTCATCTTCATCATATGGTCTTGCAGTTTCCGAAATGAGTTTGAGCGTGGAACTGTAATGAAAAAAACGGACTTGAGGCCATAATAAGTTCTTTCTTACGTGTCGAGCTATATTCCTCAATCCGTTCCAAGTAATAAAGTATAGACCTCGACTCTCGTCGGGGCTAGAGATCTAATAGGAAGCCAAAAGCGGAATGGAATACAGAATCAGAACAAATTTGGCGACTAGACACGTAACCTCTTCGATTGCCGTCACGAGGTCGCCTCCCACCATTCCCTTTCTCCGTCGACTGCGTCTTCACTGTTGCACGTTCACTGATGGAGCGGCTCCGGTGGGCTGAACCTCAGCATAATCCAACCATTACATCACTTCCCCTTGTAGGAAGATCGTGTAGTTCGTCACAGTACAGAACTATGCCTAGTGCTTAGAAAATCTTCATTCAATATCTTATAAACTTCTTTAGGTTTGCTTTGAGCGTTCTGCAAGTTTTCTGTGTAATAACCATCCTTGACTTTTGTGATTAAAAATGTGTGAATGGCACTTGAAGTGTTAGTTGATACAATGTGTAAATAGTTCATAGATATGTTAGTTTACTATATATGCTGTTTGTGGTCATTTTGATATGCGATTGTATTAAGACAGTGTCCGATAAAACAATTTACCTATCTGTGCAGGTGGAGTTCTTAGTTCCTCCTTGGCAGTCGCGACAGACGCAGCTCATCTTTTAACCGACTTCGCTGGCTTCATGATCTCTCTCTTTGCCCTCTACTTGGGACAAAGGAAGCCAACGCGGGCTATGCCATTTGGATGGCATCGAGCTGAAGTTCTCGGAGCTCTCTCGTCGGTTTTAACGATTTGGCTCGTTACCGGCATTTTGATCTATATTGCCGTCGAGAGGGTGATCAACGATGACTACGAAATCAACGCAATCATCATGCTTATAACCTCCGGTTTGGGAGTTCTGGTGAACATTGTGTGAGTAATTCTACGAACGTCTATAACTTCGTTTTAACTTGCCTTCACGAATTTGCAATAGGAAAGAAAAGTTATACAATCGGCTTTCCAGTTTGTTTTCTTCAGCTGTCGGAAAGAACTAGAGCAACCTGGCCAAAGTACAAAGGCTGGGTTACGCACTAGCACTAATCGAGGGGGTGATGGAAGCCCACACATACCAGTACCATGGAGAAAACGTTTGACCTTTATCCCCTTGATATATTTGTCAAGGCGGAGATTACTGGGGTCCTTCCTAGGGAGACCAGCTAGTCTCAACTGTCTCCTCCTGGGTTAAGGAAAAGCCGTGTCATAGAAAGATGGAGCGGGCCAGCGACCATTCTGACCTTGAGGGTTGTTTGACCGTGAATGGTACCATGGGAATGTACAACCCAGCGCAGGTGCATTATGGTTCAGTGCCACGACGAGTGGCAGCCTCCACAGGGCAAGGTAGGTAGAATGGAGCAATCCAACTCCTACCCCCGGCAAGGCCTGACAGTGCGCTTGCTATGCGGACATTGTGCTGGTTGTGGGGTCAAGGCAATATTTACATTCGGGTATAAATCTAGAGACAAATTACAAACTTGCGCAGTCTAGACAATGTCAAAGCCTCATCAAACTTCTATTACCGCAGCAAACCTTTCAAGCGAGTGCATTCAATCGCACACGGTGTTCCCTTACTGTCAACATGTCGTGGTTCAAGTTTCCAATTTAAAAACGAACCTCTGCAAAATTTAACCCCTTGGATACGAGTATCATGGATCATCCTCGCTACGACGCTTTTCTACATAGTCATCTCGCCAATTTCCCCACAAACCTTGGTGCAGTCGATGATGAGCAGAGCGTTTCCACCAAGACCTGACAACCATGGAGGCTCGGTATCGGGGTAGATGGGATGAGCACATGATGCGAGATAGTCCACAACGAGCGGTGCGTAGCAACGCACAACTTTCCGCCACCCCTTTAAGTTCGAACACCACCTAAATATGCGGGCGCTATATCTTCTTTCAACGCATTTCTACAGAAACATTTATGGGGAACAAAATGTAGGGACTAGTTAGTTGAGAGTCATTCGTAAGTTTGATCGAAATCGTTAGGGCCGTTTTTGAGAAAACTGGAATACCGATAAATTAATATTCGACAAATCTCCTTATCTAAGTTAACATGGCTTATATCTCCGTTCAACATACATATACAGAAATAATTACACATAACGAAATGTTGGTATGGGTAACTGAAAGACACTCCATTATGATTTATCACATCTGGTGAAGAAGTTACCCTGGAATTTACGGAAATGTTCGAAAAAACGTTATTTTCGACACATTTTGATTTTTATCTCTGTTCAATAGACTGTCAGAGGAACATTTATTGAGAACAATATGTAGGTATTAACTATTCGAAAACATCTTGAAAGTTTGGTGAAAATCGTTGAAGCCGTTTCGTCAAAAAGCGTAAAAAACCTATTTTGGCTTCATAAGCCTATATCTCCGTTCACCGTATTTTCATGGAGAAATGTATAGATAAGAAAAGTCAGGTATTGATTAGGAGAAGATAATTTGAAAGTTTAATCAAAATCGTTAGCGCCGTTTTCGAGAAAAATTCGAAAACCCCTAGTTTTTGGTACATTTTCTTCCCCCACCCCCGAATTAATTTTGGCCGAAATCGCCCATAACCTCATTTTGGCGTCTACAAAAAATAACAAACAAAACAAAAAAAGAATCAGCTCAATCGGATCAGCCATTCTCCCGCTTATCGAACTACAGACTCACACACGGACCATGCGCCAAAATTACGTTTTGGTTTATTATTCATTCTGAATAATAACCCTATGTTTTCGGTCACGAAAAATTGTTTACAACCCCCCATAAAAATTTGATACTTTACATTTCAAGACATGGAGATTCCAAATTTGCATTGTCCGCCCGGGCCGTTTTGTGCCTTTAACGTGGTCTAAAAAATTCGTTCTTTCGCACAAAAATCCCATTTGGTATCTAGTTGTGCCCGCAATCTCGGCAATCCGATCGGACGAAGCCCATGGTTATGGGCAAAAAATGGTTAAAAAAATTAACGAAACGCAGTATAACGCGGAAACTACAGTGGAAGTCAACGTTTCGTCATTAGTACTCCCTCCCTCCCGTCATATCAAACTCAATCACCCGCTCGCTCGACTCGCAACGCCCTTTCGACTCTTTTTGCCTGACAAGGCGCCAATACCACTTACTCCACACACCCCTCCATCGGATCATAAAAGCCTACAGACGTTTACGGGCGCCTGGCGCCGGGGGAATATTTAGTTTCCGTAGTTCCATTGTAGACAGGTCATGTTTCGTATGGTTTACTAGTATTCGATGCTGAATTGAATGGGATGGGTCTCGGAGCAATAATACTAGGTCAAGCTATTCATGAGAATAATAAACCGTTGTGTAATAATTTGCAGGGTTTTTTTAGACTCAGTAGTCAAAACGTGAAGATCTGATGAAAACCCAAATTTTTTTGTTGACACTATTACTATATTTTCCTTTCCCTGTGGGGTAGCGGAAAGTAAATATGTGATTAGAAAGCATTTGTTGAAATAAAATTACAATTTGTGAACAGTATATTCAGTATAATTTGTCATCTTTACTTTGTTTCGTAAGGATATTTTATATGACAATGGGAGAAAGAGGAGAGGGTATTCTGTTGCTTAAAAAGTTGATGCGCTAGACAAAAACTGAGGTTATTGCATTCAGAGGCCAAAAGTGAGTCAAAAAATATCTGGTGCGTTGCAACACACAACTTTCCTTAGCTCTACGTCAATTCACTTTGTACATGGCTGATTCTATTTAATCAATTCATTTATCACTGAGTTAATTTGAACTTGGCCAAACAACGCTTAACGACAGCAGAAAGCGGTAGCGCTTACAGTTCCGGAATTTATTGTGCTGCTCGTACTCATTGCAGGACCATTATTGAGCAATTGGTACACAGATAATTAATGAGGCCGTAAACACGATTTTTCAAAAAAAGGATAGTAATCACTTTTGCAGAGTTATTGGAAAATAACTGTTACAACTGGTAGTAAGCGAAACGGCAGTAGTTGAAATTCAGGAATTTCTGGAGTGAGCCCCATGTATCTCATGAGCGTTTTTAAACACTCACCCTTTAGGTACATGATTGGACTACAATACCGAATTTTTTTGACATTCTACAAAAATTCCAGCGGAGTTTATAAGGAAAAAACTGCGCGAAAAACGCTTTTGGTTGAACATTTTGATAATTTATTGTGCTGCTCTCGTCATTTTCCCACGAATGAGAATTTTATAGTATCATTGCCTCATTGAGAGCTATCAATATAAAAAATGTAATTAAAATCGTTAGAGCCGTTTTTGAGAAAAAAAATTTGGTGTTTTGATCCCTATGATGACTATAGTTAACTTTCGGTGGATTTTGCCCATACCCTCACTATTGCGTCCTATGGTAACTCGTAGGCTAGACATCTAGTTTCAGCTGATTTGGTACGGTGGTTTTTTCTAAAAACTGCGATAAAATCGATTTCGTCGAAAGTTTTGGTAATTTATTGTGCTGTTCTCGTCATTTTCCCATAAATGGGAATTTTATGGTATAGTTGCCATATTTGGAGCTACCAATATAAAAAATTTAATCAAAACCGTTATAGCCGTTTTTGAGAAAAAAAATATTACGTGTTTTGATCACTATGATAACTATAGTTAAATTTCGGTCGATTTTGTTCATACCCTCATTTTGGCGTCCCATGGTGACTTCCGGGCTAGATATCAAGTTTGAGTTGATTTGGTACGGTGGTTCTCTCTAAAAATCGTTCACAGACACACAGACCATTTTCCCAAATAGTGTTTTTCAGACTCAGGGGGGTCTGAAACGTTAAGATCTGAAGAGAACTCAAATTTTTTTTTCAGCTGATTACATAACTTTCCCTTCTACTTCGTAGAGCAAGGAAAGTAAAAAAAGGTTGATGCGCTAGACAAAAACTGAGGTTATTGCATTCAGAGGCCAAAAGTGAGTCAAAAACAAGTCAAGAAAAATTGTGTTCCCTAGTATTTATTGTTAAATCGTAAGAGCAGATAACAGAGAACAAGGGTTAGAAGAACGAGTTAGAAAAAGAGTAAGATGAAAGGGGCAATCTATTAGTCAGCTGACAGCCATAGGGTGTTCAGTCATGTCGTGTGTGTAGCCACAGTTTGATTATAGTCTACACCAAATTCCTAACTGAAACCTCTTGCTATTAGTCGAGCTTTACATTTTACAATAACGAATCGAATTTAAAAAGATAGCTTCGCACCAGGTTGTGTGCCAAATAATAATTTTTCACGTACTAGGTGCTAATCATTTCTGCACAATAATAACTAGGTCTTTTTCGTTAACCCCGGGAAATATTATTCTTCCCGAATAAAGCCGCATTTTGGCAACTGCTGCTCGAAGATGAGCGTCAAGGATGGCTCGGCCATCGATAGAACTTCCGACTTCACGTCCGAGCTGCTACTTGCATCGTGATCGCTCATTAACAGTTTACAATGTCAGCGTATTCATGAGAGTCGCTGTAGCATGTTCAATGAGCCGAAGGCTCAACTGGTACCTAATACGTAATTAGTTTATTCGGTCGATTGATGTGTCATTTCTTCACGTATTCGGCACAACAGTCAGGTTTCCGTGACGTATACGAATGAATTCGTTTGAAGTAGGTTTCCTGGCAGTAATAACGAACTTCAAAGTTAATTGATTCTGCCTCTGATGGCATATCTTGTTCATCAATATTCCTTATTGACGTCCGACGTACTGCACCTTGTTGTCTTAGGCGTGGTCGATTCAAAATGATCGATGATCAACAGCATTGGATCGCTTATAGGGAGGCAGACTTTGGTGCTTTCGAAGATTTCTGAATTTCCGCGTCGATCGATTTTAACCCTAGAAATTACGCAGCCCGGTGCTCCCTTCTCTGATTGACATCAATCCCTGGGCCTGTCTCGTAACGTATTAGGAGTTCGTGGCATTCCCACCAAACCGGGGCGGAATGTGTTATGTCAGCACGGCCTCCCCTTTGTTCATCAGCGCCCACGAACGCATTCCCCTTGCAACGTCGTTAAGCCAGTCGGCTACTCGTAGATTAGACTGATTTTAGACGGTAGAAGCTAACACTTCATGAGGCGGCAACATTCCGTTGGTGCAGTTTTATTTCCAATAGCGTTCCTTCTAGAAACATCTAGCCCACTCGTTCCACCGCTTTCTCTAGAAGCTATCGACATTGATTTTGGTTTTAAAAAAAAACAGTAACCGGTGGTTGTTCTTGGGAAGTAAGCTATTCGGTCAACTACGAAAGGAACGGCCTAACAGGATTCTTCCTACGAGGTAATTTCGGGTTTCGTTGGATTCGGTGACGGGTGAGGGATGAGGAGAGGGGATCTAATCTCAGCACCTCTTTTGGCTTGACACCTCCCCCCCTCCCCCCTCGTTCAGTTCTTTCCCCTGTGAGCCACTCAAACCGCGACAAAAAGTCTATAAATATTTGTATGGAAAATCTTTAATTTATTGACACCAATGATAAGGTCTGGGTTCACATGCAAATGATCTGTTCCATTGCATGCTGTAATCTATTTAAACCACTTTTACAACTTGTGCCAATAACAGAGAAAAGTAACTTAATTTTCTGTAGACCAAAACAAAATCTATTGAGGAAATTTAAAAGAAATCACGAAATTTGGGGAAAACGCATTTATAAAACGAGCGGCATATGCGGGAGCTATATCTTCGTTCAACGCATTTCCCCAGGAACATTTATGGAGAACAAAATGTAGGGACTAGTTAGTTGAGAGTACTCCGTAAGTTTGATCGAAATCGTTAGGGCCGTTTTTGAGAAAGTTGGAATACCGATAAATTAATATTCGACAAATCTCCTTACCCTGGGAAGGAAAGTATAGTAATCGGGTAAAAAAAAAAAAAAAGGGTTTTCTTCAGATTTCCTCATTCAAACGTTTTGAGGCCTACTGAGTCTAAAAACCCTAATTTCGGCGCGTGGTCCGTGTGTGTGTCTGTAGTTCGATTTGCGGGAGAACGGCTGATCCGATTGAGCTGGTTCTTTTTTTGTTTTGTTCGTTATTTTTTGTAGACACCAAAATAGGGTTATGGACGATTTCGACCGATGGGAAGGGGGGTGGGGGACGAAAATGTACCAAAAACTAGGGTTTTTCGCACTTTTCTCAAAAACGGCTCTAACGATTTTGATCAAACTTTCACATTATCTTTTACTAATCAATACCTAACTTTTCTGCTCCATACATATCTCCATGAAAATACGGTGAACGGAGATATGAAGCAAAAATAGGTTTTTTACGCTTTTTGGCAAAACGGCTTCAGCGATTATCACCAAACTTTCAAGATGTTTTTGAATTGTTAATACCTACATATTATTCTCAATAAATGTTCCTCTGACAGTCCATTGAACAGAGATAAAAATCAAAATGTGTCGAAAATAACGTTTTTTCGAACATTTCCGTAAATTCCAGGGTAACTTCTTCACCAGATGTGATAAATTCTAATGAACTGTCTTTTAGTCACCCATACCCACATTTCGTTCTCCATAATTATTTCTGTATACATATGTTGAACCGAGATATAAGCCAAGTTAACTCAGAAAAGGAGATTTGTCGAATATTAATTTATCGGTATTCCAATTTTGTCAAAAACGGCTCTAATGATTTCGATCAAACTTACGGAGTACTCTCAGCTAACTAGTACGTACATTTAGTTCTCCATAAATGTTCCTGGGGAAATGCGTTGAACGAAGATATAGCGCCCGCAAATGTAGCTGGTGTTCGAACTTACGGAGGTGGCGAAAAGTTGTGTGTTGCTAAGCACCAGATATTTTTTGGTTCATTTTCGTCCCCCCACCCCCTTTCCCATCGGCGGAATTCGTACCTTATTTTGGCGCCTATAAAAAATAACAAACAAAACAAAAATATCTGGTGCGTTGCAACACACAACTTTCCTTAGCTCTACGTCGGTTCACTTTGTACATGGCTAATTCTATTCAATTAATTCATTTATCACTCAGTTAATTTGAACTTCCTCAAACAAAGGTTTACGGCCGCAGAAAGCGGTAGCGCTTACAGTTCCGGAATTTATTGTGCTGCTCGTACTCATTGCAGGACCATTATTGAGCAATTGGTACACAGATAATTAATGAGGCTCTAAACAAGATTTTTTAAAAAAAGGATAGTAATCACTTGTGCAGAGTTATTGGAAAATAACTGTCAGAACTGGTAGTAAGCGAAACGGCGGTAGTTGAAATTCAGGAATTTCTGGAGTGAGCCCCATGTATCTCATGAGCATTTTTAAACACTCACCCTTCAGGTATTGGATTGGACTACAATACCAATTTTTTTTAACATTCTACTAACATTCCAGAGGAGTTTATTAGGAAAAACCCGCGCTAAAAACGCTTTTGGTCGAAAATTTTGATAATTTATTGTGCTGCTCTCGTTATTTTCCCACGAATGGGAGTTTTATGGTATAATTCCCTTATTGACAGCTATCAGTATAAAAAGTTTAATCAAAATCGTTAGAGCCGTTTTTGAGAAAAAAATTTGGTGTTTTGATCACTATGATGACTATAGTTAACTTTCGGTGGATTTTGCCCATACCCTCATTATTGCGTCCCATGGTAACCTGTAGGCTAGACATCAAGTTTCAGCTGATTTGGTACGATGGTTTTCTCTAAAAACTGCGCTAAAATCGATTTCGTTGAAAGTTTTGGTAATTTATTGTGCTGCTCTCGTCATTTTCCCACAAATGGGAATTTTATGGTATAATTATCATATCAAGAGCTACCAATATAAAAAATTTAATCAAAATCGTTACAGCCGTTTTTGAGAAAAAAAATATTTGGTGTTTTGATCACTATGATAACTATAGTTAACCTTCGGTGGATTTTGTTCAAACCCTTATTTTGGCGTCCCATGGTGACTTTCGAGCGAGATATGAAGTTTGAGCTGATTTGGTACGGTGGTTTTCTCTAAAAATCGTTCACAGACACACATACACACACACAGACACAGATCTGTTTCTTTATTTCATGACTGTACCTAAACCCTCGACGAGGGTTATATCAGTCATAGAAGTTGCGGTTTCGCTAATATGCAAGAGGCCGGCCCCTGCAGCATCCACCGAACTCAGACCTGTGGAGGTACGGCAGGTATGTGGTCGTTAGCCAGTCTCACCGTAGAGAGCTGTTGCCCGTGTGTTACCGCGCGGAGGTGACCACCTGAGGAATCCCGTACCATCTGGGAGTAGTTCTTAATCTGGTTCCCTACCTGATCTTACTGTTTACTTGGGTGGCAAGTTTCAAAAGGACTGATCAACTATAACCACGTTTCTTAGCCATTACCTTCTTTGCGAACTTTGCAAAATGGTTATAGGCTTCCTTTGTAGCAGTCAAAGCTGCTAAGTTCGTTTGCCCTCTCAACAACCGTCGCTCACTGTTGTAGAAACTACAGTGGAGCAGCACATGGTTTCTTGTTTCCTCCGCACTGGAGGCACAAGACGTGCATAATGGAGAGTCTTTCAGAGAAAAGAAGTGGAGCCGCGCATTGAAGTCACCATGTCCCGTGAGGAACTGGCTCGTCCAGTGGTCTGGCTCAACCCATTTTCTAGAAAGACGTTCACGGATGTTGGGGAAGAACTCATACGTATCACGTCCCTTTGACGAGGATTCCCATCTCGCTTGCCATTTCTCTAGAGCCCATTCATCGATGGCGGCAAGTTTCTGTTCTGTGGTGAGATCCGCACGGAGTTCAGCCCAAAGCGGGGGAAGCTCCTGTTTCACTCTCCACTTGTCAATCATGCACTCAACAGCCAAATCAACTGGTAACTGACCAGTGATCACCTGGAGTGCTTCCGTTGATACAGTCTTGTAGGCCTTGGTGATCCACAGGAGCGTGGCTCTCTGGGATTGGGCCAATACTCTCTTTTGATTGACTGTTAGTTTGCTACCCCAGACAACAGGGCAGTAGCCAATCACACCTAAATAGATGGCCTTATACATGAGGATGGTGTCGTGGTAACACACACCCCAAGTGGCCTTAGTAATGGCACGCAGTGAGGCAAACCTTGCAATGGTAGTGCCTTTAAGGGACTGGAGGTGTTGGCTGAAACCCCACCTCTCACCTATATTCACTCCTAAATACTTGACGTGCTTTTCAAGAAGGAGCCTGTGGCCGCCAAAGCGTATTGTGGGTGGATTATTCACTTTCCCCTTCAAGAGGATTAGCTGGGTTTTTTCCTCAGCCACCTGCATCTTGACGTGCTCGCACCATTGGTTGACAGTGCGGAGCACGTGGTGGGTTTTTTCTTCAATTTGGCGGACTGACTCTGCAAAGATCAGCACACACACACAGACACACCTACACACACACACACACACACACAGACACACAGACCATTTTCCCAAATAGTGTTTTTCGGACTCAGGGGGGTCTGAAACGTAAAGATCTGAAGAGAACTCAAAATTTTTTTTTCAGCCGATTACATAACTTTCCTTTCTACTTCGTAGAGCAAGGAAAGTAAAAAGAACCAGCTCAATCGGATCAGCCGTTCTCCCGCAAATCGAACTACAGACACACACACACACACACGGACCACGCGCCGAAATTAGGTTTTTTAGACTCAGTAGGTCTCAAAACGTAAAGATTTGAAAAAGACCCAAATTTTTTTTTTACAGGATTACTATACTTTCCTTTCCCTATGGAGTACCAGAAAGTTATAAAGTTAAATATTGGGGGGGGGGGGATCAATTACCTTCTTAGAGCATATGGCACAAACAATAATTACAATAAATATCAAAATAAACTGACTCTTCCAAACTAAACGGAACAATTAGAAAGACAGAAACAAACAAGTCGGAAAGGGAAACTTAATGTTCCGGCGATAGGCGGCCGTGTCGATATTGTATGGAGACAATGACTATGAGAGCAGTCGACGGAGAAGTTGGCGTGATTTGGGTACGATTTCTTAGGGAAATGGAGAAAAATACGGGACTTCGAAGTGTCGGGATTGGGAACCAAAACGCAGATAACTTCTTCAAAAAAACCTTAGTCTCTGGTTATCTTGGTTGGCGGGAAACGAGAGACTCTGGGACAGTTTTAGAAAAGGTGTTTATTAACCAGAGATTGATCATCTTCGTAATTTAGTGAAACTCTTGAATATAACGGTACATTTCGGCAGGGAATTAAATAGAAATGGACACAACTACGGTTGAAGTAACGTTAAATCAAATGCCGTCAATGCCTTCGTGATTGTGTACACCTGGGGCACTGTGCCACATGACGGGAGTATTGGCCCGATCCCAGAGAGCTGCGCTCCTGTGGATCACCAAGGCCTACAAGACTGTATCAACAGAAGCACTCCAGGTGGTACCTGTTGATTTGGCCGTTGAGTGCATGGTTGACAAGTGGAGAGTGAAACGGGAGCTTCCCCCGCTTTGGGCTGAACTCTGTGCGGATCTCACCACAGAACAGAAACTTGCCGCCATCGATGAATGGGCTCTAGAGAAATGGCAAGCGAGATGGGAATCCTCGTCAAAGGGACGTGACACGTATGAGTTCTTCCCCAACATCCGTGAACGTCTTTCTAGAAAATGGGTTGAGCCAGACCACTGGACGAGCCAGTTCCTAACGGGACATGGTGACTTCAATGCGCGGCTCCACTTCTGTTCTCTGAAAGACTCTCCATTATGCACGTCTTGCGCCTCCAGTATGGAGGAAACAAGAAACCATGTGCTGCTCCACTGTAGTTTCTACAACAGTGAGCGACGGTTGTTGGGAGGGCAAACGAACTTAGCAGCATTGACTGCTTCAAAGCAAGCCTATAACCATTTTTTTAGCGTGGTCATAGTTGATCTGTCCTTTTGAAACTTGCCACCCAAGTAAATAGTTAGCTCCGGTAGGAAACCAGATTGAGAACTCCTCCCAGATGGTACGGGATTCCGCAGGTGGTCACCTCCGCGCAGTCACACACGGGCAATAGCTCTCTACCGGGAGACTGGCTCACGACCAAATACCTGCCGTACCTCTACAGGTCTGAGTTCGATGGATGCTGCAGGGGTCGGCATCTTGCATATTAGCGAAACCGCAACTTCTATGACTGATATAACCCTCGTCGAGGGTTTAGGTACAGTCATCAAATAAGGAAACAGACCTGTGACACATGACGGTGAGGGCTGCAAACCCGAGACTTGACTTCACCAGTGCAGACGACACCTCACGAAATTTGTGGACTGGCCTCAAAGGTTTGATGATAAGAACCAGGTGATTGTGGTACAGTCAGGAATGTATATTGCAATTAGGGATCTTGATGGCGCAAAGACTGTGCAGGAGATCTTGGTAGCGCTGACCAACCTTCAGTTGGAGGGTGTGGGTGAAAAGGACTGTTTGTGAGAAAGGCTAATATGAGGGAGCAACGAAGAGCCATTGTTAAGATGGAAGCCAAGGCAGCTGCTCTTCTCTTGGAGAAGGACACAGAATGAATTGGATGGGTGTGTGTCCACCCGAGGATGAGCTGAGATTCTTTCGATGCTTAGACTAACTGCAACGGAGCTGACTACACACTTCTCTGCTACGAGCAGAGAGTCATACGTGATGGGGGAAGTGCAGCGTGTTTGGAGAGATAGTTGCTGTGGGTGATGATGGTTTGCATCCTCCAGGACAACCCTTCACCAGAGAACAATGACGCAGGATCTTCTCCAACAGTTTCAGCGCGAGAAGGAGGTTGATCTGCTGCTCTTAAGCGAGCAGCGCCATGACCAGGGGTCTCACTTGTTCAATGACGAGCTGGGCACTGTTGCTTTCTGAATGGCTCGGCCAAGTCAGGTTCGTCTGACTGAGCATGGGGTAGGTCGAGGCTATGTATGGATGAAGGGCGGTTACCTCACGTTTTTTACTGTCTACCTTACTTCTGAAGACCCATTTGGAGTGAGAGAGGCCCCTGAAGTGGGAGATGCCTCAGCCCAACTCAAGAGGGTGGCTTGTTACGTAGGAGGCGGTGCACGGCGGAGGATACAGTTGGCCACCTCAAACCAGAGACTTTCGTCCATTCTATGTTGAAATCCGAGAAAAACTGGATGTGCATTGTTGAATTTGCCAGGGCAGTGCTCAGCTAGAAGAGGATAGAGCTTGCTGATCTGAACCGTGAATGAAAACACGGAGGAAAGACCGCTTCTGAACCGCCCAAACTGCTGGGCAGTATGGGAATGGCGGCACGTAGCAAGATTCTCCGGAGGGTGAACAGGGCAAGATAGAAGAGCTGCCATCTCCGCGAGGAGTGAGGGCCATCCTGATGCAATGTGGTAAACGGTTACAAGTTGGTTCTCAGTAATGGTATGGAGTAATTCATAGGGCCATTAGAATAACCTCCATCCTGAAATAAAAGATACTGCACAGAGTGGAGGAAGGTGCAATTTCACTACGAATTCATGTTCATTATTATTGTCAACTTTCACTAACGTGTTTCTTGTAGCTTTTCTTCGTTTGAAATTATTTTTGCACAAACACACTTGAAAGTAAAATTAACAGCGCGAGCGGATGTTTTCAGAATGGGTGCGGCGCTTCATCAACACTCTCATTCTCACTCTCACCACAATAACAACGAAGAAATCGAAATGGACGGCAAAGGCAAGAAAAATATCAACGTGAGGGCAGCTTTCATTCACGTCATTGGCGATCTCATCCAGAGCATTGGCGTATTCATCGCGGCGGTGATCATTCATTTTAAGGTAAAGCACCGCTTAAGGTTCAACCCCTTGTTGTTTCGTTTTGTTTCAGTGCCAGTTAGTTTTGATTAAAATTGCGATTGCCTCTACTGCGAATTAATTTCGGGGGATTTCATTCATCGAAAGCCTTTCGAGGCTGTTGCCAGTGAACGTGAGCACACCTCGAGAACCAATGTATTAATTCCGCTACAATTAGGCGCCCCTTGCATTTTATTCTCCTTAGTCCTACAAACTATGAAGCAAAGTTGTGTAATAGGCCGAAGATGAAATTTAAGATCTGCATGGGACGCCCAAATAACGTTATAAGCCAACTCAATCCCAAGCTAGCTTTAAGTGGTCAAAACATAGAACTTCTTGCATTCCTTAGCTCTAAAAAGTAGGAAAGAAAGTTATTTCATCGGGTCTTCAGATTGTTACGTTATAACGACACCGTTTGGGAAACTCGTCTGTGTGTGAGTATTAATTTTTCCCAACATCCGTAAACGTCTTAGGAAAATTGGGTTGAGTCAGACCCCTGCACGAGGCAGTTCCTTCCAGGACATGACGCCTTCTCTCAAAGACTCACCATCCTGCACATCGTGCACCTCCACCACTCCTAACAAGGAACCGCACGCTGCTCCAAATGTAGTTCCTACAACGGTCAGCGACGGTTGTGTGGAAGAGCAACCAAAAACCTCTTAGTTTTGACTGCTACTGAGGAAACCTGTTACCGTTTTGCCCAGTTTGCGAAGTGGCCACAGTTGATCCGTCCATCAGAAACTTGCCACCTAAGTAAATGGTTAGATCAAGTGGGAACCAGATTAAGAACTCCCTCCAAATTGTGCAGGATTCTCCAGGATCATACCCTGATATATATAACTCTGACTGTCCCACTTTAGCGGCCTAAACGCTGAGGCGTTCTGCCTGGAGTTCAAATGAACTGAGTAAATAATAAATTGGCCTGGCTGGCTTGAAGTCGCTGAACGTACTTAGAGCTGAGGAAATTGGTGTGATGCTCCCTAGGTCTGAGTGTAGTGAAAACAGATTTTTTGCTGATTCTGTGGATGTTGAGTGATTTTCGATTAGTTTTTTACTTTCCTTGGCTCTACGAAGTAGAAAGGAAAGTTCTGTAATCGGCTGAAAAACAATTTTTCTTTCATTCAATTTTTCTTCTTTGTTTTTCAAACTTGATATCTAGCCTTCAGGTTACCATGGGATGCCAAAATAAGAGTATGAACCAAATCCACCGAAAGTTAACTATAGTTATCATAGTAATCAAAACAACAAATATTTATTTTCTCAAAAACCGCTCTAACGATTTTTATTACATTTTTAATATTGGTAGCTCTTAACATGATAATTATACCAAAAAATTCCTATTTGTGGGAAATTGACGAGAGCAGCACAATAAATTATCAAAATTTTCGACGAAAAGCGTTTTTGCCGTGGTTTTTTCCTTTTAAACTCCGCTGGAATGTTAGTAGAATGTTAAAGAAAATTGGTACTGTAGTCCAATCCAATACCTATAGGTTAAGTATTTAAAAACGCTGATGAGATACATGGGGCTCACTCCAGAAATTCCTGAATGTCAACTACCGCCGTTTCGCGTTCTACCAGTTCTAAACTTTTTACCCAATAACTCTGCCAAAGTAATTACTATCCTTCTCAAAAAAATTTGTGTTTACAGCTTCATTAATTATCTGTGTACCAATTGCTCAATAATGGTGTTGCAATGAGTACGAACAGCACAATAAAATCTGGAACTGTAAGCGCTACCGCTTCCTGCTGCCGTAAAGCGTTGTTGGACCAAGTTCAAATTAACTGAGTGATAAATGAATTGATTAAATAGAATTAACCATGTACAAAGTGAATTTACGTAGAGCTAAGGAAAGTTGTGCGCTGCAACGCACCAGATATTTAAGACTAGCAGCGAATTGAAGGTTCTCGTGCAACGTATATAGCTCTCTAACTGTCTCAAACCTGGGATGAGCACCGTGCTCTAAAGATCTATTGTACCAGTCCTAATGTCTCACAGGACCATGCTTAAACTCCTAAGGAATGCTTGGTATTTCCTGCAAGAGTCTTTTGTGATGTTCTCTCTTGGAGAAGTTGTCTCAAAGACCAAAAATCGCTCCCTTTGTAGTCTCTGGCACTCGGCCAGGATGTGATTGGGAGTTTCTTCATCTGTACCGCACCACATGCACAGAGGGGTTTCGACCATGCCCATAATATTCTTTATGTTCATTGTCCAGTGTCCCGTGATTCTGTCGTAAGTCCTTCCTCTCCACGCTCCAGGCTACGTCTTATATCGTGTGTTTGCCCTGGGATAAAGCGTTCGGAACGCCTCACTCCAGCCACATCTTAGCGTGGTACCACAAACAACTGCGCTCCACCGGGGGACTGGCTAAACAAAAACCCGCCGTACTTCCACAGCTCTGCGTTCGGTACTGCTTTAACTCTCTCAAGAAGGTTCTCGAACAGTCATTTTGATAAGGAAACAGACCTGTGTGAACCATCGAGAACGAAACGCTAAATTTTGTTTTCTCATGAACGGCTCTAACGACACATTAAATTTTGTGCGATTAGCTCCAGGTAATAGGAACGATAAAATTTTCGTCTGCGGGAAAATAACGAGAGCAGTTCACTAAATTATTAACAATTTCAACAAAAACCGATTTTATTTTAATATTTTATCACGCAAATCGAGTTGATACTCCAATGACGTAGCTATACAATAAAATGTTCGTGACAGTCATAAGGTGATTGGGAGCTGCGCAGTACACAACGTGCTTTATGATCAAAAGTCAGGCTTTTCAAGTTACTAAAATCGATTACCTTAATTTAACTTTTCCTATTTTTTAAAATTTCAGTTCAAGGAAGTTTCTAAATTTTACTGTTCTGAGAGGAAATGAACGGGGTGAGCTCAACTCGAGTGTGAGATACCGTTTAATTGCTGAGATAAAGTAGTTTCCGTTATTTGTAGCGTCGACTGTTTGAACTGATTTGTCAACTATGAAAGACGTTGAAGTTGTTGAGGTGTATGAAGGAATCTCTACAAACAGGAAAAATTATCATAAAATTATGTGAATTAGAAGCGACGAATGGGAAAACTTTTGCTTTATAACTTGGTTTTAAACGGAGATAGCTGTTTGGTAGCAGCAATGGTGTATGTAGTTACCAGGCCTGGAAAAGGTAAGGTGCCACAGGCGATTGATGGGCATTTGGCTATATTCAGGAAACCCCCATGGAGCTGCGCATGGTCAGGTTTGTTTCTTTACCAAATGACTGTTCCTGAACCCTCGAAGAGAGTTACTGTCTACTGTCATGTAAGTTGCGGTATAGCTATCGAGAGCCAGCGGAGGTACTGCAGGTGTTTGAACATGTGAGGAATCTCGTACCATCTGGTTTCTCACCTGAGCTAACTATGTGGGTGGCAGCTCGGCGTGGTCCCTTGACACAGGCTCCAGAGTGGATAAGTGGCTGTGGGAGGACGTACATCGCCATGGGTCCCGCTTCAACGGGTTTCCAAGGAGAGATTGATGGGGGCAGAGGGGGCCTGAGCAGATTCGTCTACTGTACCTATAGGGCTATCTCCCCACTGCGGGACTTCTCTATCTCACTAGTGAAGATGCCTGTGGGAGAATATGCATCAGGCTGCCCGGAATACTGTGGGGTGATGAATTCACGGAGGCAGTCAAAGCTGCGGGACCAACGGCTGTTGCCTTGGCTATAGAAGGCCCATGTCCCAACTCCCCTACACGAGCCCATTGGGCGGAGGGGGGAGGGCACACAGTTCCCCAGCCGCCGCTGGTACCCATTGCTTCACACCCCTGGATTTGGCTGCCTGATCGCGAATTGTTCCAGAGTCAGCTGATTCTATCCCCACCTGGCTCGGACAGCCTCATGTCCCAACGCACTCAGCCACCGTGTCCCCAAATGCTGAGGCAGTGAGGCAACCCAAACGCTTTATCTGAAAGCAAACACACGAGACAGGACGGAGCTTTCTGAGAATGGATAGGAAGGACCTAAAGCAGATTAAGGGGGTCATAATCGGCACCCCTAACTGCCAATAAGGAAACTCTTTATCATGCGCTGGCCTAGTGCTTGACACTTGAGAGGGAGCGATTTCTGGTCTTTGGTGCTACTTCGAAGAAGACTCTTGCAGGAAACACGTGTCATTCCTTAGGAAGCTGGCATGGACCTGTGAGACATTAGGACTGGCACAATACGTCTTTAGGCCGCGGTGCTCATCTCAGAGATCTCTGGTTCTCAATACACTAGGAGCAGACCCTCCCTCCTACTTCCAAAAAAAACCATTGCGAAAACGTTAAGTTCTGCTTACTCCTAGAGAAGTATTACAAGTCGCCTTCATTTCGACTTGGGGCCCCTTTTACTACGCGTGCCCAGTAGAGGCACTTTTCGACGAGAATTCCATTCGAAAAATTATTGCGAAATGCTCGTATTTATTGGCAACGAAATTATCCACAACATTTTTTACCTCAAATATCGTATTTTTCTTTTTTCAGCCGGAATGGAAAATCGTTGATCCGATCTGCACGTTCATGTTCTCGCTGTTAGTGTTATCGACTACATTTGCCATAATCAAGGACACGTTGATCGTTTTAATGGAAGGTAAGTTTATTTTAACTCAACATTCTCCGTTATCAACTTTATTACACAACAGAGAATATATAGATTTTCAGGTTACAAATGGAACACTTCAAAACTCTTAATACTCTTCAAAACGTTAACTTTTGATGTTAAAATCGTTGACTCAAATCATAATCCCATGAATGTCTTTTATGTCCCATTTTCCGTTAACAACTTTTTAATACGATTTCCAGGTTTGCCGCGAGATGTCGATTTCGATGACGTGATGAACACGCTGGTTTCTATTGAAGGCGTCATGGCTGTGCATAATTTAAGGATATGGGCGCTTAGTTTGGACAAAACTGCTTTGGCGGCCCATGTAGCGATAAGTAAGTGACGGATTTAGAGTAATTGAATTTATATATTGTTTTACCACGCGAGTGCCAATCACAACCGAGTGGTTTTGTGATGTGTGTCTTTCGACTTGGGGCTCCTTTTACTAGGCGTGCCCAGTATAGGCACTTCTCAACGTTCCCGATGCTTCTAGTGGGACTTGTGAATTCTTTTATAGAATTACCCGTGGGCAGGATACGAGTGAAAGTCGTGACAGGGCCCCAAAAACAACAAGTTGAATATACTCGAATATACTCACTTGATGTAAAATAAACAAAATAATACCTCTCAGGAAGGTACTGGGAAATGAAATTATAAACCAATTAGGACCCACTTGAATTTAATCAGAAAAAAATAGAAATGAAATGAAATGAACTCTTTTTAGAATGAAACGAATAACCTATGCTCGGATTGTATTAAATGACAAATAAAGGGGCAATGGGGAATTTGAAACACCAAGCTTTGATTGCTTACCTTAATTCACACAATGTAAAAGGGACTTTAAGTACTTCACTGGCTCAAAAAAGGGGGGGATTCGTGAGCGATGCCAGTAGCCGTTCTGCCTAAAATGTGGCTCCTCTGCTTTTATAAACAGTGGCGAACTGCACGGGTGGCGGCAACAGGGTTGCCACCAGCGGCAGCCTGCAGAAAACCATGGCAGACTCCACTGATGTAGACTGGTGCAATTGGTGTTGATCTTCTTCACTAATCTACTATGTAGCAGAGTGATACACAGTAGCACCCCGTAGCCCTTTTGGTCGAGCAGGTTCTACTCTTGCTGAAAGCTTTCCCATCCACTCTTAGTACTGATCACTACTGAGTGACTTCGGCATTGGTCTGCAATGCTCACGCACTACCGGAAGACTGGCAAACGACCAAATACCTCCTGCATATTAGCGAAACCACAACTTCCATGACTGATATAACCTTCGTCGAGGGTATAGGAACAGTCATCAAATAAGAAAATAGACTCGGTCTGCAGTGTCACTTCAGTTCCCCAATGCCACCAGTGTGGAACCTCCTTTGTGCCATTGGAGAACTCACTAGCTGTCATGTGGATGATGCGAGAGATGGACAGTATCGAGGATGAATCTCGTTAAAGCCATAGTTGACAAAAAAAAGGTGATTTGATCACTATGATAACTATAGTTAGTATTTGCTACATTTGCTCATACCCTTATTTTGGCGTCCCACAAAGATCGGTGGGCTAAATATCAAGTTTAACTGATTTAAGTTGGTTCTGGTGGCAGGTAGAAATTTAGAGCGAGCCGAAACTCCACTGCCTGAGTTCCCGTCTGTCAACCAGAGCAGACGCTATGTGGGAGAGGCCTAGCCATGCACGCACCTTCTGTCAAGACTTATTAGCCTTTGGACTGCCAACCTCCCAAAAACCATCTGTACTGCCTTACTCCCATTGTAGGTACCCTAATGATCATAGTCTAGCGGTGATGGAAGAAGATTCATAATCTGACGGAAGTCGGGCAATGGATCGGAGCTCGTGATCGCTTTAATTTTTGCCATAATCAGTGGCTCCCCAAACATTTCCGCCCCTCCCTCCCCTCGTAACAAGGAGGCGCAGCTTCTGCCATGGCTTCAGTAGAGCCCTGATAACTTTCCAAAGATAATCAACCGAGGTCCACACAGCTTACAGCCGAAGAGATTGCTCCGAGAAACTCGATCCCCAGGTATCGAGGACACCTCTAGCCTGGGATTTGCCAATGACGAAACTCATCTCCACGACCATCTCGCTGTAATCCCAATAGAATGGCACCAAGGAGACGGAGGAGCACTTCTCAGAATTCAATCCTAATTCAAAATGCCCAGCTGCCTTACACACTTGTCTAGGGCAGTGTGCAGGCCCCGCTTGGTACCTGCTTGGAGGGTGACATCAACCGCCCGCGCACCTAGGATATCAAACCCTACTTCCTGAGACAGCTTATCCAGCGCAGCACTAAACACAAGATTGTAGAGTAAAGAAGACCCCCCTGCCGAACGCCACGCACTATCCCTCCCCCCCACATCCCCCACCAACCTGAAAGGTTGTTTCATCACCGCTGTATGGAGAGCAGATATAATCGATTAGTCGATCAGGAGCCCTCACAGCACAAAGACAACTAGCCAAAGCCTTAGCAACGTCACCAGGCCATGCAGCGGTGCGCCAATAGCAGAATCGTGAGATTCTTAGCAGTACAGTCCACTGACCGAAATGACAGCAGCCACCTGTAGACGAGATGTCAGCACTTCTTGGAAGTGCCGGAAGACCACAGACGCCATTGAAATTGGTCTGTCGTCCCCCAGGCCCTTCACCACTTTTCTTGGGGACAAAGACAGTTAGAGTGGGCGAAATTCAGCCCAACGTTTTCCCATGAAGAGAACCAGGTTGAGAATTGGTAGATTAGCAGCCTTCGGGGCTTTATTCCATCTGCGGGAAGATTAACCGTCAGGTCCAGCTGAGGTGGAGTTGCTGACATGGTACTTACGTGCCTCGAGGGCTGGTCCACATTACAAGGTATTACTTGAGCTTCGTGAGTGGAGACATTTGTTCCGAATATGAAAAAAGATTTGAGCAAGAGAACACACGACCTGCTGCTTCCATTTTCCTAGTCTCATCACACCATTGTAAACGCACTATGTCTGCTGGGGCCAAGTATCGAATCGAACAGTTCAAATAGACCCTATGCACAAAGATGTATCTGCAAATTACTGTATTCGTGTAAACAATATAAATTAACCACCGTCAATTACTATTTCAGAACCGGGCACCGTTCCTCAAGCCGTCCTGAAGACGGCGTCCAACAAGATCCACCGAAAATACAATTTCTTCGAAATGACCCTCCAAATTGAAAATTTTCACGTGCGAATGGAAGACTGCGATCAATGCCAACCGCCCGAATAGGATTTGTCTGAATAATTTTAATACCTTTGAATCAAAATGCGCTTTATGACAATACCACTTTTCAAGACTGGCAATAGTTTGTAGTCTTCGTTTATTCGTTCGCTCAAAAGTTATTTGGGCGATTCGGTGGTAATTTGGTCGGTCGAACTATCCATCCTCTTTATTTTCGCTTAGAAGATCTCAACATTTCTTTGATCGCGAAATACGATTCGTTTCTGTTCTGTTTTTCCGAACGTTATTGGACTAAACATCTTCACTAACTAGTGAATTGTTCCTTTAAGTCAATTTAGTCGTTGCACTGGATATGATTGTGTATATACACAAACGCGGTATGTTAAAATGAAACTACAAATGTTGATATAAATTGTGTTTGAGTGCACAGTTCTAGCAGTATTACAAAAATGATGGGCTGGCGATTCAGCAATTTGGTAGTAGTGGATATTATTTTTTATAATGTGTTTACAAAATAAATGAGTCATGACTATCTTTGTACTTGAATGTGTTCGCGTCGTCATTTATTAAAATAAAACCAACCTCTCGAGATGGTGAAGTACCCAGGTAATAATTGAACAAAATGATTGCAGTAGAACGTGTTCAACAACATCCAGTTATCCTACTGCAATAATTAATGTAAAAGGAGCTTTTCATTTCTTCTAAAATGAAACTTTCCTTAGCTCGCTAATTCACGTGCGTTCATGACTTTTTTTACTAACTCAATTTATTTTTCATACATTTCATTTGAGCTTGGTAAAACATCACTTCACGGTGGCAGAAAGCGGTAGCTTATAGTTCCGGAATTTATTGTGCTGCTTGTACTCATGCCCTGGCCATTATTGAGCGAATCGTGCACACAGAGATTAATGAGGCAGTAAAGACGATTTGTTTGAAAAGGGTAGTAATCACTTTTCCAGAGTTATCGGGCGATAACGTTTAGAAATGGTAGCGTTAAAAGTTGTTCGGGGAAAATCCCTCTTTTTTGTGCTCAAGTAGCTTGGTGGACTGTAACACCATGAAGCGAAAAAGTACCCCGAAATAGCAATTATCACGAGGTTAGGGAAACATACGAGAATCTACAAATTTCTCCGGTAATGGGAAATTAGATACCACTCGTGTGATTCTGATCGCTGGACGGATCACCCTCAACCGGCGAGCAACTGGAAAAAGAATACACCAGGAACTTAGCTTTACGTCAATTCACTTTGCACATGGCTAATTCTATTTAATCAATTCATTTATCACTAAGTTAATTTGAACTTGGTCAAACAACGCTTTACGACAGCAGAAAGCGGTAGCGCTTACAGTTCCGGAATTTATTGTGCTGCTCGTACTCATTGCAGGACCATTATTGAGCAATTGGTACACAGATAATTACTGAGGCTGTAAACACAATTTTTTTTGAGAAGGATAGTAATTACTTTTGCAGAGTTATTGGGTAAAAAGTTTAAAACTGGTAGTAAGCGAAACGGCAAAAGTTGAAATTCAGGAATTTCTGGAGTGAGCCCCATGTATCTCATTAGCGTTTTTAAACACTCAATCTTTAGGTATTAGATTGGACTACAATACTAATTTATTTTAACATTCTACAAAAATTCCAGCGGAGTTTATAAGAAAAAAAAATGCGCTAAAAACGCTTTTCGTCGAAAATTTTGAACATTTATTGTGCTGCTCTCGTCATTGTCCCACGAATGGGAATTTTTGGTATAATTTTGTTATTGAGAGCTACCTACATAAAAAATTTAATCAAAAACGTTAGAGCCGTTTTTGAGAAAACAAATTTGGTGTTTTGATCACTATGATAACTATAGTTAACTTTCGGTGGATTTTGCCCATACCCTTATTTTGGCGTCCCATGGTAACCTGCAGGCTAGACATCATGTTTCAGCTGATTTGGTACGGTTGTTTTCTCTAAAAACCGCGCTAAAAACGCTTTTCGTCGAAAATTTTGAAAATTTATTGTGCTGCTCTCGTCATTTTCCCATAGATGGGAATTTTATGGTATAGTTGCCATATTTGGAGCTAGGAATATTAAAAACTTAATCAAAATCGTTTGAGTTGTTTTTGAGAAAAAAAATATTTGGTGTTTTGATCACTATGATAACTATAGTTACATTTCGGTGGATTTTGTTCATATCCTCATTTTGGCGTCCCATAGTGACTTCCGGGCTAGATATCAAGTTTGAGCTGATTTGGTACTATACAAGTAATTTATTTAAAATCTTTATCAAAATATCTGGTGCGTTGCAACACACAACTTTCCTTTCGCTCTACTTCAATTCACTCGTGTACTTGGCTTTTTCTACTTACTCAATTCATTCATCACTCTGTTCATTTAAATTTGGTTAAACAACACTTCACGGCTGCAGGAAGCGGTAGCGCTTACAGTTATGGACGTTTTCTTCTTTAGAAGGTCTTCTACGTTAAATATTCACGATTTTAAAAATGTTTTGCGACTACTCTCGTAAATATCTGGTGCGTTGCAACACACAACTTTCCTTAGCTCTACGTCAATTCACTTTGTACATGGCTAATTCTACTTAATCAATTCATTTATCGCTCAGTTCCTTTGAACTTGGTCAAACAACACGTCACAGTAGCAGGAAGTGGTAGCGCCTACAGTTCTGGAATTTATTGTGCTGCTCGTACTCAGTCCCGGACTATTATTGAGCAATTGGTACACAGAGAACTATTGTGGCTGTAAACACGATTTTTTTAAAGAACCGGGCACCACCGCTTCGCTGCGGAAAATATCGTAAACTTCCTAGCTGCGTAATCATGAATTGCTAAAACACTTCGCAAAACGCGATTGTCCACAAAACTGGAGAACTGATGAACAAGCAGAGCACCGTGAAGTGGAAGAAGTTAGTCACTGAGTAGAAATAGAGCACGAAAACCTTAACAGTGATTTAAATCAACGCATTTCTACAAAGTGGAGATGCTAGTTAGCTGGAAGTTTGTCATAGCCGCTTTTAAAGCTCTCCCTAGACGTGCAATTTATCGTGCGAACCGGGTCAGCCCCAGACACTTAATGTTATTGAACAATTTTTACGTTTGTGCGAAACATTGTACCGCGTTAAAGCGAAATTGACAGTTGCGCAACGTCACACTCAGACACACAGCCACATTGTGCAAACAGTACCCATCAGGATTTCATTTGATCAACACGTCAACATTAAGTGACAGTGAATTGTGCTGCGAAATGATTGTGCAGCCAAGTGCAAAAAAAAGAAGAAAGGCTCTCAAAAAGTACACTCACGAAAAATTACAAAAAGTCAAATGCCAATGAATTCGACGATAAATTGTTTTTTCGTCGTTTTTGTCACTTATTTCAGTCATCATGATGGCGCGTAGTTGATAGGACGAGTTGACTGTGGATTACTACCAGGCACGGCCGGAAAAAGTATTGCGCCATGTGGCCAGTCTCAATCTTTTTCAGTTTGTCCAATATATAGCCTTTTCTCGTCAAATTGGAGGTTTTCCATTTCAAATTTGAGGTTTTACACATCAATTTGGTGGATGTCAGAAATACATGATTTAATTCTTGGAAAGCAATAAGAACAAATTAGCGAGTGAAACGTAACATTCAACAAGTAAGAATGAACATGATGAACGGAAAAGAATAAACAAATTTTTCAACGTAAGTCTCTCTCCCTGCAGCAGCGGCTGTCAGGTCTACCATCATTCTCATAACATAATTTGTGCAGTTCGATGTTACGACAGTTGCATCGTGTCACACAGGTCGTGGTTTGTTTGGGGCTCAATGAAAATTTGCCTTCCTGACAACTTGATTTTTGAAAAGCAGAGCTCCACTGGAGTCAAGTTAGGTGAGTGGGGGGGGGGGGGGGGCAGATATTTCACGTTAAACCCCAATTCGACCATCTTACAGGTAACTTGTGTTGTGTAACTGCGTTATCTATTATCAGGTACGTTGGGTTCGCCACTTTTTCGTACAGCTCTGCGATAAATTCCTTAAACGTCTCTCCTTTGCAGTTGCCTCGTAATATCTTATAATGAACAACACCTCGAGTGTTTACGGCTAGGACGAGGGAAATATTTCTTCCTCTTACCGTGAGTACTGTGGAAAAAGCACGTGTATTCCTCCTGGATCTCGCATGACTTCTTCGAAGGTGCAAATTAAAATCAGATTCGTCAATCAATACCATATTTTTACGTTTTTTTTGGCGCCCAAGTTCTGAATTCCGCTGCGTAAATTTTTCTTCTCTGGTTCCGGGTTATCTTCCCAGGAGCATGCCCATGCTACCAGGCGCGACCACGGGTTGTGGATAGTGGAACGGCCACGGCATTGTCCCCAGGGGCATGTCTGCGGCCAGCTGTGAATATGGTCAGGATGCTGACTGAATAAGCAGCCGCGAACAATGGGCAAAACCCAAGAGATCGCAGAAGAGATCCTGAACAAAGGACTCAAGGGCAAGCGGATCTACATTTTCTCGGACAGCAAATGGGGCCTTGAAGGCCATCGCAGCCTATAGTTTTAGGTCTAAGCTGGCATGGGAAATGCCTCGGCGCCTGTAACAGGCTCTCCCTCATTTGGGTGCCGGCTCACAGGGGGCATGAGGGCAATGAAAAGGCTGACCGCCTCGCGAAAAGGGGTACAGAATCCCTACCCATCAGGCCTGAACCACACGTGGGTCTGACGATAAGTCACCTGAACCATCTGGTTGCTCGATGGGAGATACAGAAAATGGCGCTCATTGGCATCGCCAGCCACGACTAAGACTCTCTAGACAAGATCTGAGAGTACTGATAAGCTTCCTCACCGGGCACTGCCCACTCAGATATCACCTCAACAAGATGGGCATCTCAGAGGCAGTGGAATGCAGACTCTGCGGTGAGGAGGACGAGACAGCAGAGCATATCCTATGTGAATGCCCTGCCTTGGCAGCAAAACGCTTTGAATACTTCGGTCAGGGGACCACTGAACCCCAAACTGTAGCGGACTCTGCGGTGAAGGACATACTCGGCTTCCTAAGGGGGGCGGGTATGTACGACGCCTTCTACTAAGAAAGAGCCAGCGTCACAATAGGCCCATATGCGGCCGCCGCAGTGACAAAGGGACTTGTCCCACTCGCCCTCGGGTCAAAAAAAAAAAAGTTTCTTCTCTCTTCCGTTTCTACAGAATTCATCCGATCCAGCTCTTTGTTAGCTAACTTAATTAATTAATTAATTTTTAATTTTAATATTTTTCTCGAAAAGAACACGTTTTATCTCCTTCAGAGTCCTGTCAGGATTTTTTTCCACTGCAGCCTCAATCGCTTCCAAGACCTCGGTGGTAAGCTTTTCACGCCGTTTTCCTCCTCTGCTTCGGCAAACAAGCTCATTTTCGTTTTCCTTATACTTTTTCAACAACAAGTAACTCCGTACTCTCTTCGTTGCCGATTATAGAAGCCGCATGTTTAGTAGTATGTCCTTCGTACATTCCAAGACACGTTTTTCTTTGTTCTACAGTGTACCTACCGTATTGTTCTCGACGTCGTCGGGTAGTGGAAGAAATCCCCTCATTTTCAGCATCTTCGTCACTCTCACTACTTCTTACCGCATGGTTCGATCGGCGAACGAAACGCGGTCTCATTTTTTCGTCGTCCGAACTCATGTCACAAAAATAAAGCAAGTCGTAACTAACGGCGGCAATTGGAGACTTTAGAAAGAGGCGAATCAACAGGCACCTTTAAAAGAATGGCATTTGGAAGGGACGAATGGAATGTCTTCGTCATGTTGTGTTGCACGGAGTAGGTATTTACAGAATCACCGGGTGTTTCCGCCTTCTACGCGGGCTAGCGTTGCGACGTTTACAACTAATGTGAAACGAACCATTTCTGTCAACCTCCAATTTGAAATGTAAAAACTCCAATTTGAAATGGAAAACCTCCAATTTGACGTGAAAATGCTATATTTGCAACTTTTTACAAATAGCGCAATATATTGTGCAATCTTTCAATCATGCCCTCACACGATCAATCATATAGCACAAACCAGAATATTGCTCATCTAAGGGCCACTTGAGATAATTATTGGCAGCTAAACGGTTCAAACGAGGCTACTTCAGAGGTGAATGAGACTATCATTCTGATTCAAGCCGAGTCAAAATACTGTAAATGTTCGTTTAGTGATAGTAAAAGGTTTAAGTTCAATTAAGCACACGGAGAAATAGGAGAATATCACTCTGTACTCGTTGTAAGACAAATCAGTTTTCGATACGACGCAATACCTAAACGGAAGCGATGTGAGAATAGGAATGGGGGACGAGGCGAAGCTGAGACACCATCGGGAACCGAACCACCTGAACATCTGGTAATCACCTACTAGAGTGCGTCACACATTCCACATGTGAGTCAAGTAATACATACGAAATATACCACGCACCACAGTAATCAACAAACATTCAGGGTCTATTATTCGAACGAACAAATAGTACTCCGATTCAAAAGAGCCAGCAGGCTCAAAGTGCTAATCACTCGGATCGACTTTTGATTGAACCGGCATTCCCTATGGTTCTCCTAATTCGGACTATGCCTCACTTTGAGGACCTTATTCCGACAATTATAATTACCTGTGTAATCAATTTATCTTGGTTTATATCGCCGTTCAACGGACACTCACAGAAATAGTTACGTGGAAAATTTTAGTCTATAGGTTGTCCGAAGACGCTGTCTGAGAAGACTTTATTGAGATATTATTTTGTTAACACTTCAAGTATATCAATGAATAAGAATTCGTTTCTTAGGGAAAAATCCAGAATAAGAAATTTCTTAGTCACGTCTATGAACACCGGTTGAGCAAATTGGAGCTGGCCGTTTATGAAGCGATAAAGCAGCGTTACCTAGGGAAAACTTCAGGAAGCTCAAGTGCTAAAAGCTACCGCTACGCAGCGTCTAATTGTTCTTTTACGCGATTCCAAGCAATATTTTCGCTGAGTTAAACAATTCCCAACGTCCGAAACGCGCCTTTATGGGCATCTTCAAAGCTATGTGTTAAACAAGGAAACAAGTTAAACCGGATTTGATTATTTACGCAAGTTGTAGTTGTGAACGGCTTGGAGTAAACGTTCATGCTCGACGTTGATGTGATTACACGAAAAGGAACCAGTACAGACGCAGTTAAGCAATCAAGAGAACACAGAGGTAAGTGTGTGAACAAAATTAAACACTTGAGTAGCAGGTGCGACGCATCACTCAATTTTCCGCAGCCTTTCCTACATTAAGTCATTTTCAACCGTCTGCCAACTAATTTAATTCGCATTTCTCTCATTTTGGTTTATTATTCATTCCGAATAATAACCCTATGTTTTCGGCCACGAACAATTTTTTACAACCCCACACCCTCAAAATTTGTTACTTTACGTTTCAAGACATGGGGATGGCCGTCCGCCGTCCCCCGTCCCCTGACCACCGTTCCCCATCCGCCGTCGGGCCGTTTTGTGCCTTTAACGTGGTCTAAAAAATCCGTTCTTTCGCACAAAAATCCCATTTGGTATCTAGTTGTGCCCGCCATCTCGGCAATCCGATCGGACGAAGCCCATGGTTGTTATGGACAAAAAATGGTTTAAAAAATGAACGAAACGCAGTATAATCGCGAATAAGCCGTGTTTCGAATCGTTTTCAAGGTATTTTTACATCCTGGGTCGAATGGAAAGAGTATCAGACGTGTACAACTGCGTATAGGGAAATTACAGTAATTATAGTGAGCCAATATCAACAAATTGAAAGAACTCGCGGGAACTACAGCGGAAGTCAACGTTTTGTTGTTAATACTCCCTCCCGTCGCATCAAAACCACCCGCCTGCTCGACTCACAATGCCTGCTGACTCGACTCATGCCAATTGCCGAGGGTTCGCTGGAAGTCCCCGTCCCAATTTCCCCGACTCTTTTTGCCCGACGGGGCAGTAGAAGGTTAGGGCCACTTCCTCCGCACACCCCTACATCGGATCATAAATGCCTACAGACGTTTACGGGCGCCTGGTGCTGAGGGAATATTTAGTTTCCGTAGTTCCATTGTAGTCAGGTCATGTTTCGTATGGTTTACTAGTATTTTTCGATGCTGAATCGAATGGAATGGGTCTCGGAGCAGTAATACTAGGTCAAGCTGTTCATGAGAATAATAAACCATTGTGTAATAATTTGCAGTGTTTTGTATTGTAAAAGGTTAAGTATTATATAGTAACTGTAGTTACGCTACGGAATTCATTGGGTTGCTCTTACGTCCCAGCCCTTATTGAGCGCTAATTAATAGAGGGAGGCGATAACCACAGTGCTGTGGAGAGAACGTTTGTCCTTTCTCTTGATGTATTTGTCGAAGTAGAGGCAATGAAGGTTGCATATGTTCACTAGAATTAACCAGGCTTCGAATAGCTAAGGTACTACAAACTAGTGAGAAGCACCTGGCTGTTTTCAGAAACTGAGATCTTCACAGGCCTCGCCATCATGTTGCTGCTGTACGAAAATGTTACCCTGTTTTTACCTGCCTGTACTCCAAAAGCTTCTGACACTCACGTACAAATATCCATTCTGTCGTATTTACGCATCTTGGCGCACGTTAGTGCAAGATTCCAGCTGCCACACTGCAGACTGGTGAAGATCAACTGCGACGATGTTACACCTCACTCCTTCTCCAGAGTCAACCCCGTAGTGGTGCTCTTTCTCTCCACTTCCCAGCACTCAGATGGCAACGCACCAGCAACCTGCTTACAGACTGTATGACGTTTTACGCGACCCCCATGAGTACACACTTGTACCACATGATCAAGCTCGTTACCACAGGCACAACAGCAAGCATCCACAATGTGGCAATTCCAGCCTATTCTACACTGCATCATTGCAGGCTGTGGCACCACACGAATGGTATGTAAATGCCAGTCATCCCTTCCATGAATGCCCTCTGAGCACACTCCACCCACGTAGAAAAGTAGGGTGAGTCAACACTGCCAGAGTTCCTGTGTGTCAACCGAACCATGCAGAATAGCTGCAAACTCTAGAGACTTACTGGGCTAGGGGGCAGATAAAGTCGCCATGTCAAACGAATCCAAGACAGCACGTGCAACGGCCCAGGCAGATGCCTGCAAAGCAAGAACGGAATAGTGGTAGACAAGAGATGGAAGCACTAAGGCCCCTCGAGATAAACCAAAGGGTGAACGTACGCACATGAGACGCTGCACCATTCTATCCAGACTTATTAGACTTCGAACGGTCAACCTCCCCAAAAACCCCAATCCATAGGCCAGCTTTGGGAGCGAATACGTCCGAAGGAGGCGCAGCTTTTGCTATGGCTTCAGTGGAGCCTTGATAACTTTCCGAAGAAAATCATTGAGGTCTCCACGTAGCTTCCGGCGGACGAGGTTGCTACGAGAAAGTCGACCGACAGGTATAGACCCAGGATTCACCAATGACGAAACCCACATCCACGCCTTTCACGCTGTAACCTCAAAAGAATGGCACCAGGTAAACGGACGACATAAATGCGCGCACATACACCAACCAACGTTGTTTTTGGTTTATTATTCATTCTGAATAATAACCCTATGTTTTCGGTCACGAAAAACTTTTTACAAACCCACTCAAAATTTGATACTTTACGTTTCAAGACATGGAGATTCCAAATTTGCAATGTCCGTCCACCGTCCCGGCCGTTTTGTGCCTTTAACGTGATCCAAAAAATTCGTTCTTTCGCACAAATATCCAATTTGGTATCTAGTTGTGCCCGCCATCTCGGCAATCTGATCGGACGAAGCCCATGATTGTTATGGGCAAAAAAACCGTTGAAAAAATTAACGAAACGCAGTACAATGCGGGAACTACAGCGGAAGTCAACGTTTCGTCGTTTGTACTCCCTCCCTCCCGCCCGTCTCAACAAAACCCCTCGCCTGCTGGACCGGCAACGCCGCCCTCGCTCACCTCCCCTTTCGACTCGCAATGTGTTCGCCCAATTTCCCCGACCCGGCGGGGCAAAATCACCAGACGTTTACGGGCGCTCGTGTTTCGTAAATAACCTTTGGCACTACGATTTGTCTCTTTATCATCCAATTGCCTTGTTATCGTCTTCCCCTCCACGAATGACTGTTTCGCTCCGTCTCAACTATTTCCGTTAGCAAAATATCTGTTATCTTCGATTGAACTTTTCATTATTCGCTTATTTTTGGTTTATTTATTTAATAGTTCGTGCGTTTCATTTTTTTGGTTTTGATACGATTCAATTTTTTTTCATAGATTTTTGGTTACATTTTGATATTAGTATTTAGCGTGCATTAAAATTCAGTTTGTTCTAGATACTTTCGTTTTTTTTGTTTATTTTAATATTACGATTCAGTTCTTTTCGACCTTTTTTGGGTTTCATTTTGACATTTTTCGATGCTGAATTGAACGGGATGGGTCTCGGAGCATTAATGCTAGGTCAAGCTATTTATCCGAATAATAAACCGTTGTGTAATAATTTGCAGGGTATTTTTTTTTTTCTCTAAGAAGACTTTGAAACGTAAGGATCTGGAGATAATTCCACAGTGGTTTTTTCTGCCAATAACCTACCTTTCTACTACGTGGAACCAAGGAAAGTAGAAATAGCGGGAGAAGACCCAGTCAAGGAAACACAAAAATAAACAACTGAGGTTGTACAAGTTTCCAAAATTATGGCTTGATGGTGAAGAGTTATAGGATTGAATGTGAAATGTAAATGATTTAGAAGACTAAGTTTCGACCTCGTTTCGTTCTTCATTCTTGTGGATTCTATGGCCATCTGGAGGTTTATTTTAAAACACCAGGGTGTATCACGCGGTAATTAATTCAATTATAAAATATTTCAGGCTGCTCCTTATAGCAAAAGTCGTTCTTGTTGGAGCGAATTGCGGCTGTCAATTATCCGAAATAACGACTCAGTTAACCATTTCGTCCCTTCTTGCTCGGATTACCACCGCTGCCCTCACAAAAGATATTGCGCCAGAAGTTCCCAACTGTCGACTGCAGAACCTGGCTAATCAGCCGGAGGTTATCAAATCAATATAGAACAACTGAGAACATCTGGCAAGGAAGGGTCAGCACTGAAACTTCAATAAAATATCTAGTTCGTTGCAACACACAACTTTCCTTAACTCTACGTCAACTCACTCCTGCGCATGCCTTTTTCTACTTAATCAATTCATTTATGACTCAGTTCATTTGAACTTGGTCAAACAACACTTCATGGCAGCAGAAAACGGAAGCGCTTACAGTTCCGAAATTTATTGTGCTGCTCGTACTCATTCCCGGACTATTATTGAGCAATTGGTACACACAGAACTATTGTGGCTGTAAACCCGATTTTTTTAAAAGAGGATAGTAATTACTTTTGCAGAGTTATTGGGTAAAAAGTTTTAAAACGTAGTGAGCGAAACGGCGGTAGTTGAAACTCAGGAATTTCTGGAGTGAGCACCATGAATCTTATGAGCGTTTTCAAACACTCACTATAGGTATTGGATTGGACTACTTCACAAATTTTTTTGACCATTCTAGAAACATTTCAGCGAAGTTTATAAGGTAAAAAAAATTTTGATAATTTATTGTGCCGCTCTCGTCATTTTCTCACAAATGAAAATTTTATGGTGTAATTGCTTTATTGAGAGCTATCAATGTAAACAATTTTATCAAAATCGTTTGAGCCATTTTTGAGAAAAAAAATATTTGGTGTTTTGATCACTATGATAACTATAGTTAACTTTTGATGGATTTTGCTCATACCCATATTTTGGCGTCCTATGATAACCTGCGGGCTGGATACCAAGTTTGAGCTGATTTGGTACGGTCTTTTTCTCTAAAAAATGGTCACACACACACACGGATCATTTTCCCAAATTGTGTTTTTCGGGCTCAGTAGGGTCTGAAACGTAAAGATCTGAAGAAAACTAAAAAAAAAAAATTTCAGCCGATTACATAACTTTCTTTTTTACTTTGTGAAGCCAAGGAAAGTAAAAATTGACAGCGCTCGAGTTTTCGAGCGACTTTCGATAGTTGTGAATCTTCGAATCGTTCCTTAAAAAGCAATCGTTTACAGTTGAACGTAATGAGAAGGATAAAAACGAGGGGAAGGAGACGCGCAGTGCTTCAAGCAGATTCCTTTGAGAATTTCACGGCGCCCTTTGAAAGCTCTAACCCAATCCTTGCTTTATAGCGCCAATACCGCACAGTTGATTACCCCATTTGTTCTGTAATTGGTTCAGGGCTAACAAAGGGAAGGTTCACCTCGCAAGCCGCACGCATAATCAGCTAATTAACATTGTTATGATTCCATTGCATGAAGGGCTCTCAGCTCTTTTGTAGGCTCTTCTGCCTCGGATAACTTCATATACCAATAATCTTTGAGCGCTCTCTTAAACGTTCTTTATCTTGCACGCAATCATCTGGAAGATTTTTAATCGCGTTATTTAGTTGAGCGAAAACGTAACTCACTAAATATAAATGAGTATTGAACTTCAATACTTCAATCCTAATAACAAAACAAAGTTGAATTTCAATCAGATTTTCAAACTGACTCTCATTGAACTCATTTTTTTACTTTCCTTAGCCCACGGAGTAGGGAGGTAAGTTATAAATTGGCTGAAAAATAAAAATTGATTTTTCCTTAGAACTCTACGTGTAAGGGCTTTCGAGTTCAAAGAACATTTGAGCAAGTGGTCTCTGTGCATGTCTGAACTTCTGTCAAACTGTTCACGTACGAAAGAAAAGAGCCCATCGGGCGCACGAGAGGAGGAGGTTGAGTTATAGTATGATAAACGAATGAAGGGGGTGAGCATTAACAGTATTTTGTTACGAAAACGATTGGATTAAGCAGTGACCAGGAATAAGGAGCCGTTCCTTTCGGGCAGAGCCGTTCTTTCAGGGAAGTACCTTTCCAACGAGGAGCTAGAAGACGACGAAGTTGGCCAAAAAACGAAGGGAGGGGATTGAAGAGGTTATAGATCCGCAATCGCGCTGCATGACGAGAAAATCGGTATATTTCTCCTCTGGACGTCTTCCTGCGCAATTCACTTTATCCATCAGGCTTTATACTTACTTGGTGGAACTTGGTTTTTTTTTTTTTTTTACGAAGAAACATTTTTGTGCACAGCACTATATAGTGAGATAACAAACAGTTGTCCTGGTTCTGGGTTATGTTCCCAGGAGCCAGGAGCATGCCCATGCTACCAGGTGTGACCACGGGTTGTGGATAGTGGAACGGCCACGGCATTGTACCCAGGGGTATGTCTGTGGCCAGCTGTGAATAAGGTCAGCATGCTGACTGAATAAGCAGCAGCGAACAATGGGCAAAACCCAAGAGATCGCAGAAGAGATCCTGAACAAAGGACTCAAGGGCAAGCGGATCTACATTTTCTCAGCCTGGCCGCCTTAAAGGCCATCGCAGCCTATAGTTTTAGGTCTAAGCTGGCATGGGAATGCCTCCATGCGCTCAAGCAGCTTGGCGCCCGTAACAGGCTCTCCCTCATTTGGGTGCCGGCTCACAGGGGGCATGAGAGCAATGAAAAGGCTGACTGCCTCGCGAAAAGGGGTACAGAATCCCTACCCATCGGGCCTGAACCACACGTGGGTCAGACGAAAAGTCACCTGAACGGTCTGGTTGCTCGATGGGAGATACAGGAAAATGGCGCCCATTGGCACCGCCAGCCACGACTAAGACAGGCGAAAAGGCTTGTCACGCCTTCCTGTCAACTGTCAAAGGGCGAAGGCGATGCTGACACTCTCTAGACAAGATCTGAGAGAACTGATAAGCTTCCTCATCGGGCACTGCCCACTCAGATACCACCTCAGCAAAATGGGCATCTCAGAGGCAGTGGAGTACAGACTGTGTGGCGAGGAGGATGAGCCGGCAGAGCATATCCTATGTGAATGCCCTGCCTTGGCAGCAAACTGCTTTGAATACTTCGGTCAGGGGACCACTGAACCCCAAACTGTAGCGGACTCTGCGGTGAAGGACATACTCGGCTTCCTAAGGGGGGCGGGTATGTACAACGCCTTCTACTAAGAAAGGGCCAGCGTCACAATAGGCCCATATACGGCCGCAGTGACAAAGGGACTTGTCCCACACGCCCTCGGGTCAGAAAAAAAAAAAAAAAAAATCCGCGAGTACGTAGCAACTGTACTGGTGAGTTTACTGTTCCTCTGAGCATAGCCCTTTTTGTTTTTGCAAGTTTAAAAATGAGGTGGTGAAAGATGCTTTATTCAGTTGAAGCCCTCTGAGAAGTCGGAGTGGTGCTTCCTTTTAAGGCGTCTCAGATGTCTGGGCAAAGGGTCGTTCTATCGGAATGTTGCTTACGTACGGATTTGGATGTGTGGATGCTTTTCGGTATGTGGCGATTAAGCAGTCTTTTACTGTTGGTACTGTACCAGTCGGCGTCGGTGATCAAACGGAGAACGCGACTTTGGAGGACTTGCACTCGGTTTATTTGGGTGTTCGAGGCGGACGACCATAGACCCCCTCCGTAGCACCAGATGGGTTTGATTATGGAATTGTAGATAAGAAGCTTGTTTTTAATACTGAGATTTTTGTTAGTGAGAAGTGGTTTAAAATGGCTGATTCTATGGCGGATTTCGGCTGTTATTGCATCGATGTGATTTGTCCCTGTGAGTCGTTTGTCCATAGTCAAACCCAAATACTTGACGTGCGTTTTTATCTCAAGAGTGGTTGAGTCCATTTCTACAGGCTGGCATGTAATGTTGCGTTTGTAAGTATAAACGCACAGATTTGATTTGGAAGCGTTTATTTTTATTCTCCATTTTCTTGCTCATTCACTGACATCATTTGCAATCGCCTGAATCGACTCACTTGCATCTTCACCAGTCTGGTGTTTGGTCAAGTACGCGCAGTCATCGGCAAATTGGCCTGAGATTGTAATGTTGTCGTTGTAAATGGGCAAGTCGTGGATGTAGAAAATGTACAATAAAGGCCCAATTACACTACCTTGAGGGACGGAAGAGAAAATTGGCAATCTGGCACTAATGGCACCCTCTACATATACCTCCTACGTCCGATCCGAAAGAAATGATTGGATCAATCGAAAATACGTGTCAGTGAGGTGGGGCTTGAGTTTGGATAAGAGACCAGCGTGCCACGTCTTATCAAAGGCTTTTTCAGCGTCGAGGTAGAGCCCTAGTGCGATTTCTTTGTCCTCGTAGGTCTTCAAAATACGATCCAGAAAACGGTGGAGTTGCCACGGACAAGAATGGAGTTGCCTAAAACCAAATTGGGTGTTTGGTAGTAGGTGCTCAATTTGGTTGAGAATGTGAGGGTAGATGAGCCTTTCTACAATTTTGGAAAAAGTAGACAATAGGCTAATAGGGCGATATCCGCTCACATCGTCGGAACAGACCTGCAATACACTAATGGGAGGAAGAATTGATTATTGAGTGACGCCTGAATAAAATCCTATTACATTGGCGCCCAACGTGAGACACCCATGTTATGGATATGTAGCGACAGCACACAGAAGTAGGGGAATTACAATCAGCGAAGTTCAACGGCCACAAACTTGGGACTAGGCGAAGCGAATGTGGACGAGGGCGACGAGGCGAGCATAGAACCGCTCAGTTACAACTGCCGACATCGAAGTTTCGAGCGAATAGGGGCATTTGAGGTTCCCAGTCAGCACAAATGCCACAGACGAGCCTCCACTGAATGGAAGGGTTTGGTTTGTCCCGGTATGATTGTATGAGTATTAACGCTCTGGAGACTGAATAGCAGTACGAGTTTGAATGAGTATTCGAAAGCGAACAAGGGGGTATCTGAACAGGTGAACTGGGTTGTGGGGGGACGAGAGCGAGTGAATAGTGCAAGAGCTGAGGAACAAGGATGTTTTGGGGTTGGATCTTGGAAGTGCTGTGAGCTAGAGTTGGAGAGTTGTAGATGCTCGCTGTAGGTTTGTGTCGCTGATTCATGCGACGCAAAACGAATTTGGTTAGTTGCCAGAGCTAAGAAACCCCGGGTCAAGGAAAGTTGCGTGACGATGTTTTCCTTTGGCTCTTACATCATTCTGTCCATAGTTTATGCTTTCTTGAGCAAATGAGGGATGATGTGTGAAAAGTAGCTCACACCAATTTGCATTTTTAAAATGATAAAAGCAAGTCGGGGTGGATCAAGACATCAGAGTCGCATTGTAAAGGTCAGCACTCTGAGTACAACCGTCAATGCTCTATAAATAGCAATCAGCACCGAGTAAACCTTACTCGCGAGCGAAAAAAAAGGTTTTGATGAATACCGCTATTAAACGTGAGAAGGCCAACTATGCAAATCCAATCTCAAACTTTGTTGACGCCTCAGAAGTTAATGCGGCCAATTTATGCGACCGCTTTTGTTGAAAAATGATTATTCAAATAGAAAAGTTTCGTAGGGATTGTTACAGTAACTGCCCCAGGGAGGAATGTATAATGCCTAAATCATACTTCAAGCCACAATGCCGTCTCCAACTCGTTTATTCAAGCTTAAAGATTAATTTGGGAAAGGGCGATCCGCTCTTAAACTCTCCACTTTCACGGCGCCCGGAATATTTCGATTATAAAGTTGGCCAAACATTGACATTTTTGGGGCTTTTCTAAAGTTCTCGTGAATTCAAATTGGAGCCTATGACGTTAAACTTGAATTAGCCGGAAGATAGAAGGTGATTCGCGGTCCACTGCTTCGTCTCCAATGGCCCCTGTGCATTGGGTTATTGCAAGGCAGTTCTTTCAAAAACTTATAATTATCAAGTTGCCAGTGTAGAGGCTCAAGCTATTTGACTCCATGGAGTTTGTTTCTATTTAGTGGCGAAAGGCACATTCAATATTAGCAATCTCGTTGTTGGGCGCACGGGAGAAGGAGCTTGAGTTGAGAAATGCATTAACGTGGTGAGCGTAATACAATGACAGAATAGCGATATGGGTTTGAGTGTGCGTATTTAAGCACGAACAAAGGGGCTCTGAATACATGAACGGTTTACGCGGTGAAGAAAAGAGGAGAGCTAGTTAGTAGCCTAAGAGCTGTGAAACGAGTGTTTATCGCGAGAATTGTGTTGGAGAGAAGGTAAACCGAGTGAGAAGAGGATAATTTGGAAAGTATGAAAAGGGGAAAACCATTGTTGCTTTACAAATCAAATTGAACTTAAGCCTTTTATCTAGAGTAAAAGCCGACCAAACGGACAGTTCAGACTTTCCCGCCTTTAACATGAGAGGGGCCCCAGGTCAGAAATTGTTGGACTGAATGAACCTGGGAAAAGCACTAGTAGACAAGGCACAACACAACAGTATTGACAGTTGAGTTTTCTTAAGCAGTAGCAGAATATGTTTGTTGCAAGTTGTGAGGAATGACAAGCCAAGTCTGCCGCTCATCGTCGACAAATGAAAGAAGGATGAGAGGATGTTCAATGAAAGAACGACCACCAGTTTAGATACGCAACACACTGGTGGTGATACCTTGAAGAATGCTTGCTAACACCCCAGCAGACACACCTCCTCAGCACTTTTCTTGCACCACATGCCATACCAGGACACAGTCGACGCTGCAATCCAGATACTACTTGCGACCACCCCACGAGCTACTGACATCACTGTTGGGTGCACGAAAGGGGGAGTTGGGGATTGCAATAAAACTGGAACTCAGTGAGCGTGAGGAGGACTGTATTATACGTGCTTGCGGAATTGAGTAGAATTAGAATTGAGGTGAGATGGGGTACAACTGGGAGACAAGGGCAGTACTTGGAACGCGTGAACTGGCAACCGTGTGAGAGAGTGAGAAGTGACTGGGGCAGTAGTTGGAAGCGGAATGATTTTGGAAGAGCTCTGTCATCGATAGGAAAATGAAATTGGGAGAAAGAAATAAAGAAAGGGGAAAACCTAGAAAAGGGGGCCGGGGGCCCGCCGCTGAGGGATTCCCGCAGGTGAGGGGCAGGTTATTGAAATGGTTGGAGACAATGACGCGGGGAAGTCCGAGGTCAAAGACTCGCTTTGCGTCGAACAATCACCATACGAAGATCCGTCCAGTTATATTTGCGCCTTTTTGCTTGCCAAGCTAGCGCAAGATCATGGCAAAGATTTCAGGCCTTGGTCCTTCTCCAGAGGCAATCACAGCTTCACATGACAATGCTCCAGCAACTGGCTTGCAGACTGCGTCATGACATTTTATGTGGTCCCTCATGAGTTCGCAGACACTCTTGCACCACATGATTCAGCGACTCAAACTGGTTACCACAGGTACGACAACGAGCACCCACAGGTCTGTGCCCTTAACAAATGAACATTCCCAAAGAAGGTAACAGTTGTCTTCTGTCATGGATGTTGCGGTTTCACTATCATGCAAGAGCAAGCTAGGATGAGCACTACGTTCATTATCGTATGGAAGACTTGTAATCCTTGCCTCAGGCGTTCTCAGAACTCTCTGCATCCACAAACCTTCGCATGGGTTGCCATTTGGCTCGTTTGATGGCGCAGCAGAAGGAAGGCCTTCTTCTCTTGAATTAAAGCAAGTCGGAGTGTGGCTCTGGCGTCAGGTTCACTGGTCTGTTGGTACTTCTGGCTCTATTTACACTCTGCTTGAGGGGATTAAGTTCGTCAGTCTACCTAACTATGGGACTTTGGTCGCTCTCTGATTCTGTTGCCCAAGTACAGAGAGCCCAGCAGAGTGCAGTGCTATGGTGAGTGTGTTCACTTTGCTGTCCATCTCTTCGAGTGAGGCAGCAAGCATTAGGTCGGTGTCTGTAGCACGCAGTTCACCTTCCAGTACCCTAGAGAATTGTGGCCAGGTAGCCTCTTGCAAACCTCATCACTGTAGCCAGGGACGCCACTTGAACGGATTGAAAGTATGACATACACACACATACAGACCGAAATCCGTTTTTTTAGGATTCCACATTGGCACTATTACAATACTTAACCGCTACACAAAGGGTCTGTCCAACGCAATGTAGGATAAATTTGTTTTCCGTTCGAAATGATGCATGGGGCATGATGCCACCGTTTTGGGGTCAGTATATCGATCGTAATATCGTGACTAACTCTCCAAATTGTAATTAGTTTTGTAGACTATACGAAGAGCAAGGGTTAATAATTAATTCAGACCATTCGAAAATGCTTCCCTTGAACACAATATTCGGGTTGACAAGCTATCGACCCTCATGCTCACTGCGCCGGAACCGGAGACAGTTTTATCGTAGGAAATGAGCCGGTGCTTGATGTCACAGAGCGTTCCCCGCCTAATAGAAACTAATATTAGTATCGATACTTAATCATTCACATCCTCGTCAGCCGAAAGGCTCCGTTGATCTCCTGATTGTTTGATTGGCTCAAAGAAGGATGATTCCACTCGACACTTCTACATCCTCCATCTCCCGCTCACATCCGCAGCTCTTGATCCTCAACGGTTGTCTCCTTAATTTATATTCATGAGGAGCGGGGCCCTATTATCTACTTAACATATTTGTACAATTCATCAACTTTTTGAAACAAAGAGCCAGCGGGAGGGTTGCGATGCTTTATGCAAACGGTGTGGCGGTCGAAACCAAACGTCAAACGACTAGAATTCTGAATGAATTCGACTCGACGCTTTTGTTTCGGCCTACAGTCGGAGCGAACGGTACTTTTTAATTAATAAACATTACAGTTGTGATGATGGTTGCCTACTACGGCAAGAAATTCCTAATTAAGCTGTAATTTGTACCAGGAACAACAGCAACAACCAGCAGTGCAATAAGCATGGGCTTATTTACAAAGTGCGGAGCTAGGAATACTATGGACAACACGCATTGATTGTTGAATAATTACGTAGATGTAAGCCGATATGAAATAAAAATTCATAGGTAAACGTGAAATAAATAGGGCAACAGATATGCAAACACAAAAAATACAGGACACTTTTTTTTCTTTTTTTTTCCTTGAAGCGGTGGATGCAGGTGATACCCTCACTGTGGCCACAAATGGGTTTATTGTAAGGCTCAGATCATGCCCCCGCCCCCTGCTACACTCCCAGGCTCTACGGCACTGGTCTCACTTGGTGTGATGTCACCTGTGCGCCACCACCACCCGGAGGATGCGCCACAAAGCGGAGGATATCCGCAAGTTTTGCATTCGCCACCTCTTCCGGCTAAAGAAAGGGCCTCCCAAACACACAACGGCGCGATGCCGAAGGTCCATTGGATACGCACAGTACATGCTCTGACGTCTGTAGCCCTACCCCGCAGAACCTTCATACTTGCCCTCACACTTACCAATATTAGCAAGGTGGTACCTCAGCGGACAGTGACCAGTGAACAGGCCACATATGATCCTCATTTCCTTCCTCCCCAGCGCAAGCACCTCCTTGGACCTCCCTATGGAGAGCCGGATAAAGAGTTTTGACTGTCTAAGGCCGGGCAGTCCTGCACCTATCCTCCCATTTGCCAACCTCTCTGAGTAGGTGGCTCCTGGTAGTCCCAACAAAGGGCTCAGGGCCAATAGGGATCTGCGCCGATTCCTTCTTAGTCAACCTATCAGCCCGTTCAGTCCCCTCTATACCCTGATTCTCTGGCACCCAACACAGTGTTACACTGTTGTCCTCGGCCAGGGCCTTCAGTCCAGTCAGACACTCCCACACTTGCGACGATGTAAGACAGTATGAGTCTAAGGCCTTGAGAGAGGCCTGACTGTATACAGGACAATTACAGGGATAGCAGCAACACGGTAGTCCCGCTGCAGTCACCCTAGTCCCGCGCGCCCCCGGAAAAGAAAAATAACATGGTAGAATAAATATTGATTGAGAAGATCTGAGTTTCCGCAAGAAGTGATGGTGTGCGTGCAGCATAGGGGTCTTGAACGGAAATGAATATACATCACGCCTGACACAGGACAGTTAGGCTGCAATTAAATCCTTCGCTTCCTATACTTTAGGGCAAGGGTGCTCAAACTTGAACTGCTGGCGATCTACCTCAATATGTTTAGACTACTTACGATCGACTCTGGAAGACTGCAAGCATACACGATACACCCTACCTACCTAGATACCGTAGCATATATAGATATTAGCTTTTTGCACAATATAGGTATATTATTTTAGTCAAGGTTTGGGTTAGGTTTAGTTAGGTTCTTCTCTACAATATCAATGAAAAAACTCATAGTTATTCAAAATTGCGAGTTTATTGGTTGTTACAAAACAAAAGAGTAACGTATGGTGTTAAATTAATTCTTCAATGTTTTTACATGAAAAAGGATAACTCATAAATGATGCTATATTTTCCAATTTACTGCAATCATAAAAACGCATTTCGAATTGTCCCAAAATATTTGATAATTCAGCCTCATATGTATCATAATTCAACTGAGGAATCTTTGCTTTCAAAGAAAAGGAAAATGTTTCAGATCCTTTCTTTTCAGTTGATCTATCATAAGTTGCAATTTACTTTTGAATGCGTTTACTGCGCTAATCATCTCAATAATAGTTTTTCCTTTACCTTGAAGCTCCAAGTTAACGGTGTTTAAGTGCATTGTGATGTCAGTAAAAAATGCCAAATCAGTCAGCCATTTTTCGTTTTCCAAAATCTGAGTGTCATCGCTTTTCTTTGACAAGTGCCGCGCGTTCCTTTGATAAAGCCGCCTTTTGCCGCAAGCAGTGTTATTTTATTACGTAATACATTTTCGTAGTTTAGTTACCTACCTACTTATTAAACATTTTTTTCTTCTCGAGATCTACTCAAAAAGCACTCGCGATCGACCGTTTGAGCACCCCTGCTTTAGGGAATGCCTAACTGACCCAAAGACGTTGGCGAAGGAAAACGCATTAGCTCTGTGTTGGGTGCCAGATGATGCAGGGATAGAAGGGAACGACAAACTGGTGAGGAAAGGATCTGCGCTTCTCCTGGTGGGACCTAAGCCCTTCATTGGGAGTACCAAGAGCCACTTGATGAGGGAGGTTGGCAAGTGGGAGGAGAAGACCAGGGCTGCCTATTGGCGAGATGTGTCAGGTATTTATGAGGGGTTCGGAAATGTTCGGAAAACTCCTGACTCAGAAAAAAATTACAGCGATCCCGAGTTGCGACCCAATGCCTGACTTTTGTCGGAATATGAATCTTCATCTTGACCACTACCATCACTGGAGGTGTCTTTATAGGCGTAAAGGCTGGTAATTTAATTCTCCAGGGAGCGAACAAGAGAGATCCACAGTGTGATGAGAAAGTATATGGATCGTAAGTGTGTTCGTACTACCTGGCCAAGGTCGGTACAGAGTTGCAGATTCTGCGAGGCGGAGCGTGAGTCGGGGGAGCCTGTACTGTGACCATGTGAGAAGCGAACTGCGGTGCACCTTTGAGTGTTTGAGGTTGCTCAGCTGCGGCAGAGCTAGATCTCAAGGTCGACAAGCGTTTTGTGCGAGAATAGTGGGGACATATTGGAGACCTTGCATCAGGGGACCAGCTCCACAGGAGCTTGGAGCGGAACTGTGAAGACTTCAGGTGGCCCATGTATGCCTATGCAATAGCCAGTGGGGGTTTCCTTAGTTACAGCCAGTGGACTCTGTTTCGATCTCTGACCAGGCATTTCCCTTCCTCCAAACCGATGTGAGTGAGGCAGACAGCCTGGGAGCACTGAGCAGGCTTCCCAAAGGTCCCATGGAGTTGGGAAATGGGCCCATCATGTGTCATAGTTCCCACAGCTATGGCTGCCTCCCTTACTCTCCCAGTTTCTCTCTCTGTTTCACCAAAACAGTTACCATCGATGAACGCGAGGTTTGAAAGTTAAAACCCTGCTGTAGAGTAAATGCACCGGTAGCGGAAAAGATGTCGGCGCATCATCCGTTTTGGTGTTTCGGGCGGAAACGGAACGAAAACCTTCTGGCGAAAAGAGAAGGTTGAAAATGTTAACGCCCAAGCAATATAAGCACACTTTAACTTGATCCCAAAGGAATCTTTTTGTAGCGAGATATTCCGCGCAAATATTCTCTACGTCCCTCTTCGCGCGATTTCCATTAGAAGTGAATTCCACATTTCTGCAAAAATGTTTCTGAACTGCTTGAGGGTACGGACGGAAAATCCTCAACCCTTCAGATGTTTCCTTTTTTTTCACGGAAACGGGTGTTCCGCTAAATAATTCATGTAATGCCCCACCTATTTATTCGAAGGGATGTGAAAAGGACATGGAGGATGCCCTCGAACCGTGTAAGCCCGTGCGGCGGTTCGTAGATAATCCTCTCGCCACCGCTATCTTTTTTTCTTTTCGTAAAGAAAGATAAGTAAGTGAAGTAGGGCGAGGAGAAAGAGCGAAGAGATCGAGTCTTCTTATTTATTCTAGCAACACAAACAGAGGACGCTGCAGAAAAAGGATCCAATTAATGTGACGAAAAGAAGAGGGACGTTTGAAAGGGTTTGTCAATAAAATCAATGTAGTCGTTTGATAGGTTTTGTCAATAAAATCGCCTGTAGTAGCCCCCTCCCCCGTCCATCACGAACTAAAGCGGACGGGTCCATCAAAATTTATAATTTTATCAAACCAGAAACCAGAGATCAAGCCTTATCCTCATGTTTCTGATATACTACTTCCCTTGGGAGACACGAGGTAAAAAAATATTGTTCATCGTCATATATAACCCGGGCACACATAACAACTGCGCAATGTCGTTTCCGCATAAACAAGAGTATCTGCAGAACTGTAGTGCAAGCCCATGTACGGAGTGTGGCCATTTAACAACCAGATTGACTCCTTAATACATTTCATTTTCGATTCATTGTTAGGTATACGCATATGTATGTCCTTCCTCTATCTCTTCAACGCTCCCTCCGAATCTGCCACTGCTTAAAATAGTCTAGATAGTCTCCCGTCAGTTACTTTAGGACGCGTCTGAAATCTGAACGGTCTGAATCTTGTATAGGCTATCGAGGTGGATGGACCTTTTGTGTAGTACGTCATGATAGTAGTTCCCTCTATGGCACTTCTGGGATAGTGACGTCAGACCCCCCTCCCCTCAGAGTTCTGAGTTCTGGATCTACGTCATATCCCAACCGATTATTGCGCTAACGCGTAAGTACCTCCTACCACGATTTCCACCCACAGCACACGTGTTCACGCTAAATAAATCCCGAGCACATGTGGAGCCCTAAAATAAATCGCTACGTATTTTTACTGAGACATAATTGCGCAAAAAATGGTCGCCCTACGCTCCTAGCAAACATTACGCAAATTACGAGATTGATAATAAATATCTGGTGCGTTGCAACACACAACTTTCCTTAGCACTACGTCAATTCACTTTGTACATGGCCTTTGAACTTGGTCGAACAACACGTCACAGCAGCAGGAAACGGTAGCGCTTACAGTTCCGGTATTTATTGTGCTGCTCGTACTCATTCCAGGACCAATATTGAGATTTGTTGCACAGAGGATTGATGAGGCTGGGAACACGATTGTTTTGAAGAGGATAGTAATCATTTTTGCAGAGTTATCGAGTTAAACCGCTAGAACTGGTAGTAAGCGAAACGGCGGTAGTTGAAATTCAGGAATTTCTGGAGTGAGCCCCATGTATCTCATCAGCGTTTTTAAACACTCACCCTTTGAGTATTGGATTGGGCTACAATACCAATTTATTTTAACATTCTAGTAACATTCCAGCGGAGTTTAAAAGGAAAAAACCGCGGCAAAAACGCTATTCATCGAATATTTTGATAATTTATTGTGCTGCTCTCGTCATTTTCCCCAAAATGGGAATTTTATAATACCATTGCCTTATAAAGAGCTATCAATATAAAAAATTTCATCAAAATCGTTAGAGCTGTTTTTGAGAAAAAAAATATTTGGTGTTTTGTTCACTATGATAACTATAGTTAACTTTCGGTGGATTTTGTTCATACCCTCATTTTGGCGTTCCATCGTAACCTGCAGGCTAGATATCAAGTTTGAGCTGATTTGATACGGTCGTTTTCTCTAAAAATTGTTCACAGACACACATACACACACACAGACAAACAGACCCACAGACCATTTCCCAAATAGTGTTTTTCGGACTCAGGAGGGTCTGAAACGTAAAGATCTGAAGAAAACTAGAAATTTTTTTGTCTGCCGATTACATAACTTTCCTCTCTACTTCGTAGAGCCAAGGAAAGTAAAAATATTGCGTATCGTTATTATTGCGAAATAAAGTAAACGAAAATAGGTTTTTAAACTTTATTAATTTATTTAGATCGGTTATACAACGAAAAAGACGTAGGGAGTCGTTAAATTTACGCGTTTTTTATATTTTTCGAAAAAAATATTTAGGACAATAGATAAAACGTGGTCGTTAAAGGTACGCGTTTTGATTTTTTGAAAAAGATCTAGGGCAATAGATAAAACATAATCGTCAAACAAACGCGTTTCGATTGTACGCAATTATATTGGTCATACGACGAAATAGGGCAATAGATTCGTCAAATTTACGCAAGACGTTCAACTAACAAAAAATATTTGGGGCAATAGACAGACCTAGCAATCCTAGCAATATTCGTTAAAACTTTTCTAAATTAGCTCCTAAAAACGTATACGCAAGAATTAATAACGTAACTTGCGAAGAAGTTGTCCCAATTGTGGGGTCATGACGTCACATGTAGACTGGGAGGTGGGGATCCATATCAGTTGCAGTCAATATGGGAGGGAGGGGGGATACTCTCAGAAATTACACTGTTGGAGGGGGTATGACGTCACATGATAATGATGTGGACGGAGGGAAGGGGGCTGACGTCACAGCAGCTGTTTGTGGAAGAGGAGGGGGGTCTGACGTCACTATCCCAGAAGTGCCATAGCCCTAACTACTCACGATTATTTAAGAAAGGAAGCCTTATTATTACTGTTGACTCAAAACCATTTCATTACAGTATCACTCACAACTTTTCTAGCCTTAAAGCCCTCGCTTGAGCTGTTCAAGCGCATTTTGTGACTGTTAAAACTGCGAAACAGCATCCTATACTAGCTGACAGAAGACGACTAGCAAGACTATTTCAATGGCAGATTTGCAGGGAGCGTTGAAGAGATAGCGGAAGGACGTATATTGGCGTATACGTAACAATTCATCCTAAATAAAATGTTTTAAGAAGTCAATCTGGTTGTTAAATGACCACACTCCGTTCTGTAGACCTACTTGTTTGTGCAGGAAGGAAGCGCAATACGTTGAAGTAAGCCTTTTTCTTCTGACTGGACTGATGGCCCTGGCCAAGGACAACAGTGTAACGCTGGGTTGGGTGTATGGAGGGACACGAACAGGCTGATGGGTTGACAAAGAAGGAATCGGCGCAGATCCCTGTCAGCCCTGAGCCCTTCATTGGGACTACCAGAAGCCACCTACCTTGAGAGGCAAATGGGAGGATAGGTGCAGGGCTGCCCGGCCTCAGACAGTCAAAACTCTTCATCCGACTCTCCAAAGGGAGGGACAAGGAGGTGCTAGCACTGGGGAGGAAGGATATGAGGATCATATGTGGCAAATACAGAACTTGCTGATATCCTTCGTTTTGTGCGAGGGTGGTGGGGTATCACGGGGGCAAGTTGGTGCTGCAGGGGGGATGATCTGAGGATGTGAGGGTATCGGCGGCACCCACCGTTAAAACAAAAAAGAAAAAAGAAAAAAAGCCTTTTTCTTGCACGCTCAGTATTTAACTTAGGTAGCTAAATATTCGAGAACATTGCCGTACGCCAATGCACAACATGACACCTATATTCCCGTAGAATAACCATTTCATGAACCCACTGATTGAAATAAAAATAACCGTCTTACATTCAGCACACCAAACTTACGATTCGAGAACACATTCTGAGCATAATCCGAAGCCTAACATTCTGCGTCACCTGTAAAGAACCTAACGAAGATTTACACCGATACCGATACGGAGATTTATACCGATTTAATTATGGAAAAAACTAATCCAAAGTAAATTGTTCTCAACTGCAATACAGACAAAAATGACCGCGCTTCTTTGCGGACATAAAATAATTTTCTTAATTTCGTAACGACTGTTTCAATATGATGCTTAAATTTAAGTTAACTGTCAAATATACTTCAGATAGTGGCATGTCACTACACCTACAGGATTTCCTTTTACTTAAACGTAGGTAACAGGGAAATGACAACCCTGAGGCAACAGAGTGGCCGCGATAAGAAAATGAAAACTTGATTAGCGAGGTATTATCAACATTAAGGCACAAAAAATTAACATCCATCGAGTGCTTAACCAGGAATAAGTTATAATTTATAACAATAGTTCAGTGTGTTCTTTTCCACAAAAAACAATCAATCATCGGTAAAGTCAAATATCTCGCCATTACTTCCGTTATAGTCATTTCGGAGGGGTTTCGGTCAACCGTATTGCAGTATAATGCTTCGAAGAATTCGGGATCCAGTAAGAGACTCAAACCGTTTTGTACGTACTCACCAGCGCTGATTGTAATAGCGACGGTACCCTTCTTTACTTCGTATTGTAAATCGTTGTTAAAATGAGCCAGAGATAAATGATTAACGACTACGCGTGTTTTGACCCGTCGGATTAACTAACGTAAGAGCATATCATTCCGATTCTCCAGCGTGAATTGATCGACGACTCAGCTTATGACGTCACGCTAGGTATGAAAAGGAAAGGGAGGACAGATGTCAACACAACGCGTCGCCCTGGCTTCAAACGAAGATGCGTAGTATAAAAGGGACGCTCCGAGCCCTCCAGGTGCCATCAGACAACGTCCTCTGCCAGCCCTTTTGTCTTCTGTTTCTTTTCAAGAGGAATTTCCTCGCGTGATGATTTCAGAAAACAAATACTCGCTCAATTCAAAGAGCGTGGTAGTTTAGTTTGGAGCGAAGGGTCTCCTCTCAATAGAACTAACCCGCATACTTTTAATTACCGCGGCAAGTTTTAGGAAATGACTCCATCCGCCGACTAAAGTTGAGTTTACGTTTTTCAGTGGCCGCCTTAATGGAAGAACCACAATGCGGCCTATGCTCATTCTGTGTGTCTGTAATCAACTTTCGGAATAACGGCCACACCGATTGAACAAGCTGTTTTTTACTTTCCTTGCTCTACGAAGTAGAAAGGAAAGTTATGTAATCGGCTGAAAATTTTTTTTTGAGTTTTCTTCAGATCTTTACGTTTCAGACCCTCCTGAGTCCGAAAAACACTATTTGGGAAAATGGTCTTGTGTGTGTGTATGTGAGTCTGTATACGATTTTTAGAGAAAACCACCGTACCAAATCAGCTCAAACTTGATATCTCGCTCGCAGGTTACCATGGGACGCCAAAATAAGGGTATGAACAAAATCCACCGAAAGTTAACTATAGTTATCATAGTGATCAAAACAACAAATTTTTTTTTTCTCAAAAAACCGCTCACTATTTTGATTACATTTTTAATATTGGTAGCTCTTAACATGATAATTATACCATAAAATTCCCATTTGTGGGAAAATGACGAGAGCAGCACAATAAATTATCAAAATTTTCGACGAAATTGATTTTAGCGCAGTTTCTAGAGAAAACAACTGTACCAAATCAGTTGAAACTTGATGTCTAGCTTACAGGTTACCATGGGACGCAAAAATAAGGGTATGGGCAAAATCCACCGAAAGTTAACTATAGTTATCATAGTGATCAAAACACCAAATTTTTTTTCTCAAACACCGCTCTAACAATTTTGATTAAATTTTTTATATAGATAGCTCTTAATAAGATAGTCATACCATAAAATTCCCATTTGTGGGAAAATGACGAGAGCAGCACAATAAATTATCAAAATGTTCGACGAAAAGCGTTTTTAGCGCAGTTTTTGTCTTATAAACTCCGCTGGAATTTTTGTAGAATGTTAAAATAAATTAGTAGTGAAGTCCAATTCAATACCTAAAGATTGAGTGTTTAAAAACGCTCATGAGATACATGGGGCTTACTCCAGAAATTCCTGAATTTCAACTCATGCCGTTTCGCTTACTACCAGTTCTAAACTTTTTACCCAATAACTCTGCAAAAGTAATTACTATCCTTCTCCAAAAAATTTGTGTTTACAGCCTCATTAATTATCTGTGTTCCAATTGCTCAATAATGGTCCTGCAAAGAGTACGAACAGCACAATAAAATCTGGAACTGTAAGCGCTGATAAATGAATTGATTAAATAGAATTAGCCATATAGAAAGTGAATTGACGTAGAGCTAAGGAAAGTTGTGTGTTGCAACGCTCCAGATATTTTCGTTTTTATTAGTCATAAATTACGATATACGCGACTAAAGGAGTACCAAAAACGAAGGTCTTTCGCATTTTTCTCAAAAAACGGTTACGATTTTGATTGAACCGAGCTGCTCTTCCCAACGGGGGCTTCGCTTTCATCGGAAGTCGAGTCACAGGGAGGTTTCACCAAACGCACACATTTGTCGTTTAAAACTATCATCAATGACCACTGATCTGAGATTTACTATGCAATATAACAGGTTTCACCACTGTGGTTTACGATTCAAACATTATAACAAACCGCGAATCCTTCAAAACGGAGTCGTATCGGTTAAAAGTTGACTCGGTGCGTCGCGGTTATCGCTCGCCAAACAAAGACCGTTTTGCAAACGGGACACTGTCCATAACTTAATAATATGAGTTTTATAACTGCTTTTCGTTTTGTCAGTGGTGCTTGACTGTGTCCAAATAGACAACAGTGAAATCACAGTTAATAGCGAGTTGAATTCCACTACTTGACGGAACTCGTGGGATAATTTAGCGAAAGTAATCATTTCGTACTTATAAAGAGCTGTTCATACCGAAACTTTAATTAAAATCGTCTTGTGTACAAGATGTTTTTGAAAAAAAGATTTATGTTTTATAACTATGATAATTATAGTTAGTTTTTAGCCGGTTTTTGCTCATGACGTTATTTTCCGTAGTAACTCAAGGTAAATATGGCATTAGAGCCGATGGGTTTCAGCAGTTTTCTCTCAATGGCATTCACAGGCACACAAAACATAGCGAATAGTGTTTTTTTTCCCTCGAACGTAGAAATCTGGAGAGAATTCAAAAATATCTGGTGCGTAGCAACACACAACTTTCCGCCACCCCCATAATTTCGAACACCAGCTACATATGCGGGTGCTATATCTTCGTTCAACGCATTTTTACAGGAACATTTATACAGAACAAAATGTAGGGACTAGTTAGTTGAGAGTACTCCGTAAGTTTGAACGAAATCGTTTGGAGCCGTTTTTGACAAAATTGGAATACCGATAAATTAATATTCGACAAATCTCCTTTTCTGAGTTAACTTGGCTTTGATCTCCGTTCAACATATATATACAGAAATAATTATAGAGAATGAAATGTTGGTATGGGTGAATAAAAGACACTCCATTAGAATTTATCACATCTGGTGAAGAAGTTACCCTGGAATTTACGGAAATGTTCGAAAAAACGTTACTTTCGACACATTTTGATTTTTATCTCTATTCAATGGACGTTCAGAGGAACATTTATTCGGAACAATATGTAGGTATTAACTATTTGAAAATATCTTGAAAGTGGTGATAATCGTTGAAGCCGTTTTGCCAAAAAGCGTAAAAAACCTATTTTTGCTTCATGGGCCTATATCTCCGTTCACCGTATTTTCATGGAGATACGTATGAAAAAGAAAAGTTAGATATTGATCAGTACAAGATAATTTGAAAGTTTAATCAAAATCATTAGAGCCATTTTCGAGAAAAATGCGAAAAACTCTAGTTTTTGGTTCATTTTCGTCGTCGTCCCCCCTTCCCATTGGCCGAAATCGTCCATAACCTTATTTTGGTGTCTACAAAAAATAACGAACAAAACAAAAAAAGAACCAGCTCAATCGGATCAGCCGCAAATCGAACTACAGACACACACACACGGACCTTGTGCCGAAATTAGGTTTTTTAGACTCAGTAGGCCTCAAAACGTAAAGATCTGAAGAAAACCCAAATTTTTCTTTTGACCTGATTACTATACTTCCCTTCCCTTCGGGTAGCGGAAAGTAAAAAGCCAAAACGCCGCTTGCAAATCGAGTCAACTAGTACTATCAGACAAACTAGTTCTAGATAAATAGGCTAGTACGCAACATTCGCGGATTTAAACAAACGTAGACGGATAAAAGTGGTTGGTAAATCGTTGATTTAGTGTAATGCCCAGTCCCAAAATTGGCCACTTAATCATTTCAAACGATCTTGGAGGAACTCTATTTAGTTACTGAAAATTCTGCTTTATCAATTAAACGTTATTTCAAAAGTTTGGTGACTCCAGCGCGCAGTCGTGTTTCGTGTTCCACTACAAAATTCCGTGTCTCGTAAAACGGATGGATTCGCCAAAAATTATCTCAAATTATTCAATCAACTTAATTTAATGGCCTGCGCATCAGCGTGCGATTACCTCGAAATCTGTCATTTAAATGAGTTCGTTGTCTGCGAGCGGCAGTCACGAGCCCCCGAACAACAATCCCACAAATCGTTTCGGTTGCGAAAAACGAAAAAATAAACCATTAATCAGCTCACCTCGAAAACTGCGTTGAAATTCGTCGGTATTGACCGAAAGCGCTCGCCATCTGAAAAAGAAACGATAAAAGTGAACAAGATGAATAAACTGACCGCCATTAACGAACAGGTCAGAGGCCGACGTTTACTTACTCGAAAGATCGACGAATGAAAATACTTCGTACAATTCAACCCCACTCCGCGAGTATAACACAACCCAACAAAATGAAAGTATACAGTTTAATGTCTCCACGAGGTGAAATAATTAAAAGATTCACGAGACGAATTGAACGGACACTGACTTCGAGTTCGACGGAACCGGAGCGACTGAATCTCCGGTTGACCGTTTGCGATCACAATCGATGCAACAACTCCCATCGATTATCGGCTGATTTTCATCCTAATTTTTTCGTTTTCAAAAAGGCGTGTTCATTTGATGATTAAGTTGGATAAAATTGAGGAGATCGAATACAACAGTAACGTTTCGTTTTGTGCCACCAATTGACAAGTTTAAACGCGCGTTTAATATTGAAGTAAACCTCCCGCGTGAAATGTAAAAAAAAACCTTCCTCCGCTGTTTCCCGTTGACGACCCAGTTGGGTGGTTGTAAGCAAAATTCGCTATTTATTTAGATTTGAGATTTTAACAGGGAATTAATAAAATTAACGTTGAAACGGGGCAACGTGAAACATCTTGCGCGAAATATCACACAATTTGCCTCAAAGCTACTAAACTCAACGATATGTTGCATATACGGGCGGTTAGTATGAACAAAATGTTGGTACTTAGTTAGTAGGAAATATCTCGTTCATTATAACGGGATTTCGAGATAATTCGTAAAACAAGTCTCTCCGGTTACAAAAATGAGCGTGGAGCACAAAAAGCAGTCAATGTTTGTTTTGGTTTATTGTTGATTCTGAATAATACACCTGTTTTCGGTCAGGACGGACGGCGGCCGGGCGTTCTTGCTCTTAACGTGGACCAAAAAATGCATTCTTTCTTCTAAAATTCTACCTGGCGTCTCGACAATCCTCCTCCAGCAGTTTTATAGTAATTACGACGCGTTCACTATCATTTTCCAGTTATTCATAGGTCAGGGCCTAATTAAACGAGTCTCAACGGTGTACGACTGCATCTAGGCCGAAAACAGTAAAATCACAATAATTATAACGACCCATATTTTACTAGTTGAACACTCGTTGGGCAATACAGCGAAAGTAATCGTTTCATCGTTTGCACCCCCTCTCGCCACAGACCAACCACACATCAACTAAATACGTCACGTCGTGCAATTTGCCTACAAGCGGCCATGTTTGGTAACATTTACTAGTATGATTCGATGCTGAATCGAATGAGGTGGGTCTCGGTGATGCAAAACTAAGTCAAGCTGTGCAGAGAATAATAAACCGTTGTGTAATCATTTGCAATTTTTTAGGAGTTAATTTTTTAAATGAGATAAGCACTAGGCGTATAGTGAATTTAACGCCGAATCCGATAATGTAGTCAAACGTTGGGAAAAGTCTTTTTTAAGTGGAAGAACGTGGGGTTTCATGGCAAAGCTGTGTTTTCTATTTAAAAAAAAAAGAAAAAAAAACGCTGAACAGAAGTTGCAGATTTGGAATCCTCATACCCCAAAACGTAAAGGGCCACATTTAGAAGAGGGGGGAAGTTGCCTGGCCAAAGATATAAGTGTATTATACGATATATTACAAGTAAAAATGCATATCACGGCGACTAATAGAGGTGGAAGGGCCGCTGTTGGCAGTACTACTCCATTTTCAGTCCAGTTTTATCCAAATTTTGTTACACTCAACGCAAAACACCCTGTATAGCCCGTGTTACGTGACAATCAATAAACGTATCCCTCAGGATGATGAGGTTTGCTTCGAGCTGCTCTTCCCAGCGGGGGCTCCGCCTCGTCGACTGCCTTTCAGTTCGCTCTCAACAAGAGTCGAGTACCCGGGAGGTTTCACCAAACGCGCACATTTGTCGTTTAAAGCAATCATCAATGACCACTGATCTGAGATTTACTATGCAATATAACAGGTTTCACCACTGTGGTTTACGATTCAAACATTATAACAAACCGCGAATCCTTCAAAACGGAGTCGTAGCGGTTTAAAGTTGACTCGGTGCGTCGCGGTTACCGCTCGCCAAACAAATACCGTTTCGCAGACGGGACACTGCCCATAACTTAATAATATGATTGTTATAACTGCTTTTCGTTTTGTCTTGAATTTTTTCGCGAATTTGGCTTACTTGAAAAGCACGAAAGGTAGACGATAATACGGGGTTTAGTTCGTAAGTTCAACGAAACGAGAAGGTTATGATTTGATTCGGATAGTTCGTAATAATACGATTCTGGTGCAATGATATGTCATCTGAGCATTCAAACACACACTGAATTGGTTAGAAGACCTACTAAACACAATTTATTGAGTCGCTCCTACTTGTATCACAACCTTTATTGAGTTACAGTGTACAGTAGGTTCGTGAGACTTTAAGCATGCTTTTGATTTATTATTCATTCTGATTAATACACCTATGTTTGTGGTCTTTGTTCAGGAAATAGTTTTTGCACCCCCCCCCCCCGCTACAGAATTTAATACTACGTTTCAAAGCACGGGGATTCCGAATCTGCAATGTCCACCGTCCAGCCCATATCCTACCTTGAACGTGGTCTATAAAATCCGTTGTTTCACCCAAAAACTCCATCGACAATCCGATAGGGCGAAACTTGTGGTCGTTATGGGCAAAAAATGTTTTAGAAAATTAGCCAAAACGTCATTCCGGTATTTTTATTGCATTTACGTAGTGTTTGGTAGCGTTTCCTAGATATTTCTTGGTGCTGAGTCGAATGGGACGGGTTTAAGAGGTGCAAGACTTCGTCCAGATGGGCGAACAGTGTAATAACTTTAAATAGTTAGGTATTAAAGCAATTGGGTTATGTCCGCCAGTAGGCAAAATATTAAAGTTAACGTACCTGTTAGGTGAGTCCGTCTCCTCACCTAACTCACCAGCCAGAGGAGACGGACTCACCTAACAGGTACGTTAACTTTAAATAGTTAATTGAATTCCACTACTTGAAGAAACTCATGGGACGATTTAACGGTAGTTATCATTTCGTAAATATTAGGACCTGTTCATACGAAAAATTGAATCAAAATCGTTGTAGATGTTTTTGACAAAAAGAACATTTGGTGTTTTGATCACTATGATAATTATAGTTAGTTTTGAGCCAATGCTCGAGCGATTATTTTAGCGTTCTGTATTAACTTGAGCTGCTTATGGCTTCTGAGCCGATTAGTTTCACCCGTTTTCTCTCAATGACGTTCACAGGCACACAAAACATAACAAATAGTGTTTTTTGCTCTCGAAACGTAAAAATCTGGAGAGGATTAAAAAAAGCAAAAACGCTGCTTGCAAATCAAGTCAACTATTTCTATCAGACAAACTAGTTTTAGATAAATAGGCTAGTACGCAACATTCGCAGATTTAAACAAACGTAGACGGATAAAAGTGGTTGAGAATCGTTGATTTAGTATAATGCCCAGTCCAGAAATTGGCTGGTAGATTTAATCGTAAATTTGTTCATTCTGATCGTTTAATCATTTGAAACCACCTTGGAGAAACCCTATTTAACTACTGAAAATTCTGATTTATCAATTACCAGCGCGCTGTCGTGTTTCGTGTTCAGTCCGCGGACATACCTTTACTCAGTGCGCGGCAAGATATTCCGGCCGGGAATGTTTCGTCAGTTTGAAGACTTCAGAGGTGAGACTTTACACAACATGCTATTCTGGTACGTGATTCTAACTTATTGCTTCCCGTTCATCTTGAAAATAGTTCATTTCGAGCCTGTAATTGATAGGAACCACTACCCGAAATGTCGAATCTAACAATTTATTAAGCCTCCGGTATAATTTGCTTGCCGCAGTGGTTGTCGACTAGTGCACGATTAACAGTAATGATGTTACAGGGCAATACCATACCAAGCCGCTGGTGTGCCAATTGTCCCAATTCATCGAATTTACGGTGTAAAGTTGTTTGTTGCTACGCGCCAGTTATTTTAATCTATTGAGGCTGCGTTCTTCTTGGAACACTGCACACGAGAGACGAACAGCTCTTCAAGTTGAGTTCAGGTCGGATTTTTTCCATCGGCGCATTCCTCTGGGCGGCTCGGCTCGTATTTTCTAGTAGAGAGAAAAAGCCTCTTTTCATCCTGAAAGGTTGATTAGTTTTCTCTCTTTTACCTCTTGTCTTTTACAGACAAACACATGCCACGTATTGATGAAATTCGGAGGAGTTCACTCGCTGTCAATTGTAGAGCTACCTTTCTCGGAAAAAAACGTTTATTGTCTCGGTTCCCACGTGAAGATTGAGCCAGCGCCTCGTGGTAGCAGTTTCCTTTTAATATGGCGGAATTATAGAAGTACAGTACTCCAGAGGTAGATGAATTGAACCGAGTTCTGAGCATGGTTAAGGAAAACAAAGCACCTGGTTGCGATGGAATCCCCTCTGAATTTTATAAGTATTCATGCCACGAATTTCAGGAAACGTTGCTGAGCTTCTTTAATTGCATATTTTGCTCTGGGATTGTGCCGTGTTCATTCAAGGAGACAATGATCTTCCCACTTCATAAGAAGGGCGACCCACTGGATGCTGCAAACTTTAGAGGGCTCTCCTTCATAAACTGTTTGGCTAAACTCCTGTCTTGCTTGCTAGCAAATCGTCTGACTGATTTTGTGGAGGACCGGGAGATCCTGACCGAGTGCCAGTTTGGCTTTCGTCGTGGGTACTCTACGGTTGATTCAATTTTTGTCTTGACGGGGTTAGTGGAGCTTCGTCTGTGCCAGCCACGCAGCAAGGTTTATGCTTTTTTTTGTGGACCTCACAGCTGCGTTTGGCCGGGTTTGCAGGGAATATCTGTTTTGCAGGTTGTTTGATGTGGGGATTTCCCCGAAGTTCATTGCCATGTTACGCAGTCTCTATAGTGACGTGTCATCATCAGTATGGACCAGGGATGGTAGAACACATAATTTCAGTGTAGGTTCTGGAGTGAGGCAGGGTTGTCCTTAGGGCCTCTTTGCGCTGATTGTCAATGACTTGGAAGATGAATTGATGCATGGTGTGACAGTTGGTGGTACCGATATTACGGTGCTTCTCTATGCGGGTGACCTGGTGATTTTGGCGGACACCCCTGTGAGGCTTTAGGCAAACATTGACTTGCTGAAGAACTACTGCGATCGATGGTATCTTTCGGTGAACATGGGGAAGTCCAAGATAATGATCTTTCAGTAGGGAGGAAGGCATAGGAGGACTGAAAAGTGGAATTATGGAGGCAGCAAAGTGGAAATTGTAAACCAATACACTTATTTAGGAGTTACTCTTACTCCAAGGCTTTCATTCAGCAAGCATTTAAAGCAAAAGGTTGCTTCCATGAACGACCATGAATTATGTGTGGGGAGAAGCTTTTTCCAATCCGGGTATTCCACTCTCTGTTAAGATGGAAATATTCAATGCCATAGTGAGGGCGATACTCTGCTATGCCGCTCAGGTGTGGGGGTTTAAGGAGTATGCAGCTGTTGAGGGTGTCCAGATGCTGTTTGTCAGGAAACTTTTTTATCTCCCCCAGTGGGCACCAAATTATATAGTCTACCTGGAAACTGAGCCGAATACACTGTCAGCATTCACATTGCGATTACAATTGCATTACCTGCTGAGGATAACAAAGATGGCGCGAATGATGATGAGTGAATCCTAACAGGAGGTGCGCGAGTCTAGTTTCCAGCTCCGAGGTGCCGCTCTCCACAGCCAGATGGGCGTTAAAGGTTCGTGCGGAGACGCTGGTATTGAACGCTTAGCCATATGCAGCTGACCTAAGGGATGAGTGCTCAATGTGTAATGCACGAGAGGATGTCTTCCACTTTTTATGTGTATGCCCAATACTTGCCGAGTTTCGAGTCGTGGTGTTTGGAAGGTCGGCGCTTTCGCGCGATGAGGCACTGGTGCTCCTTGATGGTCCTGATTGGTCGGGTCTTGCCCGTTACTGTAGATTGGCGTAGCGTTATAGGCATAGTCTTATCAGGGAATTTAATTACGGTTAATTTTGTAAAATATCTATTGTAAAATTTTCTTTCCCACTTTAACAAATATTAGTCTTAAGATAATTTGAATCGGGCCCGATCCTCCGACGGAAGGTTTGAAAACCATGTCGTAAGGTGTATTTATTGTCATGAAAGGTAAAATTAATTTCTTTTTTGTAATGCACTATTTTCTTCTTCTTCTTCAGTACTCCAGAGTTAAGCTTAATGTTCGAAAGGGTGCTTAGCATCTCGGGAGGATTGAGTATCCACATTAACTCAATCAATTTCTGCATAGTCCAACGCTACTCTTGGAACGCTACTCGTAATGTACTTACTGAGAACGAAGTTCCCAAATATTTGAAAAAGGAGTCTCTTCCTACGGTGCCTTAGAAATATTCCCTGAATTCGTAATAATCACATGGATTGTCGACCGTGCTAACACCTAATTTGGATCGGTGTCCACCTGGGGGAGGTAAATAATAGCGAGGGTTGAGGGTTCTTTGGGGAGTGTTTCCCTCTCGAGGGGAGTCACTAATTCACCCCTCTTTCCTTTTGAAAACTTCATTGGGCACGAGAGAGAGCATATTCGAAGGTTGAATTTTACAGCTAAGTTTGGAAATCGTTTGAGTCACCAGTGAGTGGGGCCATCGGTGATTTAGTTTTAGCGCGATTAACATGAGGAATCGATTATTCGTCGGAATGAGTTAATATGAAAGGAGAACGAATGAACGAAAACGTCTTTATTGTGTATCTGGCGAGGTTTGCTCGTATTTGGCCGGCGTGGAACCTAACCTACTGACTGCCGGGAGATTGTGCCGATTTTAAGGCTCATCGCAATCATGCACGCTTGTTCCTTGCTTGCGGTATACCTCTTTCCTTTCAGTGCCTGTCTGTATGCTTTCGTCTGGACGGTAATACGCCTTCCGGCGTACCTGGGAAGAGTAGTCTCCCCCACCTTGTCATTCTTCTTGGCACGTCCGAGCTGCACTTCGCAGCACAGCCAGGTTTTGGTCGGCTGAGACGGGTTTCTGTTTGGTTTTGTTCAGGGCGGGTGCCTGAGTGCATAATAGAGCCAGTCTTGCTAAGTGCTCTGCTCCACCTTCTTCTCCTGCTCTGCTCCAGTCTCGGGGTCTTCTTATTGCTGCCTGCACTATGCACATCGCTGGGTTAGGCATTCTACATTTTTTCCCATCATAGTCTTTTACCTGAGGAGTTGTATTGCCACCACGAACATCTATTATTCTCACGGAATCGCCAATTGAATTTCAAACGGGTTCAATTTCCAATTAGACTGGCATTCGCGATGACAATTAATAAGTCTCAAGGCAAAACTTTGTCAGTTTATTGCTAACATTCGAACACACTACGTTTTTCACGAGGGCAATTATGCGTGTCATGTTCTAGCGTGGGTAAACCATTCAGTTCGTTTGAGTTGCTTGAAGTGGGCTCTGTCTAAATATCGTACACTCAACACACACACACACAGAGCAGGAAGGCAGCTGTGGGTCATAGGACTCCGCCAGAGCTGCAGGACCAATGGCATTTCGCTGTGGCCTCATTGTGCCCATGTCCTAACTCCCCAACGAGCCTGTTAGGGGGCTCGCTTAGTGTCCCAGCCGCCGCCGGTACTCATTGCCTCACCACCATCGATTTGGTGGAGGGGGGCGCCTGGTCGGGGATCGAACCACAGTCCGCTGGTTCTATCCCCGCCGGCCTCGGAAGGCCTCACGCCCCCTGTACACTCCATCGCACTCAATTTGAAGTTTGAGATTAAAATAATAAAAGCAGAATGCATTCAAAAGATATATGTTCGGTGTTTTGTAATTTATATACGAGGCTGTAAACGTTCATAGGGCTCCACTACTCTTTCATGAACCACATCACCGCATACTAACGATAACTAAGTTATTTTAACTTTCCTCGGTTTGACAAAGTAAAACGGAAAATTATGTGAATTGTTGAAAACACATTTTCTCATCAGACAAGGTTCCAATCTGTCTGCGAACGCCATTGAAAGAAAATGGCTGAACCAAACTAGCTCAAACTTGATACATGGTCTACAGGTTAGTATGGGACGATAAAACTAGTTTTTTTCAGTTTTTCCTTATACACACAGAAAGTAGTCGAATCTTCACAAAAATCTCCATAATCTTAACTGTTGCGTGTTATTGTTCGACATGTTTTACATACAACGATAGTTTTCAATTTTAGTCGCCTTTGAAAAAATGAAATGATGTTTCTACTTTCAGAAGGGTCAGAAGACTCGACCTCATGTTTCAAGAAGGCGAGAAGAACACTTCTAGCAGGCTTCCTACCTGAAGCTATTGGTAAGTTTATTCAAAGACCTGTTTATTAGTGGTAATTTTTTAATGTAATGTGTTGCTATTCGCTTCCTGCAAGAGTCCTCTTTGATGTCCACCCTTGGAGTAGTTGTACCAAAGAACCAAAACCGCTCCCACTCAAGTCTCCCAGCGCTGGGCCAAGACGTAATAGGGAGTCTCTGCATCTGCGACACGCCGCTTACACCGAGGAGTGGCAACTATGCCTACCATATATGCGTTTGTTCATTTGGTAGTGTCCCGTGATGATCTGCCTTAGGTTCTTACTCTCCATCCTGAGAAGGCTCCGTCAGATCATTGCGTTTGCCCTGAGAAGAAGCGTTTGGAGTGCCTCACTCCCACGGCATTCCAGGCTGTCTGATGCTTTCTCGTGGCATATTCCGCTTCTTGACTATTGACAGAGAAGTCCCAGAGTGGGGAAGTGGCCGTGTAGGTACAGTAAGCTTTATGCCCAGGAATCCAATAAACCTCTAATTTTATTTGTGTTTGATAAGGAGTTAAGCCGCATCCCCCACCAGTTTTGACGTTGAACAGTAATTCTTTAGTGGTTCTACAACATGCCTGATTATCAGTCATTATGACGATAGTTTCTCCGATAAAGCCTTTTTCGTGCATACTACGACGACATTACTGATCTCATATGCTGCGTCAGTGTATAAATCAGGTCGTCCGGAGTTGTGTATTGCTACGCACTTGTTACTTTCCGCTACCCAAAAGGTAACCGAAGTAAAGAAATCGTGCCACAAAAAAGTGGGCTTACTTCAGATCTTTACGTTTTGAGGCCTACTCAATCTAAAAAAAAAACAATTTCAGCGCGAAGTCTGTGTGTGAAAGTTTGTAGTCGATTTGCGGGCGAACGGTTTGACCGATTGAGCTGGTTATCATTTTATTTTGTTTGTTATTTTTTGTAGACGCGAAAATAAGGTTATGAACGGTAGCCATCGATGGTATGGGTAGGGGGGGACGAAAATGTACCAAAAATTAGAGTTATTCGCAGTTTTCTCTAAAACGGCTCTAATGATTTTGATTTAACTTTCAACCCTTATCTTTTACTAGTCAATACCAAAATCCAAAAATAAAAACTCCCTGCACACTGCACAACACTTTCTAATTACCATCTTTGAGCAGTTCTGGCGTCAAACGTAGCTCTTTTCTTGAGTTGATTTCTCAGCATCGGTTTTAGGCTATTTCCTGCCAATTCTCTGGAATTGACGTTCAAGTTTGACACATTTTAAAAGGCATGTTATTTATGAACTTGCACAGACTTGTTATGAATGTACTTAAATCTATTTCAACTGTACGTTTTCTCGAGGACCTTCCCTTATCTAAAGGGACGTATTTCGGAAGCTTTCAAGAGGACAGTTTCAACAAGAGTGTGAGAAAATCTAAATTAATTGAGCTCGGAAAAATAAACATCAAATGAATAGCATGTCCAGCTGTGAACTAGGCCACCTGAATGTGTTCGCTCCAGTATAACCAATATTCCCAGTTCTGAACTCTTCATTGTGACCGTGAACAGTTATTATTCTCTACCAAATGAAACTGTTGCAAGTATACCAGTACAAACCTGTGCAAGCCTGTGCCCACCTAAGAACATACCGACGGACATCTTCATCCGCTAAGGGAAAAGTTGTTGTTGCCCCGGGCGGATGTTTGTTGCCAAATTTGTCCGTGATGCTTCATTGTTTGCTCGTACTGGTGCTTGATTAAGGCCGTTGGGGTTTTTACTTTCCGCTACCCGAAGGGAAGGAAAGTATAGTAATCGGCCCAAAAAAAAAATTTGGGTTTTCATCAGATCTTTACGTTTCAGACCCTACTGAGTCTACAAAACCTAATTTCGGAGCGAGGTCCGTGTGTGTGTATGTCTGTGTGTGTGTGTGTGTGTGTCTGTAGTTCGATTTGCGGGAGAACGGCTGATCCGATTGAGCTGGTTCTTTATTTGTTTTGTTCGTTATTTTTTGTAGACACCAAAATAAGGTTATGGACGATTTCGGCCGATGGGAAGGGGGGGTGGTGGACGAAAATGTACCAAAAACTAGGGTTTTTCGCATTTTTCTCGAAAACGGCTCTAACGATTTTGATTAAACTTTCACATTATCTTTTCCTAATCAATACCTAACTTTTCTTCTCTATACATATCTCCATGAAAATACGGTGAACGGAGATACGGGCCCCTGAAGCAAAAATAGGTTTTTTACGCTTTTTGGCCAAACGGCTTCAGCGATTTTCACCAAACTCACAGGATGTTTTCAAATAGTTAATACCTACATATTGGTCTCAGTAAATGTTCCTGTGACGGTCGATTGAACAGAGATAAAAATCAAAATGTGTCGAAAATAACGTTTTTTCGAACATTTCCGTAAATTCCAGGGTAACTTCTTCACCAGATGTGATAAACCCTAATCGAGTGTCTTCTAGTCACCCATACCAGCATTTCGTTCCGTATAATTATTTCTGTATATATATGTTGAACGGAGATATAAGCCAAGTTAACTCAGAAAAGGAGATTTGTCGAATATTAATTTATCGGTATTCCAATTTTCTCAAAAACGGCTCTAACGATTTCGATCAAACTTGCGGAGTACTTTCAGCTAACTAGTACGTACATTTTGTTCTCTATAAATGTTCCTGTAGAAATACGTTGAAAGAAGATATAGCGCTCGCATATGTAGATGGTGTTCGAACTTAAAGGGGTGGCGGAAAGTAGTGTGTTGCTACGCACCAGATATTTGGTTTTTTATTCATTCTGAATAATAACCCTATGTTTTCGGTCACGAAAATTTTTTTACAACCCCCCCTCAAAATTTGATACTTTACGTTTCAAGACATGGGGATTCCAAATCTGCAATGTCCGTCCGCCGTCCGGGCCGTTTTGTGCCTTTAACGTGGTCTGAAAAATTCGTTCTTTCGCCCCAAAATCCCATTTGGTGTCTAGTTGTGCCCGCCATCTCGGCAATCCGATCGGACGAAGCCCAAGATTGTTATGGGCAAAAAACGGTTAAAAAATTAACGAAACGCAGTACAACGCGGGAACTACAGCGGAAGTCAATGTTTCGTCGTTTGTACTCCCTCCGTCCCCGCCCGTCTCATTAAAAAACCACCCGCGCTCGCTCGCCTCCCAACAATGCCACGCCACCACTCAACTCCCCGTCCGACTCACAACGGGTTCGCTCGAAGCGCCCCCGTTCTAATTTCCCGACCGACGGGGCAAAATCATCAGACATTTTGTTTCCGTAGTTCCATTGTAGTCAGGTCATGTTTCGTATGGTTTACTAGTATTCGATACTGAATCGAATGCGATGGGGAAGCAGTAATACTTGGTCAAGCTGTTCATGAGAATAATAAACCATTGTGTAATAATTGCTCCCAATATGGCAACTATACCATAAAATTCCCATTTATGGGAAAATGATGAGAGCAGCACAATAAATTACCAACATTTTCGACGTAATCGATTTTAGAGTTGTTTTTTAGAGAAAACGACCGAACCAAATCACCTCAAACTTGGTATCTAGCCCTCAGGTTACCATGGCTCGCCAAAATAAGGGTACCCACCGTTTTTGTTAATGAATTCCCCATACATAGCGCTGGCTAAGGATTCCCTAGAGGGAGTTTTTACCTCCATTTTGAATTTATCCAACGATTTTCGAAGTAGTTGACTCACTCTTTTCAATTTTCACATTTTGCGTCAACATTGGTACACCTTCATCCAATTTTTTCTTTTGCTTCTTATACGTTTTTTGGCAAAACGACTTTTTATATTGATAGCTCTCAATAAGGCAATCATACCATAAAATTACCATTCGTGGGAGCAGCAGAATAAATAATCAAAATGTTCTACGAAAATCGGTTTTAGCGCGGTTTTTTACTTTCCTTGGTTCCTTCTAAACTCCGCCGAAATGTCACTAAAATGTTTAAAAAAATAATATCTGGTGCGTTGCAACACACAACTTTCCTTAGTTCTACGTCAATTCACTTGTGTGTATGTCTTTTTCCACTTACTCAGTTAATTTGAACTTGGTCAAACAACGCTTTACGACAGCAGGAAGCGGTAGCGCTTACAGTTCCGGAATTTATTGTGCTGCTCGGGAATGACATCTTCATCCGCTAAGGGAAAAGTGGTTCTGGCGTGGCCCCGACCAAATTTGTTCGTAATGCTCCATTGTTAGTTCGTACTTTCGCTTGATTAAGGCCGTTGAGGTTTTATTTTTTCCGTTTACGAGTGTACGGTACTAGCGAGAAGCTCTTATGGAATTACATTACGTTATTTTCTGTCTCAAATTACTTCCGCGCGGGACAGGTGGGATGGGATGTGAGGTGGTGGCGAGGGGGGTCGCTGGCTCCGGCGAGTCTGGACGCTTGTCGTAACTTGTCGCGGTTCTCTCAGCGGTCCCCTTCACTTTGACCCCCTCGCCCGCCCGGGCTCGACTCATTTCCCGTCGAACTCCCGTTGAATTCACTTCTTTCGCGACTTTCGAAAACATTCAATCCTCTAAATGAGCGAATAAAACCGTGCGTCTTTCTCGAAATCGGTTGAAATTTGAAGAATTGAGATCGTGCTCTTACAGCAACTAATCGTGGGTGAGTACTTCCCTTTAGTACGTTCGAAAACAACGGAAAAGTTATGTAATTGGCTGAAATGATGAGTTTCTTCGGATCATTTTGTTTCCAACGCGAGATTCAGTATACTTAACAGTATGGAATGTATTACTTGTAACTCATACAATATCAGAGGGATCGATATCGTGTTTTTTGAATGAAAACGACTCGCGAGAGACGTGAAAATGAGTGCAGTTGTTTGAACATGCGCTCCCACAATGGTTTATCATTACGATTGCTATAATCCCATCTGTCTTACAACTTAATGGTTCATCTTCATCATCTTACAGGGAATCGCTCCTTTTCGCTTTCTTCAGCCGTACGGAGTAAAAAGGAAAGTTATTTAATCGACTGTCCCGCGAGTTTTCACCCAAAGGGTAAGGGTAGTACTCTAATCGTGTCGAAAAAAGTTTGGTTTTTACCAGATCTGTGCGTTTTGAGGCCTGCTGAATCCAGAAAACCTAATTTACGCCCGTAGCCCGTGCGTGGGGGTATTTTCAGTCTACTCTTCAGGAGCATAATAATATTATCCCTATGTTTTTGGTCTGGAAACCCAAATTTGATACTTCAATCCATCGGGATTCCAAATCTCCATTGCCCGGGCCGTGTTGTGCCTTTACCCCGGTCTAAAAAATTCGTTTTTTTCGCACAAAAATCCAGTTTGGTATCTAGTTGTGCTCGCCTGCTCGGCAATCAGATCGGACGAAGCCCATGGTTGTTACGGGCTGAAAACGGGTTTAAAAATTAACAAAAACGCAATTTTGGCAGTTTATATCGGAAATACGCCGTGTTTGGTGTCGTTTTCATGGTATTGTTAGATCCTGAGTCAAAAGGATGGATCAGATGTGTACAACTGCGTTTAGTGATATTACAGTAAATATAGTGAGCTAAAGTCTACTAATTGAAAGAACTCGCGGGACGATAACTACAGCCAAAGTAGTCGTTTCATCGTTGTACTCCTTCCACCCCGTCCCATCAACCCCCCCAAACCACACGGGTTAACTCGCCGCGCCGTGCCAATTGCCTACAGGCGCTTAAGGGCGCTTACGGACGCCTGGAATATTTAGTTTCCGTCGTTCCGTTGTAGTCAGGTCGTGTTACGTATGGTTTACTGGTATTTTTCGATGCTGAATCGAATGGGATGAGTCTCGGAGCTGTCAGACTTCGTCAAGCTGTTCATGAGAATAATAAACCCTTGTGTATTAATTTGCAGCTTTTTTTGTTTTCCGTTGTAGTGGTCACGTTTCGGATCGTTTAAGGGCATTTTTCGATGCTGATTCGAATGAGATGGGTCTACAAACACGATCGTTTGCATATAAGTTGCCCTTTTCCGGATTGCTGGTATACCCAATTACATATTCTTGATAGTTCGTCGTGCGATTTAAAAGGATAGGTCCAAATTATGATGTGCAAGCGAACAATCAACCAATGCGTAATAATTTGCATCGGTTTGGTTATTCTCCAAGTTTTTATATTTTATTTCAGTTTAGCAACAATCGTTTATTTCATTTTAATTTCAACTGTGTCTTGGAGAGTATTTTTATTGGTTGCAATCAACAAATCTGCAATGCGAGCTTCACTCCACGTGGTGTCTGTTTTAAAATTTCCAGAACTAAACGTCGTCTCAAGGCCTGGCCGAGTATGCAGCTGTCCGAATTTCCTAGGAAATACGCCGAGTAGCCGTGTTGCCACCCGGAGGGATTTTTTACTGAGAAAGAGGTAGCCAGAAATTGGCGGGCGACGACAAGTCGGTTTGTTCATTTTTTCTGAACCTCGAGAGACTTCTAAATACTGCAGCTGCCCGAATTTCTTATGAATAGCCGAAGAGTGGCGCGTGTGGCTGCTACGCGTCGCATTTTTACTTCGAAACGAGTTTAAGAGGGGGGGACAAGTCGGCTGGTTCGTCTTTTCGGAACCTCAGGAGACTTCCAAATAACGCACCTGTTCGAATTTACTAGGAATAGCCGAAGAGTGGCCCCTGGGGGGCCACGTGAACCCCGTTTTATTAACATTTCCGGATATAACTGCTTAGTAAAATCGGCCGATTCTGCCGATGTCGAATTTTCTAGGAAAGTTGAACACCTGAGGGCACTTTTTTTTCTAAATCGAAAAAAAGGGAGCCTCTAATTTGTAGGCGATACTCAGGGCCGTATTCACTGCGTTGATCCCATTTAGACTCGATTGGTGGCTATAAGTCACTATGTATGAACAGGGCTTGAATCGAAAGGAGCGGTGCGTAGCAACACACAACTTTCCGCCACCTCCGTAAGTTCGAACACCAGCTACATTTGCGGGCGCTATATCTTCGTTCAACGCATTTCTACAGAAACATTTATGGAGAACAGAATGTACGTACTAGTTAGCTGAGAGTACTCCGTAAGTTTGATCGAAATCGTTATAGCTGTTTTTGAGAAAATTGGAATACCGATAAATTAGTATTTGACAAATCTCCTATTCTGAGTTAACTTGGCTTATATATCCGTTCAACATATATATTGAGAAATAATTATGGAGAACGAAATGTGAGTATGGGTGACTAACAGACACTACACTAGGATTTATGACATCTGGTGAAGCAGTTACCCTGAAATTTACGGAAATGTTCGAAAAAACGTTATTTTCGACACATTTTGATTTTTATCTCTGTTCTATGGACTGTCAGAGGAACATTTACTGAGAACAATATGTAGGTATTAACTATTCAAAATATCTTGAAAGTTTGGTGATAATCTTTGAAGCCGTTTTGCCAAAAAGCGTAAAAAAGCCTATTTTTGCTTCATAGGCATATATCTCCGTTCATTGTATTTTCATGGAGATATGTATGGGGAAGAAAAGTTAGGTATTGATTAGTAGAAGATAATTTGAAAGTTTAATCAAAATCGTTATAGCCGTTTTCGAGAAAAATGCGAAAAACCCTAGTTTTTGGTACATTTTTGTCCCCCTTTCCATTCGACCGAAATCGCCCATAATGTTATTTCTTAAAAAATAACGAAAAAAACAAAAAAAGAACTGGCCCAATCGCTTCAGCAAGCCAAGAAGCGCAAGATCTCGGCTGCCAGATACCACTTGGACATCCAGGATCACTGCAGACTGGTCGGGACCGACGGTGTCAGGCCTCAGCCTTCCCTAGAGACAACCCGGTAGTGCCGCTCTTTCTCCACTTCCCAGCCCTTAGATGACAATGCTCCAGCAACCTGCTTGCAGACCGCGTCATGACACGGACACACCTGCACCACATGATTCGGTGACTCAAACAGGATACCACAGGCACGACAGCGAGCATTCACAATTCAACGATCCCTCTTGTACACCTCATCGCTGCAGGCTCGGACGCCACACGATCGGCGTGAAAGTGTTGATAATCCTTCCCATAAATGCCATCTGAGGACCACTCGACCCATGCAGAAGAGTAGGGGGAGTCAGGACACTGCCTGAGTTCCTGTCTGTCAACCGAACCATGCAGAGCAGCCGCCAATTGTGAAGAAACACACACACACAGACCACGCGCCGAAATGAGGTTTTTTAGACTCAGTAGGCCTTAAAACGTAAAGATATGAAGAAAACCCAACTTTTTTTTCTCACACGATAACAGTACTTTCCTTCTTGGGTAGCGGAAAGTAATATACTAACAGAATATCACTGTTTCGTCAGTAAAAATGGGAAAGTTCTCAATTGAGGAGCCAGGGGGAAAAACAATCATAGCCCTCAAAACAGGTTTTCGAGAAAAGCAAAATTTAAAGTTTTGAAATGAATAACTCGGATCAACTTAAACATATAAATGTGCAATTTTGTTTATTAACAGCAAACATATTGTAAGATATAACCAATAATCTATAGTCTTCTATAATCAATAGAAGGAAAAAAATTGATTTCCGAAACAAGGTGAAAAAAATTGTCCTGGCATTTAGATAAACTTCTTCGTCCGAACTTCTATCTTCTTTAGTGGGTTTTAGTTCTGCGTAGAATCTTCTAGAGTCTGGGTTCTCAAGGAATCTTGTTAAGTGAAGGGGATCCCGCAATTAGGCGGCTTTGATCGGAAGTCGTCGGGGGTGCAATATCTCCGGATGAGTATTATGACTCACTGACGGGCTGTCTGTTGGAGTTGTGGTGGGACGTCTTTTCTTCTTGCTTTGGGGGTCTCCCTTTGGTTTTTCTTTGAAACACTGAACTAGCAAAGGATCCAGAATAGGTATTCTTGTAGAAGAAGAACTGGGGGCTGTCTTTTCTGATTTCTAACACTCGAATTGGCGTCGGAGTCATTGGACATTTCTTGGGGTGCATGGAGAAATGCTTAGTCCAATTCAGAAATGCAACATCTTTCCCACAGTTCACCACCTGGAACGGAGTAATTATCTTCTCCTAATCAATACCTAACTTTTCCTCTCCATACATATCTCCATGAAAAATACGGTGAACGGAGATATAGGTCCATTAAGCAAAAATAGGTTTATTACGCTTTTTGGCAAAACGGCTCCAGCGATTTTCACCAAACTCACAGGGTGTATTCAAATAGTTAATACCTACATATTCTTCTCAATAAATGTTCCTGTGGCGGTTCATTAAACAGAGATATAAATCAAAATGTGTCAAAAATAACGTTTTTTCGAACATTTCCGTAAATTCCAGGGTAACTTCTACACCAGATGTGATAAATCTCAATGGAGTGTCTTCTAGTCACCCATACCAACATTTCGTTCTCTATAATTATTTCTTTATATATGTTGAACGGAGATATAAGCCAAGTTAACTCAGAAAAGGAGATTTGTCGAATATTAATTTATCGGTATTCCAATTTTCTCAAAAACGGCTCTAATGATTTTGATCAAACTTTCGGAGTACTCTCAGCTAACTAGTCCTCACATTTTGTTCTCCATAAATGTTCCTGTAAAAATGTGTTGAACGAAGATATAGCGCCCGCCTATGTAGGTGGTGTTCGAACTTAAAGGGGTGGCGGAAAGTTGTGTGTTGCTACGCACCAGATATTTTGGTTTTAATACGATTTTTGGTTACATTTTTATATTAGTATTTAGCGTGCATGTTTTCATATTAAAATTCAGTTTTTTCTAGATACTTTCGTTTTTTTTTGTTTATTTTAATATTACGATTCAGTTCTTTTCGACCTTTTTTTTGTTTCATTTTGATATTTTTCGATGCTGAATCGAACGGGATGGGTCTCGGAGCATTAATGCTAGGTCAAGCTATTTATCCGAATAATAAACCGTTGTGTAATAATTTGCAGGGTTATTCCCCCTGACTTCTCAATTTATATGGAAAATTCTCAATGTTACTCGGAAAACCGATATTATACCTAGAGGGTGGCTTATATTATATTGGAACAGGGGCGGGAACGAACCTAAATGCGGCCCTGGGACTAGGCAAATAAAGAGTATACGCGATTTAATGACGTAGGTAATTAGGTGGAATTGGGGGTGATGGAAGGACGAAGGGTTCGTAGGAGCGATGACGACGAAGACGAAGGTGGTTGATGGGTGGGTAGGGAGGGTGGTGTAGATCGGTGGCGGAGTGGGGGGTCGGCGGTAGTGGGAGATCGCGGGAGGAGAGTCGGCTCCCGGAGGAGGGGATCAGTTCAGTGTTGCAGCGGCTATCGGTCGGATATGTTCTCCGTCGTATCGACTTCTTTCGCCCCTCGAGTTCGACGCTCCCTCAGCACGTAAAAAACCGGTGGATTTTTCAACTTTTTCCCGTTTCCCCCCTTTTCCCTTTCGTTTATCGATACAAAACCCAATTCCTTTTTGTTGAATCACGTTAAACGACGACGATCGCAAAAATACGCCCTTTAAATGGAAACCGGCGGCTCTCGTTGACAAAATATTAACCCGTAACTTTCGACGACTTAAAAAGAAATTTCGGTCGCGCGGTTGATTTTTGTTTTCGTCTCGATTGATACCCTTTTTTTTATTGAAAAGTTGTCATGATCGGGAGTGAAGGGGCGCCGAGAGGGCCCCGTTTGGTGATTTTGTACGTGATTTTGGCGGGTTGCGCCGTCGCAGTCGTTTTTCTCGGGTATCAAAATTACCAACTCAACCGGAGAATGGACGCCCTCGAAGAGCGAATGAACGAGTTGGCGGCGCCTTCGGGAGTCTCAGGGAGACCGGTGGTCTTCAGAGATAAGAGAGAAGCTTCTTCTTCTTTCGGCGAAAATCCGGATTGCGCTTGTCCTCCAGGTAACGTGTTTTATCTTGCACAACTCTAGAGTGTTTCTCCATTCCCAGCAGAGCATAGTACATTTCATACGGAACATCGCACAACCTTCCACATTCCGCTCCGAAACCCATCTTACTTTCTTTGGTTCTACAACATCAACACTGCAAGTTATTACACGACGGTTTATTACTAGCTTGCGCAGCTTGACGTAGTTTCACACCTCCTAGACCCTCCCCAATCGCTTCAGCATCAAAAAATACCAGTAAACCACACGTAACACGACCTGGCTACAACAAAACGGTGAAAATGAAACATTTCAGGCGCCCGTAAGCGCATGTAGGCAATTGGCACGACTTGGCGAGTCGAGCTGGAGGGTGGTTTTGATGGGACGGGGTGGAAGGAGAACAAACGATGAAACGATTACTTTGGCTGTAGCTATTGTCCCGCGAGTTCTTTCAATTAGTTCACTTTGGCTCAGTATAATTACTGTAATTTTACTATACGCAGTTGTACGCGTCTGATTCGTTACCTACACAAACAATACGCAACATATTCCTTTTTGGAGGGGATTCGCGAACATCTTTGGTAGCTGACCCATTTTCTATTTCCATTTGTGCACGTTTTAATAATTATAATACGAAATATGAATTAATCCTGGTCTGCCTTGCATTAATCATCTTTTTCGTCTCTTCTACAAAATATGTCAGTGTCAAAAAAAAAACTGCTAATTATTTCACAACGGTTTATCATTCCATTGAACGGAGTCTCACACGTCTCGAGACCCATCCCATTCGATTCAGCATCGAAAAATATTAGTAAACCATACGAAACATGACCTGACTACAATGAACTACGGAAACTAAATATTCCAGGAGCCTGTAGGGAATTGGCACGACGTGGCGTGTCGAGGGGGCGGGTGGTTTTGATGAGACTGAGTGGAAGGAGTACAAACGATGAAACGATTACTTTGGCTGTAGTTACTGTCCTGCGAGGTCTTTCTATTAGTAGACTTTAGCTCAGTCTGTAATTTCACTATACGCACTTGGACACGTCTGATACTCATTCAATTCGACCGAGGATCTATAAAAACCTTGAATACGATACCAAACACGGCGCACTAGCGATCAACTGCTAAAATTATTCTATTCGTGGCAAAAAAGTTTAATTCAGATCTTTAACTCCGCCCAAAAAACACTATTTGGAAAAATGTTATCTGTGTTTTTCTCTGAACACAATTGAGAGAAAACGGTTTAACCAAATCTGCCCGAACTTGATATCTAGCTCGCACGTCAATATGGGACGCCAAAAAACTAACTGTAATCATCATAGTGATCAAAACGGCTCTAACGATTTGGACTTAATTTTTAAATATAAAAAGCTCCTAGTAAAACAAGAATTCAGTAAAATTCCTATTAGTGGGAAAATGACGACAGCTGCTCAATAAATTAGCAAACATTTCAATGAAAATCGATTTTAGCTCAGTTTTTTCCTTATAAACTCCGCTTAAATGTTACTGGAGTCTTCAGAAGAATTCAGGTGGTAATTCAATCAAGTACCTATACGATGTTAGTTTGATAACGCTCATAAGATGAATAGGGGGCTACTCTAGAAAATCCAGACTTTCAACCATTGCCCCTTACCACCCATTTCTAAACTTGTTAACCGATAACATTGGAAAAGTGGTTATTATCTTTCTAAAACAAAATCAGTAACAAAAGCCATCGAAACCATTGAATTTATGTAGAGCTAAGAAAAGTTGTGTGACGCGGGGCACCTTGTTGTTGTGTGATGCAATTCTTGTTACTTTTGGCTACCCAGATGATAATGAAATTATCGTAATCGGCCGTAATTACGTTAGTTTTCTACACTTTGAGGTACACCGAATCTCCTTGCACCGCTTCACGTAACTTTCCTCTCTCCCGCATACTATACTTACTTTCTGCTACCGAAATGATGAGGAAAAGTTGGGTTTTCTTGAGATTTTTACGTTTTGAGGTCTATTGAATAAAAAAAAAGCTAATTGCCGTCTGATCTGTGTGTTGCTGTAGTTCAATGTGCGGGAGAACGGCTGAGCCAATTGAGCTCGTTCTTTATCAGTTTTTTATTATTCATTGAGGCTATGATGTATTCCCATCGATGGGAAAATCGGTTGGGGACGCATTGAGGCTTACTTAATCGTAAAAACCTAATATCTGCGCGTGATCTGTGTATATATGCGTGTGTGTGCGTACATGTACTTCAATCAACGGAAAAACTGCTGGACAGATACAGCTCGCTCTTTTTTGTTGTGATAATGGGTGGGGGGCAAAATGCAACAAAAGTTAATACATAAAAGAAAACGGCTCGACTAAATCGGTTCAAGTTTGATATTTAGCCTGCAGATTACCGTGGAGCGCACAAATATACAGATATGAGCGTAATGTGTTGATAACTAACTATAGTTAGCATAGTGATCAAAATAGCGAATTTTTTTTTCTTTTCAGGAACGACTCAAACCATTCTGATCACATTTTTAGTTTGAAGAGCCCCAAATAATGTGATACTTGTATAAAATATTCAAATTGTGAAAAATTACGAGAGCGGCAGAAAAAAATATCTGGTGCGTTGCAACACACAACTTTGCTTAACTCTACGTCAACTCACTCCTGTACTTACTCAATTCATTTATGACTCAGTTCATTTCAACTTGGTCAAACAACACTTCACGGCAGCAGAAAGCGGAAGCGCTTACAGTTCCGAAATTCATTGTGCTGCTCGTACTACTTCCCTGACTATTATTGAGCAATTGGTACACAGAGGACTAATGAGGCTGTAAACACTTTTTTTGACGAGGATAGTAATCACTTTTGTAGAGTTCTTGGGTAATAACTGTTAGAACTGGTAGTAAGCGAAACGGCGGTAGTTGAAATTCAGGAATTTCTGGAGTGAGCCCCATGTACCTCATGAGCGCTTTTAAACACTCACCCTTTAGGTATTGGATTGAACTACAATACCAGTTTTCGTTAACTTTCTACTGCCATTCCAGCCGAGTTTATAAGGAAAAACCCGCGCTAAAAACGCTGTTCGTCGAAAATTTTGATAACTTATTGTGCTGCTCTCGTCATTTTCCCATGAATGGGAATTTTTGGTGTAGTTTGCTGTTGATTTACCTATCAATATAAAAACGTTAATCGGAATCGTTAGAGCCGTTTTTGAGAGAAAAAATTTGTGATTTGATCACTATGATAACTATAGTTAATTTTCGGTGGATTTTTCTCATGCCCTCATTTTGTCGTCCCATGGTAACCTGTAGGCTAGATATCAAGTTTGAGGGGATTTGGTTCGGTCGTTTTCTCTAAAAACCACTCTGAAATCGATTACCTCGAAAAGTTTGGTAATTTATTGTTCTGCTCTCGTCATTTTCTCATAGATGGGAATTTTGTGGTATAGTTGCCATATTGGGAGTTATCAATATAAAAAATTTAATCAAAATCGTTATAGCCGTTTTTGAGAAAAAAAATATTTGGTGTTTTGATCACTATGATAACTATAGTTAACTTGCGGTGGATTTTGTTCAAACCCTCATTTTGGCGTCCCATGGTAGGCTGAAAAAAAATTTTCAGCCGATTACGTAACTTTCCTCTCTACTTTGTAGAGCCAAGGAAAGTAAAAAGTCGAAAATTTTGTCAATTGCGGTTGTGGTACATTATTCAGGCCATATCCGTTCCTTCGCACAAACATTCCTCTCAAGATCTAGTCTTGCCAGACTATTCGGCGATCCGATAGGGCTAAAACCATGGCGGTTGTGGGCCAAAAATTGTTAAATTAGCCAAAAACGAAATTTTGGCAGTTTGATTTGCACTTACGTCGTGCTTGGTATCGTCGCCGGGGTATTTGTCGATGTTGATGTGAAATAGGACGGATCTCAGAGTTGTCAGACTGCGTCTAGATGGAAAACAGTCAAATATGATGAGGCCAAACCTACTTCTTGGAGGAAGTCGTAGCGAAAGTCCTCTGTCTGCACTCCTTTCTCGTACCGCCTCCCGTCTTTCTAAAATCACCTGTCAGTTCTGCTCGTCACGTCGTGCTAATTGCCTAGCTTAGCTTAGAAAATGTACATTTCGTTGTTCCATTGTAGACGTGTCATGTTTCGTATCATTTACTGGTATTTTTCGATGCTGAATCGAATGGGATGGGTATCGGAGGTGTAGGACTGCCGCAAGCTGGCTAACCAGGAAAATATTGGAAAAATTAATTGAATCGTCAGGTGGCACTGGCGGTGAATGTTATTCGGTAGTGTCCATCTGTCACAGAATCTAATGGGTTAAGTCTCAGAGGTTTTGGATTCTTCACTCTCCTTGAGTCATATTATTCAGTTATTTTTTCGACCAAGAAATCTTTTGCTCTACTAACATTGCCGTTTCCTGTTTTGTTGATATATCCATGGTATGTCCGTAATATTGGTTAAAATTGGACGTTGGTTAAAATATTCAGGTCTCAACGTTAGTGCGTTGTTGATTTTTTAGTAAACGTCGTCACATCGGTAAGAGCTGCCCAATAAATTTCGGAACCATCCGCATTTCCACTGTGTGTACTCCTTAGTTTCTGTACGAAATGTGAGTTCTGTCGAGTTTATTTCAATTGTGCGAAAATCCGCTTTTGTTAGTCGCTCAAGCGATAAAAATCGCCGAAACATTTTTTGAACATGATTTATTGAAAATAATGAACGGATACAAAAACAGGTATCCGGGGATTGAGTCGTCGGACGCTGTGATTTGAAAATGTCAAAATGTACGTTAACCGATGTTTATATATATCTCCAGAGGGAGAGGCAGCTCGGTTCTGTCGCGGAGCCATCCCATTTGCATATTAACGCCAACCGTTCGCTGACCTTTCGAGGGACCAGGCAAACTGTTACTGAGGAGGGGATCCAAATTAGATTGTTGACGCTATAAAGCCAAATTTAGACTCAAATGAGTAAACTAGATTTTGAGTTTCCTCTAAGCAACTACTAACCAATTCGTTTGAGTGAGTGGTGGGAGAAATGTACCTAATCTAGTTGCTGTACGTGCGAAATCGGCCCTAAACTAACTGTAGTTAGCATAGTGATGCAAACAACAAACTTTTTTTTTCTCAAAAATGGCTATTCATTCAGTTTTTTGTAAGGCCGTTCGGAAATAACATAACGAATATAGGAAATTAACATCCGGGGGAAAATGATGAGAGCACACAGTGAGCTGTCGAAAATTGCGATGAAAATCCAGTGTGTCTTATAAATCCCATTTATATGTGATACATGCGTAGAAAAATCAGAGTACGTATAAGATGAGAATGAACCTCATGAGATAGTTAGGAATAGCGCAGAAATCCCAGAATTCGTTGCACTTCCAGTATTACAGCAAGTTTCCACCGACAACTCTACAGCGGAGTTAATTAGTTTCTCGGAAAAGTCTCGTCGTCAGTCTCATGAATTACCTTTGGACTAATCACTCAATAATAGTTTTAGCATAGCCAGGAGGAACTCGACCAATTCTGGAAGAAAGCTTCGTTCTACTTCTACCAAGTTCATGAAAAAAATATTCGATAAGTTGCTAGAGCGCAGTTTTAACCACTTTCCCGAGCTATGCGAACGCCGAAAAAAAATATCTGGTGCGTTGCAGCACACAACTTTCCTTAGCTCTACGTCAATTCACTTTGTACATGGCTAATTCTATTTAATCAATTCATTTATCACTCAGTTAATTTGAACTTGGTCAAACAACGCTTTACGACAGCAGAAAGCGGTAGCGCTTAGAGTTCCGGAATTTATTGTGCTGCTCGTACTCATTGCAGGACCATCATTGAGCAATTGGTACACAGATGAATAATGAGGATGTCAACACAAATTTTTTAAAGAAGCATAGTAATTACTGTTGCAGAGTTATTGGGTAAAGACGTTTAGAACTGGTAGTATGCGAAGCGGCAGTAGTTGAAATACAGGAATTTCTGAAGTGAGCCCCATGTATCTCATGAGCGTTTTTAAACACTCACCCTTTAGGTATATTATTGGACTACAATACCGAATTGTTTCAACATTCTACAAGAATTCCAGTGGAGTTTATAAGGAAAAAACTGGGCGAAAAACGCTTTTGGTCGAAAAATTTTGATAATTTATTGTGCTGCTCTCGTCATTTTCCCACGAATGAGAATTTTATAGTATCATTGCCTCATTGAGAGCCATCAATATAAAAAATGTAATCAAAATCGTTAGAGCCGTTTTTGAGAAAAGAAAATTTGGTGTTTTGATCACTATGATGACTAAAGTTAACTTTCGGTGGATTTTGCCCATACCCTCACTATTGCGTCCCATGGTAACTCGTAGGCTAGACATCAAGTTTCAGCTGATTTGGTATGGTTGTTTTCTCTAAAAACCGCGCTAAAATCGATTTCGTCGAAAGTTTTGGTAATTTATTGTGCTGCTCTCGTCGTTTTCCCACAAATGGGAGTTTTATGGTATAATTGCCTTATTGAGAGCTATCAATGTAAAAAATTTAATCAAAATCGTTGAAGCCGTTTTTGAGAAAAAAAATATTTGGTGTTTTGATCACTATGATAACTATAGTTAACTTTCGGTGGATTTTGTTCAAACCCTTATTTTTGCGTCCCATGGTGACCTGCGGGCGAGATATCAAGTTTGAGCTGATTTGGTACGATGGTTTTCTTTAAAAATCGTTCAGACACACATACACACAGACCATTTTCCCAAATAGTGTTTTTCGGACTCAGGAGGGTCTGAAACGTCAAGATCTGAAGAAAACTCAATTTTTTTTTCAGCCGATTACATTTACATTACATTACATTACTTCGAAGAGCCAAGGAAAGTAAAAATTATTATTAAAATGAACTGAACCAAATCGGCTCAAATTTCGTATTTAGCGTACAAAATAAGGGAATAAGCCAAATCGGCACAGAACTAACTAAACTTATCATTGTGCTCTAAACACCAAGTTTTTTCTCAATAACAGCTTCAACGATTTTAATTAAATTGTGTTTATGAACGTGTCCAAATAACGCGACAGTACTTAACTACTCAAAATCGGTTCAAATGTAACTATAATTATCATAGTGATCAAAGGACCGAATATTTATTTCCCCAAAAACGGGTACAACGATTTCGATTAAATTTTTTTCTATTGGCAGTTCCAAATACAATGACAGTTCCGTTAGCTCATCAGTGGGGACATTTCCAGAGGAGAGCAATAAATTGTAAAAAATGTCGGCGAAATGTGGTTGTAGTGCAGTTTATAGGTTATAAATCCCGTTAATGTCTTATTATCGTTCATTAATAAACCAGTAAGCACGATAGTGGTGACAATAATGACGAAAGGTGTTTAATAATGACATTAAATCATTAGGAGTGGCTTCAGAAATTTTGAAATCCAAACTAACGCTTTGTCGACTTATTTTAACTGAATTAGAGTCTTTTGTTCTCGCATAATTCCAAAATTGTTGCTACGAATCACTTCAATAAAGTGAGGTCTATAGTCTCATCGCTGTATTGTGGTCAATAAAGGAAGGCTACGTAGCAGCTCCTCAGTTAATTCCTGACCTTTAACTCAACTGGCTTCTACCAAGACCACCAAGGCTTTACTTTTTACCAAGCTTATAGAAAATGAATGAAGAACGGGTCTCACCAAATATTTTCACATGGTGCGCTGAACTCCTGCACGGGGTAGGTGGGGCCTCATACCTCCTGACACTGGACAAGGTGTGTGAGTGTAACTTCGAATTAATGAAAGATCCAGATGGGAAGAGGGGGGTGGCACTGTTGAGGCTGGGATATGGTATATTATGTAGACAGATCAGTGTGAAGTGGCCTGACAGGTGGTGGAGTTGAGGGATCGAGAAAACACCTACAAAACGCTTCAACACTGCGTTGGGTGCCTGGTTATAGAGGAATGAGGAGGTTGACAAACTGGCGAGAGGTGGAACTACACTGATCCTGGTGGGGCCTGAACCCTTCGTAGGAAGGGGGTTGGCAAGTGGGAGGATAAGTGTAGGATGTGCCCGGCAAAAGGCAGCCAAGGTTGTTTAATAAACTCTCTAGGGAGCGCACAAGAGAGGTCCAAAGTCTGGAGAGAGAAACTATACTGATGGCGTGTGTTCACTGAGGTACCACCGGGCCATGATTGGTACAAGACGAGGGAGTAGAGTACCTAGCCCGAGGGACTGTGTGCTGGAATTTCCACCCCTGCTCTGAGAAACAAAAATAAATAAGAAAAACGTCCCAGCCATCCAAAATCCTGACGCCGCCACGAGGTTCAGCGTGGACATACCAAGAGGTATGACGAAAGTCAGGAGGACCTGCTGTTTCCCAGGCGCTAGAAGGGCCAGTACACTGAGCGAGGACTCTGCAAAACCGCCTGGACTAGACTGGGATGGTAAGAAAAATAAACAATTGATCCAAACACCCAGTTGGACGTCCATTCAGAGTACTGACGAACTGTGTGCCTTACCTCTGCCCCTGCCCTAGTAAAATTGAAACAAAAATAAATAGTGATTGAGAATCGCCGTCTCAGCCAATCAAAACCAGGCGCCGCCACGAGGTCCAGTGTGGACATACCAAGAGGTATGACGAAAGTCAGGAGGACCTACTGTTTCCCAGGCGTGCCGGAAGGGCAAGGGTTTCTTTACAGTCAGAGAGAAATGGGGTGATCGGAAACCTAAATGAGGAAAGGATGAGAAAACACGAAAGAGGCCACTGAGGTGCTGATGGGTTGTTATGGGCCACGTATGAGGCCTAGGTGCAACCGCCTCCACCTGGTCTGGAACAGCAGGCCATAATTGGTAAGTCAAAGGTGTGCTGACTGACTCCTATTGAAGGAACCGGGTGATCGTGGTCTAGTGGATAAGACAGTTGTTCGTAATTTTCGACGTAAAGTTGAGGATTGTGGATCGGAGCTTCGGCGCGATTGCCGTAATTTTTGCCTGAGTCAGCAGCTCTTCAAAAGCATCTCCAAACTACCTCAGTACAAAGGTACAGAGTTGCAGATTCAGCGAGGCTGAGCGAGAGTCAGTGGAACGTTTGAGGGAGTGGCTAAGGCTAGTGCTTAGGATTTCTCAGCTGAGGAGGTTGCAAGCAAGGTCCTCAAGGTCGTTTATTGTATCGGTAGCGTATTGATAACGTCGCATCAGGGAACACCAATTCCATGGGAGCTAGGGGGGGGGGGACTGAGAGGACATGTTGTGACTGATGTACGCCCACACAACAGACCCAGTTGCAGCAAAATATTTTTAAAAAAGGTGCACTAAAGGTATCGCATATTACTGTGGAGGCTTCACAATAGATGTCAGCGTGATATTTTCACGGCACTCAACAACTCCCCAGTTCTTGTGTGAGTAGTGTCCCCTAGTCCAGGCCAAATCATACAATTCCGGTATCATTTGGTTGCGAATATACGTGCGGCTTATTTTCTGGTGTGTTGTTTTTCATGGTTGTAGGATACTAGTGGTTTCCTTCATGTAGAAAAACAGTCGTCCACATCATTTTGTTGAAATTACCTAACGTTCCGATTCCACTTTCCCCCCGATTTCGATTACCATTCGATTTTAGAACAGGATTAACAACGTCAACCGGATTGAAAGTAGGTGTCGGCGGCTCTGCCATTCTGAAGAATGAAGGGGATAATATTATCTGGAAAACACGCCAGAACTTATTTTCGACGTTAAATAAAAAGGTGAAACCCGACGCGTTCAAGAATAACAAATTAACCCCGAAGTGGTTTCCGAGACGTTAAAAAACTGTCTATTTACAAGGGCTTGAACATTGGAGAGAAATAAAGAGGTGAGTTCTTTAGAAGGTCTCAGATGACGAGATAAGCTCTGATTCTACCTCTTGATCGCTCGCTTTTTTGGAACTGATTTAATTGACGTTAGTCTACATAAATTTATAACTTCCACGGCTTTTAGAGCATTTAAATTTATAATGTTGGACGCCCCAATGGGATCTGTGATGCAGTTGAAAATAAATATCTATGAGGAAAGCCTGCGAAGGTGAAATAAACTACGTGCCAACAGTCAAACACCGGATGCACAGTTTCGATTCCAACCTTCCACTTGAGAAAGACGAGGAGTTATGTCAATTTTTGAAAGTCCCTGTTGCGGTTTTGAAACACGATAACTCCCTCGCCTTCCCAAATTGGTTGGTTGTTGTTGCCAATTAGTCGTAAATATTGTTCAATTCGAAAAACCTCGTTTGACAATATCTCGACTTTCCTCGAGTTAGTGTGCTCGCTATTTTTACTTTCCGCTACCCCAAAGGGAAAGGAAAGTATAGTAATCGTGTAAAAAAAAAATTTTTGGGGTTTTCCCCAGATCTTAACGTTTTGAGGCCTAGTGAGTCTAAAAAACCTAATTTCGGCGCGTGGTCCGTGTGTGTGTCTGTTGTTCGATTTGCGGGAGAACCGCTCATCCGATTGAGCTGGTTCTTTTTTTGTTTCGTTCGTTATTTTTTGTAGACACTAAAATAAGGTTATGGACGATTTCGGCCGAAGGGAAGGGGGGTGGGGGACGAAAGTGTACCAAAAACTAGGGTTTTTTTCGAATTTCTCTCGAAAACGGCTCTAACGATTTTGATTAAACTTTCAAATTATCATCTACTAATCAATACCTAACTTCTCCATACATATCTCCATGAAAGTACGGTGAGCCGAGATATAGGCCTATGAAGCAAAAAATAGGTTTTTTTACGCTTTTTGGCAAAACGGCTTCAACGATTTTCACCAAACTCTCAGGATGTTTTTGAATAGTTAATACCTACGTATTGTTCTCAATAAATGTTCCTCTGAAAGTCCATTGAGCAGAGATACAAATTAAAATGTTTCGAAAATAACGTTTTTTCGAACATTTCCGCAAGTTCTGGAGTAACTGCTGCACCAAATTCTATCAATCGTTTAGAGTGTCTTTTAGTCACCCATACCCACATTTCGTTCTCCGCAGCTATCTCTGTATCCATCTGTTGAACGGAGATATAAGCCAAGTTAACACTGAAAAGGAGATTTGTCGAATATTAATTTATCAGTATTCCAATTTTCTCAAAAACGGCCGTAACGATTTCGATCAAACTTACAAATGACTCTCAGCTAACTTGTCCCTACGTTTTGTTCCCCATAAATGTTTTTGTAGAAATGCGTTAAACGAAGATACATCACCCGCATACGTAGCTGGTGTTCGAAATTACGGGGGTGGCGGAAAGTTGTGTGTTGCTACTCACCGCTCGTTGAGATACCGGTGGAATTTTGATCACCTCCACCCGAAATTTAAAGGGTCAACAAAATAATCCAAAAACGTACAATCAGATCGGATTAGCTGTCTTACTATACACGCGTGCAATGGAAACCAGACCAAACGACCAAAATCTCTCACACCTTTCTTTAATGGATCGTATGATTAATATCAGGTCTTTGAGGAACAGTCTCTAAAACATGAAACCTGATCTGTATGTAAAGGTTTTGACTCAAGAAGGAATTTGTTAACGAAAACGGACGAGAAGGCTCTTAATGGCTCTTAATTCTCCCTGACGGCAAAATGAAGCCTTAATCAGTTGGGTAAACTCCCAATACAATGGCCGCGGGTACATTTGCGTGGAACTTCGGTTCGCGATTCGAAACGTTTTACTAGCATCACTGATACTGGTGAGCCTAACGGTAGCAGTAAGAGTTGAGCAAAGTTTGTTCGTAAAAGTGAATGTAAACAACGCTCGCGAAAGAAATGGGAAGAATATAAACAATGGAGTGCGCGAAACTGACTCAATGTGAACAAACAGTGCACGCCCAATGCAACACGAATCAACGGAAAACAAAAATAATAGATATCACTCGCGTAATAAATAATGAAACAAAAATTAATTGAAATATCACTTACCTCTCATGTAACGTATCCGAATATTTGGCGGTGGGGGGGATAGGCAGCTTTGATGGTTTCAAATAACTGTCATTCACTCCTCCATGCACCACGTTCACGACACACATACTCGTCAGAGATGAAACCGACATTCATAAATCAATCCACAACATTTCGCAAGCCTTTTTCTCTGAATCGGTGAATCAAAGTCGTATTCATTTGCTTATCCATGGCTGGTCGAATTATAACAAACAAATAAACGCGAAGAGGGCAGCCCCCACTAAAGCAGAAGCCGATCGGATGAGCGCGAAAAAATGGATGCGCAACAAACGGAAAGAAATGGTTATGAATGCGGTGGCAGCAATTCTACCAGCGAAAGACGATAATTCGGTTACAACTGAAAATTGACGAAGTGTGTTCAAATATAATTCATTGTTTAGTCGAGCGATAAAATTCGTATTTCGAAGAAAACTAGCGCTAGACAGTTGCCAGTGATGAAAGTTGTAACTAGAACAGTATCAGTGACGCTCTTCAACGTTCCGAATTGCGAACCAGGCATTGTTTTGGGAACTCGCCATCAGTTGAATAATTTAATACTGCTGTTTAGTCATCGCAGCTATTGGGTGAGTCCGTCTTCCCTGGTTGGTGGTGAGCGAGTATATTTTCGATATAAAGACATATCGGCCATAAGGCAGTTCTGAAGTCGAGTCTGTCAGTCATGAGAATTTTATAGGAAGAGGCAGGAGGGAAAGGGAGGTTGTGGTCAATTGGACATCCAAATATTCATCGCCTGCTTTACTTCGCTAGGTGTGAAGGAATTAGAAGCGGTTTAATTGGTCGAGTTGGTACGTTGGCTTTGTCCAGGATCCTACTGGCGGGCCTCACCCACTCTCTTAGATTTCCATTCAGCGCGTTAATGGAAAGCATGAAAACCTTCAAGAGTCTGAACGACAATTGTTATGAGCGGTTCCATTACCTACTGCGAGATTGTCGTTCCAGTTCGTTTGCCTCGAGACGAAAAAACCCCCTTCTGATTTGGTTGTTAAATCCGCGCTGTATGTTGATTGGTCTGAAAGGACGTGGACGTGGTTGGCGGTCACGACAAGTGCCTCCTACCTACAATGCCACTGAAGCTGTTGTGGTCCCCTCCCTCCCCCTTCACCGTTCATTTCAACTCATGAGGTCCTACGCTTTCTCCTCGCCACCATCCTATCCAACTTCTCCGTCTGTGTACGAAGCCAATGCCCTCAGAAGCCTCTCGGCTGTCCTCCGCACGATTGTGAACCGGCGAAGACTCGGCGCTTCGAACTTCTCAACGCAATAGTTTCAGCTGACGTAAATTACTACGGGTTTTATAGGCGTTATCACGATTAATAACTAGAAATTGAATATCGGTGAATCGACGTTCGAAACATTTCCAGCGAGCGCACTTAACCTTTTGTCACCCACACTCAGTCACGCGAAACATTTTTATCACTTTCTTTTCACTTTAATGTCAATACGATTTTGATCACATTTGTTGTCACATAGTTCTAAATGAAACGACAGTACCGTAAAATTGTCTATAAATTATCTAACATTTATAGAATTTTAGAGCACATTTTTCCTTCTACATCCCGCCCGTGTGATGTTAGCATTTGTTGGACGCACGAGAGGGGGAGTTGAAGATCGAAATTAAAAGAAACTCGGTGAGCGTGAGGATGTGCAATGAATTGAGTAGAGTTTGTGTACAAAGGACGACTCGGAACACGCGTGAACTGGAAGGAGAGTGTGAGCTGCGACCAGGCCGAGAGGTGATAGAGGTCTGTGTGAGCACTGTGAGTGTTTGAGAAGGAGGTAAATCAAGGGAGGGAAGGACATTTTGGAAAATACAAAAGGGGGAAATCCGTTGTCGTTTGAAATAACCTAGGACCTGGGCTTTCCATAGGTAACGTAGTAGTTCAATAAATTACCTACCCGATGAGGGTTTGATATCGTTCTTTACGTAGTTAGGAGCAACCCTAGAAAAGTATTGAATACAAAACCAAATAATTCCAAAAGAGTAAACACGGCCCTTCTAAAAAAAAATCGTGTTGGAAATCGTTAATGGTCGTCGCAAGCAGCAGCAAATCAATAAATCTCGGAACAGCCCCCAGTTTCTATGTAGAACGTAGAGGTACATCCCACCGATTAATTATTCGCTTGAGTTATGAAAATACACACGGGGATGAGGAATGTTGTGCGATGCGTATCACTAGGTTTTTATTTTTTCAAATACTGCTATAACGGTTGTACGCGCATCAAAGTTTCTCTGTCGGCATTGAGGGAGTTAACTCTCAGCGTTTTATAGAGATGTGCGGATGTCCACACTTGATTTGAAGCGAACTCCAAGCTCGGGGCATGGAAAGTGGAGGAGATGAAGTATATGCTTAAACTCACTGGTGTTCTGTGGCAAATTATTTTTAAAAGTGCACACACCAAACGGAGGGGAAGAGACGACGACCCCGGCTGGGACTCCTGCTGCGGTAGAGGGTCAATCGTTAACAATAATTAGCCACCAAGAAGGAAAGTTGATGAGGGGAACACGTAATATTAATAAGGAATAAGGAAAAACGGGACTGCAGTTCGTCCAACCTGAGGAAATAGACTATGAGGGAGCAGAATACGAAACGAGCGGTGCGTAGCAACACACAACTTTCCGTCACCCACCACCTACACATGAGGGCGCTATATCATCGTTCAGCGCATTTCTACAGAAACATTTATGGAGAACAAAATGTAGGGACAGGTTAACTGAGAGTACTCCGTAAGTTTGATCGAAATCATTAGAGCCGTTTTTGAGAAAATTGGAATACCGATAAATTAATATTCGACAAATCTCCTTTTCTGAGTTAACTTGGCTTATATCTCCGTTCAACAGATGGATACAGAGATAGCTGCGGAGAACGAAATGTGAGTATGGGTGACTAAAAGACACTCCATTGAGATTTATCACATCTGGTGTAGAAGTTACCCTGGGATTTACGGAAATGTTCGAAAAAACGTTATTTTCGACACATTTTGATTTTTATCTCTGTTCAATGAACCGCCACAGGAACATTTATTAAGGACAATATGTAGGTATCAACTATTTGAAAACATCTTGAAAGTTTGGTAATAATCGTTCGAGCTGTTTTGCCAAAAAGCGTAAAAAACCTATTTTTGCTTCATAGGCCTATATCTACGTTCGCCGTATGTACCCTAGTTTTTGGTACATTTTCGCGTTTTTGGTTTTTTTAGTTCCCCCCTCCCCCCCTATCCATCGGCCGAAATCTCCCATAACCTTATTTTAGTGTCCACAAAAAATAACGAACAAAACAAAAAAAGAATCAGCTCAATCGGATCAGCCGTTCTCCCGCAAATCGAACTACAGACACACACACACGGACCACGCGCCGAAATTAGGTTTTTTAGACTCAGTAGGCCTCAAAACGTGAAGACCTGAAGAAAACCCAATTTTTTTTTAGACACGATTACTATAATTTCCTTTCCTTCGGGTAGCGGAAAGTCAAAAAGGAGCGGAAGGCTCTTTACCTTACACACCTTGTTTGGCAGCACCTCCTGGACCTAATTTTGGCCGAAACAACGAGTAGAGGAGAAATTGGTGAGCGACACCCGAAATCACGGTTCTGACTCAATTTGGAGTGGGGGAAGAAAACCATGCCCGTATCCAATCATGTTGCAATGCTTTGTTTTTCCCCCACCCCTGTCAAAGTTTCCAGAAGTTGACCACCTCTCCTTCCAGCTTTCTCCCACAAGCCGTGTTCAGATTTGAGTCCAGGTTCGAGTTCGAGTTCATGTTAGGGTTTGAGTTCGGGTTCAGGGTCGAGTTCAGATTCAGGTTCGAATTCATCACGTTGTGGTAACCTGAAGAAATAAATTCCGATCCAATTGCGCAATAGAGGAGTCGAAACCCTTAGAGATAATTCTTGTTATTATTAAATTCTGAGAATAGACCGTTATACAATCGTGCCCCCCCACTGGAGGGAACGAGGTTGTAAACTCTTCCGTTTTTCATTATTGTTATATTTTTCTATCTATCGTTATATTCATCATCTTCCATCAACTTTTTTTTGCGACCTCGTGCGCACTGTTCCCTTTTCGTCACCGAACTGACTTTAACCGTTTTGTTTTGCATCGTTTACGGCATCTTATACGCCGATCATCTCCTCTCATTCGGATTCTCACTACCATTCGGAGGTGTTGGACAGCGACTCCCGACCATCCAACAGGGAAGACACTGGAACGGATTTGAACGATTTTGTGCGCTCTCTCAGCGCACCAGATCTTTTTTTTTTTCTTTTTGTGTTTCCCCAACCGGTAATTGTGAATAAACTCTTCAAACTCCCCTGTCGTCCTTTGTAGTTGTATCCGGTTGGTCAAATCAAAATTCACCATATCTTACACCCATCACACGTTATTTTCTGAAGCTGGTAAGCTGTGCGGGGCTATAGCCAATGTTAAACGGCAAGCCCAGAGCATACTCAAACAATTAATTTCCTACTGCTGGGCATCAACTGCTGCTAACTTCTGAGTCTTTTATATTTTTTGTACAAATACCAACTATCAACTAGTATATTATACAACGAAGTGGCCATTTTGAGCTGTTTTCTCTCTAGTATCTCTCTAAGCGATGGCGTAATGTGGTAATGCAAATAAAATATCTGGTGCGTTGCAACACACAACTTTCCTTAGCTCTACGTCAATTCTCTTTGTACATGGCTAATTCTATTTAATCAATTCATTCATCACTCAGTTAATTTGAACTTGGTCAAACAACGCTTCACGGCAGCATGAAGCGGCAGCGATTACAGTTAAAGAATTTATTGTGCTGCTCGTACTCATTCCAGGACCATTATTGAGCAAATGGTACACAGATAATTAATGAGCCTGTAAACACGAATTTTTTGAAGAAGGATAGTAATTACTTTTGCAGAGTTATTGGGTAATAACTGTTAGAACTGGTATTAAGCGAAACGGCGGTAGTTGAAATTCAGGAATTTCTGGAGTGAGCCCCATGTATCTCATGAGCGGTGTTAAATACTCACCCTATAGGTATTGGATTGGACTACAGTACCAATTTTCTTTAACATTCTACTAACGTTCCAGCGGAGTTTAAAAGGAAAAAACCACGGTAAAAACGCTTTTCGTCGGAAATTTTGATAATTTATTTATTTATAATTTATTTTTTTATTTGATTTATTGTGCTGCTCTCGTCATTTCCCCACATATGGGAATTTTATGGTATAATTATCTTATTAAGAGCTATCTATATAAAAAATTTATTCAAAATCGTTAGGGCGGTTTTTGAGAAAAAAAATTTGGTGTTTTGATCACTTTGATGACTATAGTTAACTTTCGGTGGATTTTGCCCATACCCGCATTATTGCGTCCCATGGTAACCTGTAGGCTAGACATCAAGTTTCAACTGATTTGATACGGTTGTTTTCTCTAGAAACCGCGCTAAAATCAATTTCGTCGAAAATTTTGATAATTTATTGTGCTGCTCTCGTCATTTTCCCATTAATGGGAATTTTATGGTATAATTATCATGTTAAGAGCTACCAATATTAAAAATGTAATCAAAATCATTAGAGCGGTTTTTGAGAAAAAAAAAATTTGGTGTTTTGATCACTATGATAACTATAGTTACCTTTCGGTGGATTTTGTTCATACCCTTATTTTGGCGTTCCATGGTAACCTGCTGGCGTGATATCAAGTTTGAGCTGATTTGGTACGGTCGTTTTCTCTAAAAATCGTTCACAGGCACACATACACACAGACCCACAGACCATTTTCCCAAATAGTGTTTTTCGGACTCAGGAGGGTCTGAAACGTAACGATCTGAAGAAAACTCAAAATTGTTTTTCCAGCCGATTACATAATTTTCCTTTCTACTTCGTAGAGCCAAGGAAAGTAAAAACGAACTGGTGAATTGAGCAAGATGAGAGAAAGAGACGAGAGAGAGAGAGCATTTAAAAGATTGACATGTTGAGACCAGCCTGTAAACGGGAAGACGGGATGCGCTATTTTCCAACTTCTACTAAACAACCGGTCGAAGGAAGATCGTAAATTAGGATCAGAATTCCAGAGTTAAATTTCCTTATCTCCAGACAATTTCTAATGCGGAACCTCGTCCGGAGACGGTAAATATTCTGAATTTTCCGCAACAAATTTTCAGAACAGACAGCTCTCCTTCTTCTAAAACATATTCTAATGCGCCGGACGAGTTTTAAAAATAATGAGGCCGGCTTTATAAGCTCAACCTCGGCGAAGAAAGGAGAGGAATAAGTAACCAGATACATAACCTTTAGACCAGGCCGCATTGCCGAGAGAAAAAGAAGAAAAAAAAGGGCGAATCATTAAACAACGGTTCAATTACCGTTCGTCTCAATATCACTTTTACAGACAGAGATTTTTAAACTCCACTTTGCATGAACAAGGTGGCACATCATTCAATCGGAAGTAGGAAGCGATTTTGGAAATTTATGAAATAAAGGGTAATTATTTGGTCCAATGCGTCACACTTTCCTCGGCTCAACGCACATTCAGAGATTTGTACGCATCAACTAAGTACTCGAATCGGGTTTTCATTCGCATTATGTGAACCTGTTAGAACTTAACGTGCCGTAGGGTGAAACTGGTAGTGTAATGTTGCAGAACTTGCTCTAATGAGTATAGTTATTGATGGTACTGCCAAAATGATTTGTTTGAGCAAGCGCTGTGCAAACATGTTTTCGATGAAACGACAGTAGTTTTTATTACGGAATCAATCGGGCGGCTCTTGATATGCGGTTGTCTTATTGGGAGCTGTCCACACACAAAATTTAATCAAAACCATTGTAGTACAGGAGAAATGGGTGAGCGAAACCCGAAATGACGGTTCTGACTCAATTTGGAGTGAGGGAAGAAAACCACGCCTCGTACCGTAGTACGAGGTTTTTGTCCACACCCCTTAACCTGCTGTTCCAGACTGGCGGGGAGACGGTTGCACTTAGGCCTCTTCTGTGGCCTATATCAACCCGTCAGCACTTCGGTGGCTTTACCATTTATTTTTGTTCTTTTCCATCCTCATCCAGTAATTCCGGTCACCCCTATTTCTTGTCTTCTAGTGTGCTCCAAAAATTTGCTCCTTGTAGCAACACGTAGCAATATCTTTTGACAGGTAAAGACCGGATTGATGGTTGAGCCGTAGGCGCTACCCCATGCAGGCAGCCCATAGAGCAGCACTGATTGAGCTAGTGAAAAATAAATTGTTCGCATGAGCGTCTGCGTAAGAATATTCACACACACAGACAATTAGGTTACAGAGAATTATGAGAGAATTATAAACATTGAACTGAATTAATTTGGCAAATAACGTACCTCGGGGCATTGTTACTACTTCCTTAAAATACTAGCATTCAGAGAAACAAACAAAAATAAAACAGACCTTAATGGCAAGCTGGTATGGTAAGAACCTGGCTGCTTCTCCCATCTCCTTCTAGAAAATAAGAATAACTCCATGTTGTGGGTGAAACAAAGAACAGGGACCGCTTCCTCTGATAAGGCAATATATCGATATATCCCGACCGAGGTCAGGTTATCGATATGCCCAACATCGTTGGCTACGATAACAGAATGAGAAAGAACTATCACCGTATTTGAGGGGGTTTCAAATTACTAGACATCTCTATGCTACGCTTTCTGCGAATCCATTCTATTACTACTAATTTATTGCCGTTCAATCATTTTATTCTCAATTGTTTTTCCACTTCAAAAGGTACAAAATATCTTATAATCGACGCCCAATTGAAGATCAATCAGGAGTACGTTCTGAAAACTTACAATAATCTCTACTATCAGGATATCATGAATGAGTTCTTGATGACGCCGCAATAATTTATATCTCCTAAATGCTCTGTGTTTCGCCAATTCGTTAATTATCTCATATTTATTTCGTATACCCATACATTTCATTGAATTAACTCCTTTTCATAGTCTTTGTACATTTAAAATAATTATTGACATTTTATGTCTTTACTTTGCTACGTAAACTCGAAAAGTGTAACGACCAAGCGTCACGAAAATTAACCCTTGAAGCCGATTGGACAACACAACGTTTTAATCCAGGTTGCCACCACAGCCCCTGTGGCGTAATGCATTAGGGCATCGGTCTCATAAACCGGAGGTTGTGGGTTTGAGTCCCACCAGGGTTACGATTTTTTTGTTGTTGACATTTTATGTCCTTACTTTGCTACATAAACTCGAAAATGTAACGCGGGATATGTAACGGAGATGCGTCACTAAATTTTTGTTGGGTTAAGTGCATGGTAACGTCTGTTACAAAATCTAACGCTTGGTCACATCACACGTTTTAATAACCTCAGTGACTAAGTGATGATGTCAATTGCAATTGACGCGGCCATTATATCGAAACCATCAACGAGCACAATCAAACGTATCATGTCATTATTTCTAATTTCAAACATGGCGCCAGAGCCTACGATGTCGGGCATATCGATAACCTGACCTCGGTCGTGATATATCGATATATTGCCTTATCAGAGGAAGCGGTCCCTGTTCTTTCATTTTACCCATGTTGTGACATACTTTGAGTTTTTTTTTGTTTTTCTTTTTCACGGATCTCTTCAATGTGTTCCTGTTTACTCATAACCTCGTTAAAACCTTCCACACTAGTCCAATCTGTTCTGTTTTTTTTAATCGGGTTTGTTTTTGTTTGTTTCTCCGAATGCTAGTATTTTAAGAAAGTCATTGGCTATCAAGAATTCAAGAATAAGTTGAGGGACCTATTAAACCTAAGAATTAAGGAGCATTGGTGCGTTTTGAAAAGCGCTGTGCGAGCAAAAGCCTGCAACTGAACAATAGTATAATTAATACTCGTAATCTCCCTCTCCTCTCACTCTCCATCTCTCTCAATTCAGCAGATTTCATTTCTTCCCTTTGTTTCAATGGTTTTAGTTACATATGTACATACGTGTATCACGTTAAACGAGCGAATTATACATAAATGATACGTATACGTTGCAGGAATGCAAGAACGCAAATAACAAAAAATTCCCTACTAAACTATTCCCTAAAAACACTATTTGGGAAAATGATCTGTGTGTGTGTGTCCAGAAATCCAGATGCGTTGCAGACAAGCCCCTGTGAAGTGGGTGGAAGCTTGGCGGACCTCTGCCCCGGCTTACTGGGGTCCTTCTGAACCTCAGGGAACACAGAAAGTCCAAACTGTCTCGTCCTGGACGGAGGAAAAGCCGTCAGTGCCATCGAATGATGGGCCGGGCCTGTGACCATTGTGGCTAAATATGGTATTACGAGAATGCAGGGCCCGCGGCTGGTGCATTATGGGTTAGGCCACAACAGGTTTGTGCCTCCGCAGGGCATGGCAAGTAGAACGGAGCAATTTAACTCCTACCCCGGGCAAGGCTTTACAATGCTGGAAAAGGCATTTGCCCTGCGGACCCTGAGGGTAGTTCTCCCCTTCCCAAATTTCGTTTTAAAACTGCTGGGTCTGTGGGAGGTCGGAGCCACCAGTCGGTATTCCCCCAAACATCCCCATATGCAGATTCGCAACTATGTGAACCAACGCTGAACCAAATCAGCTGAAACTTGATATCTAGCGCGTAGGTCACCATGGGACGTCAAAATAAGAGTATGAGCAAAACCCCTCCTAAAACTAACTATAGCTATCGTAGTGAGCAAAACACCAAACAATTTTTCTTCTCAAAAGCGGCTTCTAGGATTTTAATTACATTTTTTTTTGTGGACAGCTCTCAATGAGGCGACTATATCGTAGAATTCCCATCCGTAGGAAAATTACGAAAGCAGCACAATAAATTACCAAACTTTTGGAAGAAACTCAATTTTACCCCAACTCTTCTCATATGTCACTGCAATCTTCAAAAAAAAGAAAGAAAAAGGGAGCTTGTCGAATCAGATACCTATACGATGAGCGATTAATATAGTTCATAAGGTATACACAGGCCACTCCAAAATTTCGAAATTCCGACCGCCGCCGTTTCACTTACTACCATTTCTAGACGTTTTAACACGATAACGCTGGAAAAGTGATCATTATCATTGTCAAAAAATCTTGTGTACAGCCTCATTAATGCTCAGGAGTAAATGAGCAGGAGCAACACAAAAAATTCCGGAATTTGAGCTTCTACCGTTTTCTGCCACCGTGAAGTGGTGTTTTACCTAGTACAAATGAACTGAGTGAAAAATACATTGAATTAGTAGCAAAAGCCATGAAAACCAGTGAATTTATGTAGAGCTAAGGAAAGTTTGATGCTTTCAGATATTTTTTCATTAAATTAGGTTAATTTGTATTCAACATGATCAGCTTATCTCCCGAACTATTTATTAAGAATCTTTAAATTTTTCATTAGCTTGTTGTTATTCTGAACTTCGGCACAATGTTCGTTTTTAGTAGCAATAACGAAGAGCTCGAAACCTCGTTAAGTGTGAAATTGGAATTGAAAATATGTTGTGCGTAGCAACACAAAACTTCCCATACTTTATCTTCTTTTAATGCATTTCTAACGAAATATTTAGACAGAACGAACTGTCTGTTGTGAGTGTACTGTGTGTGTGCACTAGTTAGTTGAGAATACAACGTTATTGATGATTTGAAGAACTCGGAAAAATTATTAATTAATGATCGACAAATCTCGTTTTTTTTTAGCCATCACGGTTCGTATGGCGTTACATTCTCACACGATCGCGATAGCTTCTCATTTTTTAGACGCTCAGAAAATCGCTACAACTCCTTAAATAATTTATAGTTTCGTCGAAGTTTAGGCGTTACGGGTCGTATCGGTTCTCACGAAACTAGACCTAATGAAGATTTTGAGGGGGTGTACGGTTTTAAAGATGTTTTAGTCCCAGGCGTCTTTTGAGAGTGTTTGTGAAATAGACCACCGCGGCTATATGGCCGCAAGCCGCTTTGTGTGAATTGAGAGCCCTTTTCGAACCCATTATTTACCCTAAACAAGCTCCTTCTACCTCTATTTCTCTTCGTAATATCTTTTTCACTCAAGCGGCATCACCTTTCTCGTACCTGGAAACTGTTATTGTTAGCTTTTAGGTTCTCTTTCCTTTTTCCTCGCTCATGAATTGTCGTTCGTCTATTTGGAACACTTATGTTCCGTTGGATATTGATACTTATAGTGTGGCGTCTGAGTAAATACGAAGAGAAAAATATTGCCGGGTAGAAAATTACACCTTCCGCTTTCTCCACTCCATTGCATTCAATTGGCTTGTTTTTCGAATTGCTACTCGAAGCGCGGAAAACTTGAACATATCAGTTTGTGTGATAGCGCTATTATTGCCCTAATTTCGTTGCAGCTCCTTTTTACTTTCCGCTACCCGAAGGGAAGGAAAGTATAGTAATCGTACAAAAAAAAAAATTTGGGTTTTCTTCAGATCTTTACGTTTTAAGTCCTACTGTGTGTAAAAAACCTAAACCTAAACTAGTGTTTATCGCATTTTTCTCAAAAACGGCTCTAACGATTTTGATTAAACTTTCAAATTATCTTTTACTAATCAATACCTACCTTTTTTGCTCCATACATATTTCCATGAAGATATGGTGAACCGAGATATAGGCCTATGAAGCAAAAATAGGTTTTTTACGCTTTTACGCAAAACGACTCCAACTATTTTCACCAAACTCTCAGGATGCTTTCGAATAGTTAATACCTACACATCGTTCTCAATAAATGTTCCTCTGACAGTCCATTGAGCAGAGATCAAAACCAAAATGTGTCTCAAATAACGTTTTTTCTAACATTTCCGTAAATTCCAGGGTAACTTCTTCACCAGATGTGATGAATCTTAATGGAGTGTCATTTAGTCACCCATACGGTGTTCGAACTTGAAGGGGTGGCGGAAAGTTGTGTGTTGCTACGCACCTCTCGTTACTTTTCGCAATTACAATATGAAGTATTGTAATTGGTCAAAAAAAAAAGGAGTTTTCATCAGATTTAATCGCTGAGGGAGATAACAACCAGAATGTGCGCCCATGTATTTGATTTTGTCAACGAAACAAGAAATCCTTTTATTTTGCTATAGGTCGACGACTGATTAAAAATTGTATGGTGGAGTCAGTACAATATACCCAGAGGGGATGGCGGTAGTTGGTCACTCTTTCTCTTGAAGCATGCACCAGCCTGTTTGGGGCACAGTGATTAAGTCAGAATCGCCCCGGCTGAGGTCAGGCTGTTGGTTGTCCCTCTGTACTGAGTTTCTACCAACCAGTGGTGGCGTGGAAAAAAGGACTGTGCGCTGTTGTTGTAATTTGCCCACTCACTCACTCACTCATCCCATGGAGGCAGCTGCGGGCCATACGACCCCCCCCAGAGCTGCAGGACCAATGGCATTTTACCGTGGCACACGTTGGGCCCATGTCCTAACTCCCCAGCGAGCCCATTGGGAGGCCTGTTCAGTGTCCCAGCTGCCGCCAGTACCCATTGCCTCACCCCCCTGGGTTTGGAGGAGGGAGGTGCCCGGTCGGGGATCGAACCAGAGTCCGCTGGTTCTATCCCTGCCTGGCTCGTAAGGCCTCCCGCTCCAACTCGTGCCCCAACACTCCCCCCCCCCCACCATCTCATAATTTGCCCATCTCCTACTTTACTTTTTTCCCTTCATTTTTTTATTTTGTCGTGAGACAGTCAAACAGAATAGTGGGCAAATAGATTTATTCGATTGGCTGCCTCATCATCGGCTTTATTTACCTCCGCTGTTTTACCCAAATGTTAATTATTAGGGCGAAATGCCGAAGGCGTTTATTTGATTGACTTTCCAATGTGATTTTGCCTCACTATTCGTCTGTTTTTCGTATCCTACCATTTGGTTCGTACTTTACGAACAGTGTGCCATTTAATTTCGCTTCTGAAGTGAGTTTGTATTAATTTATTTCGTTTGTAAACATAAGCCAAAACGTATTAGAAAATGAGATTCTTCCTACATGATAACTCTCGTCAGTTGCGTAACTGATTTCGCTCATAACCTTACTGCGCCCTCTCCTGCAAGCCAAAAGTCAAATTTGAGTTGATTGGGCACAGGTTTACCCTGTGAACAGACATTTTTGCGAAATGGTGTTTTCAGCCTCAGGAACATTTTTTCCTCTTGCGTTCATACGTAATTACAAATACTTGCGTGCGTATTGTTGAATTCATGTCTATTCATGCGAATGGGTACTGTAGAACGATAAATAAATTCGTCCATTCTCAAAGGCAAAATTATAAAGATAACTGAAAAAACCCTGCAAATTATTATACAACGGTTTATTATTCTCATGAACAGCTTGACCTAGTATTACTGCTCCGAGACCCATCCCATTCGATTCAGAATCGAAAAACACTAGTAAACCATACAAAACATGACCTGACTACAATGAACTACGGAAACTAAATATTCCCCCGGCGCCAGGCGCCCGTAAACGTCTGTAGGCATTTATGATCCGATGTAGGGGTGTGCAGAGGAAGTGGCCCCAACCTTCCTCCGCCCCGTCGGGCAAAAAGAGTAGGGGAAATTGGGACGGGGACTTCCAGCGAACACTCGGCAATTGACACGACGTTGCGAGTCGAGCGGGCAGGTGGTTTTGATGAGACGGGAGGGAGTACTAACGACGAAACGTTGACTTCCGCTGTAGTTCCCGCGAGTTCTTTCAATTAGTTGACTCTAATAATTACTGTAATTTCCCTATACGCAGTTGTACACGTCTGATACTCATTCCATTCGACCAAGGATGTAAAAATACCTTGACAACGATACGAAACACAGCTTCTTTACAATTATACTGCGTTTTGTTAATTTTCCAAACCATATTTTGTTCATAACAACCATGGGCTTCGTCCAATCGGGTAGCCAAGATGGCGGGCACAACTAGATACCAAATGGGATTTTTGTGCGAAAGAACGATTTTTTTAGATCACATTAAAGGCACAAAACGGCCCGGACGGCGGACGGACATTGCAGATTTTGAATCCCCATGTCTTGAAACGTGAAGTATCAAATTTCGTGACCGAAAACATAGGGTTATTATGCAGAATGAATAATAAACCAAAATGAAAGTCAAGCCGTTTACCTAACTTTCTTTCTACGGTTTTGGATTACGAAAATTGTAGTAAAATTGGTACATTAGTCAAGTTAGGTTTTGGTTCATTTGTTAAGAGGAAAATTTGAAGAATGAAAATACGTAAACAGTGATTTTGTTTGAACATCCATCGTCACCTTCACTTGCAATACACAGAAAGATCTGCGTCCATCCTTAGGTTAACTTGTGCGCAAATGCAGTCCTCTTCAGTCGTAATACTAAGTAGTCAGACAACGGAGAGCGGGCTAATGTTTAGGCAAAACAGGAGAACGTTATGAGAGGAGGGAAAGAGAGCTGTCACTTAGACACATTACGAAGTCCAGAGCGGACAGCGTGAAATGAGAGCAGTGGCTGGTTGACGGAGAGAAACCCGTTGAAGGGAATGTGGAAGTTATTATGGAAGGACGAGAGTAAACATACTTAGTAGGTCAAGAATGAGCGGTCAAATTACAAACAGCTTAGGCGTAGAAAAGCGAATGGTCGATTAACGTTTTGGTCAATAGCGAAGCGAGAGAATGAGCTCTGAGTCATGTCGCTGCAGTCTGTCGTGTTACCACTTTTATTCGTTATCACAACTTAGTATTTGGTCCTTTCCAGCTGGCTCGTATTCTGTATCAAATCACTAATGTGCGCTCTGTGCACTTATTTTCATAACTGGGATTTATTTATGACGACCACTCGAAGTTGCAATAATTAGTTCCAAAAAAAAGGTTGAAATGACGTACAGTCGGTTGGTAGTTATAACTATGATTGTTCGGCAAGCTGAATTAGGGGAGTCTTTGACCTCCAGAATATCCGCACTCAAATCTAACAGTACTCTCAACCCTTTTATTACCTATGGAAAGTCCACTTCTTCAGTTATTTCCAATTGATTTCGGATTTCCCCTGTCCTGGACTTTCTCATCTATCTTTTCCTACCCCTCAATTTCAGATTCCTCTTCTCAAGAGACAGCTCCTTTCAAGTCAGTCATCGTTCAGCACTCGATACAGCCGTCTCCTCCCAGCTCTCCCAACGTTTCGCCTCTCAACTCGCGCTATTCCCAAATCATCTCTGTCCCTCTCTTCCACCTAGTATCACAACCAGTTTCGCATGTATTGAGAGGACCTAGTGCGCGTTTATATTCTCATACTCAACCGGATTTCACTATTCTGTCAAGTGTAATACAGTACTCACTCGCGCTTTATTTCTCAGTTTTAAGCTCCCCCATTTGTGCGCCCAACAATGATACTTTGTCTGGAAACTGTAACTATTTCCTTCTCGACTTTTAGACGAGGTCAATCAACCGTTGACGGGTCTTAATCATGCCAAATATCAGTCGACCTTCAGCTTTACTTTCAATCTCCAATAAGGCGAAATAAACGAGCAAACACTATGGTAAGAAAGAGGCTGACCGAGGGGTGGGGGGATCCAGGAAACTCACTCCTACAGCCAGAAATCATACGCTATCTCTTTCTGCTCTTCTTTTCACCTCATTCGGATCATTTAACATCACTTTGCATCATTTCGTACTTTATTCAACTCCTCACTGCCAGCTCATTCCCGTCGTTATCTTTACCCTCACATCGAGCCATGTATTCTTTCTGTCAGGCCATATGTCTGCCATTCTGTCCTGTTTTCTCTTATTCAGCTATTTGTGGACTAGAACCAGGAAGCATAATACATATCCTTCTCAACAAACTCTTTCCAATTGCCTTCCTTGAACCAATTATTCGATTTAAAATTTCGAAAAATGTTTGCAGGGAAAACCGTTAAACGGCATTCCCTTATGGGGCACCTATCTGCGTCACTAATCGTCATGTAAGGTAGGAAACTGGTGGTGGATTGGCACTCCAACCGCTGTACAAGAGGGTTTATTTTCGGCAACGGCAGCTGGATGAATCGGCTCGGTTAAGGCTTGATAGTCTGGAGCTTGGAAGCAATTCAAATACTCCCACCGTAAAAGCAGTCTATCCTCACAAATATTGATCTGTATGACGACAGAGTGAAAACTGATGGGGCGTGAAAGGAAAATGACGCGACTCTCCATCGGCATTCCTGCAAGTGTATCTTTGACACCTGCGATCGCACGTTAGATGTGTCTGTATCTTTTGCCATCGCTTCCTAAGTTCACGGCGTTTCAACGACGATTTCGACGACCTCGCAGGGATAGTCGTTCCCCTTGAATTGCCCCTTCTGTAATGGAGCATTGTTCTATGCTCAGTTGTAAATCATTCGAAGCCGATGGTACAGCTCTTGATCGATGTCCCTCTATCAAGGTCGATATTTTTCCCTCGTTGGAATTTTTGGATTTTTCCACTTTTTTATTGACCAGCTCAGGTGCACGCAGCAGTAGTTTAATATTGTGTGAGTGTGAGTACTTTGAGAGAGCAGGTAGGGCCCAATTCGCAATTTCCTTGACGAAAACGTTTACTACGAGTACTTGAATCTCTTTCGTGTCTATTGCCCATTGAGTTGGTTTACTTGTTAAATTACTTCACGCCAAATAATTGTTATGGCTTGGAACTCATAGGATTTCTATTCATTGATGAAACACCCGCAGAATGCGTGCTTTGCCACTTTTAAGTACAATTCGATTGCCCAGTGATCGAGGACTCCTACCATTCCTCCTCGTGTAAGAAGTATTTAAGGTAACATTTTTTAAGAACTGTTGCTGTTGGTAGTTAACGTCATGACTACGTAATGAGACGGTATCCTCTGAATGGGATGGAATTGAAGGAGATGTGAGCAGTTCACTTCTTCCCCATAGTTTCACGCAGGGTATTTTCTCAATTTTTACTTTCCGCTACCCAACGGGTAAGGGAAGTATTGTAATCGTGTCAAGAACGGAGTTGGGTTTTCTTCAGATCATTACGTTTTGAGGCCTATTGAATTTCGGCGCGTGGTCCGTGTGCGTGTCTGTAGTTCGATTTACAGGGGATTTTTTTTGTTTTGAGTTTCATTTTTTGTAGGCGCCAAAATGAGGTTATGGGCGATTTCGGTCGATCGGGAATGGGGGTGGTGAACGAAAATGTACCAACAACTAGGGTTTTTGCATTTTTCTCGAAAACGGCTGTAATGATTTTTATTAAACTTAGAAGTTATCTGCTACTAGTCAGTACAAAACTTTTCATCTCCATACATATCTTCGAGTAAATGTACCAAAAGGATCGAAATCAATCGTCGCCTTCCAACCTGCGCCTTGTCGACACATTTTCACCGGGAGCTTCTCACATTTACGTATAGTGCACTTGAAGCATCCCTCTCGTAGTTGCCGAATGCAGGTGAAGGAATAGAGGTACAGGAATGCAGGCACCATCAACGAGGAATACATTGGTTCTCGCCAATTATGCATAAGTTTTTAGACTAATTGTGAAGTTTTGGTCGACAGTTTTTTATATGAAACTCCATAGGAAATTGATGCTATGTTGGAAGGAAAATAGCAGAGCAACTCGTAAAAAGTTGTCTTCGTTTCGCGGATAACGTAACAATGTCACCGGGTAATCCATGCGAGACAAAAAAGCAAATTAAACGTACGTCAACCCCGCAGTTACCGCACCCCGTACCTGGACCGTAGTGTCAATAGACCTTTCGTTCATGTCACGTCTGATGGTCCTCGTGTTTGCTGGCTGCTTCTGAGGGAGGCATAGTGAGATAAATGTACGCCCTGTTCCTCTCAGCACAGAGTCCCCAAAGCTACACAATCTTGTTAACCACTCTGACCGTTTAACAACATTATTCTAATAAATTGCTGCGACAATACATTGAAACATTATCGCTTCACTGAATTTAGTTTGTGTATGAGAAAATTATGAGAGGAGCTCGAGAAATGATTAAAAAGTTCAAAGAAAATAGATTTTAGCGCAGTTTTCCCCTTATGAATCCCGCTTGTATGATACTAGCGTTCTCGTAAGTCCAATAAACTACCCATATGATGACGATTTAATAACGCTCCTAAGATGATCAGGAACATTCCCAGAAATTCCGGAATTCAAACCACCGATGTTATAATTCCAAAACGGTAAACATGATTCTGCTCAGAAAAACCGACTCGACAGTTTGATGATCACCGATGCACTGCTCACTCTATAATGGTCGTGGCATAAGTGAGAGCGACACAATTAATTCCTAAACTTTAAGCACCGCTTGTGTCTGTGTAGATTTTTGTTATAAACTGAGCGTAAAACATTTTTTATTAGGCGCCAGAACGGCTAAGGAAAGTCGTGTGATGCGTCGCAACAGATTTTTGTGACGGAATTTTATAACCTTGAGACAGAGTGGTTTAACACATTCAAGTCACTGGGTGAGTCAGTTGTTAAAGGCCGTGTACCTTAATCATTTCGACTTACACAAATCATCTTAGCCTCCCACTCGCATAGCGGGGTAGTAGCCACTTAGAATGTAGGGCGAGTACAGTTGTAGACCGTAACCAGATAGGAGTTGGATCGGGAGATGAGTAGTAGCATCCTGAAGAAAGCCCACTTTGAAGACTTTCCTTGTAGCCCCCGCGTTTCTCGAATCAAAGATCCTTAAGAGTTCGCTCCAGGAGCAGCGGCTAAAGACGAAAGGGAAGACGTACTGACTGACTCCTATTTAAGACTCTGGGCGATCGTGGTCTAGTGGTTTAGACATTGGTTCATAATTCACGACGATAGTCGAGAATTGTGGATCGGAGCTCCGCGCGATTTGAAGTAATTTTTGCCTGAGTCAGCGGACCCCCGTAACGTTTCCAAACCCCCCTATTAACATGAATACGGTGAACGAAGATATAGACCTATAAAGCAAAAATCGTTTTTTTTAACGGCTTCAATGGTTTTCACAAAACTCATATAGATAGTTTCAAATAGTTAATACCTACGTATTGTTCTCAATAAATGTTCCTCTGACAGTCCATTGAACGACCTCGTCCAATCGGGTAGCCAAGATGGCGGGCACAACTAGATACCAAATGGGATTTTTGTGCGAAAGAACGCATTTTTTAGACCACGTTAAAGGCACAAAACGGCGGACAGTGGATGGACATTGCAAATTTGGAATCCCCATGTCTTGAAACGTAAAGTATCAAATTTTGAGAGGGGGGGGGGGTTGTAAAACATTTTTCGTGACCGAAAACATAGGGTTATTATTCAGATGAATGATAAACCAAAAGAAGATTGGTCGAATACTAGCTATCGGTATTCCACTTTTCTCAAAAATGGCTCTAACGATTTCGATCAAACTTACGGATGACTCTAAAAAAACTGGTACTGACATTTGGTTCTACATAAACGTTCCGGTAGAAAAGCGTTGAACAGCGCCGTATAGCGCCCGCATGTGTAGTTGGTGTTTGAACTTACTGGGATGGCGGAAAGTTGTGTGTTGCTACGCACCAGATATTTTTCAAAAGAGCGATCGTTTCTCCCACTCATGGATACGTTATATAACCGTTTTGGTAATAACCGTTCACACAAAAAATGTAATCCAAATCGATATAGTCGTTTTGATAACTGTAGTTAGTGTTGAACCGATTATTGCAGTGTCGCATGACGGCCTGCAGGTAGAATAACAAATTTGCGCTCATGTGGTGTAGTCGATTGCGTCACAACATACTCAGAGACCATTTTTGCATTAGGCGATTATCGAACTTGAGCCTGAAGGAGCGTTTTACGTTCATTAGCAGCCTTGAGAGTTCTGAGGGAAGCTCGAAAAGAAATCTGCGTTTGAGGTTTGATCAGAACGTTCGTCAACTTTGATCAATTCGAACGCTTGGAATATTGAGTCTCTCTCTCGCCGTTGCTTATGATGAAATGAGTTTTTTTCTTTGATCGAAACTGTATCGTAGATTCTGGGATATTCCTAACTTTGCAATGTTTATGTACTGAAAAGAAAAGCTCGTTCTACCTTCTCGGTACGTTGGTTATTCCAAGGAGGGACTCTACCGCGCAAAAGAGGTTGTTTTATGGTTCTCGAGGGAAAAAGGGGAAAGGGAGTGATCGTAACAGTGATGCCATAACGCTCTCTATGCCAAGTGCATGAAGAACTCATCCTGCTCATCCCCTTGAAGCTGCCTCTTCTTGCGGCGTCAGTGTTTTTATTATATTCCTCCCGTAGTGAAGTTAATATTGAATGGAGCGGGGGATCCCCGTTTTCTTTGTTACTCCGTTCTCTGTTTTCTTAACGACTTTCTTACGAACTTCGACAACTTCTGTTTAAACGTATTCGAATTACTGAGTTTTTAGTGACTCCAATAATATGCGAATCTTCTCGTGAAATGTAGCAATTTCCACTTGGTTGAATATCCACATTATTTCAACAGTAACGAGAATATTGAGAGTTTACGTTCTGTACGCAAAAACGGAGGGAGTGAAGGAGGCTGGGAGGCAACTACTGGTTCCGAACAGAGTTCTCGTGTTGCTCTGACCGCTGGTTTAGGCAGTTGTTTCATCTTGGAGCTGCCAAGAATTGCACTGCTTGCCCATAAACTCCTTTTTTCGAGGCAGTATTCCCCAACTCTCTCATAAAATCGCTGGGTCGCTTTAGTTGCCAATGTAAATTCCCTAGAAACTTAACTTCATCTTCCAAATCTCTTCTTCAGCTCTCACTATAGCACTCGTATCTCCTGAAAATATACCAGTGACAACCTCTGCTTGCACCCTCTCTCGTGTGGATCGGCCGATCATCTTTTCCGCCCCTCCCGTTTACCCCCATAGTTCGCCTTCAAACCTTGTCTGACACTTGAACCCACTACCAGTCATAGTCAGTGTTATAACTCATGTACTGTGGAGTCGGAAAGGCGAGGGAGTGGGAAGCGCCACCTCGAGCGTCGCAAAAACGCAGGGAGTGGTCGCAGGCTGGACGCTGGTGAGTGGAGCCTTCTCTGAAGCGGATTGCCATCTCGACCCTTTCCACACAAGAAAATAGACCAGGCTGACTTATTTCTTTGAATTCTGGGCCTCCCATTGGATCCCAGACGCAGGTGCGAAAACACATCGCCGTCATTAAATTTATTCCATCGTAAACAGTTCATATTAAATTTATTTTCTCCTGTTTGAAGAAGTTTACTTTCATTTTTGTGTGAGCCCTAGAAAGAAAATAGGACGATACGCCCCTACCCCTTGAGAGCCCCAACTTGAAAATAGAACCCCACAGTACACTTCACTTCTTCCGTCTAGTACAGTTCTGGAGACAAAGCCGCGAAATTGCTGGTGTTCAATAAGCGCTCCTCTGAACTTTCTCTCTCTCTCAAGAGTCTCTCTGGTGGTCAGTCTACTTCCGTCTCGTCTTAAACTCACTCATTCCCCGACCTGTAATTCAATTTCCATCCCTCTTTCTCTCTCGCACCCTTTACTCAGCACTACATTAGCACAGAACATCAACTAAAATGGTTGTCAAGTGTCATCTACTTTAACCTTGTATCAAACTCGCCATGATTGCATTTTATAAATATCGTAACAAATAAAAATTATGTTTGCCCAAAGGGAAACCGAGTTTTTAAAAAAACTTTAAAACTTTATTACGGAATTACTTGGTTTACAAAGGGTACAATCGTTGGAGATGGCTAACACAAAAGTGAAGTTTCTCAAGTGCTGTATGTCTAAGGACACCTCGAAGGGGTGTGGATACTGGTGAGCTAGTCTTGTAATTCCGAGAATCTTCGGGTTAAAAGTTACATGCCACGCAAATATCTTCTCGTAACTTAAATGAAATAGCATTGTCGTGCATTGGTTCGTCAAATCCGAATAGTTCCACATAACTTCATGCATCAATACGGATGGAAACCCTAAAAATTGGAATGTGGTCGCACCTGATGTTTTGAGAGTCTTTTCTCTTCAATTTCACAAAAATAAAGACACGTCTTGCCTAAACAATCATGTTTACAGTCGCACGAATGGATTGTACGCTGATTACTTAATTTGTGGTCAGTTGGAATGCATTAGTGAGCTGAACAGCAGAGGGACTTCGCTAATAAACTGCTCGCTCAGTGTGAGAAATGTGAGGGGATGCCCTCAGGGAGGGGTTCTATCTCTGTTCCTTTGGAACTTGGCGATGAACTCCCTCCTCATGCGACTGAGCGGGGAGGGGCTCTATGCTCAAGGATGCGCTGATGATGTGGCCGTGCTGTGGCAAAGTGCACGATGCGACTCAACTCCTAAACAAACTGTTACAGAGTTAACTTTTATTGGACTCCCGAGCATCGGGGGATCGCTGGAAATGAAAGCGGGGGCCATCAGACTTGGTTCGTTCTACTGTACCTATAGGTAAGGTGACCAGATTTTTGGAAAATATAGACGTTTTATATTGGAATCACTAAGGATTAACGTTTGGAAATTTATTGAGTTGCCCACTTATGTCACGACCAGAATTATATATTGCTCACTGAAGTCAGTCTGTCCTGAGATAAAAGAGTTAGGAGTGCCTCACTCCCGCAGCATTCCAAGCAGTGTGATGCATTCTTCTGGCATATTATTTTCCGCTACTCGAAGGGAAAGGAAAGTATAGTAATCATGTCAAAAAAAAAATTTGGGTTTTCTTCAGATCTTTACGTTTTGAGGCCTACTGAGTCTAAAAAACCTAATTTCGGCGCACAGTCCGTGTGAGCGGTGTCTGAAGTTCGATTTGCGCGAGAACGGCTGATCGGATTGAGCTGGTTATTTCTTTGTTTTGTTCGTTATTTTTTGTAGACACCAAAATAAGGTTATGGACGATTTCAGCCGGTGGGGAGGGGTGGGAGGGGGGGGGGACGAAAATGTACCAAAAACTAGGGTTTTTCGAATTTTTCTCGAAAACGGCTCTAACGATTTTGATTAAACTTTCAAATTATCTTCTACTAATCAATACCTAACTTCTCCATACATATCTCCCTGAAAGTACGGTGAGCCGAGATATAGGCCTATTAAGCAAAAATAGGTTTTTTACTCTTATTGGCAAAACGGCTTCAACGATTTTCACCAAACTCTCAGGATGTTTTAGAATAGTTAATACCTACGTATTGTTCTCAATAAATGTTCCTCTGAAATTCCATTGAGCAGAGATAAAAAAGGAAAATGTGTCGAAAATAACGTTTTTTCGAACATTTCCGTAAATTCCAGGGTAACTTCTTTACCAGATGTGGTAAATCCTAATGGAGTCTCTCTTAGTCACCCATACCAACATTTCGTTCTCCATAATTATTTCTGTATATATATTTCGAACGGAGATATAAGCCAAGTAATCTCAGAAAAGGAGATTTGTCGAATATTAATTTATTGGTTTTCCAATTTTCTCGAAAACGGCTCAAACGATTTCGATCAAACTTACGGAGTAGTCTCAGCTAACTAGTCCCTACAAATGGTTTTTCATAAATGTTTCTGTGGAAATGCGTTGAACGAAGATATACCACCCGCATATGCAGCTCGTGTTCGAACTTGAAGTTGTGGCGGAAAGTTGTGTGTTGCACCGCTCGTTGTTTATCCAAAACGGGACACAGGTTGAAGCTGAGTCGAAGCATTGGTCGAGTACCTCGAACACAATTTTGAAAACTAGGAGTGAAATTGTGAGTTTTGAAGGACTTGAAAGATAGTTTTTAAACTTTGTGCTCTTTTATATTTACTACTTACTTTTTTCCTGTACAAAAATATTGAATTTAATTTGTACAACACAACATCAATAAAAATAACAAATTGACGTAATGTACACGCAGTCTGTGACAGGTAGGGAAAAGTCACTGCGATCGGGATATCGGTCAATAGCCTGAACGCTCAGGAACAACGCCAGAAACGGCCAATGATCGTGTAAATTGAAATACAGATTCGGGAATAGGATTACGTATATTATTCTGATACCTAGTTATTTGTATTTTAACTGACTACAACCTATTGCATCTCGAAATGCAGACAGAATTCACGCTAAGTGCGTAAAGCAGTTATAAAGTATTTTAAACTAAAAAGTAATTGTAACATAACCATATAATCCACCGATAAATGCTCGTGAAAATGGGACAAAATAAGCGTCCCTAGAAGGTTGGTCGGGACAACGGGACTTGTCTGTCACTAGTCAAGAAGTAAAAAACGAGCGGTGCGTAGCAACACACAACTTTCCGCCACCCCCGTAATTTCGAACACCAGCTGCATATTCGGGCGCTATATCTTGGTTCAACGCATTTCTACAGAAACATTTATGGGGAACGAAATGTAGTGACAAGTTAGCTGAGACTATTCTGTAAGTTTGATAGAAATCGTTGGAGCTGTTTTCGAGAAAATTGGAATACCGATAAATTAATATTCGACAAATCTCCTTTCTGTGTTAATTTGGCTTATATCTCCGTTCGACATATATATACAGAAATAATTATGGAGAACGAAATGTTGGTATGGATGACTGAAAGACACCCCATTAGGATTTATCACATCAGGTGAAAAAGTTACCCTGGAATTTACGGAAATGTTCGAAAAAAGGTTATTTTCGACACATTTTGATTTTTATCTCTGTTCAATGGACGCTCAGAGGAACATTTATTGAAAACAAGACAATATGTAGGTATCAACTATTCGGATACATCATGAAAGTTTGGTGATAATTGTTGGAGCCGTTTAGCCAAAAAGCGTAAAAAACCTATTTTTGCTTCATAGGCCTATATCTTCGTTCACCGTATTTTCATGGAGATAGGTATGGAGAAGAAAAGTTAGGTATTGATTAGTAGAAGATAATTTGAAAGTTTAATCAAAATCGTTGAAGCCTTTTTTGAGAAAAATGCGAAAAACCCTAGTTTCTAGTACATTTTCGTCCCCCCCCCCCTTCCCAACGGCCGAAATCGCCCATAACCGTATTTTGGTGCCTACAAAAAATAACGAACAAAACAAAAAAAGAACCAGCTCAATCGGATCAGCCGTTCTCCCGCAAATCGAACTACAGACACACTCACAAGGACCACGCGCCGAGATTTTGTAACGACGTTTTTTAGACTCAGTAGGCCTCAAAACGTAAAGATCTGAAGGAAACCCAAATTTTTTTGTTGACCCGATTACTATACTATCCTTCCCTTCGGGTAGCGGAAAATAATATGCCGGAAGAATGCATCACACTGCTTGGAATGCTGCGGGAGTGAGGCACTCCTAACTCTTTTATCTCAGGACAGACTGACTTCAGTGAGCTATATATAATTCTGGTCGTGACATAAGTGGGCAACTCAATAACTTTCCAAACGTTAATCCTTAGTGATTTCAATATAAAACGTCTATATTTTCCTCCAGTGAATGAACTATTTGAAAAATAGAGTGTTGGTAGAGAGACAAAAAGCGTCCTAAGTACGTAGAGCTGAAGGAACAACTGTTTTATTTATTGATAATGAATAAATTATTGCCGAAAAGTAGTTCATTTTATCAGTCAATGGAATTCCGATAGCTAAAAGGTAAAATCTGTTTTACAACACCCTGACAGAGTAGCGAGGATTGAAAGGAAAAACAAAATTAAGTTGCTCCTCTTATCCTCTCTCCTTCACTTTTAGGTTTTAGCGTTATCGAAGTGGAATCCCGTATTATAAAGAGTGTCTAGAAGGAAGTTTAGGCGCGGAGCATCGCGGTTTTTGAGCCCTCGTCGTAATCTTAGTTTCAAGTTGGAGGTAGAAATGGCTCATCCTAAGTGTGAGCTCTTTAGAGGTCGAAATCTGAAGGGGAGAAGAGAAGATGGTTGACAACTCGGGTTATGAGCGTTGAAACGAAAGAGCCTTCCTCGCATCTACAACGAGAGGCTTTTAGGAGCTATTCCTGTTGGCTTTCGGAGACCTGCTCCTCCTCAGCTGCTCGCGCCGTTGATTTCAAACGAAAAACCCCCGCGAGTTGGCGATGCAATATTTTATTTACTGTGAGAGGGTATTCGAGCCGCTTTTATGCGATTCGGAAGCAATTAGGGTCTTTAAAAGGTTGCGCTTCCATCCGCTCACTTCCTCCTTCCTGTATCTGCGTTACGCCGTAAAATCCTCTCAAACTCTCCAATTGTTTACATATTCCCTGTTTTAACTTCATGGGAAGTAAATTAGGTGTAGCTAACAGCCCATACTTCTATTTTCAACCGATTTTGTTGGTATTAACACGTAATATGTGGTTGATGTTCATTTTGTTCGAATTTATAGTGGGATCTGGAGCCCGAACGTGAAATCTTGCAACACTTATCGGTTTTTACGGTTGGAGCTCGCTTTTTCCCTTTTTTGTGCTGATTGGGCTTTGGATGAGTGTCTTTAGAGGAAAATTCTTTTATACTTCGCTCTCCTCATCCGCAAGATCCTCAGTTTTCGTGTGACTTGAATGAAATGTCGGGAGATACCGGCGGAAATCCTCTCACCACTTCAGTTCGCCACAATAATTATTTTACCTACTGGAGTACGTCTTTGATTTCTTCTTTACAAAGTAATACGATTTCCTTCAGCTACAGGTGTGTGCCTGTCGAAAGGGGTCTGAACTTGCCTCTTTGTCACTGTGTACGGTTGTGAACAGCCCTAGCCGTCTCTAAACTGCTCATGGTTGTGTATGGTAACACTCTAGTGGTAAGCAAAACACCCATTAATGGACCATCACGCTGTTTCGTTCGAGAGTGGTGTCAGTATGTTCTAAACTATCAAACTTCTATTCATCTTGAGAAAGAGAGCACTCGTTAAGTGCAGGGATATTGGACAAATGAATAGTATTACTATAGGTAGGAGTAGGACGAAGATCTTCGAAACCATGCATGCGTGATATTGCGATGTTGCGAGTTAGATGGAAATGTTTGGCATAAGAATCGTTTACAAGCGATCGTTGAATTTCCACTCTGTCAGAGATTTCCGTTGACCTCCGAGGCTTGGTGTTAGTGTTTTGTCAATGATTTGGCTTTGCGTCTATCGCTTCCAAGCGGTGAGACGAACTAGTGCCCATTGGCACGTGGGATTACTGGCGAAGGGCTCATCCCTGGCGGGACACATTCCCACATGAGGGTGCTTCCTCTGTAGGCTGTAGGTCTGTTTCCTAATTTGATGACTGTTCCTAAACCCTGGTGTTCCACTGTGTCTGCTACCAACAGGAAAGGAATAGGGCAAGGAACGAGGTAATAGGAATATGAAGCCAATGGGATACGAATATGGTTAGGGAACAAGGAAGTTTTCTACGGTGGAAGTGGTTTGGTGAACGAGTTTTAAAGGATAGGGTAGCAGTTAGGTTAGGAAATGTGCGCAGTGCCTCAGGTGTAGGTGTTTAGGTTGTGAGTTCGTATTGTTTTGAGTAGGCCGTGCCAGGGATGGTCGAATATCAAGTAGCCCATCCCTGGATCGCCGGTGTGAAAGTATTCAAGGGCTGAATGTATATGTTAGTGAATGTATGTGTTGTGTATATGTGCGTTAGTGTTTTGTAGGTTAGGTAGTGTAGGGATGGATCCCGGGGGGGATGAATATAGAGTAGTCCGCCCTCGTCACGTCGGAACGGGTATCGCAGTTCAGGCCGTAAAAGACAGCCTGACAACCTTCTCCACGGCTGGTGCAGGGGCAAGTCCAATCCCCGTACCCCCATGGAGATAAAGCGTAGGTGCCAGTAAAACGCCTCTTGGCAATTCTGGCACTGGGGCCTGCCACCAATTCAGCCTTAGGCTGCTCAAGGTGCAGCCATATAGAGTGGGTACCACGGGGGCTCTAGACCGCAGCCGGCAGCGTGGAGCCTCTAGGGCGTGGCGCTGTCGGCCGATGAAGCCATGGGATTGGCCTCGTGGGGATCGTGATTTCGCTGGAAATCCCCCCCCAAAGAGATGATAGGTGCTGGCTGGAGAGGGGTGGAGGCTGTGAAGCTAGGCACCCTCTCCAATGCCGCGGGCAATGCCTACAGGACAACTACCATTGTTCCTTAACCTTCGACAAGGGTTTATTAGCCGTGGAAGTTGCGGTTGTTCTGATATGTAAGGGGCCAGCCTCTGCTGCATCCACCGAACAAATACCAGTGGAGGTACGACAGGTATTTGGTCGTAAGCCAGTCTCCCGGTAGATTCCTGTTGTTCCCCTTGTGTTACTGCGCGGAGGTGACCACCTGAGGAATCCCGTACCATCTGGGAGGAGTTCTTAATCTGGTTTTCCACATGATCTAACTATTTTCGTGGGTGGCAAGTTTCAAAAGAACTGATCATCTCAACAGATAAACTGTGACCACGTTTCTTAGTCATCACCTTCTTCGCGAACTCGGCGAAACTAATTTCGTCTGCCCTCCCAACAACCGTCGCTCATGTTGTAGAGACTGCAATGGACCAGCACGTGGTTTCTTGTTTCCTCCGTGTGGAGGCGCAAGACGTGCATGATGGAGTCCGTGGGAGAATACAAGTAGAGCCGCGCATTGAAATCGCCATGTCCTGTGAGGAACTGGTTCGTCCGGCTCAACTCATTTTCTTGAAAGACGTTCACGGATGCTGGGGAAGAACTCATACGTGTCACCTTCTTGCCTGTAGCATTTTACGCGGCTTGTTAGTTGGCTCCTTCTTGTAGAGATCAGTAGCAGGCACGGGCACTGCTGAGAGACCCACTCCTCCCACCCGTTTCACTCTCCACTTGAATGCCAGTGACTCAGTAACTGACCAGCGATCACCTGGAGTGCTTTTGTCGATACTGTCTTATACGCCTTAGTGATCCACTGGAGTAGCTCTCTGGGATTGAGCCAATCTCTCTTTTGATTGACTGTACGTTTGCTACCCCAGGCAACGGGCCAGTAGCCAATCAAGTCTACGTCCTTGTACATGAGGATCGTGTCACGGTAACACACTCCCCATGTGGCCTTACCAATAGCTCGTAGTCAGGCAAACCTTTCGTTAGTAGTGCCTTTGAGGGACTGGAGGTGTTGGCTTCGAGCGCCAATGATATTCACTCCGTAGTGCTTGACACACACAAAATGTTTTCTTAAATGATGTTTTTCGAACTAAGTAGCCCTTGAAACGTGAAGCAGGAACTTGTTTTGCAACCAATTACATCATTAACCCTCTCGTTATGTGGGGTCAAGGAAAGTAAAGGAAAAGTACAACCAAAAGATAACATTCTTTCCTAGTGCGTAGATCTAAAGGAAGTAATAACGTTCTACGTGAGACTAGCGGGATTCGAACGCCCATGGGGTGGTCCAGTGGCTGAATTGTGAGGTGTCTCTCTCATATAAAATCTCGATGAAATGTGATCTGGGTGTAGCGGGTACCACGAAATGAACCGGTCACCGAGGTAATTACCTCACGGCGCAACACTCTCTGTGTGTGGGCGGTTAGTTTTTGTACCGGATGCGTGAAGGTCTGATGAGCCTGGAGCAGCTGAGGGTTGCCCACCCAATGGCCCGGCCTTCACGTACGGCGTTGGTCGACCTTAATTGCTCGGTAAAGAATGAAGATGGCATCTTTGAATTGTTTTTCTGTTTTGTCACGAGTTGCTTGAAGTTAACAGCTACTTTGAAAGAAGTTTTACATGTGTGGGCCGTCGTCAAACGCTGGAAGTTGAGCGAATTACGTAACTCACATTTGTTTGTGTGTGAAGAGCGAACTTCAATTTTAGGAAGTCTCTAAACGAATCGGATTGTTAACTTTCTGTGCGACCTCAGAAAACCGAAAGGTTGATTTCCCCTTCCAAAAAAGCAACAGTTCTCCCTCCCCAACACACAATGTTTAATGATCTTGAAACTATCGTAGTTCCCTTTAAAAGTCTGAAGCCAGTTCTTAAACACTATGGTGGATTAAAAATTATATCGGGCACAAACATGACCACTTCAACGGAACGAGGAAAATTGACATATTCTAAGCGCCTGAATGCAATTGGCACGGCTTGACGACTCGAGCTGACAGGTGACTGGAGTGTGACAGGAGGCAGCCGGGGAAACTGAGAGTAGGCTGGGAAGAAACGATAACTAAAGTTAACGTACCTGTTAGGTGAGTCCGTCTCCTCTGGCTGGTGAGTTGCTGTGGGCAACCGCTTTCGATGTAAAGACATCATCGTCTGGCCGTTAAGTACTCACTTGAGTACTGACTTAACGGCCAGACGATGATGTCTTTACATCGAAAGCGCTTACCCACAGCAACTCACCAGCCAGAGGAGACGGACTCACCTAACAGGTACGTTAACTTTAGTAATTTGCCTACTGGCGGACATAACCCCAATTGATATAAGAAACGATAACTTTCGCTGTATAGTTCCTACAGAACTCACGGCACTACATTTACTGCAATTTCGCATCTTGACACAGTCCTACTCCTATGAGATTCGTCGTACTCGATCGTGGATGCGAGTTTCTTCAGTCCTGTCTAGTCCTGTTTTCTCGAGATGTGGTGGTACCTGGGAATCGAGTGTTTCGATGCCACCTCCTTCGCTGGAACCTGCTTGAACCTTGGTGATTACCTTTTACTGTGATAGCAGAAGCAGCGCCTCCTTTAGTTGTACTTGCTCCCAAAGCTGACCTACAGGTTACTTTTTGGGAGGTTGACCGTAGGCCAATAAGTCTCGACAGAATGGTGCGCTCTGCTGTGTGTGCTGTGCTAGGCCTCCCACATATGCGTCAATTCACTCTATGATTTTAATTTAATCTGAGGGGGACTCAGTGTTCCATCTCTCTCTAATACTCTTTCGTTCTTGCGCTGTAAGGGCATCTGGCTGGGATGCCACACGTTTAGGGCTGTTTCTCATGATTTAGTTGAAGGACCGGAACTCACGCTGTGTCCTGATTCTTCTGCGTGGATTGAGTGGGATTCAGAGGGCATCCATAGAAGGGATTACTGGCCCTACTGCGTGAGCACAAGAGGCTGGGATAAAGTTGTGAATGCTCGCTGTCACGCCTCTGGTAACCAGTTTGAACTTAATGTAAGGTGGGTGCGGCGAAATAGTGGAAATCCATCTTATAAAAGACGAGTTGAGACGAAGTAGTCTATTTCCACGGGTAAAATAAAGACAATGATATCTTGTATACGCGTTTCGGTTTACTAGACCATCATCAGTAACTATACAAGATATCATTGTCTTTATTTTACCCGTGGAAATAGACTACTTCGTCTCAACTCGTCTTTTATAACCAGTTTGAGTCGCAAGTCATGCGATGCAGGTGTCCGCATGCTCATGGAGGCCACATCAAGCGTCATGGTGCAATCTGCAAGCAGGTGCAGGCTGGTGTATTGTAATCTGAGGGCTGGGAATAGGAGAAATAGCAGCACTACCAGGCTGTCTCTGGAAAGGGGGCTGAGGCAGGACATCGTAGGCGTTGGTCCCGCTCCGACCAGTCTGCAGTGATCCGGGATATTTAGGTAGTATCTGATAGCCTGGATTTTGCACTCCCTTGGCAAGTCAAGAGGCGCAAATATTACAGTCCTGATCTTCGTATGGTGGTGTTGAAAGTTCGTGGAATCGGGGCAGGTAACATCAGCGTTGCATCTTTCACCGTTTCACGGGGCGTCGTGTCGTGTGAGATAAGTGCTGAGGGGTTCTCCGAGGTATCTCCACCCGTGTGTTGCTTGGGTCGTACCTTAACCAGTGGTTGTTCTATCGTGGGACATCTTATCCTTCTTTCCTTCCCTGTCCCAATCCTTCTACAGGGTGAGCCATAACAAATGGGTGCAGTTTCGAAGGGGTGCTGCATGCCTTGTAGTGGGGTTAACGACCTGGGAGGGGTCTCATTGTGCCCGGGCAGTGGTCCCGTTTTTAGTCGTTACAATGGTTTGGAGCGGAGAGCAACGAGGTTTCGTCATTCGCACGTTTTTGAAAGTGGCCGTTCGTTCATCGCCACCCAGCGGGCCTTCCAACTGCGTTACAACATCCCACGTCGTGATCCCGTCCCTCACCGCAATGTTATCGCACGTTGGGTTCAAGCATTGGAAGAAACTGGTTCCACAGTAAGGCGTAGAGGTGCGAAGACCAAGAAACGCAAGAACACCTGAAAATTTGGCTCAAGTGAGAGCAGCAGTGGAACAGTCGCCTCGGCGCTCTGCTCGGAGGCACGCAGTAGCACTGAACATCTCTAACACCTCACTAAGGAGGATTTCGCACATGGACTTGTCATTCCAAGATGGGGCTGCGGCCCACACAGCGCAAATCTCAATGGTGAAACTGCGGCAGATGTTCCCTGCACGCCTCGTCTCTCTCAGGGGTGACTTGGGGTGGCCGGCAAGATCGCCAGATTTGAAAGCGTGTGGTTTTTTCCTTTTGTATCTCTAGAACCAGCGTAGGGAGTCTGGGCGCCCATTTCCTTAACTCTTATTAACTATACTTGAGTGACACCGTTCACCACTGTGAAGCGAAGGGGGGAGGGAAGTGGAAAGTAGATGAGCTATTATCTTCCACCGATGTGGCTCGTATTTAATGTCTAGCTCGCAGATTTACATAAGACGCAGCGACAGGGGTAGTACAACACATCATTTACTTTTTTTACTTCTTCCTTCCTTGATTTCTCTTTGGATCTTAACGTTTCAGCTTCTTGCTAGCCAGTTTTTAGCGTACGTGTGTACTAAAGCGGAACAGTATAGATCTCATGTCATGCAGGGGAACAACGCAGTTGTATTCGAAATTGAGATGTTTAGTGTATCAATTTTCTTTCCATGTCTGTTTGTTTCAGTGTGCGTCCCTTTTTTTCGGCTTACAGTATCGACCACGTTTTTCTCACTTCACTTTTACGTATTTTTGGACTTGACAGATGACTCAGATTTATGTGCGAAGGGCCGTTTCTATCGAACGATTAGTGGAGGTTTCCTAATTCGTTATTTACGCGCGACTATTTACTGTGGAAACCTTCTGCTCCAACGTTTGTTTTCTTGCCGTTGACTAGTGTAACCGGGCTCACTTCGGCCGTTAGGACTAACTTCCGGTGAATGATGGCTCTCGCGGCTCTACGGACAATTCAAGTCAGCCAAGTTTCCCACCAGAATGAAGAACAGCTCAACTTCTCTCCCGCAAATGTTTGTCCGTCGTGTTCTGGCTCCGTGGAATTTAAATCAATCGCCCTTCTCTGAATGCTTTCTGGCCCGCTTCGTCTGTTCCTTGGTCTGTGGACGACCGTATGTTCTTTATTTGTTGTTTGAATGCGGGTTCTACTTCACGAAAACTATTCGAGGGTTTCAAAGTAGAGCTAAAACGTAGTTGTCAGTAGCAAAAAAAAAGTATATGAGGAAATAAGACGTAAATTGTTAGGCGTGGCATATCTTCAATTGATTACTCTGGTAGTTACTTCCGTAGCTGTATGTGAAAGGAGGGAATGTTATTGTCCGCCGAAAATTTTCTTCAGATTGTTGCGTTTGCTGCAGAGTCCGGCGAAAAATGCCTTTTGAAAAAAACGGTCGGTTCGTGATCCTGCACGCCCAGATACTATCTTGGCAAGCCAAGAGGTACAAATACGATATTGCAGATCTAAGGACGGCTATTTTAGAAACTCGTTGAGTGAGTATGTGTCCGCTGAGTGTGTCAGCTAGCGTTCTTCGACTTATCACCACACGAGTGTTTCTTGAATTGTAGCTATCCTGATGGGCATTTAGTCGTGGTGTTTCCGCATTACGCTATGTACTTCTTTGCTTCTCCCTCTCCACCCACCTATCCATGGAGCGGGTAGGGTAGTCTAGGCGTCTAGGTAGTCGGCTCTAATTTAATATTGATATGAGCACAATCGACCAAAAACTAATTATAGTTGGTCAAAACAAAATTTTTTTTCCCTCCAAAACTATATTAATTACATTTTTGGCTTAGCCACTCCCAAATAAAAAATACGAATTTTACGTTTGTTGGAAAATTATGAAAGCAGCAGCACCGTTAGGCGCACGAATAAGGGCCATTGATAAATAAATGCACGTGGTAAGGGTGAAAGTGAGGACTGTATTACACTTGACAGAATAGCGATATCAGTTTGAGAGGTAGTGTGCTGACTGACTCCTATTAAAAGGCACCGGTCGATCGTAGTCTAGTGGTTAGGACGTTGTTCATAATTCTCTACGTAAGTCGAGCATTGTGGATAGGAGCTCCAGCCGTAATTAAAAATTAAAAAATTAAGAGAGAAATAATGAGACGAATTCTCGGGTACGGGATTCGCTGACACTGTGAAAGTTCCAGTGCGAAGGGAAATAAAATGGGCGACGCGCCTACTACAATGTGAAAGAAAAGACTTTCCTTGTAGTCCCCTCGTTTCTCGAATCAAAGATCGGATTTTCCGGGGATTCGCTCAACTCTCGTAAATTCGTACCTTAAAAGAGTCCGCTCCAGGAGCAGCGGCTAAAAGACGAGGGGGGAGATGTGCTGACTGACTCCTATAAAAGGCACCGGTCGATCGTGGTCCAGTGGTTAAGACATTGTTCATAATTCTCGACGTAAGTCGAGGATTCTGTATCGGAGCTCCGGCACGATTGCCGTAATATTTGCCTGAGTCAGCAGCTCTTCAAAAGCAGGTTTGGTGAAGAATAGGTCAACTTGGCAGAACTTCTTTTATTCTCCCATGGCTTGATCACGAATCCTCACAAATCGGAAAATTTTCCCATGGGTTTTCCTTCCCCTCCCCAACTCATGACTTCCTTTTTTATTTCGTTCAACAACCTCGATCATTTTCCGTCCGCGTATCAGCCTTTCAGCCTTCCCAAGAGAGAAAGAAAAGATGTAAATCGCTTGCTTGTGAAGATTGTATCATTATCAGAGGCTACAGTCGACCAAAGTCCGAAGATATTGAAAATTCGTGTCGTAATGCACTCGATGACTGTGTCCGCGGTAGCTTTTCGCAATGGTGAAAGGAAAACGAACCCAGTGAATCCATCAACTGCTATGAAAATGAAGCGATATCCTCCTGATAATGGTAGGGGGCCTGCAATATCGATGAACAGTTTTTCGTTGGGCCGTTTACCCATGTAGGAGCTTAAGAGTCCTTTTGCTCCTCGCTGATCCGGTTTTGCCCTATGGCAGGTGAGGCAGGTTTGGACCGCTTGGCGCACACGCTTGTCAACGCCGGGCCAATAGAAGACTGCTTTAATTTTAGCCGCCGTTCTGGCTGCCCCCTGATGACATCCGTACAAAGATTTGTGAAAGTATTCGAAAACGAATTGTTTCATGTGCGCGGGGATTGCTAGCCTGTAGCTTCCTGCCGACGTTTCGTATACTAATTTCCGGTCCAATATTTTGTACTTATCTACAGCTTCTGCACTCTCAAGCTGACGAGGGATTGAGCGCAATTGAGGATCTTTGGCCTGCTCACGCGCAATATCTGTGAAGAGCTGTGGCATCGGGTGAGTTGAGTAGACCGAAGCTGTGTTCGGCTGAACCATACTAGCTTCGCTGGGTAATCGGCAAAACCGTTGTTGGACCCCGAAATGTGGTGGGCTGTGTACCTGTAAGGCATCAATTGAAGCTGCCACCTGATCAACCGTCCTTTCTCTTGTTTTACCTTGGTGAGTGTGGTAAGGGCTTTATGATCCGTATAAAGGTCGAATCATGTGGTTTCTAAATACACTCGAAACTTTACCAATTTAACATTTTGGTTTTGTTTTTAAAAATGTTTTTATTTTTTCTGAAATTCTAATTTATAGGTTCACTTAACCTAATTTGCGCTGAGTAATAAACCAGTAATCCGGCAATATAATTTATTACAGCTAATAGGGTTATTCACAAAAGCTAAATTAGAATTTCAAGTAAATTCGTGAAGAGTGAAACGCGTAATGAGAAGCGACTGACTAGAGATAACATAATTATAAGATAAGATAATTTTCCCAAATAATAAAAATTTATAATTTAATAAGTCTGAAGAGGACTCAATGTTACCGAACTTATCTTTGTACTTCATACAGCCTAGGAAAGTAAAAAAATTCATATCGTATTGTTTGACCAAATCACTACATTTCAGGTGGTTCAGTAAGTTCCTTTAGAATGTTTCATCCAGTGGCATGGTTCACTTGGATGAGTTGCCGTTTCCATTATGCATTTCTCGAGCTCATCCAACTTCGAGCGTATTCTTTTGTCTGACTCTCCTTCGGCGTCCTTAAAGAAGAGCCGCCCTTCACTTTCCTATAATCGCCTCCGGTTGAGACCACAACTCTTCTTCTCTCGGGAAAATTACTAGCTCATTAACGATTTTCCGCCTAATCAAGTTGTTCTGCCTTATTTTCCCCCTCACGCGGTTCATCACTGAAGACCTTCGATCAGTTCAGGAAATTTTTTTCTCGCAATTACCCGAATGGACGGTCATGTTTACGAAAGTGGTTTGTTTTGAAACTGCTCATCCAGCTTCCGGGCGTCGCTTCCAGCAAATTTAGGTGCAGCATGAATATCACACGCTCGAACACACCAAGTAGAAAAAAAAGGAAAAAGTGTTTGAATTCTCTTCAGATCTGAACGTTTTACGGCTGGACTTAATCAGCTCTTGATATTTTGCCCGCAAGAAAAGTTATGAGCACAATACGCCTAAAACTAGCTATAGGTATCGTAGTTTTCAAAACACTAAATTTTTTTTCCTCAAAAAAGGCTTTAACGATTTGTATAAAATCGTGTGTAGACAGTTCTAAATAATACAACAATACTATGAAATTTTTATCCGCAGAGAGAATGACTAGAGCAGCACAATTAATTACATCTCGACGAAAATCGATTTTAGCACTGGTTTTTGTTTTATTATTCATTCTACATAATAATACACCTTTGTTTCCGATAATTGACATCCGCCCGGGCCATACTAGGCCTTGAACGTAGTCTAAAAATTCCGTTCTTTTGCACAAAAATTCCATCGGACACTCCTCGGCACACCAATTATACGAACCCCGTGGTTATTATGGGCATAAACGGTTGAAAAATCAGCCGAAAACGAAATTTTGTGCAGTTTCACCGGACATTACGTCGCACCAATTATCTTTTCCTGAGTATTTTCCGTTTCGTAGGTGTGTTTAGATGCGGAGTCGACTATGAAAGGTCTTGGAGGTCCATGACTGCGTGTGGATGGACAACAGTGAAATCGCTGTAAATATAGTGAGCTGAATTCTAGCAGTCGCTGGAACGCGCGGGAAAATGTAGGAAAAGTTAATTTGTCTCCCCGGCCTGCACTCATTTCCTCTCGCTGCCACCCACGATTCCCCAACGCTCATAAGATATACAGGAGCTGCCCCTGGAACTCTGGAATTCCGACCTCCGCCGTTTATCATTATCGTTCTCAAAAAAAAAAAAAATCGTGTTTACAGTTTCATTAATTCCCTGTATATTGAGTCAATCATGGTCGTGGCACAAACAGAAGCATCACAATCAATTCCGGAACTATAATCGCTATTAGCTGACTGAAAAATGAAAACCATCGAATTTACGTAGAGGGTAATGACACCCCCCCCCCCCATTTTGAACTTACGTTTCAAGACAGCGATTTCGAATCTCCAATGTCCGTCCGCCGTCCGGGTCGTTTTGTGCCTTTAACGTAGTCTCAAGTCTTAAAATTCGTTATTTCCCACAAAAATCCCACCTGGTATCTAGGTGTGCCGGCTCTAACGATTTTGATTAAATTTTTTATATAGATAGCTCTTTATAAGATAATTATACCATAAAATTCCCATTTGAACGAAAATGACGAGAGCAGCACAATAAATTATCAAAATTTTCGACCAAAAGCGTTTTTGCCGTGGTTTTTTCCTTTTAAACTCCGCTGGATTTCTTATAGAATGTTAAAAAAAATTGGTATTGTAGTCCAATCCAATACCTAGAGGGTGAGTGTTTAAAAACGCTCATGAGATACATATGGCTCACTCCAGAAATTCCTGAATTTCAACTACCGCCGTTTCGCTTACTACCAGTTCTGACAGTTATTTTCCAATAACTCTGCAAAAGTGATTACTATCCTTTTTTTTTAAATCGTGTTTACAGCCTCATTGATTATCTGTGTACCAATTGCTCAATAATGGTCCTGCAATGAGTACGAGCAGCACAATAAATTCCGGAACTGTAAGCGGTACCGCTTCCTGCTGCCGTAAAGCGTTGTTTGACCAAGTTCAAATTAATTGAGTGATAAATGAATTGATTAAATAGAATTAGCCATGTACAAAGTGAATTGACGTAGAGCTAAGGAAAGTTGTGTGTTGCAACGCACCAGATATTTTGATGTTGAATCGAATGGGATGGGTCTTCGGAGCTGTCAGACTGCGTCAGGCTGTTCAAGAGAATAACGAACCGTTGTGTAATAATTTGCAGCGTTTTTGAAACGGGGTATGTGACATTTTCGAAACTTTTGGAAAAATGCAAAAAACTGACCTTTGTCAATACGATCAAAACATTTTGGTTGATGTTCCAATACAACTAAATGCTTTACAATTTTTCAGAAGTTCTAAGACTTTTTCTGTCGCAGGAAGTGTACCAAACTGTATTTTGAAAAATTCGATCACATAGCATCTTTAAAAAAAATATTTTTTCGGTATGAAGAGAATTTTAATTAATAGCTTCTTCTTCGCATAAAATGTATATACATGGAAAACTTCTTGCCCGAGTCGTATAAAAAGTATTCATAATGAATAAACAATAGAAAAAATGTGGGTTGTGAAAAATAGAGACCTTCAGTAGCCGAATCCCAGTGGAGGCGCTTCATCAGTTTTTACTCGTCAGCATCTGCCCTGTCCTCGGTTGGCCATGAATTGATTATGCCTTCATAAAATTGGCGATGCTCAACTCTGCAGATCAGCAATCTTGTTGGGGTTAATCGGAACTTTTCCCGTAGGAATCTTGTTTGCTACCGGGAGAGTAGTGATCCATTAATTTCAAGTAAAGCCACCACCCATCGTGGTTTGGACGAGTCAAAAATAAACTGACTGAATCCGGAGATGTTCATCATATACCGTTCATTCCTGGGTTTAGGCTCGTTTCGGAAGACACAATGGTTTTCTTGTAGAATCGCCCCCACCAAGTTTGAGTTTGAGTCATGTGATAACATATCGTGAATTTTTTATCGTTGCTGCTGATCATTACGGTTCTGGTTAGGTCGTGAATACTATCTAGGCGATCTACTTTCCGAAGTTTTTGTTTAATGAGAGACAAATTGCGATCGCACGGAAAAAAATCCCTCTCACTGGGAAAAATTGAACGATCTTGTTGAATCGTTTTGTTTCAGTGAGAGAAATGAGAACGTTTTGTGCGGAGTGATTTCTCCCTTGAAATTTGATGGTAACCAAATACCGAGTAGGCAAGTTTCAAAAAACGTCAGAAAAGTCGTCCTGATTTTTCAGTCAATTTTACGCGGCTCCTTTCAATCGCAATAGATGCAACTGTTACGGGCAGGATTGGTTCAGCAGTGACCTGGAATACGGCGCTGCTCCCACTGGGCAGAGCCGTTCCTCGAAAGCAGTACAGTCTCGATAAAAAGGAGAAGACGAACTTGACTGAAGGACATGGAGAGGGGACACGCTCATGCCCAGCGCCTTATGCTCCGTAACACCCCAGTCCCTCACAATCCAATCGCTCTGTGCCCTGCAACCACCTGCCTGCCTGCCTGCCATCGGCGTACCTTCTCACCTGCCTGCGTCAACGAAGTAATGACGAGGACCTCCCTTTGGAAGATGCCCAGTCACCTCCAATGCCACGTGATCATCTTCCCGCAAGAGGGAGTGATGTTACGGGCGGATTTAGCAATGACCTGGAATACGCAGCCGCTCCTACTGTTCAGTGCCGTTCCTTGAAAGCAGTACCGTCTCATAAAAGGAGAAGACGAACTTGACCAAAGTACGTGGTGAAGGGGTTAAAAAAACTGGGTTTGCGGTGCGCAATCAAAATCTCTTCCAGACGCCTTCCACATCACTTCGCTCTTCCATTTATCCTTCTACTGTGGGCTGGCTATTCAACCTATATTTGCGGGACCTTATACATACGGATCGTATTTGGAAGGAAGGATCGTTGAAGAATTGTGAGACGCCAGATCGTACCTATAACACAACCTTCAATAGAGACCCAGAAAAGAGAAAAACCCCTGCAAATTATTACACAATGGCTAATTATTCTCATGAACTGCTTGACCTAGTATTACTGCTCCCAGGCCCATCCCATTAAATTCCCAATTCCCATCATCGAATACTATATACCATACGAAACATGACCTGGCTACAATGGAACTATGGAAACTAAATATTCCCCCAGCCCCAGGCGCCCGTAAGCGTCTGTAGGCATTTATGATCCGATGGAGGGGTGTGCGGAGGAAGTGGCCTCGGCGCTCCATCGGGCAAAAAGAGTCGGGGAAATTGGGAGGGGGGCTTCCAGCAAATCCATTGCAAGTCAAGCGGGTGGGTGATTGAGTTTGATATGACGGGAGGGAGGGAGTACTAACGACGAAACGTTGACTTCCACTGTAGTTTCCCCGTTATACTGCGTTTCGGTAATTTTTTAACCATTTTTTGCCCATAACAACCATGGGCTTCATCCGATTGGATTGCCGAGATGGCAGGCACAACTAGATACCAGATGTGCGAAAGAACGAATTTTTTAGACCACATTAAAGGCACAAAACGGCCCAGACGGCGGATGGGGGACGGTGGACGGACATTGCAAATTTGGAATCTCCATGTCTTGAAACGTAAAGTATCAAATTTTGAGGGGGGTTGTCAAAAATGTAATGTAAAAAAAAAAAAAAAACATAGGGTTATTATTCAGAATGAATAGTAAACCAAAAGCGAGAGTAGCGAAAACTGACACATAACCCCTTAAAAAAAAGGAATCAATTTTTGTGTGATTGCTCTGTTGTTTTGGTTTATTATTCATTCTGAATAATAACCCTATGTTTTGGGTCACGAAAAATGTTTTACACCCCCCCCCCCTCAAAATTTGATACTTTACGTTTCAAGACTTGGAGATTCCAAATTTGCTATGTCTGTCCGCCTTCCCCCCTCCGCCGTCCGGGCCGTTTTGTGCCTTTAACGTGGTCTAAAAAATTCGTTCTTTTCCCCAAAAATTCGATTTGGTATCTAGTTGTGCCCGTCATCTCGGCAATCCGATCGGATGAAGCCCGTGGTTGTAATGGGCAAAAAACGGTTAAAAAAATTAACGAAATGCAGTAGAACGCGGAAACTACAGCGGAAGTCACGTTTCGTCGTTTGAACTCCCTCCCTCCCCGCCCATCTCATAAAAAAAGCAACCGCGCTCGAGGCGAGCGAGCGAGCCTCCCAACTCCCCTTTCGCCTCGGAACGGGTGGGTTCGCTTCGAGCGCCCCCGTTCCAATTTCCCTGACAGCGAAATCATCAGACGTTTTGTTTCCGTAGTTCCATTGTAGCCAGGACATGTTTCGTATGGTTTACTAGTATTCGATGCTGAGTCGAATGGGATGGGGGAGCACTAATACTAGGTCAATCTGTTCATGAGAATAATAAACCATTGTGTAATAATTTGCAGGGTTTTCAGAGATATTCAGTTAATGCTCATCGTGATATAAATGGGGGCTACTCAATAAATTCTGGAGTACTAAGCACAACCAATTTCTACGTATAAAGTTGGGCTACCTTCAACCAAGTTAACGTAAAATGAGCGAAAAACTTTTTTTGTTGTTGTTGAAGTGATGGAAATCGCTTCGTGCACACAGGGCTGAATGAAGTCGTGCGCTACGTTTGTTTATTTTTGATTATGTGTGTCGTGTGAAAGCGTTTGGGAATTTTCTGCCGAACGGTTTCTCGGGACGTTCCGCGGAGTATTCACCAAACCCATGGGCTCAAGAAAGCCCCCAAGGGAAGTGAAGCGCCTGTCAGAGGCTTGGGATGAAAACTCATGTTGAACTTTAATATAGTAGCTCCAATTACATTTCCGAGGAAGGCACTAACTCGTGATTTCGTTGCCAAGTTTCGGTGCTGAATTCCGAAGGAGCGTAATAAGAGTTCTTCTTTGAGTGGAATTTCATGAGGGCGAAGGCGAGCAGTAGTAATTACTGTAGCGTTGTGTAGCTGCTTTAGTTGACTTAAGAACGTTTTCCGCTTTTCCGAGGCGATACTTTCTAGATACAACTCGGTGTGCAAATTCTAGTTAAACGCGTGCACTCCTAGAAACATCTTCTTAGTAGAGCGCGCGGCGACGAAGGGGGGAAAATTGGAACGAAACCAACTCGAAAGATTTACGTTAGTTTACTCAGTGTATCTGTTTCCCTGTTCCAAATTTATTCACCGGATCCGGATAACAGTCTAATTGCGGTGCCTTTCATCGCGCCTCGTAACTCACGACAGTCACCGTAAGCTGCAAGCTGTTAATCGGCAGAACCGTGGTTTCCGAACTAATTTCCAGCGACTCACAAATGTTCGGTGAATGTTTCACAGATTAAACAACTTCGGTGCGTCAATTTGCGTCAGTTCCGGTCGAATTGATGCGAACGTTTTGATCGAGTCTGTGAAATAGGGGAATGAGTAGACAAATATTTCGTGCAACGCATCACATTACTCTGCCTCCAAAGGAAATATGTTTTTCACTCAGTTTGTATGAGATTGACTGAACGTTGCGCTTGCTACTTGAAAATTGGAGGCCTTAAAGTTCTAGAATTTATTGTGTTGCAATTACTTATTGATGCATAAGTGATTTATGATACTGTTAACGTGTTTTTTTTATAGAAATAATCGGGTAGAAACTGAGATACGAGTAAGTGAGAAGGTAGTTGGACATACCGAATTTTTGGGGTTGCTCCTAAATATCTTATAAGTGTTATTAAGCTCTCATCGTATATTTAGTTAATTGAACCACCACTATAATTTTTCTGAGCATGCTAAAATCATAGTGGGATTCCTATGAAAAAGACTACGCGAAAATCGACTTTTTTCGTGAAATCTTCGATAATTTATTGGGCAGCTCTTGGCATTTTCCCCACGGATGAGAATTTTACGGCGCTGTCGTGTTATTGGATGTCCATTAAAAAAGTCAACTAAAAAGGTAGGAGCCGTTTTTGAAGAAAAAAACTCGGGTGCCTGGCAACACACAACTTTCCGCAACCCTTGTAAAATTTGACGACCTGCAATATATATTCCATATTACCCATGTCCGTCCCCCGACGTCTGCCGTTTGGGCCATGTTTCGGCTTCAACATGGTCTAAGATCCCGGTATCTAGTTCAACCCACGGTTGTTAGGGGCAAAAAATGACTAAAAAATTAATAAAAACGAAATTTTAGCTGTTTTATCGCAATTACACCGTGTTTGGTATCGTTTACTCGGTATTTTTCGATGCTGGATCGTGTGGAACGAGTAAGAGGTGGACGACTGCATCTAGACAAAACCCCGCAAATTGTTACGCAACGCTTATTATTCTCATGAACAGCTTGACCTAGTATTACTGCTCTGAGACCCATCCCATTAAATTCCCAATTCCCATCATCGAATACTATAAACCATACGAAACATGACCTGGCTACAATGGAACTACAGAAACTAAATATTCCCCCGGTGCCAGGCGCCCGTAAGCGTCTGTAGGCATTTATGATCCGATGGAGGGGTGTGCGGAGGAAGTGGCCTTGGCGCCCCGTCATGCAAAAAGAGTCGGGGAAATTGGGACGGGGGTTTCCAGCGAACCCATTGCGAGTCGAGCGGTCGGGTGATTGAGTTTAATATGACGGGAGGGAGGGAGTACTAACGACGAAACGTTGACTTCCGCTGTAGTTCCCGCGTTATACTGCGTTTCGTTAATTTTTTTAACCATTGTTTGCCCATAACAACCATGGGCTTTGTCTGATTGGATTGCCAAGATGGCGGGCACAACTAGATGGGATATTTGTGCGAAAGAACGAATTTTTTAGACCACATTAACTGCACAAAACGGACGGCAGACGGACATTGCAAATTTTGAATCTCCAAGTCTTGAAACGTAAAGTATCAAATTTTGAGGGGGGGTTGTAACAAATTTTTCGTGACCGAAAACATAGGGTTCAGAATGAATAATAAACCAAAAACAGTGAAATCACAGTAATGATACTGAGGCATTGTCTACTACTTGCAAGAACTCGCGGGAAAAGTCAGTGAAAGTAATCTTTTGTACCACTGGGTGTGCTGGCGACAGTTTCCCAAGCAGAGCTCTTTCCGTGCAATACCTCCATGCGGATGGGCCTGAAGCGGAAAATAGCATACATTCATATACCAATACGTCAGGGCTGGGTTGGGAATGCCTGACTGGCCTGAAGACCTTGACAAAGGAAAACACATTAACACTGTGTTGAGTGCCAGGTCATACAGGAATAGAAGGGAAAGAGGAGGCCGATAAACTGGCAAGGGAAGAATCTGCACTTCTCCCGGTAGGACCTGGTTCTTTGTGGGGACCACCAAGAGCCATTCGATAAAGGAGGTTAGTAAGTGGGAGGAGAAGTGCAGGGCTGCCTATGGGCGGGATGTGCTTGGTCAAAGGCAATCAAGGCTGTTCAGACTCTCCAGGGAGGGAACGAGAGAGATGGTATATGGATGGTGTGTTACCTGCTTTGTAGATCACTGCCCTCTAAAGTGCCACCTGGCCAAGATTGGTCAGTCAGATTTAGAGGATTGCAGATTCTGTGAGGTGGAGCTGGGGTCAGCGGAGCATGTACTGTGTACGTGTGGGAGGCTGACTGCAGCACGTCTCAGAGTGCTTAGGGTTCATCAGCTGCTGCCGAAGGAGGTTGCAGGGATGGACCTCAAGGTTGTGTTGCGTTTTGTGCGATAATGGTAGGGACGTATTGGGGATGCTGCGCCAGAGAACACCTCACCCACACAAAAGGCCCAGTTGTGGCTGCAGTGGGTGTTTTCCCAATGCCACCAAGGACTATATTTTGCAAAACAAATCCTGTCTCATTAAATCCACCCGTTAGCTCGTCTCGTAACGTCGTGCCAATTGCCAATGAGCGACTGGAATGTTTAGTTTTCGTCATTCTATGTTTCGTGTGGTTTACTGGTATTTTTCGATGCTGAATCGCACGGGATAGCTCTGGGAGGTGTGAAACTACGTTGAGCTGTGTTAGAGAATAATAAACCGTAGTGTAATAATTGCAGCGTTTTTATTCTTAAGTTCTTTTGCATAGGTGAGTAGTTACGAATAGTTTTAGTGAAAACGTACGTTTCGCAATCGATTTCTTAGTTTTTAGACGCTGTGGGGCGGGAGAAACGCTCCTTTTGTTCTGACTGCGTGTATAGTTCGTTCCTCCCTTTTTCTCTCCACTCCACTCAGGTTACATGGTACTGCGTTCGTCGTAAGGTAGCAGCTCGCGAGGGTTCTAATTTAAGTCCCTTCAAGCGCACCCAACTTTTACAGCCCCGTCGTAAACATGTCCCCTCTCGTCGAGGACTCCCTGAAACCTCTCAGGTAATTGGAAGAGGTCCCTCCGCCTCTCTATTCCGCGGCATGAATAACTATGTCCGGCTCGTTGCACTCCCCGAACCGATTATATAATAAATGTCAAAAATCCCGTCGCTGGAGCCGAATAAAATTTGAATGGTCGCCGGGTTCGACCCGAAGTCGTGCGAACCGAAAACGTTCAAGTGACCAATGTCGGTCAATCGAGGCGGGGCTTATTTTTCCACCGTTCGGACATAAATTACTCAAGAATTTATACTGCCACGAGAACTAATCATAATTAAAATTACGTGTTACTTTATTCCAACCCGTGGGTAAGGAAAGTATTGCGTTTAATAAAAACATTTCTGGCCCGTCAGATCGCATAACTTGAATTGTGAACGGGCTGTGGCAAGTTGAGTGATCCCCGCGAGACTGTGCCCGCGCATTTTTCTTCAACTCACAGGGTACTTTCAGCCAACCAGTTACCTATATTTAGTTTCCGATAAACTCGTTTTACGAATTTGTACCGCATGGAATTCGTAGAAAGTTGTGCGATGCTTTTCACCAGATTTATTGAATAAATAGTAGTTATATAATGAAATAATTGCAGTGGTATTCTAATAATCGGTTGTTTTGTTGCAGGTATGTGGATTACGGATCGTTTCTTCATATTTTGACGCCAGCAGAAAACTAAGGTAAGGTTATTACTTTCTGCGACCTACAGGGTAAGGAAAGTGGTGTAATCATGACGAACAAAACGTTTCGTTTTCTTCAGATTTTTACGTTTTGGGACATGCTGAGACCAAAAACCAAAATTTCCGCGCTTGGTTCGTGTGTGTGTGGCTCTAATAAGCGTTAATCGTTTATTAAATTGTTAGTCGAAAGGCTAACAAGTCTGGATATAATGGTGCACTCTGATGTGTGTGCTTAGCTAGGCCTCCCGCCTAGCGTTCCATGTGCGCGCATTCAAGCTTCTGTTTGCTCTGTTGGGGGTGGGATGGATGTCCCATTTCTCTCTACCACGTTAGGCTGTGACTCCTTCGGAGTTTGCGGCTGCTCTGCATGGTTCGGTTGACAGACGGGAACTCATGCAGCGCTCCGACTCCCCTGGGTACTGATGGCGTGGTGCGGGTGGTAACTAAGAAGACTGCAAGAGGTATCTATCAACGTCCTTTAGTAAAACTGGTCCCACTGCACCTTGATCCTCCTGGGTCTGCTTCCTAATCATGGTGCGAATTGGGGGGAGTATGTTTCTTTTTTTCTATTACAAACTTACTCAATACGGAGTTGAAATTCGCCAACCAACTCTATTCATTTCCCATACTTCAACCACTTCGAAAATCTGCCAAGCCTTGTTGAGGCCTATTAGCTCATTGTGCGTATGACAGCGTTCTAAGGGGTAGCCTCCCCCCCCCCCACTGTTCTAGTTCTGGTTTTGTTGTGTCTCTGGATTGGTGATGGTGCTATTGGTATGCGTTGGTGTGGGGGGTCCATGTTTCGAGTTCGCGCCGTCTGTTTGTCCATGCTTGCGCAAAAACTGTTAGGCGTCGGATGGCTGGTCTGTTGAGTTCGAGGGTGTGGGCGGCTTTTGCATTGGGGAGACTAACCCGTCTGCGCACGTCCTCTTACAGTGGGCAGGTAAACAGGATGTGGTGGGCGTATTCCATTGTCCTCGTGTTGCATGGGCAGTCGCTAAATGTGTTTTTTGTAATAATGGAGGCGCACATTAAAAGCCCCATGGCCCGATAGAAGCTGAATGACGGAGGCAGTTGGGTGCCACCACCCCATCTCTAGTCTTTGGCGAACTGACGGCAGTATTGAGTGGGGGTGCCTCGCTGTGGTACCCTCGTCCCATTGTCTTTGTCACAGGTCTATCGTCCAATCCTGGGCTTTTTTTAGTTGCTGTTCTGTCGTTTGTAGAAGGAGTAGCTCTGGGAGCAGGTGTTGGGCGGCTCCTGTGTATTGCGGGAGTTTTCTTATATGGATGTGTGACTTGATTACGGCTATGTCTAGGAGGAGATCCATGGGGGGGGGGGGTACCTGCCAGTAACTGCAATGCCTGGTGGGAGGGTGTTCTGTAGGCCGGTAGTACTGCTAGCAGGACTTCTCTTTGGAGCGCGCGAGAGTGATGCCTGTCTGTTTGAGAAGGATTTACCCACCATCCCACTGCTCCGTACAGCAATATAGGCATGAACACAGCTCGGTAGTACCTGGAGCGAGTGAGTGCTGATGCTTCCCATGTAGATGTGAGTGCAGCACACTTGCTTCTTAGTTCTGCTAGGTGTGCTGTGGGACGTCCTTTGGAGCTTAAGGTGATGCCAAGGTATCTTGCTGTGGATTTGAGAGGTATGCCAATTCCGTGGCCTAGGTTCACAGAGTTGTAAGGCAGACTGACTTGTGTTCGCATTACTAGCAGCTGTGTTTTGGGTTTGGAGAGCTGTAGAGGTTTTTGGAGGCACCACTCCTTCAAGCCAACCATGGTCTGAACATTTACGTTATCAGACTAGCAGAATGAATTGATGTATTGACTCTCACTTCTACCAACCTTATCAGCCCCCTCCGTCAACACTTCCTTCCTCAATGGGATTGAGAGAAGGTCCCCTTTATTTGTTTTTGTTGCTTCTAGCGGACGTTACATTAATTATTTACGAACGTTGCTTTCTCTCAGCCCAGGAAATAATACGGTGTTACAGTGATTCTCTCTGGCCTTTTCATTGCTCCCCCTTTTTTTTTTTTGAGTCGTGCTCGTGTTTGCGTCTTTCCAATCCACGTTACCACTAACCGAAGAAAGTGCCACAGGGGTCAACAGAGTCCTACCGCTGTTTCCAGGTGCTGCCGGTGCATTGTCGACTTCACAGACGCCAGGGGTCGCTATGTTGAATATAATTGCCCGCGCCGGCTACTCCCGACAATGCTCTTGACTTTAATTGACTGGCGGCCGATAGTTCAAGTAGTAGCGAACTGTGCGCACAGTGGAAGGCAAAAGCTGTTGCGTTTGTTCCAATAAGCCTGTCTTCATCACGCCACCACTCCCGGACCTTCTGCGTGTGTGGAGCAGGCATCAGAGGGCATCCACGGAAGGGATTACCTACCAGCACTTTCACGCCTTTCGTGTGGCGTCACTGCCTTAAGTGATGAGGTGTACAAGAAGTCAAGATTGTAACATCGTGGATGTCGTGCCTGAGGCTGTAGTCGAGTTTGCGCCGCTGAACGATGTGGTGCAGGTGTGAAAGCCATCCACATACTGCAACCTACTCTTGGAGGCCATACCAAGCGTGATGACACGGTCTGTAAACTGGTTGCTAGTGCGTTGTCATTTGATGGCTGGGAAGTGGCGAGAGAGCAGGTTGTCTATGGACCTGACATTGTCTCCAGGCTGTAGTGGTCCTGGATGTCCAGGTAGTATCTGGCAGCCGGGGTCTTGCGCTAATTCGTCAAGCCTAGGGGCGCAAATAAGGAAAGACGGAAGTATTGCGGCGTCGGAAGTTCGAAGGCAGTAACAGGGCTGTAGCAAATATTTTTTAGTTTTTTGATCGATGGGCTGATTATTGTGGAATTAAAGATGAATTGCTTTCATCACTGTGATTTGATCTTACCGTATTGTTTGCATCCATTAGCACTCGAACTGACAATATTGCTGACTATAGTTAATATCGCTCGTTTGAATTCCGACCCTTCGCCTTCAGCGCCTCATTCTCTCCGAACCAATTTTAGTAGATTTCGGGCACTGAAGCTTTTGATGTTTATTCCGCTATAAATATATTTGATGGCAAAAAAAGCTGATGCGAAGGCCGCCGGAAAATGTTGCGATTCTAAGAAAAAATCATTCGAGGCATCTCGAGGACATAAATCGTTTATTTTATTATTGAGTAGCGCCTTGAGGCTTGATTATATTTTTGAAGGGGCGACAGAAGCGAAAAACGACTGTGAGTGGCCTCTCCACTTAAAGGTTGCAGGTTGCCTCGCTTTATAGTTTTCTCCTTTTTTGTTTCCAGTCGTAAAGCGTAAAAGTCTTTTGTATTGATGGAGCCTTATTGAGGAAACGTGTTCGATGATAGAACTGTCGTTTCAGGTTGTGATTAAAGGCCTTCCTGGGCTCACCTCGGTCAGAAAAGTTGAAAATAAGAAATTATGTTGGGTTTAGTTTGAGAAATAATTGTACGGGAGGACATTCGATCCGAGTTGTGTGAGCCCATCCCCGCGTCGTAGGCAAGGGAAAGTCACTACTTGGCCATTCTTCGGAAGCCCAGTTTCTGGACCATCGACCAGCGGGAATCCTCCTTCAATCTGCCAGAGTGGAATCTCCTCGGAGTGTGGCAACCCGTGGTACCAGTTGCTAGTTAGTCTCTAGGTTGCCTCCTGCGGCCTTTTGGTACCCCTCATGTACCCCTTTGGTACCCCTCAGAGAGCTAACATTGTTCATTTTAATTTTGAATCTCGACTCGGTACGTCAAAAGGAAAATCCTACGACTCAAGCGTTTCAGAGTACGATTGCCTACACAATCGACTTATTTCCATTGTGCGTCGGACTTGATGATTTGCACGTTAGAAAGACGACAGTCCTCCGTCACACGGATTGACGTAAACGAGAACGTATCCTGTGCGTTGTATGTAAATAAGGATGTTTCGAAACAGAGCTCCATCGGCAGCCGCTTTTCATCAGTTTAAAATATTCGAAGAGCGACAGAGACGAGCGAGCGACCTGTACTTAACTGCGCGTCCTCGAGGACAGACGCGTCGACGTTGAAATGCCGTGAAATTGTAACTTCCAGGATGAAACAATGCGTTAACTGTACTTTCCCGCTTTTGTTGGTCAAATGGTAGTATTGTTAGCTCCAGATTGGCGCTCATTCAGAGTATCAATGGGTTTGCTCTGTACAAGCGTTACTAGGCCAGAATTGAATTGCATGTCAGCTTATTTCATTGGTAGATGACCATTAATGATCGTGATTGCGTCTTGACACCTGGAATGAGATCGCGTAAGCGCTTTTACACTTGACATCGCGCTTTGGGCGAATTGCGTTCAGTTATAGTTTTTCACACTGTTGCGAGGTTCGGGAAACTATTAGTGGACTGCTTTGCGTTTGAGTTAGTTAAAACGCCTTCAGTTTTGTCACACTGCCCACTGAAGACGTCGTGCCAAAGCCGTGGCGTTTCTCTGCAACTCTTCACGAAACGCCCTCAAACGACCTATTTCGTTTAATCGTACCCTTCCAATACCCTCTTGAATGGTTCAACATCTACCCGCACGTTCAAGAGTAATCCTTGCAATTCTCACTCTAATCTCAAGAGACAATAGTCAGCTGAAGCCGAGGGAACAATGGCGTGCGCTGTGGCCGCGTCGGGGCCCATTTCCCAGCTCCCCTGATACGCTTTCTCGCCTGTAGCTGTATCGCTGGTACCCATTGCCTGACCCGGCCGGGCAGTGAGGAGGGGATGCCCGGCGCGAACAGACTACCGGCCACCAACAAATCTCATTCAAGAGCCTGAAAATCGCCGTTTGAAAAAAAGTCCCGTGTGTGTACTCGTGAATTCGATTTCTAGAAAACGGCTCAGTTATATCAACTTAGGTATTGTCATGGCAGCCTAAGAACGGTTTTAGTCAAATTGCTCGCAAGGGCTTTAGTTGCAACCGTTAAATATTACCAACAATTTCCTGACCGAAAACGTAGGTGTATTTGTACCACCTGACTCCACTGCAGGTACCCTAGTGAGCGTAGTCTAGTGGAGATAGACGAAGATTCATAATCCGACTAAAGTTGGGCATTGGATTTGAGCTCAAACACGCTCCTTCGTTCCAAAAACAAGAAGAGGGCCAGAGAGAAAAAATTTAACAAAATTAAAGAGGGAATTTGTTACGAGGAGGGTTTGGAAATGCTCGTCGTTGGATTGTGAATCTTCGTCTAACACCACTAGACTGCGATCGCTAGGGTACCAACAATCGGAGTCAGGCAGTACATATTATTCAGAATGAATAATGAACCAAAAAATCAAGTTGACAGTCCCATGAATGAATTATACATTTCCAGAACGTTAAGCTCATCCTGTTTGTGTATAGAGCGTACAGTTCGGCTGAATTGAGTTGAAAACAGTTTGGATTAGTTGCTGGAGCAATAATAATCGCTTATTGCGTGGGGCTGATGCATTCCGCCAAATATTTTTAATGTGAAGTGCAAAGATACGAAAAAAAGTCCTCTTTCTCCCGGACACGCTGTTCCGAATTGACATGAAGGCATGTCATTCACCGAAGATACGACATTCATTGTTGGTTGGCGCTTCTAGCCTGCCTTGGCGGTTTTGCTGCTCGGCTTCCGTGCTGTAGTTGGAGAAAGGCTCATTAGAAGGCATGTGTTGGCCCTTTTTGGCTCTGGTCACCGACTGACCTGATGAGCGAATCCTTTCTTGATTTATTATGCGTTTGATATCCTCTGAGATCAGTTGGCTCTGTCCGCAAGTTATAAGACTCTCGACACCCTTGTGTCCACTTTCGGTTGCCCTCGCGACGCTTTACAAACTGTTCCTTTTTTACTTCCTTCTTCTTTCCCCGATTCTTTCTTTCCATTTCCTAATCCTTCTTTTAGTAGCCGGATCTCAGCGTTCTGAAAGCTGGAGTCATCGACGATTAGGTGAGTTGGTTTTTCCGTTTGACTATACAGTCCATTTATTATTACCTTCTCTGGTTTTTGTGGCCTTTTTTTGTAGTCCGCTTCAACAATTGTCGCGGGGTAGGATTGGAAGCAGGGTAGAGGCGTTGTCAACGAAGAACATGGATGTGATGCTGAATGTGGATTGAACGAACATCGTGGGTTTGTTTTTCGTGAATCCGAAATCCCTGAAGTTGATTCCATCAACTGCCATCCGCTCTCATGTGTGCCCAAGCGCACTGTTGGTGTATCCAACAGGCTACGTCCATACTCAACCTGGGAATAGAAATCTATCGATGCTTTAAATGGGACGTCCACATCAACAGTTTCGTCAATAGGATGCGAACTTGTCTACATTTGTAGAGAGGCGAGACATTTCCTAAACGCGGGTGATCTTGGAACGTCTTTGATGATTTATGGACTATTAACGTGTGATGTGTATGGATCCACGTTCATCACCCATTTGTCCCAGAAGCAAATCACCGTTTTACTAATTAGGAGGAACAACCATTGGAGGTTTTTGGCGTTTTAAAAATTACGGAGCTTCGTGACAAGGTGACAACGCTCGAAATATTCAGGTATCCGGGGAGTCACGACCGTGAGTTCTTGGAGCAAGGGACGATTTTTCGTAGGAATTCCTCCCCGGAGCACTCATCACGTATTATTACAGGGAGGTTCAAGCTCTTCAACGCCCTTATTCGTTCCATCACCTAACTAGAGACCTTCTAAAGGGAGCTACGAAAATATATCGTTCAGTTTACAACAAACAGTGCTCGACCGTACAGTTTTTGGCATGACCATTCTACCAGTTTAATACGACACTATGTAACAATTCAATACAATTTTTGTAAATAATCGATTAATACAACACAACGAAAGAACTTTTCAACTAATTCAGGACATTGTTTTCCTTCACCCTCTTCCCACAGCACAACTCGGCCACATAAAGTGGGGAGTAGCATTTAAGATATCATTTTTTGTTTGCATCAAATGTGAATTTCAAGAACGAATGCGTTTAACAAAAACTGATTAAGCCTCTTTACTTCTAGGGGGGTTAGTTCCGCCAGTAGGTAAATTACTAAAGTTAGCGTACCTGTTTGGTGAGTCCGTCTCCTCTGGCTGGTGAGATACACATGAACCTACCAATATTCAGGACTGCACTACCTTACTAAATAAACAATACAAGGACGAAAACTGAACATATTAGAAAACATAGAACTTTGTACAGAAAAAAAAAACCTGCAAATTATTACACAATGGTTTATTATTCTCATGAACAGTGACCTAGTATTACTGCTCCGAGACCCATTCCATTCAATTGAGCATCGAATACTAGTAAACCATGGCTACAATGGAACTACAGTAACTAAATATTCCCCCGGCACCAGGCGCCCGTAAACATCTGTAGGCGTTTATGATCCGATGGAGGGGTGTGTGGAGGAAGTGGCCATGGCGCCCCGTTGAGAAGAGTCGAAAGGGCGTTGCGAGTCGAGCGGGCGGGTGATTGAGTTTGATATGACGGGAGGGAGGGAGGGAGTACTAACGACGAAACATTGACTTCCGCTGTAGTTCCCGGGTTATACTGCGTTTCCTTAATTTTTTTAACCATTTTTTGCCCATAACAACCATGGGCTTTGTCCGATCGGATTGCCGAGATGGCGAGCACAACTAGATACCAAAACAGCCCAGACGGCAGACGCACATTGCAAATTTGGAATCTCCATGTCTTGAAACGTAAAGTATCAAATTTTGAGAGGGAGTTGTAAAAAATTTTTCGTGATCGAAAACATAGGGTTATTATTCAGAATGAATAATAAACCAAAACTTCAATGGACAGATCATAAATGAACAAATCAACACAAAATGCGACTACTCAAAACGCTACACTAACGAAAACAACTAAGTGACAGATTTACAGACCACCAAAAACGGCAGAGCCAACAATGAACAGACTCTCAACAGACCTTACATGAAGAACCCTTCGCTTCCAATGGGTTTCCCTAGAGGTGCTTGAACTCCCCCCCCCCATTTTCTGATGCTACACCATCCTGTTAACTTTTCTCTTCTTATATAATGACCACGACCAACTAACTGACTTTAGTACTGATTTAACGGTTAAACGATGATATATTTACATCAAAAGCGCTCGCCCACAGTATCTCACCAGCCAGAGAAGACGGACTCACCAAACAGGTATGTTAACTTTAGCAACTTCACTTCTTTTCTCAGCAAAAACGTCTCAGCAATCTCCAAAATGCTGAAGCTATTGTAACGGGGCTGGCTAAAATTGTTAACATTCTTCAGTGAAACGCACAACCTTTTTTCACAACTGCAATTACGTCATTTTCTCTGGAAATTCAAAAGTAATAAATAAAATGGCGCGTCAGAAATCCTCGTTTTAGAAGTTCGAATTTCGGAAAATGCATGGAACATTGCTGGCGTTTTGCCTGTGTTTTGGAATGTCGCGGAGGTACAGGACATGTATCGACCCCGTTTAGTGATTGCTCGATAGACATACAGAATTGCTTTCTGTAGTCCAGAGCACGCGTCGATTTAGCGAAAGGTCTCTGCCAGGTTCCTCTCCGCGGTCTAAATAAAATTGAAAACGTCAGTCTGAGCTGCGTGCAAGCTTTCCATTAGGCCCTAAACTACCGCTTTGTCCGCAGTTTTCTCGGTTCGGAGTGGTAATTGTTCTCCGATGTAAAGGGCGAGTTAATAATTCCCTCTGACGTTATTGTTATTTTTAACCGTTACGTTTTCCGATCGTCGGTTCTCTAACGTTATTGAAAATTGAGCGCCAAAGCGATTTGCTGCTATGAGTGAGGTCAGCGCTTTGAAGTGGAGTATATGTAGATTTCGCTGCTCTCCACTGGTCCCTGTTGTGTAATTGTTTTCACTTCCCTTGGAATTCTCTTTAGGGTCTTTACGTTTCATGGTGTGTGTGTGTGTGTGTGTCCGTGAACGAGCCAGTTCCATTAAAGGACATGGCGACTTCAATGCGCGGCTCCACTTCTTTTCTCTCAAATAATCTCCATCCTGCACGTCTTGCGCCTCCATTGTGGAGGAAACAAGAAACCACGCGCTGCTCTTCTATAGTTCCTACAATAGTGTCATAGTGTCATTGGAAGATCTGCCAAACCTTTCAGCTTTAAGAGCTTTAACTAAGAAAGTTTTAAACTTGGTTTCCACGGTGATACTTGGGTAACAGCTCTCTGCCAGGAAACTGGCTAAATTACCGAGGGTTTCCTTGGCTTTGAGCAGCCTTAGTGACAGGAGACTGGTTTCTGAGCTGCGCTTCCTCATGGAGTTTATACAGGGGATGTACGATTGCTCTTTACTGCTCGAGCTGGTGTCACTGACCGTGTCGTCATACGCCAAGAGAGGTCGTGAGTTCTTTGCTCCCAGGTTTTGGAATTCTAACCATAATGTCGTGTAATGTACTGTACTACTGCACTCCCGCCTGAATCTATGGAAAAACTACCTGGTGCGGTGCAACACACAACTTTCCTTAGCTCTACGTCAATTCACTTTGTACATGGCTAATTTTATTTAATCAATTGATTTATCCCTCATTTCCTTTGAACTTGGTCAAACAACACGTCACAGCAGCAGTGGTAGCGCCTAAAGTTCTAGAATTTATTGCGCTGCTCATACTCATTGCAGGACCATTATTGAGCAATTGGTAGACAGATAATTAATGAGGCTGTAAACGCGATTTCTTAAAAAAAGGATAGTAATCACTTTCGCAGAGTTATTGGAAAATAACTGTTAGAACTGGTAGTAAGCGAAACGGCAGTAGTTGATATTCAGGAATTTCTGGAGTGATCCCCATGTATCTCATGAGCGTTTTTAAACACTCACCCTTTAGGTATTGGATTGGACTACAATACCAATTTTCTTTAACTTTCTACTAACATCCCAGCAGAGTTTATGAGGAAAAAACTGCGCTAAAAACGCTTTTGGTCGAAACTTTTGATAATTTATTGTGCTGCTCTCGTCATTTTCCCACAAATGGGAATTTTATGGTATAATTGCCTTATTGAGAGCTATCAATACAAGGAATTTAATCAAAATCGTTGAAGCTGTTTTTGAGAAAAAAATTGGTGTTTTGATCACTATGATAAGTATAGTTAACTTGCGGTGGATCTTGCCCATACCCTCGTTATTGCGTCCCATGGTAACCTGTAGACTAGATATCAAGTTTCAGCTGATTTGGTACGGTTGTTTTCTCTAAAAACCGCGCTAAAATCGATTTTGTCGAAAGTTTTGGTAATTTATTGTGCTGCACTCGTCATTTTCCCACAAATTGGAATTTTATGGTATAATTGCCATATTGAGAGCTATCAATATAAAAATTTGACCAAAATCGTTGGAGCCGTTTTTGAGAAAAAAAATATTTGGTGTTTTGATCACTTTCGGTGGATTTTGTTCAAACGCTTATTTTGGCATTCCATGCTAACCTGCGGACGAGATATCAAGTTTGAGCTGATTTGATACGGTGGCTTTTCCTAAAAACCGTTCACAGACACACAGAACATTTTCCCAAATAGTGTTTTTCGGACTCAGGGGGGTCTGAAACGTAAAGATCTGAAGAGAACTCAAAATTTTTTTTTCAGCCGATTACATAACTTTCCTTTCTACTTCGTAGAGCCAAGGGAATTAAAAACTTATTCCAGATGGCAAAGAAACGCGATCCTTTTGAAACTCGCCACTCTAATTATTGATTGACAATGATGACGAGCAATGCTCGTAGGTTTTTGATCTGTTACAGAATTTATATTCCTGTAGTCCTACTTGGAACGTCACGTGAAGAAATTTCAGCCCTCGCATTTGTTTAAAACGCGATTCAAAATCGAATCGTCGCTGAATGAGAATTGTCTGTTAAGCCAATATTTACCCGCGGCAGAATCATATTAACTAACCAAACGTTTTGATCCACTCGAATTACGAGTATATTTGAGTTGACTGAATTACGTTTAAAGGGTGCTGGTTCGTTTAGGAAGCCATGAGAGAAACAATGGTCTCCCCTTCAAAGGCTTCACCTGTTGCACTGTACCAACGACCGATCAATATTTCACAGTCTACACGGGCGGGGGAGGGAGAGAGAGAGGTAGATGACACTTATTAGTAGTTTCCAAGTCTAATTAAGTAGACTGGACACGAAATCGCTCGGTGGTGGTGTGCGAAGCGGGTACTCGGGATGAAATCAATTCTCGTAACTATCACTGACTGTTATTCCGTCCATTTTCATTAGTTACGTCATCGTAGAATGCCGAATGGTCGTTACAATCGGAGATGTTTTGTGGCATAAATTGTGTAGCCGGGATCTGGGCTACGCTCAATCTGAAATATCTGGTGCGGTGCAACACACAACTTTCCTTAGCTCTACGTCAATGCACTTTGTACGTGGCTAATTCTATTTAATCAATTCATTTATCACTCAATTAATTTGAACTTGGTCAAACAACGCTTTACGGCAGCAGGAAGCGGTAGCGCTTACAGTTCCAGATTTTATTGTGCTGCTCGTACTCATTGCAACACCATTATTGAGCAATTGGTACACACAGAATTAATGAGGCTGTAAACACAAATTTTTTTGAGAAGGTTAGTAATTACTTTTGCAGAGTTATTGGGTAAAAAGTTTAGAACTGGTAGAAAGCGAAACGGCGGTAGTTGAAATTCAGGAATTTCTGGAGTGAGCCCCATGTATCTCATGAGCGTTTTTAAATACTTACCCTATAGGTATTGGATTGGACTACTGTGCCAATTTTCTTTAACATTATACTAACATTCCAGCGGAGTTTAAAAGGAAAAAACCACGGCAAAAACGCTTTTGGTCGAAAATTTTGATAATTTATTGTGCTGCTCTCGTCATTTTCCCACAAATGGAAATTTCATGGTATAATTATCTTATATAGAGCTAGCTATCCATATAAAAAATTTAATCAAAATCGTTAGAGCGGTTTTTGAGAAAAAAATTTGGTGTTTTGATCACTATGATAAATATAGTTAACTTTCGGTGGATTTTGCCCATACCCTTATTTTGGCGTCCCATGGTAACCTGTAGGCTAGACATCAAGTTTCAACTGATTTGGTACGGTTGTTTTCTCTAGAAACCGCGCTAAAATCAATTTCGTCGAAAATTTCGATAATTTATTGTGCTGCTCTCGTCATTTTCCCACAAATGGGAATTTTATGGTATAATTATCATGTTAAGAGCTACCAATATTAAAAATGTAATCAAAATCGTTAAAGCGGTTTTTGAGAAAAAAAAAATTTGTTGTTTTGATCACTATGATAACTATAGTTAACTTTCGGTGGATTTTGTTCATACCCTCATTTTGGCGTCCCATGGTAGCCTGCGAGCGAGATATCCAGTTTGAGCTGATTTGGTACGGTGATTTTCTCTAAAAGTCGTATACAGACACACAGACCATTTTCCCAAATAGTGTTTTTCGGACTCAGGAGGGTCTGAAACGTAAAGATCTGAAGAAAACTCAAAATATTTTTTTCAGCCGATTACATAACTTTCCTTTCTACTTCGTAGAGCCAAGGAAAGTAAAAAAAAGTAAAGAGAAAGAAAACTGACCTGAAAAAATGCGAGAAATGAATGGAGAAAAAAATTGCTAACTTAAAGGTGAAAGTGGACTGTATTGATACAAATGCGTAGTGGTATCATGGACACTAAATAAAATGTAGCTAAGAGCTCTGTACAGACAAACGTAAAGAAAAAAAAGGAATAATGCTCTCGTTAAGTATCGAATACTGGGTAAAAGAAATTATTCAGGAACTAAAGAAAATAAAGACTGAATTTCCTGACCAAGACTTTTGGTAGGAGACGAATTGAAGCGGAGGGAGATCCGGATTGTCCTCTCCTCGCTTTCGGGTGTTCTTGGAGGAAGACCAAACGAAGTGTTTAATAGGGATTGCGCCCCACATTGGAAGTGATATTATGTGTCGGGGTTGAATGGCACATTACCTTGTCCAAAATGTCAGTAATTTTGGCTATCCTGAAAAGCCTTCGGATCCAGAGACCGGGTATTAAAAGGAATGCAAACGATGGAGGAACAGCTCACGTTGCCGATCGTAGGCGCAATGAAATCCGACAATGAGGCTGGGGCTGTAGAGATGTGGCCAACGAGTTTGTGCGAGTTGCACGTTGTTGGGGATTTGAAACCTTCAGGAGCTCAGTTGGGGGTCGCCAAACAGTTGAACACCTCTGGCGATATCCGTTGGCGTCAACAGTTTAGTTGTCGGTTCATAGCGGTAACCTTATTCATTGCAGAATGACGTAAGACGGACTAGGCACATGTTTTTATGTCAGGATGAACTGAATGACAGTTGTGGTCAATTCTGTCAACGTTTTAGGGACATTGGAATAACAGTTACGAGCTATCTAAAAGTAGAATCAAAATTGTGAGACATCCCTTTCTACGACTCTCCAGGAAAACTTTACGGGTAATTCTCCCGCCATCTTCTTCTAAAGCTGACGACAATATTGGGCGCTTGTACGTAGGAAAACAGATTAAGAACTCCTCCCAGATGGGGTGGGATTCCCCATCAGCGGCGGAGAACCTGTGGACCAAACCTGACGTACTCGTACCTTCGCAGGGCAGGGGTCTGGGTTTGTTAGATACTGAGCGAGTGGCTGGCCTCTTTCATTATTAGCGAAACCGCAACCTCCACGACGGTCGACTGACATACTCCTCTTTGAGGGTCCAAGAACAGTCGTTTGATGAGGAAACATACTAATATGTGGTGTACTTGGTGTGTCTAAAGAGATATCTTCAACGAAGTTCCTCGCAACCGAAGAACTGCCCCATAAACCGTTTCCGCAGTACAACAACCCAGATATTCCTAGGTGGATGTTCTCATGCCCAACAAACTTGTTGATAAAACCATCTTTCAGTTGCGTGACGGACAAGGGGGAAATCCGTCGTCACTCGGAAATAGCGGAGAAGCGGGACTTCCCTTAAGTACAAACAGAGGGGGTTGGTGATCGAGGAAACCGTGACTTAGGGCCAAGCGCAGACGTTCGGAGGTAAAAACAACCCAGATAATTCGGCCTGCCGAGCACTATCCTTGATGAGTATGGCGTGCCATCCAACAAGTATCTACAATTAGTTCTGCACGTGCATTGAACACAGGTATATATAGTACCTGTGGATGAAGAGAACATGTGAGATGGTACGCACAACTTATTTTGACTTTCCTTAGCTCTACTTAGTAGTTTTTACTGTTGTATTTTTTCTTTCCTTGGCTCTACAAAGTACAAAGGAAAGTTACCTAATCGGCTGAAAATTTTTTTTTTTTTTAATTTTTCTTCAGATCTTTACGTTTCAGACCCCGTGAGTCCGAAAAATACTATTTGGGAAAATGGTCTGTGTGTCTGTGAACGATTTTTAGAGAGAACCACCGCACTAAATCAGCTCAAACTTGATATATCGCCCGCAGGTTAGCATGGAATGCCAAAATAAGGGTATGAACAAAATCCACCAAAATTTTACTATAGTTATCATAGTGATCAAAACACCAAATATTTTTTTTCTCAAAAACGGCTCTAACTATTTTGATTAAATTTTTTATATTGACAACTCCCAACAAGGCAACTATTCCATAAAATTCCCATCTGTGGGGAGATGACAAGAGCAGCACAATAAATTACCAAAGTTTTCGACGTAATCGATTTTAGAGTGGTTTTTAGAGAAAACCACCGAACGAAATCAGCTCAAACTTCATATCTCGCCCGCAGGTCATCATGGAACGCCAAAATAAGGGTATGAACAAAATTCACCGAAATTTAACAATAGTTATCGTAGTGATCAAAACACCAAATTTTTTTCTTCTTAAAACGGCTCTAACGATTTTGATTAAATTTTTTATATTGATAGCTGTCAATAAGGCAATTATACCATGAAATTGCCATCTGTGGGAAAATGACGAGAGCAGCACAATAAATAATCAAAATTTTCGACGAAAAACGTTTTTAGCGCAGTTTTTAACTGCAGCATAAACTCTGCTGGGATGTTAGTAGAAAGTTGAAGAAAATTGGTATTGTAGTTCAATCCAATACCTATAGGGTGAATGATTGAAAACGTTCATGAGATACATGGGGCTCACTTCAGAAATTCCTGAATTTCAACTACCGCCGTTTCGCTTACTGCCAGTTCTAACAGTTATTACCCATTACTCTGCAAAAGTGATTATTATCCCTCTTCAAAAAATTCGTGTACAGCCTCATTAATTTTCTGTGTACCAATTGCTCAATAATGATCCTGGAATGTTTACCAGCAGCACAATAAATTTCGGAACTGTAAGCGCTACCGCTTCCTGCTGCTGTGAAGCGTTGTTCGACCAAGTTCATGTGAACTGAATGATAAATGAATTGAGTAAGTAGAAAGAGCCATATAGAAAGTGAATTGACGTAGAGCTAAGGAAAGTTGTGTGTTGCAACGCACCAGATATTTTGTTTCAAATCTACCGCGAATACCGACTTATTTCGCGTAATTGACGGTAAATTATCGATAAAGTGGCACCTTAGTAAACTGTGGAAAGTTAAGCACTAAAATGTGCCACCAAGGTTCATGCAAGCAGACGTCGCGCAACAAATTTTTTCAGTCTTTTCCAATATTGACGTTTCCGCTCCGTTCTGGCCAGTGTGCACCGCTTTCCACGCGATACGCCGTTTCAATTCAAGTTGACGGGATCAACTCCGCTTGGATTGTATTATGTTCAGGTATAAACGCGAGTTGCTGCTTCAATTTCCACGAGATAAGGACGAAAGTTTTTATTTTCCCCTTCGATGACCGAACGTTGTATTTCACATCCCACCCTCGTGGAAGGGCACCAATTTCATTCCTCGCCTTTCCCAAACTGCCTCTACACAAAGCACCGGCTCGATACTTTCTCTACAGGAAATAGAAACTGCCAAAAGGCTGAAGAGATGAAGCACGAATTCAGCGGTTTTTAATTAAAAAAAACGAAAAACCCAAAAAACCCATATCCATTGTATTCTTTCGAGAAACTCCAATCCCCCTTCCTCGCCATCTCCCCTCTTCTTAATTAAAGTAACGAGGTTTCGGGGTAAAAATCTTCTTTCCCTTTGAGCCCCGAACGGGCGTTTTCTGGTTCCATTAGGAGAAACGACCCGAAATTTCAATTTTGAAGAATAGCACTAACGTTTAATTAAAAGCTGCACCCTCAGGGAAAGCAGGATCGAACAATTATTCAAACAAAAGGGACTCTCGGAACGTCATGCTCACGAACGGCGATGGATTGAATATTGTTACGCGAGGCAGAATCCTAACAGGTGGTGAGAGGAACGACGACGAGATGGGTGGGGGTAGAGAGGGAGAGAAAGAGTGAGAGAACTGTCAGGAGTTGGTTTGAGCCATACTGGAACCGTTCAAACTTGTTTGTTTTTTTCAAGCTAATGGCAATCCTGTCAAACAACTCGACGTTAAGGTTAGAGACGCGTGGTGACTGAAATTGAGAGTTCTCCGTGTATCTTTTTTCAATTCAGTCTTCCCAAATGGTTACGCGGAATTTAATCAATCCGCAGAAATCCTATAAAATATGACAATTGGACGTAATTAGCAAATTGCGTCGAAGCATCAAGCGAAACAACAAATAGGAGACAATGAGTAGTGCAGGAGACTAGTGCATTTTACTGTCTCTTAGCTGTCATTGTCGTTGCAGGAAAAATTTCCATTAGCTCTATATCTGCTTGAGAGAAGGACGATTGATACATTCGACTACAAAGAGCGCTAGGAGTGTCAGGGGTGAAACGGAAAGAAGAGCGTGAACACTCTATACTCAAAGCGAGGAGCACTCAGGATGACGGCCTCCTACCACGCAGTCTCAGAGCCTGCCATCATGGTGGTGGCTGGCGTCACACCCATTGACCTGATGGCCGCAGAGCGTCAAATGCTGTTCATGACAAGAGCCCATGATATGACCGCAAGGGTAAAAAGGGAGGAGCGCCTTCGAACGCTTCATGCACGGCAGGATAGATGGAAGACAGAAACCTGAAGGAGTCGGACAGCCACTCTCATACTTCAAGTCAACCCCTGGGCGGAAAGAACGCACAGTGAGGTAAATTTTTACCTCATGCCGAGGCATGGGGACTTCAGGAGTTACCTCCACAGAATGGGAAAAAAACAATATACTTTCTGCAGGTGGGGTGGACACTGTGGACAGCGCGGAGCACGCATTCTTCGCCTGTCCCAGGTGGGCGGAACCCCTCAAGTGCCTGCCGGAGGCAGTTGGGAAGCTCCTGCCGTCCACAGGATTTTGGAAAACGAGTGTCGAGGCGGGAGGCCTGGAACAGATTCTTTCGGGCTGTGCTCCATCAGAAAAATGATACAGGAGTCGGATGATTACTGGCATAAGATAGGGCGTTCTTATAGAGGGCCAGAAGACATGTGTGACGCTAAGTAGACCCTGAGTGGATAAATAAATTCAAACCCAAGGCTTGGCAAAGTGCGGTATAATGAGTAAAATAAATATGTCTTATGTCCTATAATAAAATAGCTAGGCTAACGGCGGATGGTAGAGGAAAAGGGGCAGACCAAAGGGCTCACCAGTCAGGTACGTCAACTTTAGTAATTTGCCTACTGGCGGAACTAACCCAATGACTTTAATACTCAACAAATCCACTTCAGCCAGACTTGGTCGTTTTTGCTCCACAGTTCAAGGCTGTTAAGCTGATGGTTCTCAACCCACTTCTGTACACCAACCGTCTGCCAGATTGCTCTGCACCCGAACCGGCTTTGTCACCAAGACAGGTGGGGACTTCAGGTTCCGGTCTTAAAGACTGATAGGGTCACTTCCGCCAGTAGGTACTGACTTTAAGTCCAGAAGACGACGTCTTTACATCGAAAGGGCTCACCCACAGTATCTTACCAGATCAGAGAAGACGAACCAAGCTGAAATTCGATCGAGAATTTCAATGTGTCCGGTTTATCAGAAGGGAAATTCATCAATCCCATTTTATTTCATAAAAAGAAAACAGTTGAAAATACTGACGAATTACGAGATCGTTGAAATGTTAGTTCCTGTGGTAGATCTGAACCAGCACCTCGTGAAACTACATAAAAATATCTGGTGGGTTGCAACACACATCTTTCCTTAGCTCTGCGTCAATTCACTTTTTACGTGGCTTTTTCTACTTAATCAATTCATTTATCACTCAGTTCATTTGTACTTGGTCAAACAACATTTTACAGCAGCAGGAAGCGGAGCGCTTACAGTTCCAGAATTTATTGTGCTGCTCGTACTCATTCTAGGACCATTATTGAGCAATAGGTTCACATATAATTAATGAGACTGTAAACGTGAATTTTTTGAAGAAGGATAGTAATTACTTTTGCAGAGTTATTGGGTAAAAAGTTTAGAACTGTTTGAACTGGTAGTAAGCGAAACGGCAGTAGTTGATATTCAGGAATTTCTGGAGTGATCCCCATGTATCTCATGAGCGTTTTTAAACACTCACCCTTTAGGTATTGAATTGGACTACAATACCAATTTTTTTAACACTACACAAATTGTAGCGGAGTTTATAAGGAAAAAACTGCGCTAAAAACGCTTTTGGTCGAAAATTTTGATAATTTATTGTGCTGCTCTCGTCATTTTCCCACAAATGGGAATTTTATGGTATAATTGCCTTATTGAGAGCTATCAATACAAGAAATTTAATCAAAATCGTTAAAGCCGTTTTTAAGAAAAAAAATTTGGTGTTTTGATCACTATGATAACTATAGTTAACTTGGAGTGGATTTTGTTCAAACCCTTATTTTGGCGTCCCATCATGACCAGCAGGCGAGATATGAAGTTTGAGCTGATTTGGTACAGTGATTTTCCCTAAGAATCGTTCACCGACACACTTACACACAGACCACTTTCCCAAATAGTGTTTTTCGGACTCAGGAGGGTCTGAAACGTAAAGATCTGAAGAAAACTCAAATTTTTTTTTTTCGGCCGATTACGTAACTTTCCTTTCTACTTCGTAGAGCCAAGGGAAGTAATAACACGTAACGCGACCTAATGACATCTCACGGCGACCGGTTTCAAGTGGCTCAAAATCGGTTCGTATTTAGCACACGTATGGGGTGTTCTTAGTGGTTCAGAGAACACCCATCAGCTACGTGGGCGATCAGGCGATCAAGAGAGAATCTTTCAACCCGATCCTACAAATTATGACGCAAGAAAAGATCGAAGAGTTGAATTTGGAAATACCTTCCGAAGGAATCCCGATATTATAAGCGTTTCACACAAATAACAAAAGAGAACGGAGAAAGATAAACGGTCGAGATAAGCTGACGGAATGTAAAAAAGCCAACTTACGACAAGGCGGGCCGCGATTCGGCCGCTATGTATGATTTATACCGATTCTCGACGTCATGCCGACTCGAATGGAAATCGCGTCAACGGCCGTGTTCCCGTCAAAATATCCGAAGGATAACAAGATGGCGGATTGAAGAAACCTAAAGAAAACTGTGAGCAGGGGATTCGATTATCGTCATTCGGCATTTATAAATTCGAGGAATGGCGATTGATGTCTTCACCGCGTCATCAATCACGTTGAATGGTCAATTAAAGACCGCAACTATCAATTTCGTCATCTTAAACTGCTCATATTGCAGATTCGAAAGTCGTTGATCGCCATCGCAGAACACCCATGACGACTCACCTCAAACCGGTTTTTTTTCTCCAACCCAGTTCACACAGTCTCGAAAATATTGCGAAATTGCTCATGTAACGGTAATCTTTGCAGAGGACGCCTAGCAATTAATAAAGCAGTTATGAGGTTATCCTACGCGTTTTTGGTGATTAGCACAGACGGAGGCGGTCAATATTTATACGAAAACAGGGGTAATTTGTACAAGGAAGCCAGAGTTTTACTTAATAGGTCGAATAAAAAAGTCTAATTTTGAGACTTTTCAAAATACCTTAGTCGAAGAACACTGTGTAGTGAATTTAAATGATATTCTACGAATACTAATTACAAGTATAGAATTTCGAAAGACTGATTATCGAGAAAGTGAATACGAATTTGTAACAAAATGTGAGCTGAAATTAAACACATGGTAATTCAGGGAGTTTGACAAGGAATGAAGAGGCCACAACTACCCCCCCCCCCCCCCCCCAATGGTTTTGAAATTGTACTGGAAGTCGAACAGTTCGGCCAGAGATCGTCGTCTTCGGACGAGCAATCCAAGAAGTTGTGTAGAAACTTCATGGTGAGGATCGTGCTGTCGTGATTCATGTGCTGGAGCTGCCGAAGTTCAAACTCGATAGGTGGAGGATCAGTATCCAATTCCTGAGCCATGAGTGCTGGTTTCAATTGTCCCATCTCGACGGAAACTTCTTTGTTGTGACGTCGAATGACGGAAGTTGTCCCCACCCTTATGGGCGCCGAGCTGCTTGAGCGCGTGAAGGCATTCCCAATGCCAGCTTGGACCTAAAACTATAGGCTGCAGTAGCCTTTAAGGCGGCCTGGCTGTCCGAGAATATGTAGATCCGCTTGCCCTTGAGTCCTTTGGTCAGGATCTCTTCCGCGCAGATCTTTATAGCTAGGATTTTCGCTTGAAATATCTTAGCGTACTCTCCCAGAGGCTTGTACTTTTCTCTCCTCAACAGACAGCTCCTACATGTCAGCCATCCACCTGCACGACAGTCGTCTCCTAACTCACAACCCTACTCATTCTCTCTCTGTCTCTCCCTCCACTTAATGTCTCACAACCAGTTCACGTGTATTTACAGCCCCCTTGTGTTTACATACTCAAACTCATATCGCTACTTGGTTAAAGAGTAATACAGTCCTCACTCACGCTCACCGTGTCCGAATGTTTCTCAGTTTCAAGCACACAACAACTTTTCTTAGCCCTTCAGCGGTTTTCATGAATTTAGCAACTAATCTAATCAGTTTTACACTCAGCTCATGCGAACAAGTTTCATAAAACTTAACTTCATGTTTTACAACCCCTCATTTTACTTTCCTCTCCTCAACAGACAGCTCCTTCCAACTCAGTCATCCATCAGCACTCGTGAACGACAGCCGTTTCCCAGTTCTCCCAGTTTGTGTCGCTCACAACTCAACTCTTTCTCTCTCTCTCCCTCTACTCAATGTCTCACAACCAGTTCACACGTATTTAGAGTCCCATGTTCACGTATATATACTCACACTCATGCTGATTACACTGTAATACATTCCTCACTCACACTCGACACATTCATTTATTTCTCAGTTTCAAGCTCCCCTCTTCATGTGCCCAGCAGATAGTTAGAGCCGGTTTTGAGAAAATTTGATAAACAGGCCTGTACTCGAAATTTCGACAAAACAGAATTATTTTGCACAGTTTGGTTGCTATCTTTCTATCAAATGACTTGTAGAGGAACATTTGTGATGAACAGTAAGCAAATACGTATTGCCTAGTTATAGACCCAGTGAGTTTGGTGTTAATCGTTAAAACCGTATTTACTCAGAGTTGAACAATATTTTCGCTCCATTCTCCTATATTTCAGTTTATCGAATTTTTACCTAAATATTGGGGGGCGGGTTTATCGATCAACAGCACATGACTAGAATGTTGAAACAAAATCGTGTGTTTTCGGGGAAACCCGTTGTTGGGTGCACAAAATGGGGAGCTTGAGGATCGAAATAAAAATGTTACTTGGTGAGCGTGAGGAAGACTGTAATATATGTGCGGAATTGAGTTCAGTTAAAATTGAGCTGAGATGGTGTACAAATGGACGACACAAGGGCAGTACTCGGAACGCGTGAACTGGCACGGGACCGTATGAGAGAGTGAGAAGTTACTGGGGCTATAGTCGGAAGTGGAATGATTTTTGAAGAGCTCTGTCGTCGATAGGAAAATGAAATTGGGGAGAAAGAAATGAAGAAAGGGGGCTGAGGAATTCTTGCAGGTGAGGGCAGGTATTGCAATAGTTGGAGACAGTGACGCAGGGAACTCCGAGGTCAAAGACTCAAACCAATTTGGCGCTTCGCTTCGAACACCCGTCGTTCTTGCAACATTTCTTTCAGGGTATAAGTAGTTTATTGCACTGCTACCCTGTTTTTTTCCTGTCATTTCCACGGAATTTGGCAATGAAAAACAAAGCGAAATTTTATATTGTTTATTGCACTCCTCACGAATAACAACTTCTTGGTATTATCTTGCTATTTGGTACTGTCCATGCAAAATATTTCATTCAAATCGATGTTGACGTTTTTGTTTTAAAAAATATTTGGTGGTTTGATCATTATGACAACAACTCGTATACTTAGTTTTTGGAACATTTTGCTGATAACCTTGCTTGGGCGCGGTATAAGTATCAAATTTAAGTCGATTTGGTGTTCACTGACATTTTTTACTTTCTTTGGCTCTACAATCGGCTGAAAAATGTTTTTTAAGTTCTCTTCAGATCTTTTCTTTTGAATTGGAACCCATTAAATCGTAAAGATCTAAAAGTAGAAACAAATGTTCACAACTTTTCTTTACACTACTGTGGACTAAAGCAGCCCAATGCGATAGATAATCTCCTACTTGTAGGAATCGCTTTACGCATTTCGGCGCGTAGTAACTCCAGCAGATAATCAACACTTTTTCGGTCTATTCGCAATAAGTTCCTGTAGTCCCGTAGCGGGTTCACAGTTTGTACCACTCCCCTTAGACCATCGTCGTTTTTGGTTTATTATTCATTCTGAATAATAACCATATGTTTTCGGTCACGAAACATTTTTCACAACCCCCCCTCAAAATTTGATACTTAACGTTTCAAGACATGCAGATTCCAAATTTGCAATGTCCGTCCGGCGTCCTCTGTCCGGGCCGTTTTGTGCCTTTAACGTGGTCTAAAAAATTCGTTCTTTCGTACAAAAATCCCATTTGGTATCATTGTGCCCGCCATCTCGGCAATCCGATCGGACGAAGCCCATGATTGTTATGGGCAAAAAACGGTTAAAAAATTAACGAAACGCAGTACAACGCGGGAACTACAGCGGAAGTCAACGTTTCGTCATTTGTACTCCCTCCCTCCCCGCCGGTCTCATTAAAAAACCACCTGCTCGCTCGCTCGCCTCCCAAAGACGCCGCTCAACTCCCCTTTCGATTCACAATGGGTTTGCTCGAAGCGCCCCGTTCCAATTTCCCCGACCCGACGGGGCAAAATCATCAGACGTTTTGTTTTGTTTCTGTAGTTCCATTGTAGCCAGGTCATGTTTGGTGTGGTTTACTAGTATTCGATGCTGAATCGAATGGGATGGGGGTGCAGTATTACTTGGTCAAGCTGTTTATGAGAAAAATAAACCATTGTGTAATAATTTGCAGGGTTTTTCTTTTGCCGCATTTTTTCTGGTTCAGGGCAACCGGCGTTGAGGCTTAGGAAGCCCAAAGCTGTATTTGAAACTATTCAGCACTGAAACAAAAAATGTAACACCGCTCCACTTCCACGGCTTTCACTGTAGAGGGTCAAGAGAGTTTTGACCAAAATATTAGATTTGATTGAAGTGCGCATGAAGCTCCTATCAGTCGGAAGGTCATGCATTTTGATCAAGCCGCTTGATTGCTCTAAATAATGGTACAAGAACCAGCTCAATCGGTCCAGCCGTCCTCTCGCAAATCTGCCTGCGGACACAACCACTTACGCTTGGCCCTCGTGCACACGTTATGGCAAACCGATGCGCTTACCAAAAACGAAATCACCCTGAAAATCCAACGCGCAAACTGAACCTCGTTGAAATTAAATTCTCTTCATCATTCATTCCTCAAATCGATGGAGTTCAACTGCGGAAACGTAATGGTTGTACTTTCCGCTACCCTAATGGCGAGTAAACTGTCGTAAACGCGGAAAAAGGAAAAGAACATCTTCTTGCAGTTTTTTGACGTTTCGATAACTCCAAAGTCGTAAAAGCCTAGTTTCGGTGGGTGGTTTGTGTCTGGTTATCCCGTAAGCGAGGTTTTCGCATTTGTCTTGACATATGAAACGATCTGTCGAAAATATAGCGGGTTGTGAGCCTCATCAAACTCGTTACTTTCCAGAATTAGAGTTATCTTGCAACTGGAGCGTCTTATGTGATCATATCTCTGGTTCAGGGCAGAGCAAACTGTTCAATCGAACGCCTCGTAGTGGTTGAAAATGTCTATTCGGGAAAATACCTTCCGAACGCGTTAGAAGGAGCATCTGATGATACATTTCGTATTTCTGCGTTGAGAACTGTGAGATTCGTTGGGGGTTGTTGTAGATCCTCGGCTCAAATTATTGATCCGCTAAAAGCGCAATATTTTGTTAATTGCAAAATTATGAGGTTTCCTCTCGGCGGTATATTCAGTGAACTGAAAGTGGGTGCAGTGATCGTTCATTGTTCTTCCGAATCAGTGAAATCTAATAACTTCATGCTCCAATCAACCCGCAGAGAGAATTGAAGCGTTTATTTCATTCTTCCTCCGCACCAATGATTGAGTCAATTCATGAATCCTCAATCCGTCGGTTATTTTCGTACGTTTCATCCCTTTCCTACCTCGTCCAAAATCGAGACTGATTTCCTTCTTCGGAGGGACCCGCGAATACGTTCTTTTATCTGAAGGGTGTGGGCCACATTCATGATTTCCTGTTTGTCGGTTTGGCGTTGGAATTAGTAGCAGGAATCCCATTAAATGAGCGAAATGGTAGTAATATGTGCTGTGCCTATATTTTCCTTTTCGATTCGGAAGCAGCTCCTCCACTTCTGGCCCACACATCATTACCTTCCGATTATTGCGGGAATTCAGTCAATTCTCATATTATATATACCAATCGCAGATTATTATGCGGAAGTTGGCCGAATAAGGGAGGAAATTGTTACTTTTCGTAACCCAAATAGTGACAAAAGCATGGCAATCGTATGAAAAAAGTTGAGTTTTCTTCAGTTATGATAGTATTCAATACTTGAGGTAGATATGCGTTCAGCTCAGAGCAAGCTTGGTAAAATATCTGGTGCGAAGCATCGCACAACCCCTTCGGCCTCACGTGCGTTATGCGATCCATATGGCTCTGGCTAGCAACTAACCGCGGCATTTGCTTTTGACGAAATTTCGTAGTTTTGAAAATTTTTAGTGCCGTCATTGACCACTTCAAAACAAAAGAAATAGAAAATCAGTCATCAGGCCTACCTTAATTGACGGAGTGACGTCAGTTGAACTACGTGTTAATAATGAAACACTGCAAATTATTACACAACGGTTTATTATTCTCATGAGCAGCTTGACCTAGTATTACTGCTCCGCGACCCATTCCATTCGATTCAGCATCGAATACTAGTAAATCATACGAAACATGACGTGACTACAATGGAACCACGGAAACTTAATATTCCCCTGGCGCCAGGCGCCCGCAAACGCCTGTAGGCATTTATGACCGATGGAGGGGTGTGCGGAGGAAGTGCCAGCCTCATCGGCTCTAACCCTCCTCCGCCCCGTCGGGCAAAAATAAATTGGGACGGGGACTTCCAGCGAACCCCCTGCAATTGACACGAAGTTGCGAGTCGAGGGGGCGTTGTGAAGCGAGCGGGCGGGTGGTTTTAATTTAATGAGATGGGAGGGAGGGAGGGAGTACTAACGATGAAACGTTCACTTCCGCTGTAGTTCCCGCGAGTTATTTCAATTAGTAGACTCTAATAATTACTGTAATTTCCGTATACGCAGTCGTACACGTCTGATATTCATTCCGTTCGACCCAGGATGTAAAAATACCTTGAAAATGATACGAAACACGGCTTATTTGCGATTATACTGCGTTTTGTTAATTTTTTTAATCATTTTTTGTCCATAACAACCATGGGCTTCGTCCGATCGGATTGCCGAGATGGCGGGCACAATGGGATTTTTGTGCGAAAGAACGAATTTTTTAGACCACGCTAAAGGGACAAAACGGCCCAGACGGCGGACATTGCAGATTTAGAATCCCCATGTCGTGAAACGTAAAGTATCAAATTTTGAGGGGGGGCTGTAAAAAATTTTTCGTGACCGAAAACATAGGGTTATTATTCACAATGAATAATAAACCAAAACGAATATTAGGAGAAAACAGTTGTTTTTTTTCAATTTGCAAATGACTCGACGCTACATGCTCTGGCTAAGTTGTAACTCTGTGTCAATCTGTCAGTGTTCGGTAGATCAATCAATCTTTATCACTGTTTGGCGGCGGTGAACATAAATATTCAATTATACCGCTCTCGCCCTAACATCGAACCGATAAATGTTCGCACTAACTGATCAGTGGAAGATGACATCCGGAAGAACTTACGGTTCTCGAATTAATTGCGCTGCTCCTACTTGTGCCACTAGCGATATTAAGCAATCAGTTCACGGGTTATTTAAGAGACTGTCTACTTGATTTTTCCGCCGTTTTGGAATAATCTGCTTGAAATTGAGAAATGGTAGTAGATGGACTGTCACGCCAGTTTTTCGGAAGGTCCTAGTAACATTTGAGCGAAGTGTATGGTGTGGGGGGGATGCGCTAAAATCTATTTTCGTCGAAATGTTTTGAGAAAAAATTAGGTGTTTTGATCACTATGATAACTACAGTCAGTTTTGAAGATGGGGCCCTGGTATATTACACTGATGGCTCCGTGCAGGGTGGCCTTGCAGGGGCAGGTATCTTTGGGACGAGAATTAGAGCGGAGATCCCATTGGGGTGCTGGCCACGGTGTTCCAGGCAGAGGTAGTCTATGTGCACCGGCTGCTGCAGAGGGGGCTGAAGCTGCAGAGAATCTACATTATGGTGGACAGGCAGGCCACTCTCAAGGCCTTAACCTCGTATTGTCTTACATCGTGGCAGGTGTGGGAGTGGGACTGGACTGAAGGCCCTGGTCGATGTCAACATTGTAACTGTGTTGGGTGCCCTGGAATCAGGGTATAGAGGAAACGAACGGGCTGATGGGTTGGCAAAGAGGGGATCAGCGCAGATCCTTGTCGGTCCTGAGCCCTTTGTTGGGACTACCAGGAGCCACCTTCGTAGAGAGGTTGGCCAATGGGAGGATAGGTGCAGGGCCGCCCAATGGCAGGGGTTGCCTGGCCTTAGACAGTCAAAACTCTTCATCCGACTCTCCAGAGGGAGGGCCAAGTGGGTGCTTGCACTGAGGAGGAAGGATATGAGGATCATATGTGGCCTGTTTACAGGTCACTGTCCACTGAGGTACCACCTTACTAATATTGGCAAGTGTGAGGTACAGGTATGCAGGTTCTGCGAGGTGGGGCTAGGGACGGCAGAGCATGTGTTGTGCGTATGTGACGGACTCACGGCATCGCGCTGTCGTGTGTTTGGGATGCCCTGTCTTCAGCGGGAAGAGGTGGGGAGTGCAGAACTTGCGGATGTCCGCCACTTCGTGCGGGGGTGGTGGGGGCGAATAGGTGACGTAGTACTCATGGCTCATGGTAGTGAGGCTCATGGACGTATCGCCAGCATCCATCGTTTCAAAAAAGGAGTAAGTTTTGAGCGTAATTAGCTCATATCCTTCTTCTGTGGTTCCATGGGTAACCTGCAGGATAGATATCAAGTTTGAGCTGATTTGGTTCCGTCAATCGCGTTCACATACACGCAGACCATTTTACCAAATAGTGTTTTTCGGACTCAGTCGGCCGTGAAGATTTGACGAGACGTTTTTGGTTTCAACTGATACAAAACTTTTCTTTGTACTTCGTTGAGCCAAGGAAACTAAAAAGTTCGCTATCGTCAATTTGTTCGGACTTGGGTGGAGCTTTCTGAGTTGAGGTCGCTTGAATTTGAATCCTCGTAACCATCCCTGTCAATCAACTTCTTAACATCCCTGACGGACACAAAGAGCCGACAACGTATTTTCCTACTTTCATTCAGTTCCCTCAATGTTTTTAGGGTTTGGCATTTGTCGGCCATTGTTCTTAACCTGATTGGTCAAATTTGTCGACCTTAGGTCAATTGATCTAGAGCCACCGGAAAGACCAATGCGAATCAACATCGTTCCTTCAACATTCTCTGTCAGTGTAGTTCACCGCGTTTGAGCAGTCGGCAGTTTTCTTGTAACCCACTTCCATTAGCCCATTTCTCACTCCTTACTTTTGCCACTTCCTTATGGCCAGTCCGTTCTAGAATTCGTACTGTGAAACGCTCTTTCAGCACTCATCCGTTCTTCGACCTCCGTGTTTGTGTGAACTCAGTCTCCTGTGTATTTACTAACAATGCAGTCATCTCTCGCCCATCTCATTCATCAAATAATTCTTCGCTGTATACACGTACATTTCTCCTCCTCTCTCTAAGGGGCTCAGCGAGTGGCTTGGTCTGTCTCTCCGTTAAGGCTGTTCATCCTGTTTTAATTTCATTTTTCCATTACCTTTTGTTAGAAGAGTTTCTTTTGTTATCAATATAATTTTAATTTATTTGTATGAAGTGTTTCTTTTTTAACTTGCTGTCTCACGTAGGAGCAGCCCTGCATGACAACAGTATTAGAAGGGTATGGATGCGATCCACGGACCTCTGACTTACGGGCCAAGCACGCCATTCCACTACGCCACTCTGGCACACATGCTGATCCTACTTGACGACTGGCCCCCCAAAACGACTCCGTCCTGTTATATTACTCGTATTCGTATAACTGAGTATAATCCGAGCAGCGAGGGGCAATTCGGAACTACAACGTACGTTTTTCCGATAGGAGGGTTTCTCTTTTCCTATCGGCAGAATTGAGAAGTGAACTTTATTACTTCGCTTTAATTACTGACCCATACAACGATAAATGGCAACTGTTATTACTTCAAGGGCTTCGTGTATTCAAAAATAATCGCGCTCGTATCTTTGAAAAACGATTTCGCTCAAAACAGTTTCAACCAGTTTTCGTGTCTTTGATCATCCAGGCGTGTTTTCTTCAACTTCCCTCAGTGATAGGGCCGGAACGAGTTACGAAGACAGCCGCGTTATTTTATTTTGCCGAAAAACGAAAAAGGTTTAAATGTGAACATTTCGCGGGGCCGATTATTAATATTGTGGTGAACCTTCAGTAATTGTAAATGCCAGCTGAACATGTTTTGTTCTTAGCAACGATAAATTGTGATGCTTAAAAATATAATATCAGTTTGGTTTCGGTGCGATTGGAATTCGTTAACGCGGTTGACTTTTGTTATCTTTTCAAGTTAAAGTTATCGAGTTATTACAATAAATTTGATTACTTTTTCGACTCCTAGGTATTTCCATGAGAGCGTAATGTATGTGCACAAGCTTATTCCGCAATTTTTACCGTACGTTAGGAACTGTTATGCAGCAGTAGCAAAAGCCAACACAAATATTCGTTCTTGAAGTACGAGTATTATTCGTCTCTTTCAATGTTGTTAGAGTGAGCCGAGCCACTTTCCTTCGGTTAGTGGAATCAATTGATGCCTGGGGAAAGCAGAGCTATATAAGAGATTGGTTAAGAGCGGTAAGAGAATGTCCAAAGTCAACTGTTACGTGGCACTTTGACCACAGGGCAACTTGAGTCAGGGATGCAGGACTATTGGCGCAATTTTACTTTCCGTTGGGGTTTCCTATGAACAGCTTGACCTAGTATTACTGCTCCGAGACCCATCACATTCGATTCAGCATCGAAAAATACTAGTAAACCATACGAAACAAGACCTGACTACAATGGAACTACGGAAACTAAATATTCCCCTGGCGCCAGGCGCCCGTACACGTCTGTAGACATGTGTGGTGTGCGGAGGAAGTCGCCCTAACCTTCCTCCGCCCCTGTCGGGCAAAAAGAGTCGGGGGAATCGGGACGGGGACTTCCAGCAAAACCTCGGCAATTGGCACGACGTTGCGAGGCGAGTGGGCGGGTGGTTTTGATGAGTCGGGAGGGAGGGTGGGAGTACCAACGACGAAACGTTGACTTCCGCTGTAGTTCCTGCGAGTTCTTTCAATTATTTGACTCTAATAATTACTGTAATTTCTCTATACGCAGTTGTACACGTCTGATACTCATTCCATTCGACCAAGGATGTAAAAATACCTTGACAACGATATGAAACACGGCTTATTTACGATTATACTGCGTTTTGTTAATTTTTTAAACCAGTTTTTGTCCATAACAACCATGGGCTTCGTCCGATCGGGTTTTTAGACCACGTTAAAGGCACAAAACGGCTTGGACGGTGGACGGGGGATGGCGGACGAACATGTCAGATTTGGAATCTCCATCTCTTGAAACGTAAAGTATCAAATTTCAGGGGGGGGGGGTTGTAAAAAATTTTTCTAGACTGGAAACATAGGGTTATTATTCAGAATAAATAATAAACCAAAAACGTGATTTTGGCGCGTGGTGTGTGTGTGTGTAGGCTAATAAGTTTTGGATAGAATGATGCGCTTTTCTGCTTGACTAGGCCTCACACATAGCGTCCCATGTGCGTATTTACGCTGCGATTCGATCTGGGGAACTCGGTTTTCCGTTTCTCTTTCTACCACTATTCCGTGCAACCAGAATCCAAGCCCATCCACAATGCGTGCCACTTCTCAGTCTAATGCCTGCGAAGCAAGCAGGCTCTTACGGTCAACAAAAATAAATAGTCTTCGCTGAGGTCCAAGTGGATGCCCGGTATAACCATTCAGTAAACACGGTATACTTCTTTTGTTGCATCTACCAGACGTAGATTTCAATTGAGGTATTAAGCGAGCTATTGTTGAGCCTGCGGTTCGCTGGTAACTCCTTCTTTATCGGTCGTACACAATCCCACTAATGCCAAGTTCAGTTGTAGTCGCGAGAGCTGTTACGCGCTATGATGGACTAGGCATTCCAACTTGGCACTGTCTTGCAGCTCTTAATCAGGTCGACTCGGAACACCCCTAACTACTTTACTTTTTTTTCAAGTCGGGAGTAGAAGGGAAAAAACGAGGGAAGAGTGGGTCTCCATTGCTCGCAGCGGTACCTGAACCCTTCGTGGGGACCGCCAAGAGGTAAGTGGGTGGAGAAGAGCCATTTATTAGATCCTCCAGGAATGGAGCACGGGAAGTTCTCAGTGTTTGCTTTGGCTTACGCAAGGGCTCCTCTGACTGCAGACACACTTCTTCCTGTTTGCTCCGTCATAATGCTGTACACACTTCTGAAATAGTTCCATAGATTGTGCCTTGACAGTTAATTGGGTTGATGGATTCCTTCAATAAATTGTAATCCTTTTAGTTTGCGCTGCCGCTGCAAATTTATCGTGTTTGATCCGAAACAGGAGGGTTTCAGTTTATATTGCTTCCAGAGTTTATCCTCCGTTATTTCCTCACCCTGAAGGTTTCTTCGTTGATTCTCCTCAGCCTCGATTCGATTTTCCTTTAATAGCCATTGTAAACTGAAAAAAAAACGTCGATTCGAGGGCACTAAATAAGCTCAGCACCATTTCTTCAGTACTCCTTCCTTGTTCCAATATCCTCCGGGGGAAACCCCCTTCCCCCTTCTTACAGCGATTTCCTTACTCACAATATAACCTTGCCTCTTCCTCCCTCCTTTTTCCGCCGTCGGTCTCTGAGTATTCCCCAGGAATTTAATCAAGTGTCAAGGGTGAAGTTTAATTTTGTGACAGTCCTTTCTCTTCTTTTCCCGCCTTTGGATCCCAACACCTTCCCAAAAACCTTTCTCTGTTTTGCGCTCAACCTGTCTACTTTGTGGGATGGGATGTAAATCTCTCGAAACTTTTGTCTTTTTGTGCGCCTTAGTATTTTCGTCTCTTTCCCCCGAGAATTGAAAACAGTGGACGTCCTATTACTTTTTGGAAGCTCCCTGAGGGTTGGGGGTGCTGCGATGGGGGGGGGGGTCTCATTTACCTTGCAAACTAGCGGCGATGTTCTTCTATTCCCCCGTGATATCCGTGTGTTTGTCGAGTAATGCCTTATTTTTCGTATTAAGGCAAAACGAGCGTATTCTGTGTTGGTAATAAAGTGCGTTCCGAGAAGGAATCGACCCGTGTTAAATTATTATTATTACTTTCGACAGCGTTCTAGAAGAACCTGTTTCCTTCTGACGTGGGCTGGCCTTCAACGCGCTCGCAAGAATCGTATAAGGCGCGACAGGTATTTGTTTGCCTTCGCGCAATTCAGATTCGATCCTTGCACACGTTGTTGTGATGAAGAGAGCTCTTACTATTCGTGACTGCGCCGAGGCCCCTGTATTGGGAGCTCTCGAGAGTACACCAACACATCGGATTGTACGGTTACACAGCTAATGTAACGACCACGCATACTTTAGCGTATAAACTCAAAAAGCGTTGGAAATTTCATTTCCAAATGTTATTTCAACAGATAGGCGAGTTTATTGGTCACGAAATTAATGAAAATATAAAAAAACCTTATTGGACGAAGAAATACGACGCGCCACACAACTTTCCTCAGCCCTACGTGCATTCAGCAGTTTTAATTGACCTAATCAACATTTGAGCAAACTTCACGTGTTACACAGAAAGTGGTAGCGCATTAAACGTCCGGAATTTATTGAGTTTCTCCCACTTATCTCACGACTATTAATTGGCAATCAATGAACCAGTGAATTATGACACTATTCTCTTTTGGTGTCTTTAGAAATTGTGTTTACCGTTTTGAAATTATTGGTTAAAAACTGCGGAAAATAGTGATAAGTGAAACGGTTTAAAATTTGGGAATTTCAGGGGGCGGCTTTTGCTTATTTTATTAACGTTGTTAAGCCCCAGTTGCTTGGATTTGCGAGGAGGAAGGGAAAGGAAGAAAACGGATGGATTAGCTGTTGAGTTGGGAGGATCGGAGATGGTATTCAGTTAGAGCGCGCGATTAAGACAGACCGACTCTCGGATGGTTGCTTTTTGTCAGGAAGGATGCGTTGATTTCGGCACAAAACAGTTTATCCACTGCAATAGGTACAAGGGAAAATGAATATTCGCGTCCGCACGGTTGTTCGTTTTCACGCAAATAAATTAGAGGGAATAACGGTGGAGATTTACCTAATTTCGAGGTAAATAATGATGGGCTAATACGTCGTAGGAAAAAAATATCTGGTGCGTTGCAACACACAACTTTCCTTAGCTCTACGTCAATTCACTTTGTACATGGCTAATTCTATTTAATCAATTCATTTATCGCTCAGTTAATTTGAACTTGGTCAAACGACGCTTTACGGCAGCAGGAAGCGGTAGCGCTTACGGTTCCAGATTTTATTGTGCTGTTCGTACTCATTTCAGGACCATTATTGAGCAATTGGTACACAGATAATTAATGAGGCTGTAAACACACATTTTTTTGAGAAGGATAGTAATCACTTTTGTCGAGTTATTGGGTAAAAAGTTTAGAATTGGTAGTAAGCGAAACGGCAAAAATTGAAATTCAGGAATTTCTGGAGTGAGCCCCATGTATCTCATGAGCGTTTTTAAACCTTCAATCTTTAGGTATTAAATTGGACTACACTACTAATTTATTTTAACATTCTACAAAAATTCCAGCGGAGTTTATAAGACAAAAACTGCGCTTAAAAACGCTTTTCGTCGAAAATTTTGATAATTTATTGTGCTGCTCTCGTCATTTTCCCACGAATGGGAATTTTATGGTATAATTGTCATATTGAGAGCTATCTGTATAAAAAATTTAATCAAAATCGTTACAGCCGTTTTTGAGAAAAAAAATTTGGTGTTTTGATCACTATGATAACTATAGTTAACTTTCGGTAGATTTTGTCCATACCTTTATGTTGGCGCCCCATGGTAACCTGTAGGCTAGACATCAAGTTTCAGCTGATTTGATACGGTTGTTTTCTCTAGAAACCGCGCTAAAATCGATTTCGTCGAAAGTTTTGGTAATTTATCGTGCTGCTCTCGTCATTCTCCCATAGATGGGAATTTTATGGTATAGTTTCCATATTTGGAGCTACCAATGTAAAAAATTTAATCAAAATCGTTAGAGCCATTTTTGAGAAAAAAAATATTTGGTGTTTTGATCACTATGATAACTATAGTTAACTTTCGGTGGATTTTGTTCATACCCTTATTTTGGCGTCCCATAGTGACTTCCGGGCTAGATATCAAGTTTGAGCTGATTTCGTTCACAGACACACAGACCATTTTCCCAAATAGTGTTTTTCGGACTCTAGGAGGGTCTGAAACGTAAAGATCTGAAGATAACTCAGAATTTTTTTTTCAGCCGCGCACATAACTTTCCTTTCTACTTCGTAGAGCAAGGAAAGTAAAAAACAAGTGTATAATAATTATGCGATGAAAATGAATGATTAGTGTCAGAAGGGCGGGAAGAGGTTTCAGGTTAATCTAGTAGTGAGAAGGCAGGCGAGGCTCTCCCAAGGCGGTTATCTGGATCTGTCGTTCGACTCCAATTCAACAGGGAATAAGTTAATACGATAGGTTAAATAAATATAAATAAGGTTAACGAAAAGAGGGGCAGGTAGTAACGTAGATAAACCCTGTCGGTAAATCATTGGAGTATCAGAGTGGCTCTTACAGTTTCGGATTTTATTGTGCTGCTCGTTCTCATTCCTGTACCATTCTTGAGCAATTTGTACACGGAGCATTAATGAGGCTGTAAACACTTTTTATTTCAAGAGGATAGTAATCACTTTTGCAGAGTTATCGGGTAAAAACCTTTAGAACTGGTGGTAAGCGAAAATGCGGTAGTTGAAAAATCCGGAATTTTGGGAGTGACCCCCCATTTGTCTTATGAGCGATTTTAAACGCTCACCCTATAGGTATTGCATTGGGCTACTATACCATTTTTTCAAAATTATTGTAGTAACATTTCAGCGGAGTTTATAAGAAATAAACCGCGCTAAAATCGTATTTTCCATTTGCCAACGTATTTTCGTCGAACATTTTGGTAATTTATTGTGCTGCTGTCGTCATTTTCCCAAGAATGGGAATTTCATGGTATAGTTGTCTTATTGGGAGCTATAAATGCAACAAATTTAATCAAAATCGATATAGCCCTTGTTTCGGCGAAATAATAATAGGAAATGCGTTGGAAGGTGGCGCAGTCTGTCGTTGAGAATAGGCTTCTGTCTCAGCCGTGGATGCGACTTCACTTCGTCGTTAGCGCTCGTCCGCCCGTTTTCGTCTCCCCGCTTGTAATCCCGCTTTTGATTGTTATTTTATTTTTTCATTATTCTTTCATTTATTGATTCAATTTGAATCCAGTGGAATTTAGTTTGTTTTTAAAGTGTTTCATTTTATTTTACGTTGGCAAATTAATCTGTCCTCTCCGTTGACCCCTTCGTCTCCCGGCCGGGAAGATCGTCTACAGCTTCGAAGAACCGTGAGTGCACTTTTTTATTAATTTGCCAACATCTTAATATAAAATCAGTTGGTTTATGTTTTTCCTTTCTTGTTGTCATTTTATTTTATTATTTTTTAATTTCAACATTGAAATTCAGCGCCCGGATTTTAATTCCTTTAAAAACTAAATTAGAGGAACGATTCGGCCAGCGCGACCAGCCCTTTTTTGAGAAAAAAAAAATTTGGTGTTTTGATCACTACGATAACTGTGGTTAACATTCGGTGCATTTTGCTCATACCCTCATTTTGGCGTTCCATGCTAACCGGCGGGTTAGATATCAAGTTTGAGCTGATTTGGTACAGTCGTTTTCTGAGGAAGGAGAACCTAAATAAATAACACGTAAGGAAATGGGGAGGGCGCCCAGACTATACTACTCCGGCTCTACGGATAGAAGGATTGGAACGGGGAAGGAATAAGAAGTATAAGAGAAAGAACGACGATAGAACGACCGACAGTTAAGGTACGACTCAAGCAACATGCGGGTGGTGATACCTCGGGACACACCCAGTCGAGGCATCTCCTCAGCACTTTTCTTGCACCTCACACCACGCCAGGGCTCGGTCAACGCTGCAACCCTGATGTTACCTGCCTCCACTCCACGAGCTTCCGACAACGCCAAACGGAAATCCATTCTGTAGTATTTGCGTTTCTTGGCTTGCCCAGTTAGTACAAGATCCCGGCTGCCAGGTACCACCTGGACATCCAGGATCATTGCAGACTGGTCGGGGTCAATGGCGATGATGTCAGGCATCAGCCCCTCTCCAGAGACAACCCGGTAGTGCCGCTCTCTCTCCACTTCTCAGCCCTCAGATGACAATGCACCAGCAACCTGGTTATAGATCGCGTCATGACCGCGCACACAAAAATATCCTCGAGTAAAATATGTTAATTTATTCTGCTCCTCTTGTCATTTTCCCCGCGAATGAGAATATCATATTATCGTGTGATTAGGAGCTCTCCATACATAAAATCGAGTAAACTATGTTGGAGAATCGTGAGAAATAATAGGAAAAAAAGTAGAACGTGGAAAGGTTTGTGCGAAATCGTGTGATAGCCTCTGACTGTCCCACAGGTGAGATATACACCGTGGCCAATCGACTTATTGTGCCAGTCCTAATGTCTCACAGGCCAATGCCTAGCCTCCTAAGGAATGGTAATTCCTGCAAGAGTTTTCATTGATATCCACCCTGGGAGAAGTGGTACCAAAGACCAGAAGTCGCAGGACATGATAGGGAGTCTCCTCACCATCTACATCGAGGGGTGCCGACTATACCCATAACATACATGTGTTTGTTCATTTTGTTGAGTCCGGTGATGATCTGAACAATCTGCCCTAAGTCCTTCCTCTCCATCCTCAGAGGGTTCTGTCTTATCTCAATGTTTGCTCTGAAATAACGCGTTTGAAGCGTGTTACTCCCGCAGCATTTCAGACTGTCTGACGTATTCTTCTGGCATATTCTCCCACAGTCCTTTTGACTAGTGACAGAGAAAACCCACAATGGGGCCCAATAGGTACCGTAGACGAACGGTCCGTCCTTTCATTTCCAATGATCCCCTTATGCCCAGGAATCCAATACACATTATTCACGTATGCTAAGGAGTTAAGCCAATCCTGCACTCTCGCACCAGTTTTGATGGTGTGCAGTAGTTCATCAGCGCCTTGCAAGAAGCTTGACTATCAGTCAATAGAAATCGTGTGGTAATAATTGAAGAGTTGGGCAAATCTAGAGGAGCTTGTTGGAAAACCGCGTAGTCCGTTAGCAATTGGAGGAGTACATTCGAGAAACAGAGTAAAAGTAGTTCAGAATCTTGACTAGTTTAAGTTCCTACGTATTTTGCTGTATTTCAAAGTAACTTTCATTGATTTCGCCAAGTGCTGTTCGTGGATTTCCCAGCAACGTCCTCTTCCTGCATTCCGCTCTAGTACCACACTTTTTGCATTCATTTTTCAACTTTCCGACGGGATTTGTTGAAATACACGGCGCATGGCGCTTTTGAAATTTCCCAACTTGATTCTAAATTCCTGCTCCCATCCCCTCTTCCCCACCACGTCCAAGAGTGTTGTCCGTTATTAATTCAGACGACGAAGGGTGTTGACCGCAAAAGGGCCGCCACGAAAAACGGTCTGAAGAGGTGCGTTGGCTCTTTTGCTCGAGTTCATCTCCTCCAAGGGAGAGAGCGTTGTGGAAAGAAGGGACTGGCACGACATCCAACAATGGCCAATATCTCAAGTGGACAGGAGTTGAGGACAAAAGCAATGAACCGAATTTTCTTCTTTCCTCTTTCCCCCCCTTCCTCGCCGCTCTGCAAACAATCCTAAGCAGATAAACGGAACAATGAAACTGGCATCAGGGCAGAAATTTATGTCAAGATGCTGACGCGCTCTCTCGTCTTCCGAGAGTGAATTTATTTATCAGAGTTACCGAGCGTTCAGTCGACTGTAAGAGAGTTTTCTTGATCGCTCTTTTCTTCTCCGGGGGGCCATCTTATCTTATTACTTGAAACTGACTGAACTGAAGACATCTTTTCGGTGTCGTCCTACATTTCAGTTGAACTCGCCTAAGTCGCTTGAAACGTCTCAGCTACGTTTTATCGCTGCGGAGGTTAATAATGTGCTTCCCGAGTGCTGCGAGTACAAACGCATTCTATGAGGTTAAGAACAGATAAAAGTTTCAAGGAGACGAACTTTCGTGGGTCGCAACGTTCAAATTTACGCAAATAACCGTTCCTTTTACAAACTTTGTAAAATACACACAAAACGCGAAAGTTACCGTCAGCCTTTCCCAAACACCAATTGTAGTACGCAATCGGTCTTTCCTTCCCACCATGTACTTGCGAAAGAACAGCACCGATCGCAAAATCTGAAGCGTCGGTATCGAGGACAAATGGTGCAACATGGGCTAGGACAGGGGGTGACGTCAAAGCGTGCCTGATGTCTTCGAATGCAGCCCGTTCCTCCTGACTCCATTGAAAATGTCTTCGTTGGTCTTGCAAGGCAAACAATCTCCATGTCCGGGATGCAAAGTTAGGGATGAACGTACGATAGTAGGAAACGAAACCAAGAAACGACCTCAACTGCTTGCTGCTCTCAGGAACTGGCCAGTGCACCTGTGTGGTTTCTTTACACTTTTGGTAGCGGTATGTAAAAATATGAAATCACCCGTTTCACGGCAAATCGTGGTGACTATGGACGACTGATAGCTGCGGAACGCCCTCGGACGCTGGCAATTTACGTCTCGGTCCTTCAATTTCGTATCACAACCCCAGTATATTGGTCGAGATCACAGTACTCGTACGTCCAGAAGAACCGACGGCACTTCATCATTTTACCGGTTTTGGCATTCACTCCTGGCGTTGTAAGCTCCGACTAAAGATTAAACAAATAATGTGCCAGTTTACTCTCTCTCCATTGGTTGGCTCTATTCTATGCCTCTCGGAGCGGAGAAAATGGAGCAGTTTGTTTAGCCAATTGTTGCTCCCGCGACAACCCTTTTTCTCTCCCGAGGGCTTTTTGTTCGCGTGACCAGCTTTTCAAAACCATTCGCGGAAAAGAATTTTAAAAAAAACGAGGTCGCGCGCGTATTCCGGCGAATCACCATAAAACTCCTTGGCAGGTTGAAGTGGTCGAAGGCTGAATGAACTTCTCGGCGGGGAGAAAAAGGAGAGGAAAAAAAAAGAAAAGATCCTCAGAAAATCCAGGAGAAGTCCGCCCTCGGCTCACGATTCCCCGCCTCCCTTTAATACGAAAAGTTGAATTGGGGTTCGTTTGTTGGGTCTGACGAAGGAGCATTTCGGGGCCTGGGAAACTGAGATTTGTGTTTGTAGTCGGCTGTTTATTATTTTTTTTTTAGGTATTTCTTTTTGCATCCCGCTGGGTTGATTGAAATTCTCTTTGTTTGTAACCGATTTCCTGTAAAACCTCGAAGCGGTGCTATAGATCCTTGAATACCTCCTCTTCATCCCCCATATTATCCGTCTTCTTCCCTCAAATTGTTGGCTTTCGAGATCCTACTGTAAAAATAAACAGAAAACATTAGGGTTGTCCGCGCTGCAATTATTTCCCTTAGGAATCCACTGAGGACATCAATTAATTCATTCGTAAGGCTCACCATCGCGTCGATAGCTCGAAATAATGTCGTTATTATGACGTTTTAAATATATGAATTAATTCGCTCATCGGCCCATTTACACTGCGCTTGGGTGAAATTCGTTCATCAGATCAGCGCGTATGGAAGGTTTTTTTCGCTCAGAAGACTTCATGAACCAAAGAGGTTTATAGAAAAATGATTTTATAGCCGTTGTTCGACTCAGATCTAGCCGAATTAGTTCGTGTTCCTTGGCCCTACCGGGGCAGGTTTTCTGTTGTTCAATTAGCCTCTCCTGCTAACAAAAGGCTTTATAGTTTATTTCTGGGGTCGACAGCGGGTTTTATTCACGGTGTTCGTCTCTCCTTGCTCAGTTTCTACTCGCTGCCACTCCAGACTCGACTCAAATAACCTAGCGATTCCATCAACGCTCGTAGTATTCATAGACCTTCGCTCTCTCTTGTCCTAACTCCAGTTCACGTATCTAGAGACGCACAGTGTCGTTAGAACTCGTTCTACTGGCTACTGAATCAGTAGGAGGGAATTTCGTTCGTTGAGTCCAACATGACGATTGAAATCAATCTTACCAATGACTTGACCTTCTTTAAATAAACATTTCTAAGACATCCTAATTTTTGAGCTTTTATACAACCCATGCTTTCCGAAATTGCGCTTTGGTACTCCGTCCTTCAGCGGATTAGCGCTTATGACATCTGGCTAATCTACAGATCCCCTTCGCATGTCAAACGAAGAGGTGTTCCGCGCATGCTGAATTAGTTGGTCTTTGACTTCCAAATCTTGCCCTAAAAGCCAAGTCGTGGTTTCCCCGAGCACCAACCTCCTTTTGTTTGCACGTGTGGGAAGTCCCCCTCCCCAGTTACTTCCAAGTGTTACGAATTTGCTCTTCTTCTAAACTTTTCCAAGTATCCTTCCCCCCCTCCCCTCAATTTACGTTTTTCTTCACAATAGACAGCTCGTCCCAAACTCCTTCACCTACGAGTTCTCGCGAAAGTCGGTCGCCTCCCAGTTTTCCCACGATTAATCTCTCAGATCTCTTCCGTATCTCTCTCTCCTCTCTCTCCCTCCCCTTCCCTCCCATTCCCTCCCACCACTTGGTTGTAGGACACCAGTTCGCATGTATTTAGTTATAAAACTAAAACCTGACCAGGGTTTGGACTGGAACATATTCCTGGTGAGTTTTTAGCTATGGAGAGTTTTTCCTGGTCCAGTTTTAGCTAGCGAGAGTTATATCTGGACATGTTTTAGTCTGGTTTCGTTTCACTGGTCGGGTTTCAGCTATGGAAAGTTTTTCATGGTTAGTTTTTAGCCATGAACCAGGTATAACTGGTGTTACATCTGGTCACGTTTCAGCTATGAAGTTATACTTAGTCTTGTTATAGCTATGGATTATACCTGGTCAGGTTTTAGCTGTGGTGTTTATCTGGTCAGGTAACTCCATAGCTAAGAGCTGACCAGATAACACCATAGCTAAAACAAGACCAGATATAACTAGGTTCATTTGAACTGATTTAAAAAATATTTGGCGCGTAGGAACACACAACTTTCCGCTTCCTCCTTAAATTCGACGTCATTTTTGAAAAAATCGGAAAACTGATGAATTAATATTCGACAGATCTAGTGTTCGACGCAAAGCGTCGAAGTTGTCAGGGTCTTCGACCTCGGGCTTCCCCGCGTCATTGTCTCCGTCCGCCTAATTGTATCCAACCGTTTCAATACCTGCCCCTCACCAGCGGGAATCCCTTAGCTGCCTTAGCTGCGGGCCCCCAGCCCCCTTTTCTAGGTTTTCCCCTTTCTTTATTTCTTTCTCCCAATTACATTTTCCTATCGATGACAGAGCTCTTCCAATATCATTCTGCTTCCAACTATCACCCCAGTAACTTCTCACTTTCTCATAAAGTTGCCTGTGCCAGTTCACGCGTTCCGAGTATTGCCCTTGTGTCGCCCAGTTGTACTCCATCTCACCTCAATTTCAATTCTACTCAATTCCACACGCACGTAAAATACAGTCCTCCTCGCGCTCACCGGGTTTCAGTTTCGTTGCGATCCCCAGCTCCCCCATTCTTGCACCTAACATCTAGTTGTCCGAGTTATCTTCTCTTTTCTTCTTTTTTTATACTCTTCTCTTCTTTTCTCTTCTTCTCTTCTTTTCTCTTCTTCTCTTCTTTTCTCTCTCTCTCTGTCTCGCTCTTCCTCTCTCCCTCTCTTTATCTCCACCCCCCTCCCCACCACTTACTGTCCCACAACCAGTTCACATTTGTTGAGGAGCCTGTTGTCTGCGTTTACATACCCACACTGAAACTGGAAACGCTATTGTGTCCCGTATAATAAAGTTCTCACTCACGCTTATCACATTCATTTATTTCTCAGTTTCAAGCTCCCCCCTTCGTGCCCAACAGAGGGGATGAGCAAAATCGGTGGTCATAAGGCAAAATATTTTTTCGTTGACGATTATGGGTAAAGTATTTGCATGGGCAGCACGAAATAACGCAATGGTTACATAAAATTCTCATTTGCAGGAAAATGACGAGAGCAGGTCGATGCGTTGAGAATATGGCCCTATTGTAGGGAAATGTTTTCGCTTAAAAATCTTGCTCATTAGGTTTTGGCATTCCCTAAATAGTCACGGTTGGAATTATAAGATGATTAGTAGTGACGCCAGAAATTCCGAAATTCGAACCTCCGCCATTTCTCACAGTTTGGCGAAAGTTGTGTGGCGCGTCGAATTATCGAGTTGCGAGGCCAGGAGAGATGCGTTATTCAAGGACGAAGGCGTGAATACGTCGGGTATCGTTCACGATGTCAATCGCGTACTTCGTACTTATCTTCTTGCCCTTCCACTAATTAAACGAATTTCCCTTAGCTCTTCTTCGTCTGCCAGTCGCCATATCTCATTATTGACATTTAACCGTTGCCTATTTTCGGTTAAAAAATCGTCCCGTCGTCTGACGGCAGTTGTTAGTTTCGAACGATAAATTATCCATATCGACGCTTCAGTTTCGGTACCGTTCGAAAGCGTTATTCAGTGAGTTAATGAGGCGCTGCGGTTTTGTTGTTAACGGCTTTACTGTACAATTAAGAGGCTTTGAAGGCGTTGGCGTTCGTTTAACGAGTTTGAATTTGTAAATTGAGTTAACTGGAGGGAAAGCATAACTTCTTATAAATAATGGCCCATCGTCTGAGCCGGCTGTGGGCCGCCCGAGTGCCACTTAGTAAATGCAGTTCTCCTGACCAAACGTCACAAAAACAATATTTCGTTTAAATCGCGTGTCTTTACTAATGAAAATTCTTCTTTGATGAATGCGTTTACATAAAACTCGAGATGTATTCGACGGGTAATCTATACTTTTTCATACTTTTCACCTTTTACTTGAAAATCTTCTTACATTAACTCTACCTTCCCTATCAAAAGGGCAATAGTGGGGGAAAAAAAGAAAATTGAGTTGAACTCTATGACTGTCCCAGAACTGGGATGAGCACCACGGCTTACTTACTGTGCCAGTCTCACAGGTCCATGCGTAGCATCCGGAGGAAGTTTTGCTGTCCACTCTTGGAGAAGTAAAATTAAAGACCAGAAGTCGCAGTGAAAGGGGTTGGCCCGCGTTAGCAGCGAGCTTTGATAGAAGAAAATAATCAGCGAGTAGCGTCTTATTGTCTAATTAACTCAACTTCTTTGGATTGACTCGGGTTTCCCTCTCAATTACTCCACGGAAAATTGAGATTACCTCTCGACCACCTGTTGGCGAAAAACCTAATGAATCGAACATCTTGTTTGTAGCACGCGGGGTTCGTTGATGCCGATCTTTAATTACGAGCAAAAGTTCCAAACAGTCCGTACGGTGTTGGAGGTAAGGTGGTACAAGCAACCAACAAGTATGTACTTCCTGAAAGTTGTGTCACTCGATGGGTGGCTTCGGCCCATACCATGAACATGTAGTGCAAAGCCGTGTTTCTGCCTCGAGTGTACTATGTAGTGATGGGCTGGTGGAATTTCCCAACACAAGGTGATGGGTAGAAGGAACGAACGCTGCAGCGAGCAGCCGAGCAGTGCCACCAGGCTACCGCACAACACGACCACCTGGCCCTGTAGATCCTTGCGGAAACTCATCCCATGGATCTCCTCTTACACTTTGCAGTGGTGCTGACGCACATAAAGAAGGGAATGCTGCAAGGAGAGCCCCAATACCAGAAAGGCAGCTTGCAGAGGCTATTGAGCAGCAGCTCTAATTGGGTAAACGCCCGTTGGATAGAGTGGCGAAACACTGGACCCACAGCCCAACACCATTTACAGATAAAGTGGTGGCTTCACACGTCTCCAGTAATCCAGCTATGGTCCAAACACGGAGCCTCAGGACATTTTGGAACTGACCATGCGACATGGGCGCTATGGAAGACGTCTCGCGACTGTATGACTGCCCCCAGTACATAGACGTGTGAGAGCGCACCCATATCCCTCAAAGAAAAAGTGCAGAGGCAGTCCTCGTCCAATGGGGGAAATTGGCCAAACCATTCTCTGGCCTATCCGCTCTTGGCCAATTTGTGCTGCATTCACGACAAACCACTGGACGCCCAAACCAGTAGCCAGCAGGAGCTCAGCAGCCTCTCTTAGACATATGCGAGCGTGAGGCCTCTCGTCCCGATTGAGGGCAGACAAAGAGCACATGAGGCCCACCCTTATCCACTCCTGTACAACCAGGGAAGGAAATCGCGCCTTCTGTAATAATGGTGGCGGCTATTAAACGCCCCAGGGCCCGAGAGCAGTTAGGCCACAGGAGATTTGAGGTGCCACCACACCATTGACAGACGATGGCGTATTGAGAGCAGAAACGCGTGCTGTTGGTGCACCATGGGTCCCGTGCCCCGCCTTGCTTGCCACTCAGCTACCACCCGAGTCGGAGCTCGTCTAAAGCAGTCCTCCCCACCTAAACATCCGTCCAGCGTCAAATAGTATTTGCACAGCCGTGGGCCGAGGGCTGGAGATGTCAGAACCACGCCCAGCTGACCAAGATGCACGCATTGCACAATATTAGAAACACCCTTAAAAAAACGCGATTACTCGTCATGTTACACCTGCAAAGCTGACCTGTTCACTTCAGAACAATGACAGGGCACGCAGTGGCGTGACTAGGAGGAAGCGCAACAAGCCAATGTAAGACGGGCCCCAGCTACCCTGAGGTACCCCTCTGTTAACGACAGTGTCTCCACTAAGTGCCTGACCCACTCCAGTAACTTCAGGTCAATTCAATAGAAAATACTGTGAAAAGCACTTTATCCTATCTACCGTACTATTTTTATTTCGCTGGCTTATATTTCAATAAACATTTTAAACGCTACATTTCCATTTTGTAATAAAGTTTTATTCTATTGTTATGTCGATCAAACCCGTTTGCGTGAAATAAAGTTTAAATCTACTATTAGACTAAACGACGTTTATTTCATACGACGATTGGATCAATTTAGAAAAACTGGCCCTTAGTCGGCGAACAATTCAGTCTTGTTAGTCATTGGGCATGCTCTTCTCTTTGGATTCCGGAGAAGATGTGATGTGAATCTCCAAAGAGCCCTCCTTTTAAACTCGTATTCCAGTCGGCGGATTTTGATCGCTCGGTTAGGGATGAGAGGGATCTTATCTAAAGTGGTGGAAACGCCCCTCTGTGTAAGAGATGAGAGTTTCCCTTCTTTTATGGTTGCACGTTCAACAATCAGGAGTTATCGATTTGAGCGGAAGCCAACGTTGTCGGGAAGGAAACTCGACACTTAATATGCAATTCTTCCGCTAAGTTTTTTTTCTTTCTTGGTTTTGTTTTTCGACGTACACGTTTTGATTTTATCGATAATTAGGTGGACTCACTGGGTCAATTCTACTAGCAAGTTCGTAACTGAATTTCGTTATTTAGAAATATTTCCTTAAAACGTCCGTGTAGATGTAACGCGTCGTTGAATTCCCTTGAGGCGAGGAGAGCTGAGTAATGTTCCACTACACTTTTTGATAAATATATTAACTATAACGACTGGCTGCACTTACGGCCCTGGCTTCCTACACATCGGCTGGTTTAGGAATGCCTGACTGGCCTGAAAATCTCCCGAGGAGCACAATTAATTGTCAACAATTTCGACGGAAAGCGATTGTTGTGCCATTTTTGATGTATAAACCCCGTTAATGTCCCAAGGTTCATTAAAAAACCACTAAGCATGATAACGATAATAGTGGCATCAATAACGAAAGGAATTTAATAGTGGGTGTTGAAGCGTTAGGAGCAACTTCAAAAATTCTGAAATACAAACTAACGGCTACGCACTTCAACTAAACAAGAGTCTTCCGTTGACTAATTTTTATCTCAGTGTATCCCCTATAATTCCAAAATTTTTACTACAAACCACTTAAAAAGAAGAGGTGTATAGTTTCATCAAGTAATTGTAAAGAAAGGCGTACGTAGCAGCACCTCAATAAATGCCTGACCTTTAACGATGCCAGCTCCTGCTAAGAACGTGTAGTTAGGTTTCACTTTCGACCAAATTCATACAAATTGAATTAAGAGCGGATCTCATAGATATTTCCACGTGGGGCACTGAACGTTGGGCTGAAGGGGCTCCGCACCACCTGACATTGGACAGGGTGCTTGTGGGGGGGAGGGGGGTGCTCTGCGCTTCAGGACTCTGTACGGGTGAATTATAACTTTGAGTTTCCCTTCAGGTCCAGTTGGGGAAAGGGTGGTCCTACTCTTGAGGCTGGGCAGACGGTATATTTTTCAGGCGGATGAGCGAGAAGTGGCCTGGCAGGTGCTGGAGTTAATGGTCGAGGGATCAGGACAGCGATGCCACTGGGTGGGCTGGCAATGGTATTCCAGGCACTTTGCTGTGATGGTGTGAATGCAGCATCTTCTGCCGGGGGGGGGAGGGGGTCTGAAACGGAGAAGGAGAGATGTACGCTAGTCACGCTGCACTAGCCCTTGCGTCCTGTACCATCTCTTCGGGCTTGGTTTGGAGTGCCTGACTGGCCTAAAAACCTTGGCAGGTCATAAAGAGATAGAAGGGATCGAGGAGGCAGCAAACTGGCGAGGAAAGGATCTGCGCATCTCTTGGTGGTCCCTGTGAAGGGCTCAGTTTGCAGCCTCCTCGATCCCTTCTATCTCTTTATGACCTGCCAAGGTTTGCAGGCCAGTCAGGCGTTCCAAACCAAGTCCGAAGAGATGGTACAGGACGCAGGGGCCTAAGTGCAGCGTGACTATCGTACATCTCCCCTTTTCTTTCTACGTTTCAGACCTCTCAACGAGCAGCTGAGCAGTTCTACCAGTCTACTGCACAACATCCCACCTGGCCCTGTAGATCCTTGCGGGATAACATCCCATGGATCTCCCACTGGACATTGCAGTGGTGCGGACTCACTGGAATGCTGCAGTCGTGCGAGGGTGCAATGAGAGCCCCAATACCAGAAATGCAGCCATTTGATACATACCCCTGGTCAACAGTTGATGGTAGATTGCTAGAATATACATATTGCTCTTTGACTGTGCGGCCTGAGAACCTATTGTGCCAGTCCTAATGGTTCACAGGTCCATCCTAAGGAAGGCCAGGTGTTTCCTGAAAGAATGCCCGCCCTTGGAGAAGCGGTAGCTCCCTCTCTAGTCTCCCGACGTGGAAGGGAGTCTCCTCATCTGTGCCACACCACCTACACAGATGGGTGTCGACTATGCTCATAACGTTTGTGTTCATTTTGCAACGCCCGGTGATAATCCCCACGATTTGCTTTAGGTCCTTCCCGTCCAACATCAAAAGGTTACGTCTTATGTCGTGCGTTAGCCCTGAGATAATGGGCTTGGAGTGCCACACCAAAGTCCTGTTGACTAATGACAGACAAGTCCTTCAATGGAGAGGTGGCCCAATAGTTAGGTAGGTAAAAGCCCAGACACGATATCCACAATTGACGCCACAATTACTACAAAACCCACCTTAGAAGCCATCTGTGGCTTCAAGTTGTAGTTTTACTTTTATTTGTACCTGCCCGACAATTCGAAAAGGAGAGTCACACTTCACACAAAAAAAAACCTTTCACACAGATTACAAGTTCATGAAGATTCATAAGAGAAGTAGTTCCTATTCACGAACTTCCCAAGGCCGAACAGAGTTGTTGGAGCGAGGAGTATTAGCTTCAGGCTGACAGCTCACTTCTCGAACCTTCGGCATCGCGTCGAGATTTGATTAGGAAACATTGTGACGGGATGTTTCATTACGTCGCTTACTCCATCGGGGGACAATAGCTCACTATTCAGCTTGTCGCTCGGCTCAATGAATGCTGCGTTACGAGGCGCAGACGAACAGACTGCGGACGCACTGATTAGAAACCCAACAGTAATTAATGGTCCTAAATTTAACAGACTAACTTTCGATTGCTCGCATACGTCAATTATTCATTACTTAATATTTGAACGGCGTCGAGGAATATTTATTGTAAAATCTTAGCCGAATTAGCATACAACTCTTGCACGACTCCCACCACATTTATAGCTTCGAACGAAGCAACAAAAAGAATCGTTTAACTTTCTTTCGGGACTTCCAGCGATCTCGAAAACACTGATAATTCAATAAATGAACATTATTTAAAATTAAAAAAATTTATTTATTCAAAAAATCGGAAGAAAATTATTTTAGCGCTGTTTTTTTTTAATAAATGACACTTTGTGACATGTTCTCATAAAACTTGTGTTGTTGGTCCACGTTTTAGTTTAAAAATAATTGGGAACGAAATTCTGGAATTCAATTTGCTGCTGTATGCCTTGGCGTTTTCCCTTTAACTCTAGGGTAGTAAACCTTTTCATAAAAACCCTGCAAATTATTACACAACGGTTTATTATTCTCATGAAAAGCTTGACCTAGTATTACTGCTCCGCCATCCCGATTCACCATCGAATACTAATAAACCACACCAAACAAGATCACACTACGATGGAACTACGGAAACTAAATATTCCTCCGGCGCCAGGCGCCTGTAAGCGCCCGTAGGCAATTGGCATGACGTTGCCAGTCGAGCGGGCGGGTGGTTTTGATGAGACGGGAGGGAGGGAGTACTAATGACGAAACGTCGACTTCCGCTGTAGTTCCCACGAGTTCTTTAAATTAGTAGACTTTGGCTCTTTATAATTACTTTAATTTCACTATACGCAGTTGTACACGTCTGATACTCATTCCATTCGACCCAGGATGTAAAAATATCTTGAAAACGATACGAAACACGGCGTATTTGCGGTTATACCGCGATTTGTTAATTTTTTGAACCATTTTTTGTCCATAACAACCATGGGCTTCGCCCGATCGGATTGCCGAGATGGCGGGCACAACTAGATACCAAATGGGATTTTTGGGCGAAAGGACGAATTTTTTAGACCACGTTAAAGGCACAAAACGGGCTGGACGGCAGACGGGGGACGGACATTGCAGATTTGGAATCGCCATCTCTTGAAACGGAAGGTATCAAATTTTGAGGGGGGGTTGTAACAAATTTTTCGTGACCGAAAACGTAGGGTTATTATTCAGAATGAATAATAAACCAAAATCGGAATGATTTTAGTGTGTGACTGCATGGTGTACATCTCCACATCTCCTCAAGACGTTTGTAGCAAATCGGGTGGTTGAAGTACTAAACCACGCGTAGGTCTCTCAGTGGTACATTGAACCATCTTCTCTGCCTGATGACCATCAGCTAAAGCATCACTGTCATCTTTGACAGGCTTTGAGGAGTTCATGCCGTTGGCTTCTCGGGGCAAGACAGTGTCGATTTCTGCTAGCAGGCCTAGACAGGTGGCGTTTGAAATGATCATCCGATCGTGTACTGGTATTGGCACAATGCGCCGGATGGAGTCACTCGCATCCGAGGGCCTCTCAAGGTTGGTGAGCTTTTACCTGCGACGTGAATTCGTCTGCAGGCTACTCGGGTTCAGTTTTTCGCCTAAGAACTTTGTGCATTTCAGTCTCGCAGTTTATTTTGTCGACGAGGAGAGGCTTGTCAGGCAGCCGGGATATTGCGCTTGGTTGACGAGCCAAGAATCGCAAATATCACAGGATGGATCATCGTATGGCGGTGTCGGAAGCTCGTGGAGAGGAGGCAGGTAACATCAGGGTGTCAGCATTGACCGTTTCCTGGCGCGGTTTGTGGTGCAAGAAATGTGCTGAGGCGATGCGTTGACTGACTGTGTCAGTAGGCATTCTCCGAGGTAACACCACCTGCGTGTTGCTCGAGTCATATCTAAGCTGGTGGTCGTTCTCTCATAGTTCATCCTCTCATTCTTCTTTCATTTGTCGACGAGGAGGGGCGTGCCAGGGTGGGCGGCCCTCTCATCCCTTCCCACTCGCCACAAACATCTGTTCTGCCACTGCATAAGAAACCCCCACTGCCAAACACCCGCCGTACCTCCGCAGGCCCGAGTTCGGTGGATGCTGCAGGGGCTGGCCTCTTGCATATTAGCGAAAGCACAACATCCGTGACTGATTTACCCCTCTAGGGTTTAGGAACCGTCATCAAATAAGGAAACAGACCTGTCAATAGTGTTGCGTCATCTCTATCATGAGTCGCACTTTCATAGTGGAACCAAAGCAGACTGCAATCCAACGTACATATTGGACACCAGGTTCTCACCTATGCATCGTTGACAATTCGTTGGCTACTCAGTAAAGGTTGTGGCGTAAATACATTCCGGAGTTTGGACGCTACTGTTATAAGACATCATGATATACCAGATTCGTATACAAATTGGATTTGTTGGAAATGGGATACAGATCACTGATGCTACTTCAATTAAGGTTTTCTACGGACGTCCAGTTGCCGTCACGGGCACGAATAGAAAGTTATCCCCCTCAATGTTCTTCAATCTAAAAGTTGAAATTTAGTGTCGTCTACAGGTTCCGATGAAGCCGGTAAAGCCTAGACTTTCTCTCAGTTTCCTCCCTCCCACATGCACTACCCGTAATTGTGATCCTGAATGAGAGAGCAAAGTGAAGATTTGAATACCCTTCTAGCTATCATCACTCAGTTCGTGCGTGAGTTTTGAAAGGGATTACGCAGTTGGGCCTTGCGCCATTTGGGAAAGAAGGGCCCTCCCTCCTTCAGAGACGGGTTTGGCATGATAAGTACTTGTCTATCGCAGTCTTAAGGAGCACTCTCCGGGAGTAGCTCGAATTATGAGAAAGCTCAGGACTTGTTTCTTGGGTGTCTGATTGAAACTGTTACGTTAATCTTCTCCACTTAAAAAGCGGCTTGTGACTCCTTCGTCCTTCTCGGAGTCTTCTCACTCACGTGATGAAATAAAGCCGCGTGATAAGCCTGTTATTTCGGGCCGAGTGAAAAATGAGCTCTTAGTTGCCTACTCTCAACCGGTCTTCTCATTTCTTTCCAATTACGACTTAACGTTTCCTTTCAATCTTCTCAGGATTGAGAGGGATTTTCTTGAAAAGTTGAAAAGAAATATTAACAGTTTGGTTACCATTCGCGACCCTACGAGTGTTGTGGCGAAGTGGTGAATGGTTATTCAACCAAATTTTGCACACAAAATGTGTAATACCAAGAAATTATGGAAATAAATTTATCGTTGCGCTCATAAACGTAAATAGATAATAAAAGTAACTGCTCGTGAAAAGTCTGAAGCGAAAGTAATAATAAGTTGGTACTTGGCACATGTTTTCTTCGATCGACGTTTAACGTTCGTGCTTCTACTTTGTCTGATAGGCCTTCGGCTATATATTAGTACTGGTATGGTGCTGGTAGACGTTGAGTACAGGACTTGCGGGATACTACGACTCGAAGAGAAGGTTAAATGCGTTAATGATGAAGTTCATGGCAAAGTGAGGAAATGGCAATGAATATCTAATATAAGCAGTTTTTACGTGCACGTGGTGGTACACAGATAGTATTGAAATGGAAGAAAATGGCGCACGGTGGTGTGCTGACATCACTCATATCAAAACGAAATAAATATAACAAGCCACCCATCCAGACTCGGGGCCTACCTATTGGGCCACCTGCCCGTTGTAGGACTTCTCTGTCATTAGTAAACAGGAGACAATGCTAGGGCATTCTCCTGGGGATGTGGCACTCCAAACCCGTTATCTCAGGGCTAACGCACGAGATAAGGCGTAACCTTTTGATGTTGGACGGGAAGGACCTAAAGCAAATCGTGGGGATTATCACACGCACTGCAAAATGAACACAAACATTGAGGTTATGGGCATAGTCGACACCCATTGGTGTAGGTGGTGTGGCACACATGAGGAAACTCCCCTCTACATCGGGAGACTTGAGAGAGAGAGCTACCGCTTCTCCAAGGGCGGACATTCTGTCAGGAAACACCTGGCCTTCCTTAGGATGTACCTGTGAACCATTAGGACTGGCACAATAGGTCATTAGGCCGCAGTGGGACAGCCAAAGAGCTATATGTATATCCTAGCAATCTACCATCAAGTTTTCTGAACAGCAACTTTTTCTGTAGCTGTCCGTTGACTGGAGGTATGTATCAAAACCGTTATAACATGACCATTAAAACTTCGATTTTGAAATTTATTTAATCTCGCGACGCACTTTCCGTTACATTCCTTTCACTGCCCTTGAGCGCTTCCCTAGTTATGCGAATCACCTAATTTAGAAGAGTTGGGAAAACTTGTGATTTTATACTATGGTTGCTTAACTGTGGACCGGTTTAAATAATTAACTACGATTCTTGACACACAGTTGTGAACGAACGATTATTTATTGTGAAATTGTGAGAGCAGATAGCAGAGAACCAGGAAAGAACTAGCTAAAAAAAAGGGTAGGATGAAGGGGACTGTCTATTAATCAGCTGACAACCAAGGCGGTAAGTCGTGCAGTAGCCTCATCACTCCCTCCCAAGTGTTAACCTTATCGTGCAGGAAACTGAACATGCTGACCACTGCGTGTAGTATTCAGCTGCTTGTTGTCTTGCTGGCACTCTGTCTGGGGGTTGAGATATCAACGCGATCTGTAGTCAGCTTGGGCATAAACTCTGGTTTGAGAGTATCCTTTGAAATACTCTATTCGCCTCGAGTAGTTTGCAGCCGGTAAGCTTTTTCAGTTCGAGAAATCACGCGATATGGGTCATCAAAGGTGGGTCGATGAGGTCTTCCTCACTGCATCTTGCCGGGCAAATACGTGGGAAGAGTCTGGAAGCTCAGGATGCGCATATACAGTTCTGGTAGTGCGGTTCTGGAAAGGCGCTGGGCGTTAGGTTTCGGTCGTGTTCGCGTAATTGAGATATTAAGTTTGGAAGGTCTGAAGAACCTGTTGAGGAAGTAAAAAGATGGAATGTGGAAGCCATGTGGCTTTTACAGGGCCCTGGATGCAGTGACTGTTGTGTCAACTGACAACCAAGGCGTTTTCAGCCATGATGTTAAAAGTCGTATGCAATTTCACATACTCGACGAAACATTCCCAATATACCCTCATTTCTAGCATCAGTTGCGTGCAGATCAATCGATATCTATCATTTACGTATCATGTCCACCTGTTCGGTAACGAGGTCAACTTCGCGCGATTCTATTCCATCGATTATTTGGTGTGAATGTTATTGAGGCCTGACCCGTAACTTGCGTGCCATAGAAAGAGCCCTTAACGCTCCAGAGGTAGATTTGAGGGGGTTGCGAAGATTCGTAGCGAGGGATAAATAATCCGTTGGAGACAACAGCTATGGGGTGTCCCCTTCCAGAGATAGTTGAGCTGTGCGGGAAGGTTCCCGTCTTTTTTTTTTTGTGATTGATGAACTCGATTCGGACTGTCGTCAATTTGAATATTCTCTGGGGAGCCCCTGAAACGGAGATGACAAAGGAGCTAAGCTCTGAAGGGGATGAGATTATCTTCAGGCGCCCGCAGGGCTCAAGTTTGAATTCTTCGCTCTTATCTTCGGCAATAGATCAGTCGATGTTTCGGTTCGTGCGGCTAATCGCCTACCTTAATTCATAGAGGCTTCGTGTATTTATTTTATAACTTAAAAAGAGAGCAGAGTTGGTGCTTGCTCGAGATGGTTGAGATTTAGGAAGTTTGTTTTGTTGATTCTCGTTTTAACTATTGAAACAAAAACTACCGATTTCTGTAGGTTAGTTGTCTTGCCTTTAACCCGAATTTCTGGAAAAAAGGCATTCTGATTGAAATCAGGGCGTTATTTGTAGAAGAATACTAGTTCGCCATCAAAGGAAAAGAGATTGAAGTAGGGGCGAAGGAAAAGTCGTGATGTACATCAGAGCACGTGTACGTATCTGCACGAGGAAAGTGGAAACGATTGAGTTCTGAATCACACGCAATGATTGTCAGCAAATCCTTGTTTCACTCCATCCTATACATGCCCTGTGTGATGTGGGGCTGACGACTTATGTTCAAGAGCCCAGCCACTCGTTCATCATCCACTGAACCCAAGAAGAGTACGGCAGGTAGTCATTTTGCTAGTGTCCCGGTGGAGACATCCTGGCTGTTCTGCCAGAGTGCCACCCCTGGACCTGGTTCTCGACTTAGCGGTACTCCGGTCCTGCATCAAGCGGGACTGTCTGCTAGAGTACCGCAGGCTTTTCCAGGCCCTCCTCTCGTTGCTCGAGCAGGAGAGTTCCACATTGTAGAGACTCTATCTCACTCAGGAGGCCCTCATTCGTAGGTGGCAGGCGCAGTGGGACGAGGGTCCCATGGTGCTGCACCTCCACGGCATCCTCCCCTCAGTTGAGTGGGGCCTGCAATTGGGCTGGGCAAACCGGCAGAAGGGCCTGGAGTCATGTTGCCCCAACGAGACAGGGACTAGCGAGACGACTCCCACCAAGTCCCAGCCCTGCGCATTCGCTATTCTGCCCCTTTGCTGGCGGTTTATGACCACCTCAGCGTAGAGGGTTGCGCCCCTCGCGGTCCAATGAGCCTGTAGGCCAACGCTGGAATGGCTCATTTCCCCATTGGGTGGAGAGTTGTTGCTCGTGTGTAACAGCGTGAATGTATGCCATCAGGGGCATCTGGGAGGGGTTATAGTCCTGTTTCCCATCTGATCTGGTTAGGGCTGGTTAGTCACAATAGGACAGACTAACTGTGACCACATTTATTAGCCAGAACATTCTTGGCGGAATAATTGTAGGCTTGCCTAGTAGCAGTCAATGCTGCTTGGTTTGGCTGCTCTTCCAACAACCGTTGCTCACTGTTGCAGGAACTGCAGTGGAGCTGCATGTGGTATCTTGTTTCCTTCGTACTGGAGAGTATTTTCGAGAGTAAAGAAGTGCTTTGAAGTCGCCATGCCCTGCAAGGAACTGGCTCGTCCAGTGGTCTGGCTCTACCCACTTTCTTTTGAGACCTTCACCCCCATCCATTTGTTCTTCCACATTTCCATAATTCCAGACCTACACAACCTACCTAGAATAGAAAGAATAGAAGTGGAGCTGCTCATTGAAGTCGCCATGTCAGTAAGGAACTGGCTCGTCCAGTAGTCCGGCTCAACCTATTTTTTCGCAAGACGCTCATGGATGTTGGGGGGAAAAACTTGTAACGTAAAACGTTCCTCTGGTGTGAATTCTTGAAAGTCAGTCAGGATTAAATGAAAATCTTCTCTGGGCTCACGACGTTTCGCTTAATTTATTACTCATCATCAGGGCTCGGGAAATTTGTTATGGTTGCTTAAAATAATGACACTAGGATAATGGCAGTGTTCGACACAAAGTGTCAAATTGGTTAGAGTGTTTGACCTCAGACATCCCCAGTCATTGTTTCCGTGTATTTCTTACCTACCTCTCACCCCTGCGGGAATCCCTCAGCTGCATTCGGTTGGTTCTAACAGCCCCCTTTCCCAGGTTTTCCCCTTTCTTCATTTCCTTCTCTTTTCTACATTCCTCTCCACGATTGAGCTCTTCCAAATTCATTCCGCTTCCAACTATTGTTCTAGTAATTTCTCGCTCTCTCATACGGTTGCCCGTGCCAGTTCACGCGTTTCGAGTACTATCCTTGTGTCGCCCATTTGTACACCATTTCAGCTCAATTTTAACTCAACTCAATTCTGCACGTATATTACAGTCCTCCTCACGCTCACCAAGTTTCATTTTTATTTCAATCCTCAAGCTCCCCCTTTCGTGCGCCCAACATTTGGTCCTCCGGGCCGGATATCGTTAACTTTCGCGCATCCAGGACCGAACGTTAACGCCACGATGCCCACTACGCGCTTCGACCGGCAAAAAGAAGCAGAAACTATAATCGTGTCTGCGCCTTATCACTTCACTTCAATAGTAAACAACACATTGGACGCTTATCATCGTCCTGTGTCCTAACGCCTATTTCATTTTATCCTATCAGACTCTAAAGAATCCAAGCCAGAGTTAACTTCTGCAGTCACGAACGACCCTCATTGCAGTAAAGCGTTTCTCCGACGAGGATTTCCATGTCGCTTCAGTAGAAAGAAGTGCACACAGTGTGGGGAAAGTAGTAGTTTCACTTTTCAGTTATCTACGATGCACTCAACAACCGCCCATAGGTTTTCCCGTCAGGGCCAAGGGCCACGAACTAATTAGGCCAGAGCTGAGCCGAACACTTAGGCGTTGCACGTTGATCTACACGCTACGTGTCAATTATTCAATTTTTTTTAGTCGATTAAGTAATTTTCCTTCTAAGAAGAATGGTCACTCTAATGAGAGGATGTAAACTCCCAATCCAGCTTCCGCATAATTCCCTTGAAATCCACTTGTTGTCGTCCTTGCATCCATGGAAAATTAGCATCCACAATTCTGTTGTGGAGTTACGTTGTTATGGACCCCGTGACCATTCCAGGCAGCCTGTAGTGAGTCTCTATTCCTCCTGCTAACATCCCATCTAACAAGCGCCTCGCCCGCTGTCACTACCAGGATAGAATGATGGTGGAAGCGCTGTGGAAAAACCCCGCTACAGTTAACTAGTTACCGTGAAACTCTGCCTCTTGTCAAAGCCTCCGACGTCACTGAACCATAACGTGGCAGTGCATTTTTACTGGGCTCATTGGTGTAAAAGCGGTTTGAGACAATTCGCATACAAACACAATTCATTGCCTGTAACCTCATTAACCTGCTCGGCCATCAGAAGTCCAGAGCTTGTTGACGCGTTATTGAGACTAAAAATCAGGCACAAATTCAAAAAGAAACCTCCTCTTCTGGATAATGACGTGCCCATTGCACGTATAAATATTTAATTTATTTCGTTCTTTAGTTTATCCCGTTTTGATTAATATCGATTTCCGCGCAGCCGCTAAATAATGACCTACTATCTGATTCAGATTGCGTATCTACATCTGCCTCCAGTTAGGCGTGATTACTGCCTTGTTCGCAAGATAATTTATAACGGTCGTTAGCGGAATAACGCCTCCCAGTCCACCATATCTCCCCACCTGTTAACGCCGGTAGTTTCTGCCCGTTTAGGTACGTCTCTCGAGGACGTCGATATTCTTGACAGCTGCGTTTCAAGGGGCTCTTATTAAGGCGTACGAAGTCCGCACATAACAAATCTCCCAACTTCTCGAATAGCTGGAAAGATGCGGATAGGTGCTGCGTTCACTGACATTTCAAAATGAACAAACGCCTGTATGTTATGGGCAAAGCTTATCACGCTCTGGCCCAATGCGGTATGATGCGGAGCGATTTTTGGTCTTTGGTGCGACTTCTCCAAGGGTGGACAGGAAATACGACTCTTGTAGGATATACTTAGGAGGCTTAGCGTGAATCTGTGAGACAGTAGGACTGGTACAATAAAACTCCAGGCCGTGGAGCTCAGCTCAAATAAGGGACAGAGATGTTGCGTTGGCGTGTAAATAAGTTATTGCACTCCTTAGTTGATACCCACGCGTACGGATCTACTATAAGCATGAATTGAACTGAGTAACAAGCTGACGTGAGCCTGTGAAGATTATCATCGCCAAACCTCTCGAATAGCTAGAAAGATTAACTGGCCACCACAATTTTCTCGTCCATCAAGCTTTGACTAGTATTATGAAGTTAGGTTTTTGATTGCTTCAAGTTGTACTAATTAACGTTTCAATGGCGCGCTCTTCTCAGCGGTAATACCCAGTTTCTGAGAGGGCACGATAATTGCCCCTTTTGGACCGTTTCATAGTGAAGTCCTACCAGAATCGGGGTTTCAGAATAATTTACATTTACGCTTCTCACTGATATTTGCCGACTCCAAACAAATGTAGAATTGTGTCGTTTGGATTTCCAATTATAAATGTAAGTCGACGGTTATAGTTGAATGTGCTATGAATGAACAATGTGTGGCGGTCTATAGGGGCTCTTTATTGATAAAGACGCGTACCGTTCGGCCTTAAGAAATATAATATGAAAATAATATAAACTTAAGGTTATGTTTTCTTGTTTTTTTTTTCATTCCTTAATTAGGAATATAAAATCACACACAAAGTAGTTAGGGGCATGGTACAGCTGGGTTAATGACGTCAGACCCCCTCCCTCCTCCACCAGCTGATGTATGACGTCACCCCCCTCCCACACCACTACAGCTGATCTGACGTCACACACCCCTCCCCACTACAGCTGATATGACGTAAGACCCCCCACCCCTGTGTGCATTAGTGTAACTCCTAAAAGGATCCCCCACCACTATGAATCCCCCCATGTGACGTCATGCCCCCACAATTGGCGCAATTTCTGAGAGGGACCCCCCCACCATGTTACATCCACCTTCACTATGAATCCCCCCGATTGACGTCGTGCAACTTCTGAGTGGATCTACGTCATACCCCTACTAATTACGTCCTACCACAATGTCCCCTCCACAAACACGCTAAATAAATTCCGAGCACACGTGGAGCCGCTACGTTTTTTTACTGAGACGTAATTGCGCCAAAAATGGTCACCCTACGCTCCTAGCAAACATTACGCGAATTACGAAATTGATAACAAAAAATATCGCGTATCGTCATTATCGCGGAATAAATTTATTAAATAATGTACGTAGATCGGTTTAGACCGTAGTTAAATTTACGCGTGTTTCGAAAAAAGATTTAGGACGATAGATAAAACTTGATTTTTTGAAGGTACGCGTTTAAATTAAAAAGACGTAGGAAGGTAGATAAAAATCATAGTCGTTAAATTTACGCGTTTCGATTGCACGCAATTATATCGAGGGATCAGGGCAATAGATAGAATAAAGTTTTAAAAAAATTACGTTGTTCATTATTTCGAAGCTAGATCGGGTTTGTAATTATAGGTCGTAGTTAAATTTACGCGTGTTGCGAAAAAAAGATTTAGGACCAAATGCTACGACTCTTTTTGAGTAAGCATACTCGTGCTAAGAGTCGGAGCCTAGTCCACATTATATATGTGAAATTTAAACTTACAAACGAAACAAGTTCGCATTCAATACAGAAAGAAAAAAAATTGTGTGCACACAAAGTCCAGGAGGATCTATATCGCGCATCAATCACCACGTAATGCGGTCACTTGGGTGTCTGACAATTATTTGGTCAAATACGGATTATTGAGCATTGGGCATCTACGGGATACACTGTTACGCGGCCGTTTACGTTTACATGATACTTGTGTTGAATCGAAAATAAAAGCAATGAAACTGAAAGAGGTGGACTGGAAAGTACGTGAGGAGAGGTGAATTCCAATGTGCGGCACTCCTCCCTCACAAATTTAACCAAATCTGTGAAGTTCGGAATTTCAGTAGCCACAAATTTCCGCTCGAACTCAAGTCTCGTACTAGCATCCAAGCATCGTATGGCTAAGGCAAAAAATATAAATTCTTCAGAATTGGAAATGGCCATTGCCTATTAGCTGCTACACTTTCACAAATAGTGGACAGAAATGTTTGAAATGATGAGACGCAGGGTTTTCCTGAGTACGGTTTAAAGTCTAACAGTTTGTTCAAGTAGTGATGAGCTAATAACCGTTTGTTATTAAAGTGATCGTAGATGACCCTCCAAGCATGATCATAATGACCCTCTTGGACCGGGATGTCTTTGATCAATGAAAGTGCACAACCTCTCAAAGAAGATACCAAATAATGGAATTTTTCTATTTTAGAAATTTCTTCATCTTCGTGAACTAATGTATTAAACGTGTCTCGAAACAATGGCCATGAACTAAAATCTCCATCAAACTGTGGTATGGTGATTTTTGGTAACCGGGGTTTCATATTGGAATATGATGAACTGGTTGACTTTCCACTTACACCCTCACTGGGGCGAGGACCGGTACTAGACCCCGAGCTCAATGCTTCGTTAATTGAGAGGCATTCATAATAGTAACGGTCAGCATCTGACTGTAATTTTTTACCTTCCTCGCCAGGAAATTGATCAATTTTGAAATGACGAGCAAAAAGATCAATACTAGCCTCCCAATGTTTATTGAAATTATCATAATGACTTTTCGCTTCTTTGAACATACCATTGAAAAGGACAACTTTAGGTGGCTCAGTGCGCGCAACCTTTCCCTGCTGATAAACGTCTCTTAATTTCGAAACCAATGTACGCATTTTCATTAATGATGCAATGTTAAGGATGTCAAATTCACTCTCCTGAGCAGCTCTTTTCTCCTTTCCATCAGGCATGGTTAATAAGTATATGAAAGGAGAAACAGCGAAACTAGCGAAATCTTTGGCCCTATGGCTCACAAATACAACTACAACAAATACAAATACAAATACTATAGAGAACACGTAAAGAAACAATAACCCACTGTGGAACAGCAACGATGAATTTCAAGCTATCAAACAGAATTGTAACTTTAAAATAAATCGCTAAATTTCACAATAATGATTCACGTAGATCACCACGCCTTATACGCTCACCTTTATCGTCCGTTCAACAAAATTGAGAGAGAATAGCTACACTTCAGAGCTAACTCGAAAGCAAGACAATGTTAAGCTTTAAATGTGAATTATGAATTCACGCTCCAATGCTACTAAAGCTCGAAAATCCTGCCCGGAGTAACCAAATGTTGAATCGAAAATAAAAGCAATGAAACTGAAAGAGGTGGACTGTAATAATGGTAAAATGAAATTAACTATAATTATTCAACGAGAAAATAAATGAAAGGCAGGTTACGTTGAACAAAGAAACAAACAAACGTTCTCCTGAATCTGTCGAAATGAAGGGGAGTGATGCACTGTTCAGCGGCAGTAAAACTGGTCACTTTGGTCACTGAAGTTACAGTAATTCGGACGAACTTGGCTCCAATCCCACAAATAACTAAACTGGAATTTTCGTCTACGGTCGCGAAGTTGTAATGAGCATAACACGCTGGTAAAGCTCGGTAGCAGTGACGCTGGCGGTCCCAAACGGCAGACTGGTCGTGATCAGTGAGGCTGAACCAAAAGGAGATTAGAATTGCTCGAAGTGTAGAGGAGGATGGCTGGCCAAAAGTTGCTGCAGATTGTTGAAGAAGGCGAGATTATACTGACGCGTGAACAACTTGGATGTCAAAAAGATGCCCAATTTCCTTACTTTACTGTCACCTCATCAGTCCACTGCCTTTTCGATATGGCTTAATCGCGGCGTAATCACGGCTATCCTAATCGCATCCCTCAGTGAGCTCGTTGAAACAAGCTAGCCGTGATCAGTTGGAGTGGTCAGTTTAGTGCTGCTTAGGTGAAAACGGAAAAACGTGCCCAAAGAAAAGAGTCTTACAAAACGTGACACGCCCTTAAATGTTGGTTTTCCAAACCCAAAACTCCCGTCCCTCGATCTCTAAAAGAATTCAAACTGCTAGATTTTTCTCATGTGTTCTAAGGAGTCTACGACGATTTTCTCTTGAAAGGGTTACAGAGTTACGGGCCGCAGAAAGTCTGGGTTGGTCAAGTAAATTCACGCGGCCACTAGGGGCACACTTCTCCCTCCAACGTTCCAAAACTTTAGTTTCATCGAACGTTTTCAACACTTTATCCCTGAATGCTACATGCGAGCCTTTCTGGAAAAATATTGTTTTGACGGTCCCATGAATTATTTGTGCACAGGTTACTCAATAACGGCCGTGCTATATGTACGAGGAGCTCAATAAATTCCCGGACCTCTTTTATATAAAGTTTTACCGAGTTCGCGCTGACAGAGTGAAAAGTAGGATGCACGCCAGGCTGAGGAAAGTTGTATGATGGGTCCCATCGGACATATTATTCGCGCCACCTTGCTTCGTCCGTTTCGGTGATGCGAGAAGTTGCTTCGCCCGTCAAAAACAGAAGTACTTTTAATTCCACCTCGACGTCGGCTGCTCCATCGGAAGAGTATGAGCCGTTCTATAACTCCAGGACTCTTCAACTCCGTTGTAAAGCCTCTTACTCTATCGAAAAGGCGCTTAAAAGGCTTTTCTACTTCTTTTTACTTTATTTCAAATTGGTTTGCTGTTGAACGCGCTTCTAGGCTCCGATTCGCATTTCCGTTTCACCGGGTCTGCGCTTTTCAACTCGAACGGAAGGCGAACGTGAGGGCGGATGCTCTTTATTCGATGGTTAACATTTCGTTTTTCCGTCGTCTTCAAAACCTGCGCGAGTGCCAATAGAAAATAGAATAGAAGACGAAGAGGAAATCTAATGCGACGCGTAGAGCAACTTTCCTCGCTTGAATTAATTACACATACCTGATCCTCGATTGAATTAATTACAATCAATAAATTGTTTAGCTATCTACTCAGGTCAAGCGTGAACTTGGGGTTTTTGGATTCAGAGAGAGTCGAAGTGCATGTAAATCCCTGATTCAACTGTAGTATTACACTCAACATTTGATGCTAGCGTTTTGCGTGTAATTAACTGGAAATGGCCTAGGCTGCATAGCGGTCCTGTCGCGGATTGTTCCGTGGTTTAGGTCGTCGTCGAGGTCCATACTGTTGTCTGGGGGGGTTCGTCACAGCTTAGGCGGGCCCTTGGCTTAATCTCGGAAGCTCCTTCACCTTCGGAAGGATCTTTCTCCAGTTCATCCACTAACAGAGCGAACCAGCAAGCCGCTGGCAGACTGGAGAGGAAGCCACGCGCCGAGTTGCGTTGAGGCATTTCGGCGCGGGCGCTGAAATTGGCGTGTTCCTCGACTTCCAGCTCTCCTTGTACAGACCGCATAGCTCAGGTTGTACCTCGTGGATTGTGCTACCGCAGCTTCATAAAACGAAACACTTGGAAGTTCTCACAGACAAGTGGAGAAATGGAATCTAAGATGAAGGGTATCTGGAAAAAACCATCTTGGTCACAATTTTTTTATTTAAAAAAAAACGTGTTTTAAAGTTCAAAACCAAATAAAACATTTTAAACTATGCCAAATGACCAACTATGATACAATGACGGTTGAGATGTAAAGAGTAAGTTAACGAAATTTCAAATTTTTAATTATATTTTTACTGGTACAAAATTGAGTTTACATGAGGAAAACTCGATGTGGACAGTGAAAAAACCATCTGTCATCTGAAACAGACAAGAACCATCTTTATTAGTGGTTGGTACTACTCGCTATGTCGCATGCATTTTTGTTTAGATTCCTTTAACCATGTTTATTTACGTACAAAAGAATTTATTATTCGTGCGGTATTTTTCTCAAAAACACCACGGCCTTTGATCCGCAGAACTTGAGAAGGCTCATTATGTCTTTGTATTTGGCCTTGGAGATTGGAAGTAAACCTGCTAAAGCGTTCAAATAACCATTTTTGACTATAGCATACTAAAATAAGAAGGTAGGTAAGGCAATTTGAGGAATTTAAGCAAGTTCGAAATAATCATTATTTCGAATTACCTTCGTAAGAGAGGCAGGGTGGATGGAATTCCCCTGGTCTCAAATTCGGATCGGTCCCCAATGGTTTTCCAATAACGTTGCTGACAACTTGGCTATTGTATGTAGATCGATGGTAAAGAAGCCTGCTCTCAATAGATTTGACTTGCGTTTCCTTCAGTTCTTGGATCTTGAAAAGGCACTTCTTTACGTAGTAATTTTCATCCAAGAAGGTTTTCCGATCAAAAACCAGTTCCTTTTTTACATTCACAACATCGAAAGGCTTAGTCCTAGAGGTGGCCACCATTTCTCGAAATTCTTTAGGTGTCTCTATTCGAGTTTGTAGGTTCCACAGCCCTACATCCTTATCAGATTCCATGTAGGAGTGATCGCGAACAGGAAACGTCATTTTTATGAATTTCAGCCCATGAATTTTAAATTTATTGAGGTGATTAATAAAGCGGAAGAGTGTATAATTTTTATTTTGGCCGCCAGCTGAGTCACAAAAAATATGGAGTTGCTCAACTTCATCGTTTAGGTAATTGTTTATGAAGTGAAATAAATGAAGCGAACTCTAAGAAAAACGGACAACTAGTGGCACATAGTTGTTATCGTTTTCACAAAATGAGAGGGTTAGAAACGCAATCGAGAAAAAACCCCTGCAAATTATCACACAATGGTTTATTATTCTCATGAACAGCTTGACCTAGTATTACTACTCCGAGACCCATCCCATTCAATTCAGCATCGAATACTAGTAAACCATACGAAACATGCCCTGGCTACAATGGAACTAAGGAAACTAAATATTCCCCCGGCGCCAGGCGCCCGTAAACGTCTGTAGGCATTTATGATCCGATGGAGGGGTGTGCGGAGGAAGTGGCCTTGGGACGGGGGCTTCCAGCGAACCAGTTGCGAGTCGAACGGGCGGGTGATTGAGTTTGATATGACGGGGGGGAGGGAGTACTAACGACGAAACGTTGACTTCGCTGTAGTTCCCGCGTTATGCTGCGGTTCATTAATTTTTTTAACCTATTTTTTGCCAATAACAACCATGGGCTTCGTCCGATCGGATTGCCGAGATGGCGGGCACAACTAGATTCCAAGTGGGATTTTTGTGCGAAAGAACGAATTTTTTTGTCCATGTTAAAGGCACAAAACAGCCCGGACGGCAGACGGACATTGCAAATTTGGAATCTCCATGTCTTGAAAGTAAAGTATCAAATTTTGAGGAAGGATTGTAAAACATTTTTCGTGACCGAAAACATAGGGTTATTATTCAGAATGAATAATAAACCAAAATGTGATTCACAGGATTTGACAGAGATAATGAGCGACAGCACTGCCACCTGTCGCAGAAACTGATGACAAAAATGGTTCTTTCCCAGTATCGGTTGACATAGATGGTTTTTTCCCTGCACACTGAAACCTACAGGCGGCTGTACTCACTGACGAAGGTGGTTTTTCGCCTGTTTCGATCTATCATTACAAAGATCTGCTCGTTCTGAATCCAATGATATAAATATCTCATTTTCGAGAAAAAAATTACAAAGATGGTTTTTTCCCTGTACCCTTCAGATGATGTGGGGAAATTGACATTTTATGTCTTTACTTTGCTAGATAAACTCGAAAATGTAACGGCCAAAAGCCTCACGAAAATTAACCTTTGAGGCCGATTGGACAACCCAACGTTTTAACACCAGTTGCAACCACAGTCCCTGTGTCGTAATGTATATGGCATCGGTCTTCAAAACTGGAGGTTGTGGGTTCGAGTCCCGCCAGGGTTACAATTTTTCTTCGTTGACATTTTATGTCTTTACTTTGCTACATAAACTCGAAAACGTAACGATATGTAACGGATATGTGACGGAGAAGCGTCACTAAATTTGTGTTGGGTTAAGTGCATGGTAACGTCTGTTACAAAAATGAAAAATATTTTTTGTGTTGTAATTTTATATTTCTTTATTTAAAATAAACAAAATTATATTAAAAGAAAAAGACATAAAATGTCCCTCGTGGTTGCGTACTTGTACGAAAGCTGTACCCACCGTTTGAGTCGTGTGTTTTACATACACAAACACACACTGTACCCCCGAGCTAAATCTTCAGCCTGATTTATGCGTTTAGAGTTTAGCATTTCCTTGGCTCTACAAAGTAGAAAGGATTCATGACTGTGACTGAACCTTGAGAAATATCTCAGTCACTGAGCATTCCAAACACCTGAACTTTACGTTTAAAGAAAAAGACATAAAATGTCCCTTGTGGTTGCGTACTTGTACGAAAGCTGTACCCACCATTTGTGTTTTAGTTGGGTTTGATTTCTTTTCCCACCTTTTTCTTTTCATTTCTCCTAGAACGTTTGGTCACTCTACCTACAAGTGTTTATGGCATTGATAATGGGATTTTAAAGATTTCATTCTCTTCTACATCCCTCGATTCAATGGAAAAATACTTTGTCGAAGTTAGCGCTGTACTGATTGGAAATGACCGGACTTGAATTGATGATGTGCGTGAAAATGTTCAAGGTTTTATACATTATCGCAATGCATTCCTTTTCCTGTGCGTTGTGGAAAGTGAAAAAGTAAATTTGTATTTCGATTGGTGAGATTTTATTTTGGAATGAACCGAAGAGGGAAAATCCGTTTTCGGCTTCAGATGTAAACCGTAAGCCCTTTGTCGGCAGGACAAGCCAATTGAAAAGGTAGTTCGGATTTGGCCGAGGCTACCGTTTCAAAGGCTTCAGAAAAAGATGGACTTGAATGCTCAAGGGGCACTAATTCAGCCTGAGCCGAACACACCTATTCACTGCTAATTCAACGAGTTGTGGCATAAGTATGAGCGACTCAATAACTTCATATTAGCTGAATGAAAAAAAGGATTTTGTTAGTTGTCAAAACGATGAAAATTCGCCTGACTCCCCTGGGGTTTGATGCGACTCACCACATAGTTTTCACTCTGTAGGCTTTTTTCGGCTGCGGAACGTCCCACTCAGTAGTGCCAAGGAAAGAAATACACCGTTTGCTCTCCTTCATGTCAAATCAAGTGCTCACAGTTCGCGTTCATTCCGTTTGATAGCGTCGTCAAAGTTTAAAGTAATTGCTGTCTGAGCGAAGAAAGAATTTCCTCGGTTCCTTCGCCGCTTTCAATTTCTCTTTTTCATCAGAGACGCTCTCACGAAACAAGGCAATTATTTCACTCTTTTACGCGATTCTACGACGTTTCTCGGCCAGTCAATTTCCGATAATGTTCTTCGCGGAGAAAGGTAATTGTGAGGAGCTTTCGGTCCTAATTTATCGAATGATCCTATTTCCGAGGTTGTACTAATGGATCGCTTGGCGATTACTCGTCAGAGCTCTACCGGTCACAAAGTTATTGTTGGCTTGAAGGGAGGGAGAGGACTTGTGTGAAATTTTAAAAACAAATTATTCATTGATTCTATAAGGCCGTTTAAGTACAATAAACATACCCCACAGGAAATAATGAAACACTTTCATTGTTAACACGGTTTCTAGAACTATGCTACATGGAGGTAGTGGGTGAAATAAATGTCCATTTCTGTCCGTAATTAGAATACTGCTTGATCAAAAACGCACTATGATGTGATTATGTCGATGATGTGACGAGGTCGCACTAATTGCCTTACTTCCAGTCGTGTGCATCCGCGATCAAGAACAATGGTAGAGAAACGCCCTAAGCCTGAGATTACCGATGAGTTGGAATGAATCATTGGGGAATGAAAGCCTAATCAACGGCACCGACATGGATGGTTCAATATACCCGACTGAAGGACGCTGGGAGAGTACGCCACGATATTTCAAGCGGAAATCCTAGCTATAAAGATCTGCGCAGAAGAGATCCTGAACAGGGGACTCAAGTGTAAGCGGATCCCCATATTCTCGGGCAGCCTGGCCGCCTTAAAGGCCATCGCAGCCTTTAGTTTTAGATCTAAGCTGGCTTGGGAACGCCTTCATGCGCTAAAACAGCTCGGCGCCCCCCCGTAATAGGCTCTCCCTCATCTGGGTGCTGGCTCATAGGGGGCAAGAGGGCAATGAAGAGGCTGACCGCCTTGTGAAAAGGGGTACAGAGCCCCTACCCATCGGGCCTGAACCACACGTGGGTATGACGAAGAGTCACTTGAACCGTCTGGTCGCTCGATGGGAGAGACAGGAAAACAGCGCGCATTGGCATCGCCAGCCACGATTAAGACAAGCGAAAAGGCTTGCTATGCCTTCCTGTCAAAGGGTGAAGACGATGTTGACACTCTCCAGACAGGATCTGAGAGTTCTGATAAGTTTCCTCACGGGGCACTGCCCACTCAGATATGACCTCAACAAGATGGGCCTCTCAGAGGCGGTGGAATGCAGACTTTGCGGCGAGGAGGGCGAGACGGCAGAGCATATCCTATGTGAATGCCCTGCCCTGGCAGCTAAACGTTTCCCCAACCATACTGGATTCTGCGGTGAAGGACGTACTCCGCTTTCTAAAGGGGAGGGGTATGCACAACGCCTTTTACTAAGAAAGGGTTAGTGTCACAATAGGCCCATATGTGGCCGCAGTGACAAAGAGCCTTGTCCCACATGCTCCCGGGAGAAAAAAAACTGAAGGACTGCGGGAAGGCATAGATTGAAAGTACCTCTGCATCGATAGCCTCTACCAGACCTTGAAATCACACGATGTGTGATTGTCTATAGAGTTGTTTGTGTTTCTGAGGGTAGTATCGTGGCTGGAGCAATGAATTAAAATTGCATCTATTCACTGACGGGTCCCATAATTCCCTGGCAAGAGGTTCTCATAGCTCACGGAATCATTAGGTTACACAAATGTGTTTGTTCGACGCAAAGCGAATTTCTGTACCTGCTCTGAATGACCTCCTAATGGCAAAGTCAATATTTTCGCAACCACCTACGTCCATAGCCCTTTTTTTACCCATAGAAATTCCACCTTTCGAGTTAATTCCAATTGACGACGGATTTCCCCTTCGTCTGGACATTCACATCGTTTTCCCACTTCTCAATTTCAGGCTCCTTTCCACAACAGACAGCTCCTCCCAAACTCACTCACCTACGAGCTCTCACGAAAGTCACTTCTCTCCTTCGGATGTCGTTTCCCGCGCCTTTTCGCGCGTTCTTGTGTCGCCCCTGTACACGAACTCAGCTCAATTGTAACTCTACTCAGTTCTTTGCTCACATAATACAGTCCTCCTCAGGCCGCAGGTTTTTCTATTTCGATCTTCAACTCTCCCTGTCGTGCGCCCGACAGTGTTCATTCTCCATGTTAAGTCAATGGCTGAATTCTTAAAAATTATTTATCGTGTCAGGGCTCGTCTTTGACGTAGATTCTTTTGCTAGGCTCCAGGAGTACATCATTCGCAATTCTCTCCCTCGTGCCACTCAAGGCGATACCCCTTTACTTCATTCAGAGCTTACGCCGCCGCTTCCAAAACCCAAATTTTACCCTCCACCGTCGAAATGCCGCGCCGAGTTAAGTCTCCGTGAAAGGGACCGAAGGTGGCATCGTTTGCGTGTTTTGATAAGGTCAGACGCGTGCTAGATGTGGCCTTTTCAAAATCTCAGTGTCAAAGGGTTACGGCTGTCCGACGGCCTTCCGTTATTTATCCGACGTCGGCTTTGTCCTCGGAGCCCGTCATTTTCTATTCTGTAACTCGACAGTGAATGCGTTTCATCATTCCTTCTCTGTGAGTGTCGTTTTCGAAGTTCGTTCCCACTCGTCTCGACGTATTGACTTTTATTTGATGCGCTGTACGTAGCCAGGGGAGGCGCTCGAGAGAAAGTTGGTCGCGGGAGGAGGCGATTCCCTAAAAAATTCAATACTATTTTGTTCAATATTCATACTTACCAGTGGAAAGGTGAAAGTGGCCACAGGCTTTCCCAAAATGTGTCAACGATTGCTCTTCAATTCTTTAAATTACTAAGCGGAAACGGAAACTAACGTCAGGTATACAATATATCAATCATATCGTTATTCGTACTCACTTCCCGAGCCATTTATTTTTAAATTTCGATAGTTCATACATTTTTTACGGCATTTTCTCGCTCCAATTGATCCTCAAAAACAAGGTCGTGGTACGTGGCAGTAGCTCAATGATATGCGGACCTTGAAACGCAATGTCTACGTAGATCGTACTGTACGCAATGCTGAGGAAGTTGTGCGTCAGTCCGAAAAATACTGTTTGGGTACGAAACCGGCTGAACCAAATCAGCTCAAACTTGAACCCACTAGGTCATCATCGAACGCCGAAATAAGGGCATGAGCAAAGTCCACACAATATTAACCATAGTTATCACAGTGATCAAAACATCAAATATTTTTTCCTCAAAAATGGCCGCAACGATTTTGATTAAATTGTTTACATGGACAGCTTCTAATGAGACGACAATACCATGAAATTCCCAATTGTGGGAAAATGACGAGAGGAACGCTTTAATTACCAAATATTTCGACGAAAATCGATTGTGTGTTAACTGTGGAAAAAAAGTGCAAAAGGCGCATCCTGATGAATGTGTTTGTTAGGTTATGGAAGTATTACCAAAGTTAACGTACCTGTAAAGACATCATCATCTGGCCCTTAAGTCAGTACACGAGTCAGTCAGTTGGTGGTGGTCTTTATATAGGAGGAGGAAGGTAAAAGGGATGGTGGAGCGTCGCCGGGAGGGGGGAGTAAGGCCATGTACCTCTGGGGAAACCCACTAGAGGCGAATGGAACAGCTGGAATGTTCTGTCAATTGTGGATTCTAAGCCTTTTTCGTATAGAGTGGTCTGTAAATCCGTCAATTGATTGTTTTAGTTTGTGTAGTGTTTTGAGTGGTGTAAATATGGCGTCGCATATTGTGTTAATTTGTTCATTTATGATCTGTCCATTGAAGTTTTTTTGTTATTAATTTCCATGTTTTCTAACACGTTCAGTTTTCGTCCTTCGTATTGTTCATGTAGTAAGATGGCGCAGTCCTGTATTTCTGTAGGTTTGTGTCCAGTTGTCTTAAGGATGTTGGCAAAGTTTGAGTCGTCTCTGTTTCTACTGAGAGATTTAATGTGTTCTGAATATCTGGTTCGTATTTTTCGTCCGGTCTGTCCTATGTATGTGTTTAACAGAAGTACAGGTTATTTTATACGCTCCACTTTGGTCGAGTGGGTCTGTCTTTTTCAGTCTTTGCAGTTAGTTTGGTTCTGAGTGTGTTGTTCGTACGTAGTGCGATTTGTATGCCTTCCTTACAGAGGATGTTAGTTATTCCGTATGTTTTGGTCGTGCGTACGTAAATGTGCAGCGTCTTGTTAAAGAGTGTGTACTTTGTGTTTTTGAGTCATATTGTCATAATAGTTTGTTTATTGTTTGTTTGGTGTAACCGTTATTTTCTGCGATGGTATCAAGTTCTTTTTTGTAATTTTGTTCTGATAGTGGGATAGTTTTTAGTCTCCGTATCATGTATCTAAAAGCACTTAGTTTGCTGGGTAGTTTGATGTAAAGTACGGTCGTGTATGTTGTAGCAGTAGGTTTTCTAAAAACGTACACCAAACAGGTACATTAACTTTAGTAATTTGCCTACTGGCGGACTTAACCCAATTGCTGTGAAAGTATTCGTCCTAAAATCAACTCCAGTTTTTGAATTCAGAAAATAGAGACCTAAGAAATGATTAGGTAATCAATTTAAAACTAGGTTACCCTGTTACTTTAATCTGTAGCTTTAACAAGACCCAAGTTCATCTGAAATAGCGTCATTCTGATGAACTGCTTTTCTCTATCGGACCAAGCGTCGTTATGACGACGACGACGCAATTCACGATAACAATTTGACAAATTAGCCCCTTCCTCTATCAACATCTAGGGAAATCACGAAGCTCATTTGCTTTTTAGCCCCGTTTCTCTTCAAAGTTGGTTCCGTACGGGCAATAATGAAATCGTCGGTTCGGCGGGATCAGTGGTTTTCATCCGGCAACTCTCAACCGACGACTCTCCAATTCAAACATCCCCCGTTCGAACGGTTACGATTGTTGATTTATAATTAAGGACCTTCATCGCCGTCATTAGCCTGACGTACGTTTCTCTCTTTGGGATCAGTTTGAATTCCGCTTTTGCGAGCAAAGCCTGGCGGTTATTAGTGGCGCACTCATCTGTGGACTTCAAAGTTGAAAAGGTAATTCAAACGAACGGCAACGGTGAAATTTCTTCGTTGTAATCATCTTATTTGTATTCCCTCGAAACAGAGAGAGATTTCGTTATTGTTGGGCTTTGTGGAGATCATGAATGACATTTGAAGGCCATAACGACAATTCAACTATTGCGTCTTTAGTGTAGTAGTCCTTTAAGCGCAGTATCAGATGCCCTTAACGTCTCCGACGTGCTGACATTTGTTCGATCATGGGAATTGTACTCACAGTCTTGGCCAGTCTTGTCTTCTTCGACTGATAGTTTACCTTTGTATATCCACACACGATTAGCTTTCTATTGCCAGCTCACGTGCTTCCTTAACGTAAACAAATTTGAATTCTCTTATTAATTTTTGGACTGATTAATAGGAGAGGACTCAGTTCTGAGTACCTTAACGACGCATTTTCTTTTGGGCAATCGCAGCGACTTTCTGTCCTTAATCGTGCTCAAGCGTCAGTTGCTATACTTTCCAAACTTACTTTTTTACTTAACTCTACGTACTTTACGAGCATCGTCAAACGCTCATCGTATAAATACTTGATGGAAGTACCACCTCAATTTTTCTAGAGATTCTAGTACCATTTGTGCAGAGTTCGTAAGCAAAATATGCGGGCGCTGTACCTTCGTTCAACGCATTGATTGATCCACAATGTTAACGCCGTTTTTGATAAAATTGTAATACCGATAAATTAATATAAGACAAATCTCCTTTTTTGAGTTAACTTGGCTTATATCTCCGTTCAACATATATATACAGAAATAATTACATGAAAACAAAATGTGGGCATGGAATGCTAGAAGACTGATAAGATTGATGAAATCCAGTGCCATAGTTATCCCAGAATTCACGGAAATGTTCGAAAAAACGTTATTTTCGACGCATTTTGATTTTTATCTCTGTTCAATGGACTGTCAGAGGAACATTCATTGAGAACAATATATAGGTATTGACTATTCGAAAACATCTTGAGAGTTCGGTGAAAATCGTTGAAGCCGTTTTGCCAAAAAGCGTAAAAAGACCTATTTTTGCTTCATAGGCCCATATCTCTGTTCGCCGTGTTTTCATGGAGATATGTATACGGAAGAAAAGTTTCGTACCAACTTGTTGAAGCTAATTTGAAAGTTTAATCGAAATCTATATTGCTGTTTTCGAGAAAAACTGCGCTATAATCGATATTCGTCGAAATTTTCGGTAGTTTATTTTACTACTGCCGTCATTTCCCCGCTAATGAGAGTTTTATGGTATTGTCGTGCCGTTTGGAGCTGCCTATAATGTTAATGCAAAAGGGGAGATCCCAAAAGAAACACCTTTCCTTCGTGCTACATCAATAGGTTTATTAAACCAGGCGAATGAAAGAAAATAAAAGTAATTGCTCCTGCGTGAAATTATGAATATAAAATAAAACGTTCTAACGAACCCGAAATGGAAAGGTTATGTATCCTTGAAGATCTTCATACAATGTTGACAGAAATGACGAACGGTGTAGGGATTAAAAATGTTGAATTCTTCCTGCCGCTATGTCTAGTCAGGGGTATGGATGCATGAAACACATCACTACAGTAAAAGATGGGAAAACGAAGTTAGTGAGCGGGATAATGATGACCTGAGAAAACGAACGACGAGGCGTAAACGAGAGCTATAGATGATTAAAAAATATCTGGTGCGTTGCAACACACAACTTTCTTTAGCTCAACGTCTAAATCAACGACTTTCTACATGGCTTTGTCTACTTAATCAATTCATTTTACCACTCATTTCATTTGAACTTGGTCAAACAACACTTCACAGCAGCAGGAAGAGGTAGCGCTTACAGTTCCGGAATTTATTGTGCTGCTCGTACTCGTACATTATTGAACAATTGGTACACAGATAATTAATGAGGCTGTAAACACGATTTTTTGAAGAAGGATAGTAATTACGTTTGCATAGTTATTGGGTAAAAACGTGTAGAACTGGTAGTAAGCGAAACGGCAGTAGTTGAAATTCAGGAATTTCTGGAGTGAGCCCCATGTATCTCATGAGCGTTTTTAAACACTCACCCTTTAGGTATTGGATTGGACAACGATCCCAATTTTTAAAACATTCTACTAACATTCCAGCGGAGTTTATAAGGAAAAAAACCGCGCTAAAAACGCTTTTCGTCGAAAATTTTGATAATTTATTGTGCTGCTCTCGTCATTTTCCCCCAAATGATAATTTTATGGTATAGTTGCCATGTTCAGAGCTACCAATATAAAAAATTGAATCAAAATCGTTTCGAGCCATTTTTGAGAAAAAAAAATTTGGTGTTTTGATCACTATGATAACTATAGTTAAATCTCGGTGGATTTTGCTCATACCCTTATTTTGGCGTCCCATGGTAACCTGCGGGCTAGATATCATGTTTCAGCAGATTTGGTACGGTTGTCTTCTCCAAAAATCGTTTCCAGACACACAGACCATTTTTCCTAATAGTGTTTTTCGGACTCAGGAGGGTCTGAAACGTAAAGATCTGAAGAAAACTCAAAATTTTTCTTCAGTTGATTACTTAACTTTCCTTTCTACTTTGCCTTCCTTTCTACTAGAACCAAGGAAAGTAAAAAGATTACTGGCAGAGATACGAAGACGGAAGTTATCCTTCCCCTTACTTTTCCTGGTTTACCTGCACACTGTGGTCTTGTGAAGTCACGTTTTTGTCATGGATTTGTTGTTTGTTGTGAACGAGCGAAGGCGGCAGTTGAGACGAACAAACGAAACAAAGAAATAAATGGAGTAATCTTCCAATTATGAACACGAAAAATTCAATAAGAACTATACCCCCTCAGAACATAAGAGCCATATTCAAGAAAAAAGTTTAGTGTTTTGCTCACTATGATAACTATAATTAGTTTTGGGCGTATTTGGGCCACAAACTCATATTGGCGTCCCAAACGACCTGCAAGTTGAATATGGAATTTGGGCTGATTCGTTCGTGCAGTTCTCAAGCAATCACGCTCATCGACATCTAATCACCGAACTGCCTCATGGATGTTGAAGGAGAACGAAATTTAGGTATTGATTACCAGATGATAATGTGAAAGTAAACGAAATTGTTTGAGCCGTTTTCGAGGAAAATGAAACACTTTCGTTATTGGTACAGTTTTGTACCTATTACAGACTCAAAATAGTGACAAGAGAGAACAGAGAAGAGCAACGTGTCCTGTTGATTGATGATATGAACGTTGTTATGACTTAGTTTTCCCTCAGGGCCTCTTGGAAGTGGGGTATCGGCTGATGCCATCTCGTGTGTGTGGACCCGAAGCACCTTTTTTTCGTTTTTGGTGGCTCTCCGTAATCAAATCTCGCGCTCCTCGTCCAGTCGCCGCTTATCTCCTCATTTCCGTCAGAGCGCCGTGTGCGGTGCAACCGGTTTCGATAAATCAGCTCGTAGGCAATTTAACGTTAGGTCGTATTTTTTTGTTCAAGTCTTATCGTAATTTGTCAATTCCATCGAACCCCGGAGCTGCGTGTGTGCGTCCCGCGTTGCAAAAAAAAAGCGTTATAATGCATAGCGTTTATCACAATACTGAAAACATAAAATGTGGGTCGGCGGAGACTACACGTCCGTCTTGCTATTCACCGTGCTTCCCTGAACGCGACTCAAGCGAAACTTCTGATTGACTAACTCAATGATCGGCTAAGTGCGGATCCTTTGGCTCCTTAACGCCCTAAATATCTACGGTAGACGCAATAATGTATTCATTCAGAAAGAAACTTCGTAAGAAAAAATATCTGGTGCGTAGCAACACTAACTTTCCACAACCCCCCTAAATACGAACATAAACGGGCGCTATATCTTCGTTCAACGCATTTCTCCCGGCATATTTATGGAGAACGAAATGTAGGCATTAGTTACTTGAGAGCACTGTGTAAGTTTGATCAAAATCATCTGAGCCGTTTTTGAGCAAACTGGAAAACCGATAAATTATAATTCGAGAAATCTCGTTTTCCGAGCTATCATGGCTCATATCTCCGTTCAACTCGTAGACACAGAAATTATCACGAAATACAAAATGTGGTTGCTATAAGACACTCCGTGAGTTTAATCGAGTACAGTGAAGCAGTCACTATGGACGTTATGAAAATGATCAAAAAATCGTTATTTCCGACTCGATGGAACGTTAGAGGAACATTTATTGAGAACAATAGGTATTAACGATTTGAAAACATCCTGGGGGTTTGGGAAAAAATCGTGGGAGATATTTTGCCAAAAAACCTATTTTTACTTTCCGCTACCCGAAGGGAAGGAAAGTATAGTAATCGGCCCAAAAAAAAAAATTTGGGTTTTCTTCATATCTTTACGTTTCAGACCCTACCGAGTCTAAAAAACCTAATTTCGGCGCGTGGTCCGTGTGTATGTGTGTGTGTATGTGTGTGTGTGTGTGTGTCTGTAGTTCGATTTGCGGGAGAACGGCTGATCCGATTGAGCTGGTTCTTTTTTTGTTTTGTTCGTTATTTTTTGTAGACACCAAAATAAGGTTATGGACGATTTCGCCCCATGGGAAGGGGGGGGGGGGGACGAAAAAGAACCACAAACTAGGGCCTTTTGAATTTTTCTCGAAAACGGCTCTAAGGATTTTGATTAAACTTTCAAATTATCTTCTACTGATCAATACCCAACTTTTCTTCTCTATACATATCTCCATGAAAATACGGTGAACGGAGATATAGGCCCATGAAGCTAAAATAGGTTTTTTACGCTTTTTGGCAAAACGGCTCCAACGATTATCACCAAACTTTCAAGATGTATCCGAATAGTTAATACCTACATATTATTCTCAATAAATGTTCCTCTGACAGTCCATTGAACAGAGATAAAAATCAAAATGTGCCGAAAATAACGTTTTTTCGAACATTTCCGTAAATTCCAGGGAAACTTCTTCACCAGATGTGATAAATTCTAATGGAGTGTCTTTCAGTCACCCATACCAACATTTCGTTCTCCATAATTATTTCTGTATTTATATGCTGAACGGAGATATAAGCCAAGTTAACTCAAGAAAGGAGATTTGTCGAATATTAATTTATCGGTATTCCAATTTTCTCAAAAACGGCTCTAACGATTTCGATCAAACTTTCGGAGTACTCTCAGCTAACTAGTTTCTACATTCTGTTCTCTAGAAATGTTCCTGTAAAAATGCGTTGAACGAAGATATAGCGCCCGCCTATGTAGGTGGTGTTCGAAATTACGGGGGTGGCGGAAAGTTGTGTGTTGCTACGCACCAGATATTTACTTATAAAGCCCATAACTCCGTTCATGGTGATATTCATGAAGAAGAAAAGTTGGGTACTGGCTAGTGGAAGAGGATTTGAAACATTAATCAAAATTCATTGCCATTTCCGAGAAAAACGCGAAAGTCCTCATTTTTGGTACATTTTCGTCTTCCACCACCTTTTCTTGTCGATTGAAATCGCCCATAACCATCATTTTCGCGTCTACTAAAAAAATCACAAACTAAATTTATAAAAAACGAGCTCAATTGGTTCAGCTGTTCTCCCTAAAATTGAACTACCGACGCACACACAAACGGACCTTGCGCGGAAAACGGGTTGTTTGGATTTTGTGGGCCTTTAAACGTGATGATCTGAAAAATACTCAGTTTTTTAAAAATATTCACAAGGGGGTATCAGTATGGGTGAACTGGTTGCGGGGAGCGACAGCAGAGAGCAAGTGAGTAGCCTGAGAGCTGAGAGTTGGTGTCTAAGGAGAAGTGGTAAACCGATTGGTGGGAAGTGGATATTTTGGAAAGTCCAAAAGGAAAAATCCTAAAGGTAACGTACTTGTTAGGGGAGTCCGTCTCCTCTGGCTGGTGAGTTACTGGGGGCAAGCACTTTCGATGTAAAGACAACATCGTCTGGCCGTTAAGTCAGTACTGAAGTTAGTTAGTTGGTCGTGGTCGAAGAGAAAGACGTACGGGATGGTGGAGCGTCGAGAAGAGAGGTGGGAGAGGAAGGAGGTTATGTACCTCTGGGGAAACTCACTAGAGGTGAATCGAACGTCTTGAATGGTCCGTCAATTGTGGGTTTCAAGTCTTTTTTGTGTAGGGTGGTCTGTGAATCCGTGTTGTGTTGATTTGTTCATTTATGATCTGTCCATTGAAGTTTTTTTGTTTATAAATTTCCTTGTTTTTTAATATGTTCAGTTTTCGTCCTTTGTATTGTTCATGTCCAGTTTTCTTGATGTGGTTGGCAAAGTTTGAATCGTCTTTGTTCCTACTAAGAGATTTAATGTGTTCTGAATATCTGGTTCGTATTTTTCGTCCGTCTGTCCTATGTATGTGTTTTACAGAAGTACAGGTTATTTTATATGCTACACTTTGGTCGAGTGAGTCTGTCTTTTCAGTCTTTGCAGTTAGTATGGTTCTAAGCATATTATCCGTACGTAGTGCGATTTGTATGCCTTCCTTTCGGAGGATGTCAGTTATTCCGCACGTGTTTGGTCCTGCGTACGTAAGTATGCAGCGTCTTGTCAAAGTCTGCGTATTTTGTGTTTTTGAGTCATCTGTTGTGGAGTCATATTGTCTTAATAATTTTTTTATTGTTTTTTTGGAGTAACCGTTATTTTCTGCAATGGTATTGATGGTATCAAGTTCTTTTTTGTAATTTTGTTCGGATAGTGGGATAGCTAGCAATTTGCTTACTGGCAGACATAACACAATTGCTTTAAGGAAAAATCTGTTGTCGGATTCGGAAATAACGTTGATAAACTTGTGCCGCTTGTTGGCAAGAGAAGCGGACTGAACAGGCAGTTCGGGCTTTCCATCAGTTACCATCAAAGGCTTCAAGTGAACTGGGAGCTGAACCAATGGCCAGGAAATGCGCAGTGGCCAAGCGTGTTGGGGCGCGAGGCCAGGTGGGGGTAGAGCCAGCGGACTCTGGTTCGATCCCCGACTAGGCTCCCCCCTCCACCAAGCCCAGGGGGGTGAGGCAATGGGTACCGGCGGCGGCTGGGACACTAAGCGGGCCCCCTACGGGCTTGCTGGGGAGTTAGGACATGGGCCCAATGTGTGCCACGGCGAAATGCCATTGGTCCTGCAGCTCTGGCGGAGTTGTATGGCCCGCAGCTGCCTCCCTGGTATGAGTGAGTACGGGAATGCCCGACACAAAGGTTGTTACCTCCAAGCAATTGAGCACTAGCGCTTCATTTATTATAAATAAAAATAAACTTTGTAGAAAGTTCCCACGTAAAGAATTTATTTTGATGTTTATACAAGAAACAAAATGTTCCTTTGGTAGCAAGTGTTTCTCCATTCGCTTTTTTTTTTCAATAACGACATTCGCGGAAAGTCTCCAGTTTTTTAATGTAGTTCGACGAAAGCAAAACTCACTAACTGAGTTAAGGTCGTGGAACAAACTCGTACCTCAGTCGCCCAACTTGATACTTAAGTCTTAGTTTCCCCTCCGTTCCGAATTAAAAAGTTATTGGGCGGACTGAACCTTATCATCGCGTTATTGACTTTCCGTGACGAGACCCCGACCGACCTTTCTCATTTATTGAAGTTGCTGTATCTTCGTTGTGTGTTTGTTTTTCTGATTGAAGTTGAACTATTCGTAAGCTCGGACTCGCTCGTGTTTGCTATGATGCGCGGTTCTAGAGTCTTAAGTCAACACTTCGTAAAACAGTTTCGTACAGTTAATACTGAAGCCTGTACCGGCCTCATTGCTCCTTAACCAACTCGTTGTTCGTTAATTTTGAATGAATTTATCTTCTTCGATCGTTGTTTGGTACGTGATAACCGATTGACGAGAACGTTATGTTCTGCAAGGGCGTCTAGTTAGATTTGCCGAGATGAGGCGGTACAAAACTCTTAATAGGTCGTGCTCTGGAGGAATCTATTTTTGAAGGTCTGACAGATGAAGAGTGAAACCTCGTTAGGTTGACAGCTTTTCTGCTCCCTCTTCTCCACGGAAAGGGGTAGCGCGAGCGTTAAATCAAGGCAGGCTCAAGGGATTAGGGGACACGAGGGCCGGTTAAGATGGGAAGAGATGAATATTACCTTTGATAGGGTCGACGTTTGTGATGGGAACGTACCTTCCTTTTAGTGACTCCCCTTCACCTGCTAGTTAAATCGTCGGCGAGGCACTTCACACCCGTGTTATTTCAGATGGTTCCTAATGAGCCATCGCGCCTCGTCTTCCCTCCCCTTTTTCTTGAAGAGAAGACGCACCAGGGTCCGACCTCTGGAATACTGATTCGGCGCCCGCCCGCGTTTCACGCTCATTCCTTCAAAAAATGCCGTATTATACGTTAAGGCCTGCTTGTGTATGTCGGGCGTGGACGACCGGGCTCCCTTCCCTCCATTTTAAATTAAACATGATAAGTTGGGACGGGCTCTTGAAACGTCCAGTCTCTTCGAAACGCCAACGTCATCGAGGTTTCAAAAACGTGCCTTGTTACAACTAAGTAAAGAAACAAGGAAATAAATTTAAAGGTAGATGGAGAGCGTTTTCAAACGCCGAGACGAGGTCGGAATCTTTAAGAGTCTTCGTTCTTTCTTGAAAAGCCCTTCTCTTCCTGTGGAAGACCATCGTAATTCCGGCGACTGCTCTAGCCCAAATCCAATCAACTCGAGTTCAAATCGTCAAATGCCGAGAGCCCTGGCTTTAAACGACCAATTGAAACTGGAATGGGGTCTCCATTGGCAGCTACACGTTGATAGAAAGATCATTATACAGTTCGGTAACTACCAGCGGTACCTTCGGCCATGTTCTTAATTCATTTCAATAATTGGAGTACTCAATATCTTTTTAATCTCTCTTCTTACATGTTTTCGGAATGTTTTAAGACTCGTGTTACAATAGAATTCTGAAAGAAAATCAAAGTGGTAATACATTTGCCGCATATACCACATCACTCAATAATTCCTAGGACTAACTAATAAAACAACCACGATCAGGCAAAATTCGGTTATATTCGTCCTTCTAGAGAGATAATTTGATCCCAACGCTTCGATTCGATGCCTTTTTCTGTAAAATGATTAGTCCTTGGCCTTTAAATGCGCCTCAGTTTCTCCAACAATCTCATTGATTAAATCTCCTTCCTGGAGCATACTTTTGAAATCTGAAAACAGGCAGTAGCGCTTCAAGCTACAATGCTTCGGTACAATCGTTGTTGGTGTTCGGCGTGGTTGTCTGGGGGTTCCACGTTCGAATCCAAGTTGAACCTTCTGAAACGAACGCAGAAATGCCTAATTAAAATTTTGCCGAAGAAACCGATTAGATTCCCCTAATCCCTGCTCTTCAAATAATTTGAAGTGTATAGACAGTTCTGTTCAGGTAGGATTCAGAGTAATATGAATGCTACCAGGGCTGCAGACAGAGTCACCCTGCTCTCTCCAAAGTTGAATGAAGCGTTAGGTCGAAGACTGTATCTGTTTGCAAGGTATCTCGGTTCAATTCTCCTCCAATCACTCTCACGGAAAAGCAAGTTCCACTATTGGTCTTCAAAAACAAGTTAAATAAATATTTTATTTCTCAGCTCTAAAAATAATTGTTCCTTCTTGTTCTGTGCAACTCTTCTCTTCGAACCACCGCGTTTGTTAAAACGGTTCACGTGTTTTTGTGAACAGGATTGAGTGTACGCTACTAAAGCCACACCCGGATCAACGCGGAAGGCCGAAATAACACGCAACATCGGTCGAACTAATCATTAACAATTTATTGGACCATAGTGATCAAAGGGACAAATGTTGACCACTCCGGGCCTTACGGAGTGGGGATAAATGTTGACCCGCCAAAGAAATAAAAACCGAGAAACTGGCGAATCTTCTTCAGATCTTTAGGATCCAACGACTTTTAAACCTTGAATCACTCTTTGAAAAAAGAGAAAGTGCGTGTTTGTGCGCATCTGCGTGCGCGGACTCGACTGAAAAAACCGCTGAACGAAATCCGCTCAAATTTTATATTTATCCTGTAGATCATCGTAGAGCGAAAAGTGAGCAAAACGCCACATCCATTTTGTTACTTTTGGTTTATTATTCAGAATGAATAATAACCCTATGTTTTCGGTCACGAAAAATTTTTTACAACCCCCCCTCAAAATTTGATACTTAACGTTTCAAGACATGGAGATTCCAAATATGCAATGTCCGTCCCACGTCCGCCGTCCGGGCCATTTCGTGCCTTTAACGTGGTCTAAAAAATTCGTTCTTTCGCCCAAAAATCCGATTTGGTATCTAATTGTGCCCACCATCTCGGCAATCCGATCGGATGAAGCCCGTGGTTGTAATGGGCAAAAAACGGTTCAAAAAATCAACAAATCGCGGTACAATGCGGGAGCTACAGCGTTCCGTCGTTTGAACTCCCTCCCGCCCCGCCCGTCTCATTAAAAAAGCAACCACTCTCGAGGCGAGAGAGCGCAGCCTCCCGCACGCTTCCCTCCCACTCAACTCCCCTTTCGCTTCGAGCGCCCCGTTCCAATTTCCCCGACGTTTTGGTTTTAATACGATTCAATTTTTTTTAGATTCTTTCGTTTCATTCTCATTTTGGTTTTTTTCATAGATTTTTGGGTACATTTTGATATTAGTATTTAGCGTGCATGTTTTCATATTAAAATTCAGTTTTTTCTAGATACTTTCGTTTTTTTTGTTTATTTTAATATTACGATTCAGTTCTTTTCGACCTTTTTTTGGGTTTCATTTTGATATTTTTCGATGCTGAATCGAACAGGATGGGTCTCGGAGCATTAATGCTAGGTCAAGCTGATTATCCGAATAATAAACCGTTGTGTAATAATTTGCAGGGTTTTTTTTTAATGGACAGGTCTAAATAAACCATCGATATTTTGATGTTTTCAGCGGTGGGAAAATTGCGAGAGGAGCTCAATAAAATCGATTTCCCTATTTTAGCGTAGTTTTTTTCTTATAAATTTCAGTCATGTGACAGTTGCGGTTCACGGAAAAATCAGGATGAGATTTCTCCACGGTAGTTCATTAATGCTCATAAAATGACCGGCAGGAACCTCAGAAAATCCTGAACACAAACAAAAGGAGCTTTGCAACACACCACTTTCTTTAGCTCTACGTCAAATAACTTTCTACGTGGCTTTTTCCGCTTAATAAATTCATGTATCACTCAGTTCATTTGAACTTGGTCAAACAACACTTCACGGCAGCAGGAAGCGGTAGTGCTCACAGTTCCAGAATTTATTGTGCTGTTCGCACTCATTTCTGGACCATAATTGAACGATTGGCACACGGAGAATTGATGAGGCTGTAAACACGATTTTTTTTTCAAGAGGATCGTGAAGAGTTATCGAAGGGAAACGGTGGTAGTTGAAATTCCGGAATTTCTGGAGTGAGCCCCATGTATCTTATGAGCGTCTTCAAACGCTCACCTTAGAGGTATTAGATTGGACTACCGCACCAATTTTTTAAAAACATTTCAGCGGAGTTTATGAGGATAAAAACCGCGCTAAAACTGATTTTTTGGATAATTTATCGTGCTACTCTCGCCAACTTTCCACTGATAGGAATTTCATGGTATAATTGTCTTATTACTCGCTATCAATATAAAAAATGTAATAAAAATCGTTGGAGCCGTTTATGAGAAAAAAAATATTTCGTGTTTCGATAACGTGATAAGTATAGTTAACTATCGGTGGATTTTGCTCATACTCTTATTTTGGCGTCCCATGGCAACCTGCGGACTAGATATCAAGTTTGAGGTGATTTGGTACGGTCGTTTCTTCTAAAAAGCGTTCATAGACATACAGACCATTTTCCCGAATAGTGTTTTTCGGACTCAGCAGGGTCTGAAACGTAAAGATCCGAAGAGAACTCTAGATTTTTCTTCAGCCGATTACATAACTTTCCTGTCTACTTTGTGGAGCCAAGCAAAGTAAAAACACGTCGACTGTCCCACAATTACCTGCGCGTACGGTTCTTTGATGAATATCGTGATGTAAGCAGCCACAGCCCAATAAATTCCGGAAAAATATGTTTGAGTAAAGGCTAGAACTTGCGTGGTGCTGAAGGAAGGTGAGTGAAAGCTTTGTACAACTAAGGCGTGTGACAAATAAGGTATTCCCTCCTTTTTACTTTCCTTGGCTCTACAAAGTAGAAAGGAAAGTTATGTAATCGGCTGAAAAAAAAATTTTGAGTTTTCTTCAGATCTCTACGTTTCAGCCCCTCCTGAGTCCGAAAAACACTATTTGGGAAAATGTTCTGTGTGTATGTGTGTCTGTGAACGATTTTTAGATAAAACCACCGTACCAAATCAGCTGAAACTTAATGTCTAGCCTACAGGTTACCATGGCACGCCAAAATAGGGGTATGAACAAAATCCACCGAAATTTAACTATAGTTATCATAGTGATCAAAACCCCAAATATTTTTTTTCTCAAAAACGGCTCTAACGATTTTGATTAAATTTTTTATATTGATAGCTCTCAATAAGGCGATTATAGCATGAAATTCCCATTTGTGGGGAAATGACGCGAACAGCACAATAAATTATCAAAACTTTCGACGAAATCGATTTTAGCGCGGTTTATAGATAAAACCACCGTACCAAATCAGCTGAAACTTGATGTCTAGCCTACAGGTTACCATGGGACGCCAAAATAAGGGTACGGGCAAAATCCACCGAAAGTTAACTATAGTTATCATAGTGATCAAAACACCAAATTTTGTTTCTCATAAATGGCTCTTACGATTTTGATTAAATTTTTTATATTGATAGCTCTCAATGAGACAACTATACCATAAAATTCACATTTGTGGGTAAATGACGAGAGCAGCACAATAAATTATCAAAATTTTCGACCAAAAGCGTTTTTAGCGCAGTTTTTTCCGTATTAAGTCCGCTGGAATGTTAGTAGAATGCTAAAAAAAATTGGTATTGTAGTCCAATCCAATACCTGAAGGTTGGCTGTTTAAAAACGCTCATGAGATACATGGGGCTCACTCCAGAAATTCCTGAATTTCAACTACGCCCGTTTCGCTTACTACCAGTTCTAACAGTTACTACCCAATAACTCCACAAAAGTGATTACTATCCACTTCAAAAAATTCGTGTTCACAGCCTCATTAATTATCTGTGTACCAATTGCTCAATATGGGTCCTGCAATGAGTACGAGCAGCACAATAAAATCTGGAACTGTAAGCGCTACCGCTTCCTGCTGCCGTAAAGCGTTATTTTGACCAAGTTCAAATCAACTGAGTGATAAATGAATTGATTAAATCGAATTGGCCATGTACAACGTGAATTGACGTAGAGCTAAGGAAAGTTGTGTGTTGCAACGCACCAGATATTTCCTTATAAACTCCGCTGGGATGTTAGTAGAAAGTTAAAGAAAATTGGTATTGTAGTCCAATCCAATACCTGAAGTGTGAGTGTATAAAAACACTCATGAGGTACATGAGGCTCACTTCAGAAATTCCTGAATTTCAACTACCGCCGTTTCGCTTACTGCCAGTTCCAACAGTTATTTTACAATAACTCTGCAAAAGTGATTATTATCCCTCTAGAGCTAAGGAAAGTTGTGTGTTGCAACGCACCAGATATTTTCAAGATAGATGTTTGAAATTGATATTTCTGTAGGACCCGTGGAGAATAACGCCGAGTTAGTGAAATGAATGAAGGCAGCACGCTGCAATATAGTCGTGAGTGCCGTTTAAAAATGCATGCCTCCAGCTGTATGGGAGTTGGCATTAAAATGTATTTCTACATTCGTATGACAGACAGCGGGTCACAAAATGTCTTGGGAAATGTCTTTATACGTTGAAAGTCCTTAAATGAAATATTAAGTGACCTGAAGGTCCAGTCGCCGATCCGGTTGGTTGGACGAACGGCTCGCGAGCGTCTATAAGTCTTGGCGATCGCATTTCCCCCTAACGCCGATCCCATTTTCTCAACAATCCTTCAATTAACTTGAAAACGGCAGCGCCCTCGAGTTGGCAGCGTCAAAAGCTCCGTAGTTTGAGGGGTTTTCGAAACTTGGGATGGAATAATTAGCGGGATTATCGGATCCGGGGGGCCAAATTGGGCAAAGAAACTTCGACGACCTATTTTGGAAGTACGGAGTCTTGCGTCGGAGGAAGATGCCCGGAGCAATCGGTGAGAATTTAATTCGACAGACTCTCCTCAACCCGGAGAGAGTGACTCGATGTAACGTAATTAATTAACCCAACGAGCGGGTATTACTAAAACCACGCGATACAGATCGCATTCAAACCAAAAACACTCGACATCTCGCATGTTACGGCGATCTAGATGACTAGAAACTAAATTACGAACATAAATCATACTTTATCGGGTTTGAATCCGGAACTTGTTCGGTGAAACACACTAATCTTAATAACAAAAAGTTATCTCAATCAGCGACCGCGGTGCATCACCAAGAGACACTCCACTCAAAAAGAAGAGCTTCCTCTCGACGAGCGGGGAAATGGCGGAAAAAAAAAAAATCCTGGAATAAGAGCGTGAAAAACGGTCGCAAAAATCGCTAAGTTATGGAGTGGAATAGAGTTGGGAACCATCCAGACAATCACTTTAGGCAGTTGAAAAGTTCGTTGAAATATTGCTTTTATAAGGAGAAAAAAATGAGGAGAGAAAAAGATTTCCCTGAGGCTCGACAACTTTCGGCGCTAACGTCAAAGAGCATCTACTTCTACTGCTCCCAGCGACAATAGGGCGAGGAGTCACTCCAGTCACGGAGTTCATTCGACTTTTTTCATTTTCCTTTCCCTGGCTCTACGAAGTAGAAAGGAAAGTTATGTTATCAACTGAAAAAAAAAAATGTTTTTGAGTTCTCTTCGGATCTTTACATGTCAAAAACCCTGGTGAGTTCGAAAAACACGAAACACTGTTTAGGAAAATGGTCTGTGTGTGTGTGTGTGTCTGTGAACGCGATTGAGAGAAAACGACTGTATCAAATTTGCCGTGCAAATTCCAAAGCGCCATGTGCAAATTCATGGCTTGCCAAAAATCGTTAAAACAACACACTTTAACTACCACAACTTTTCTCAGCCTCACGCCAATCTCTTTTTCATTCAGTCCCTATCAATTATTTCAATGAACCAACTGAAATCGTGCTACTCTCGTCATTTTTACACTGATGGACATTTTACCACATTTTTATGCCATTTGAGGCAACCCATACGATAACGCGACTCCGCTTTCAACCTAAACATCCAGATTAAATTTAACACAAACGGTGGGTACAGCTTTCGTACAAGTACGTAACCACTAGGAACATTTTATGTCTTTTATTTTTGTTTTGTGCAATGATAACTACGTTTGATTGTGCTCGTTGATGGTTCCGATATAATGGCCGCGTCAATTGCAATTGACATCATCACTTAGTCACTGAGGTTATTAAAAGTGTGATATTACCAAGCGTTAGATTTTGTAACAGACGTTACCAAGCGTACACCTAACCCCAAACAAATATTTCGTGAGGCTTCTCCGTTACATCTCCCGCGTTACAATTTCGAGTTTACGTAGCAAAGTAAAGACGTAAAATGTCAAAAATATCTGGTTCGTACCAACCCACAACTTTCCTTACCTCTACGTCAGCTCACTTGTGTTCATGGCTTTTTCTACTTACTCAATTCATTTATCACTCAGTTCATGTGAACTTGGTCAAACACCACTTCACGGAGGCAGAAAGCGGTAGCACTTTCAGAATTTATTGTGCCGCTCGTACTCATTCCCGGACCATTATTGAGCAATCGGTACACAGAGAATTAATGAGAGTTCAAATACGATTTTTTTGGAAGAGGATAATAATCACTTCCGGAGTTATTGGATACAAATGTTAAGGTAGTAGGCGAAACGGCGGTTGTTAAAATTCCGGAATTTCTTGAGTGATCCCCGTATATCTTATAAGCGTTTTTAGACGCTCACCCCATAGGTGTTGGAATGGACTACCACACCAATTATTTTAAAGATTCCAGTAACATTTCAACGGGTCTTGTAAGGAATAAACCGCGATAAAATCGATTTTCGTCGAAAATTTCGGCAATCTGTTGTGCTCATTGTCATTTTCCCACAAATGGGAATTTTATGTATAGCCATTTTATCAAGAACTGTCCACATACACAAATTAATCGAAATCCGTTGAGCCGTTTTTGAGAAAAAAGATATTTGGTGGGCCTTTTCCTAAAAGGGTGTGGGCAAAATCCGCTCAAAACTAACTGTAGTTATCATAGTAATCAAAAAACAATTTATTTTTTCCCCCCTAAAATGGCTCTAATGATACTCATTAACTTTTTTATATAGACAGCTCCTAATAAAACGACAGTGCTATAAAATTCGTACCCGTGGGAAAATGACTAGAGCAGCACAATAAATGATGAAACTTTTCAACGATAATTGATTTTAGCGCAATTTTTTCCGTATAAACTCCGTTCAAATGTTACTAGGATCTTCAGAAAAATTCGGGTGGTACTCCTACCATGTATCTGTAGGATGAGGTTTTGATAACGCTTGAATTTCAACCATTTCTGATAGTTTTCCCCGGTAACTATGAAAAAACGTTTATTATTCTTTTTAAAAAAATCGTGTTTACGCTCTTATTAATTCCCTGCGCTCCGATCGCTCAATAATGGTCGGAGTATGAGTACAAGCAGCACAATAAATACCGGACTGTAAGCGCTACCGCTTTCTGCTGTCGTGAAGTGATGTTTCTAATGAACTGAGTGAAACATAAATTTAGTTAAAAAAGGCGTGAACACAAGAGAATTGACGTAGAGCCAAGGGTAGTTATGTGATGCGGTGCACATGATATTTTCGCTTGTACGAGCTTGTGCCATAGAAGATTGATAATGGCCGTACAACACAACCGGTTGATAGCTGTGGTGGAAGGGACGTGGGGGTGGGTGGAGGGGCTAACTGACGAACTACACGCGATTAGGCGTGGTCAAAGAGGTCGTACTAGACTACTAGGCGTTATTTGTCCCCACTCCTCAAATTGGGCCAAAACCCTCATTTCCGGTTTTGTAGCCCTCATTTCGCTACTACGGTATGGGTTTATGAGGCCAGATGGTTACTCATCTACTTGTGTATGAATTTGATTGATACACGGGACGAAATCGCTGAAACCCGTTTTGAGTGACAAAACGGATTTGAAAATTGTATAGTTCCACGTAGTTATATGAAATTGGTTTATTTTGACTTAATTGAATTACGATGTTTGATTTCTAAGAAGAAGAAGAAGAATTTCTTATTTGCAGTGGCCTAAGAATAGACAATACAAACGTCGGGAAACGGGCAATAGTTAAACTACATAGGCAAGTAATATGAACAGATGGTGGAGACAAGGCACCTCAATTAGCAAATATCATTGCAACACACAACTTTCCTTAGCTCTACAACAATTCACTTTGTACATGGCTAATTCTATTTAATCAATTCATTTATCACTCAGTTCCTTTGAACTTGGTCAAACAACACGTCACAGCAGCAGTGGTAGCGCCTAAAGTTCTAGAATTTATTGCGCTGCTCATACTCATTGCAGGACCATTATTGAGCAATTGGTAGACAGATAATTAATGAGGCTGTAAACGCAATTTTTTTAAAAAAGGATAGTAATCACTTTTGCAGAGTGATTGGAAAATAACTGTTAGAACTGGTAGTAAGCGTAACGGCAGTAGTTGAAATTCAGCAATTTCTGGAGTGAGCCCCATGTATCTCATGAGCGTTTTTAAACACTGACCCTTTAGGTATTCGATTGGACTACAATACCAATTTTTTTTAAACATTCTACTAACATTCCAGCGGAGTTTATAAGGAAAAAACTGCGCGAAAAACGCTTATGGTCGAAAATTTTGGTAATTTATTGTGCTGCTCTCGTCATTTTCCCACAAATGGGAATTTTATGGTATAATTGCTTTATTGAGAGCTATCAATATAAACAATTTAATCAAAATCGTTAGAGGTGTTTTTGAGAAAAAAAAATTTGGTGTTTTGATCACTATGATAACTATAGTTGACTTTCGGTGGATTTTGTTCAAACCTTTATTTTGGCGTGCCATGGTGACCTGCAGGCGAGATATCAAGTTTGAGCTGATTTGGTACGGTGGTTTTCTCTAAAAATCGTTCACTGACACACATACACACACAGACCATTTTCCCAAATAGTGTTTTTCGGACTCAGGGGGGTCTGAAACGTAAGATCTGAAGAGAACTCAAAATTTTTTTTTCAGCCGATTACATAACTTTCCTTTCTACTTCGTTGAGCCAAGGAAAGTAAAAAAGACATCACATAATGAAACCGCGACGCTACACCTCCCACACAATCCCAAATAACTCGCCAAGCGAATCCAGCTCTGCCTTAATGATATGAACTTTTATGACCTTAGTGAAAGACTTAATAGGCAGCTGTTGAATATTTTGGGGTAGGGCGTCATGCAGACGAGACCCTACTTGGATTGGGTCATTTTCACTTAGGCGAGTGAAAGGAATCACTAGGTTTCCACGGGAGCGGGTGTTATGCCGGTGGACATCGGAACCCACGGCAACGAGCGGTCAGATTCAAAACTGCCAAGACATATGCACTAGGCAATGTGAGAACGCCAAGGCGAGCAAACGAACCCCTACAACTCTCCCATGAGAGATTAGCCAAGTTTCTGAGGGCACGTTTTTGTTGTTAAATATGTCAATTGCATGGCTACTGTTTCCCAATGCAACAATACAATAAATTGCTCTGCTGGCAAAGCAATCAACCGAAGCTCTTCAACCTTCTAAGCATGAAAATAGAAGATGTAATTTAGGAGACAATGCCTCAACATGGGCTTTCCAGGAAAGTCGGTTATCCACAGTCAAACCCAGGAAATTAACTGTCTGGTCTAAACTTCTGTTGAGACCCACTACGAGGGTCTGGGAAGTAGTTTTGTTCAATTCCCACTTTTCCACTATCTCAGACTTATGTTGCATAGTGTACTAGATTTCTTCAAGGGAACAGCCTGATGCTAGGCAAGTGAAGTCGTTAGCAAACGGGAAAATGTTATTTGAATCGTCGAACTGGCTACAAGATGAAGAGGCAGGGGCCGAGGATGCCCTCCTGTTTGACACCACAGGGGATTCCAACCTCAGTAGAGGTAGTCCCATTGAAAGAAACAATCTGGGACCAACCCTCCAGATAGCTCTGTAGAAACAGAACCATGCGAGGGCCGACGCTATAGTGCTCCAATTTCCCGAGGAGCAGGTTGTGTGTCTCCAAGTCGAACGCCTTTGAGAGGTCAACAAGACTAAGAGAGGCACGCTGGTCATTCTCCAGAACCGAAAAGAGCCGAGAAATAAGAGAGCATGCCGCAGAACCAGTACTTCTCCCCCTGCCGAAACCAAACTGCCGGGGGTGGAGTAAATTGAGACACTCCAGATGTCCGCTCACCTTTGTACCACTGCTTGCTCAATTACCTTAACAAAAACGGGCAGTTTGGAGACTGGACGAAAGCCGTCATAATCCTTGGAGTTCCCCTTTTTTTAGAATAGGCGTTATAACGGATTTCTTCAAGCAATCAGGGAACTTGCCATCCTCAAAGCACCTATTAATAATAAAAGCCAACGGCTCAATAATGATACCAGCCACTGATTCCACAAAATTTGCCCAGAAAGTCTAAGGTTGGGACGTCTTACTGGAAGTATCTAATTTTCAAACCACTGCATTGTAAGCGTATGACAATCTTCTGATGGTTCGTTTATTTATGAGCGCTTTTTGTACGTAATTGTTCTTCAACTTCAACGACCCTCCAACAGTTCGCATTTCCTCAAGAAGAACGCGAGTTGTATTCTCGTTATGTCGTCAGTAAGTGCTATTCATCGATAGTCCAGTAACGAGCGGGTTGGACGGGAATAATTGAGGCAGTACAGTACGTGATGAGAGACAGAGGATTTCGTTTCGAATCCCAACGTGTCCCTCGGTCTGATCAAAAGGGATGTAGCGCGAAGATTACTCCCTCCTTTCCGAGGCTCTAACAAGGGTTGTGCTGATAGACAAGTATTGATTGCCCTCACTCTCGTAATTGCAGATTTTCCCTTCGACCTTGTTCCTTGTTCGTCAATACGAAGGACTTATCTTCATCCAGTTTCATATGACTTTCGTCACCGTCAAAAATGATCTTCGGCGAGAGTCGTAACGAGGTTCGTTACGGGGGACAATACTTGCGTGAGGCGTCAGCGTTAACACGCACCATTCTTTGGAAGATATTTTGTCATTTTTAACCTATTCCTCCGAAGGTAAACCAGGTCTATATGAGAGACCCCTTATGATCCGGCGTGTAGGTACATTTCCAATGAACCAAACGCGAGGCAAGTCACCAAAGGAAGCGAATGACATTACAAAACGGAAAAATAGTCGCAAAACGTTCAAATACAAATAAATATTAATAGTAAGCAAAACAAGTTCAACCATAAACAATTATTTATGAAATGATAACAAAACAGGATACTTTTCCGTTAGCCAGACAGTTCAGAGATGCTATTATCGCCGGGGCAATCATAATGCATGAGAAAGGCTGTAGGAACAGAACTATCAACATATTGGCTGATAGTCAAGCGTCCTGCAAGACGTCAAAACGTCAAAATTGGTGCGAGAGTGCAGGATGTGGCTTAAATCCTCAGCAAACGCGAATAGAGGTGGATTCTTGGGCATAAGGGGATCATTGGAAATGAGAGAGCGGACCATCTGGAAAGACGCGGTTCGTCTACAGTACTTATTCGGCCACCTCCCCATTGTGTGATTTCTTTAGCATTATTCAAAAGAACTGTGGGAGAATATGCCAAAGAATGCGTCAGACAGTCTAAAATGCTGCGGGAGCATGGCACTCCAAACGCTTTATCTCAGAGCAAACATGTGAGATGAGACAGAATCTTCTGAGGATGGAGAGGCAGATTGTTCAGATCATCACCGGGCACTGCAGAATGAACAAACACATGCATGTTATGGGTATAGTCGACACCCCTCGATGCAGGTGGTGTGGCACGGGTGAGGAGACTTCCCACGTCCTGGCTCAGTGCCGGAGACTTGAGAGAGCGACTTTTGGTCTTTGGTACCACTTCCTTAGGATGGATACCAACGAGGACTCTTTCAGGAATTACCTGGCTTTCTTCAGGAGGCTAGGCATTGACCCGTGAGACATTAGGACTGGCACAATAGGTCATCTGGCCGCGGTGCACACCCACACACACCCACCAGTGGGACAGTCAGAAGACTATACTGGTGTATACTGGTGGCTGGGTTCTTAGCCCTTATTTTCAGCATGGTGGATATCAATAAAAACTCCTGCAGGAATTACCATTCTTTAGGAGGCTAGGCATTGACCTGTGAGACATAAGGCACGATAGGTCGTTTGGCTGTGGTGCATATCCCACTTGTGGACAGTCAGAAAGCTATATATCCATCTTCATTTCGTTATTCTGATTCCATGTTTCATTCCTCGACATTGAACCTTATATATGGTCTTCTGACTGTCCCACTGGTGGGATGTGCACCGGAGAGGGGTGTCGACTATACCCATAACATACATGTGTTTGTTCATTATGCCCTGCCCGGTTATGATCCCAACAATCTGCCTCAAGTCCTTCCTCTCCATCCTCAGAAGGTTGTGTCTTATATCACTTGATTGCTCTGAGACGAAGCGTTTGGGGTGTCTGACTCCAGCAGCTTCCAGATTGTCTGATGCAGTCTTCTGGCGTGTTCTCCCACAGTCCTTTCTACTAGTGACAGAGAAATCCCACAATGAGGCGGTGGCCCAATAGGTACCAACGAACTGCGCCTGGCCAGATGATCCGCCCTATCATTTCCAATGATCCCCTATGCCAAGGAATCCAGTAAACATTAGCTCTATTCGCGTTTGCTAAGGAGTTAAGCCACATCCTGCACTCTCGCATCAGTTTGGACGTTGTGCAGTAGCTCATCAGCTCCTTGCACGGCCCTTGACTATCAGTGGATGTGTTGATAGCTCTGTTGCAGCCTTTCTCATGCATTAAGATTGCCCTGGCGATAATAGCATAAATCTCTGCTTGAAAACCCGTTGGAATGGGGCCTAGGTCAATGTGCGTCCCACTCCTTTCAGAGCCACTTATCCACACGCTGGTGCCTGTTCCCACTGGAGTTTTGGATCCTTCTGTGAAGAAGTTGATGCCATTGGAAGGCCGATACTAGCGACTCTCGCTGTTCCATGGACCTCCCAATCGCTGAACATTATTATTCCTTTCGAACTCATACATGGGCACCACGCGTCCGTGATCATGCTGAGCTCCTTGTAGGTCTCCAAGTCCCTGAATATAGCCAGGAGTCCACTAGTCGCCTGTGGCACCTTACCTGTACCGAGCTTGGGGCGTCTGTAAGCAACCTTCATCGCCTCTGCCTAGGGAAAAGGGATGTTGAACAGTCTCTCCATGGTGATGGTGGGTGTAGTCTTCATCACCCCCGCTGTAAGTACGCACCCCAGCCTTTGTACTTTGGCTAGGCTGCTGCCATTCGCTCCAATGGAAGCTCTATGCCACCACACAATCGATCCATATGAGATAATTGGTCTCACTATGGCTTCGTAGAACCAGCAGGCCATTCTGGGCCGCACATTCTCTGACAAGTTCACAGAGCCGTTGTCGCCTTCCTGGTTACGTATCTGGTGTGCTCTTTCCAGACTAGTTTCCGATCTAAAATCACACCCAGATACTTGACTTGCTCGCTGAGCTGAATTTTTTTGGCCCATCTCTAACTGCGGCCTCAGTCCTGACAGTGGCCTTAGCCTTGTGAACGGCACTATGACCGTTCTGGCTGGGTTGATGGATAACCCCATCTCCCCACACCACAGGCACACCATCCACAAGGCCCCATCAGGTCCGACAGCACGCTTCGCACCCTGCCCCGACATTGAACCTTTCTCTTGGGCAAAAAAACTGTATCCTCCGCACTTCCGGCTGAATCCTAATTTTTAGAACAAACCGTGAACGGAGATATTCGCCTACAAATCGAAAATATGTTTTTTTACGTTTTTTGGTAAAAAGACTTCAACGATTTTCACCAAACTCTCAGGATGTTTTCGAATAGTTAATACCCAAATATTGTTCTCAATAAATGTTCCTCTGTCATTCTATAGAATAGAGATACAAATGAAAATGTGTCCAAAATAATGGTTTTTCGTAAATTCCGTTGTAACTGCTTCACTAGATTCGATCTCACTGAGTGTGTTCTAGCCTCCCATACCCACATTTTGTTTTCCGTAATAATTTCTGTATATATCTGTTGACGAAGATATAGCGCCCATATATGTAGCAGGTCGTCGAATGTTTCATCTTAGAACACACACTGGTGCGTAACAACACACAACTTTCCACAACTATTTTCGTTCAACGTAATTATACGGAAACAAAATGTAGTTACCACTTAGTTGAGAGTACTCCGTAAGTATTGTCGACATCGTTAAAGCCGTGTGCAGAAACATCTTGTTGACAGTCCCATTAATTATTGATCCGGTGGTTTTTAAATTAACATCGGGGTGTCAGTATAAGCAGCTCAATGAATTCCAAAACTTCAAGCGCTACCAGTTGAACGTGAAGTCATGTTTTACAAGTTCACGTGAAGTGGGGGAAAGCCAGTAGATTAGTGGCAACAGCGATAAAAATTCTGGGGAAAGTTGTAAGTAGGATTGTCGGTCTTGTACGCATTTGAAACAATCGCCAGTTCCATAATGTTGAACATCCTAGGTTCATCTAGTTATTATTATCGTCGAGAGCGATACGATCCTGAGTTTGTGAACAAACACGAAGCCCTCTCCATCGAGTAATATTCCTGGAAGTTTGCCGAGGAATCGCTCGAAAGAGAAAGAAAAAACCAAGGGACAAATCGAAAGCGAACAAATGATAAAAATAGACGAGACGAAAGGGCGTTATTTTCCTTGTACACTTACAAGCCACCTTTTCCATTCTCGCCTAGAGACACGTCAAAGTTGAAGCGGTGCGTCTAAAAACAGCAACTACCAGCCGTAGACTGGCAATGATTGGAGCTTCGAGGGTCGAACGCGGAGGTTTATGATTTTTAAAACATTTTGAAGGTTGACTGAGACTTGAACTGAGATACGAGAGTCGTAAAACTTTTGCCAGAAAGTGTGGAGTTGGGGAACTTCGAACTAAAGATCAAGTTGTAGGCACGTCACTCGTAGTGTATTTACACCCAACACAAATCTCCAGAAACCTCCTTCTGAAATGGCACATCCTGTTTTTTGTAGAAATGTGTAAATATAGTAAACAGAGTGAATAATAAACCAAAACGTGCACCCACTCATGAAAACCATTCGATAGAATTTGGGTTAGTTTTATCAGACAAAAAGAAGCACATCCCTCCAGTTACGATAGAAGATGTTACAAACTATCGTATTATTAGATGATACACGTGATGAAATTATTGTCACTTGAAGCTGTTAGGTCCTCTGCCCTACAACAGCCCCCTAGGCCCTGGGGCCCTGGGTCAACTCAATAATGAGGCTTCCTTCCTCAATTAATAGGTGATGTATGGTTCCACAAAAGAAGATTCGTGCAGTCTGATAACCTGTGCAAGATCCTGGAATGACTGGCGGAGGATGCCATTATCGTGACCCTCGCTTCCCTTCCACTGCTACTTCGTCTTCCGTCTTCAACTTTTGCATTGACGTTCCTGGAGGAGTTTCGATGAGCGCTACATCTCGTTCTGTCCCTTTGTCACTGCAGGTTCCAATGGTGCACCACATCCTTCCCCTCGGAGTCTTCAGGGGGGGGGGGGATGTGCATCTTCTGGAGGGAGATGCTATTAGTCGTTTAGGAGGATCATTGGTCGGTGTCGTATTGACTCGGCCATTCAGCGCATGGTTGACAAGTGAAGAGTGAAACGGGAGCTTCCAACGCTTAGGGCTGAGTTCTGGAGATCTCACCACAGAACGAAAACATGCCGCAGAATCCTCGTCAAAAGTACGTGACAAGTATGAGTTCTTCTTCAACATCCGTGAACGTCCGTGGGTTGAGCCAGACCACTGGACGAGCCAATGCCGTACGTTACACGGTACGGCTTCAGTCTCTCAAAGACTCTCTAACTTGCTCTCCTTGTGCATCCAAAACGGAGGAGACTAGAAACCAAGTTGTAGTTCCTACAACAGTGAGCGGCGGTTGTTGGGAGAGCAGACAAACGTACAAACATTGACTGCTGCACAAAGCAATCACATAACCGTTTAGGGCTGGTTAGGGAGGAAGTTCATGGTAAGAAAACGTGGTCACTGTTCAACAGTCCGTTTGAAACTTGCCACCCATGTAAATAGTTAGATCAGGTGGGAAACCATGTCAAGAACTCCTCCCAGATGGTACGGGATTCCTCCGGTGGTCTGACCTCCACGCAGAATAACATGGGCAACAGCTCTCCCCCTAGGGGCTGGAAAACGACCAAATACCTGCCATACCTCCGCAGATCTGGGTTCGGTGGATGCAGCGCCTCCACTGTGCTCCAGTGCTCCTTTTCCATGATAGCGAAACCGCAACTTCTATGACTGATGTGTAACCCTCGTTGAGTAACAGTCATTTGATGAAGAGTTCGTCCGGCTACTGAACCGATCAGTGTGGTTATAGCACTGGTGGTTACGTGACAAAACGGTAGGGTCCTTGTAGTCTTTGAATTTGGAAAACGAGAGGAATTCAGTCAAGCAGCAGTAGTTGGGCGTGAGTGAAAAGTATAGGCCAAGGAGCGAGCGATGGGTATGAGATAGCCACAAGAGAACAGATGCGACCCAAGGTACCTGAATGCGATGTTTGACAATAATTTGGTGAGTGTTGTAATACAAATGATAGATAACAGTAGAGTGGTGCCGATAGACGTTCCGATGAGCTAGATCTCGTTCCATTCCATTGTCACTGCAGGTTCCAATCGCGCCCGTAACACCTGCGAAACTGTCATTCTGGCACTCAGCATGCTGTGTGAACCAGGGTTGTCATGAATGGGGAAAGCATGTTTCTAAGATCTCAAGATGTCAGAATTCTATTCACTGAATTGTTCTACTATAAATTGCTACCGTAAAACGGTTCAACTATGTGCCACTTTTCAAGGTTTTTCTTCAATAACTCCGTCAAAAAATTGTCTACATCTTTCGTGGAGTTTACTCAGCATACCTACACATCTCAGCTTTCAGTTCATACATTAAAAAAAATTCCATCTTGAATAGGTAAGCAGGGGGAATTTTTTTCCACCACTACCCATGGAGTGTACGACTATGGGCCACTCCTATTTTCTGGGCTTGAAGGCTATGAAATCACTACCTGGCACATCGTTGTCCTGCTTTTCCACCTGCCAGCACATTCTCCTGTCAAAACTGGCCAAATAAATCCTTTTTTGCACAAAATTTGCAGTTTTAACATGAATAAAGTGTTGTCAAATTTTGGTTTCAAAATGTCAGCATTTCCAGAAAAAACGCATTAGGAACATTAGTCATGTTTTTTTAAATATTTCAAATAGGAACAAAACTTCAATTCTGACTAACAAAGAGGAACTTGCAAATGATTAACTTAAATTAACTTGCTAAGAGGAACTCACAAAGGTTGACTAACAAATTTTAAAACTCCAATGAAAATTTCATTTCGAACTAGCAGTCTTAAGAAAAGGGGGACTGAAATCAAAACTGAATCAGTCAACTTCAAACAAGTTTTCCAAAATCTTCTTCGGCGGGTTGATCGGCTTTATAATGTGGTCCTGGCCGGTACCATAAGATGTCCTGAACCGCTGGCCATGTCCACGAATTTCCATTCTTGGCCATTTGTTTATTTATTTTTAGTGCCCAATTTAACAGTGAGAAACAAAGATTAATAAAAGTAGGACAATATAAACCACAATAAATAGCACAAATCAATCAGCAGCAATCCCGAGCCAACAAACGGAGATCACAATAGCCGTCGACTTTTGGACCTACAAGAGTCTTTCAACAACAACAGTAGGTCCTCCGAATCATCGTGTGACAACCTATTGGAGTCATCGTGGAAGCGCACCATGGGATTATTGCGGAGATAGTTGGTCGAAGAGGTATAGACATAAAACGGCTGATGGGGTCTGGTAGCGTATGGAGGGGCGTAGAAGTTCAACTTGGAAAGCAGATACGGACAATCCAGTCGACCCGCTGTCAACCCATGCAGGAGAAGCATGTCCACCTCACGTCGCCGACCCTCCAACGAGGACATGCCATCTCTCCTGAGCGCCACTGCGTAGGAAAAGTCCTCCCACCTATCGCCTCTCTTGTAGGACGTGGCGCTGAACACGCTCCAAGGTATTCTTGGCACTGGTATACCATGGTGACCACACAGGGGAGGAAAAATCGAGAGGTGTACGGACAAGGGAGGTGAATAGCAGCTTGAGGGCGTTTGGATCCTTGAAATTCCTCGTATTTCTTTTGAGAAAGCCCAGTTTTCTCATTGCACCCGAGCATATTTCACCAATATGGGCCGAAAACGTAAACTCTGAACCGATCAAAACTCCGAGATCCAGCACTAGGGTTTACGCTGGAGCAGCGCCCCTCCTATCGAGTAGTCATGCTGTAGGCTGGATACACCTCGACGGAAAGTGACCACTGAGCACTTATCAATCTTCAGTCCAAGCTCATTCTTCAAACAACATCCGTGCAAGGCTGTAAGAGCATTCTGAAGAACCAAACAATCGCTCATTGAAACCACTCTCAACAAAATCTTCAAATCATCAGCTAATAACAGATCTTTCACAGTCCCCTCAAACAGTTTACTCACATCATCAATGAAGATGAGAAATAGTAAAGGGCCCAAATGTGATCCCTGGGGCACACCTGATGAGGCAATGAACGAATCAGAGACCACGTCCGTCAGCCTGACAACCAGACGACGACCCAGCAAATAACTCCTCAGCCGTGCAAGTAACGACCCAAAAAAACCAAAAGCCTCCAGCCATCGTGGAAACCTGGGACTCCCCACTTTCATCTGGGCCTGACAGCAAACGCCCTGGGCACAGTTTCTTTCCGTACTTGACCAAAACGAATTTCTCTTCGCAGCTGGGGCCATCGTCGTTATTTACTGCCATCGAAGTGAGGACGTTTGCTCCAGCCACACCGTTCTGAGGGTCGAGGCAACTATGGCGCTCGTTGGCTGGCTGATCGATGGTCACGCCGTGCTCGCCGTTGGTAATGTTGGCTTGGTCCACAGGTTCTGGGTCATCAGGTTCGTAAGAGTCCATCTCTCGGAGTTTTTGGTAAGAAGAAATAACAAGTTCTTCTTCTTCTTCCTATCCGATTTCGCTCCATACATGTCCCAAGGTGACCGTTCATTTTTTCTGGGTCGCCAAACTCCAACCAACTCCCGCTAGAGAGCACTACAGGTCGTTAAGTAGTGATGGCCTATAGTTGTACCCCCATGCACAAAGTTGTACCGTTTTACGGTACTCATGAGCAGAGCAGAAACTCAAATGTACTTTTTGAAGGAGTCGAAGCCTTTTATCTCAGGATGAAGACCTCAGACTGTATTAGCAGTACGTTATACAAAACGTTCTGTACATTATCCCTCTTTCGCTCTGCCGGTTGTCGGCGGCAGTACCCTACCCTACCCTAAATCATATATTTAACAGGATACATTTAATCAGAAGACTACGTCTTATATCGCGGTTTGATCCTGATATAAAGCGTTTGGAGTGCCAGTCATTCGGTTCATCTATTGTTCTGCAAAAATGACCTTGTAGACCACGAGCAGGGAAAGTAATAGGAGATTGCGTGACTCCGCTTGTACACACTCCTGATTAGACTCGAGCTGCCTGACGCAATTTCTGGTAACACGGTAGCCCCGCCTTGCGCTTTAATTCGCAAAAAAAAAAAAAAGTTGTGACGCGCCAGGAAAACGTTTTAAGGAGGATTGTAAGTAAACACGTCTTCTTCTAAAGAATGTATAATCAATCGTGGGACCCCTTAATCGGCATCTCCTTCCTTGAGTGTAGACTCAGTTCAAGCCCGCGGTACCCTGCAAATAACGCAGAGTCCCTGAAGCCCTCCTCGTAATGGACTCCCGAGTATTAGGTTGGGTGGTAGTGGCGGTGGCAAGGGAGGGGTGTGTATGTGAGACGGTAGTTTTCAACTTGAAAGACATCAAGGGAAACATTTACTCACACCGCCGTGGGTGGGCGAAGCGCAGTTTGTTTGATCTGACATCACGGAGGCAGTCGACCTTCCTCGCCGATGAGCCTTCGAAGAAACAAACGCGTTTGCTGACTGAGGAATCCGGCGTCCTAGCTAAATCGAAACTTATCCAACCCACAGGCCTTATCTGCTTATGAGCGGCATAGTTCAAAAAGATTGTTGACTGTATGATTTACGAGATCGCCTAAGCGCACTAATCAAGTTGTTGTGTGAGCGGAATGGATATTAGGAATATTAGGGAATATGGCAGTGGAATCTTGGACTGCAGGGTGAGCCATAGTTGAGCCTCGTCTAGAGCCCACTCGAGTGGTTGCACGCTGCCGACTACTGGTGCGCCGAGTCGCCTGTAAAATGATATTACAACGAGCTAAAAGCCACTGGCTCGGATGAGGCACAGCAGGCAAGTCATCTGTAGTATTGTTTCCACGTGCCCAATTGGTTTTACCATATTACTGCCTGATATCGTTTTAGGTTTAGCAAATTATAAAGTATGAATGGGAATTGAATACTGTTTGACCCTAAATCCATTGGGTCACAATAGGCCCATATGTGGCCGCAGTGACAAAGGGACTTGTCCTGCATGCCCTCCGGAGAAAAAAAAACATCCATCAGAGTACAGTTCCCAACATGTCCGAGATATTAAGGTGGCGAATGTGTAGACTGGACTGCGACAGTTTCTTCCAGTTAATTATGAAACAGGGAAAACATTCTAGTTCTGAACAGAGTAAGACACTATAATGTGGAAACGTCGGGAGTTTATATTATTCCCTTTTCCACATTTCGGTTTATTATTCATTCTGAATAATATCCCTATGTTTTCGGTCGCGATAAATTTTTTACAACCCCCCCCTCAAAATTTGATACTTTACGTTCCAAGACATGGAGATTCCAAATTTGCAATGTCCGTCCGCCGTCCGCCGTCCCCCATCCACCTTCCGCTGTCCGGGCCATTTTGTGCCTTTAACGTGGTCTAAAAATTTCGTTCTTTTGCATAAAAATCCCATTTGGTATCTAGTTGTGCCCGCCATCTCGGCAATCCGATCAGACGAAGCCCATGGTTGTTATAAGCAAAAAATGGTTAAAAAAAGTAACGAAATGCAGTATAACGCGGGAACTACAGCGGAAGTCAACGTTTCGTCATTAGTACTCCCTCCCTCCCGTCATATCAAACTCAATCATCCGCCCGCTCGACTCGCAACGCCCTTTCGGCTCTTTTTGCCCAACGGGGCGCCATGGCCACTTCCTCTGCACACCCCTCCATCGGATCATAAACGCCTACAGATGTTTACGGGCGCCTGGCGCCGGGGGAATATTTAGTTTCCTTAGTTCCATTGTAGCCAGATCGTATTTCGTATGGTTTACTAGTATTCGATGCTGAATTGAATGGGATGGGTCTTGGAGCAGTAATACAAGCTGTTCATGAGAATAATAAACCATTGTGTAATAATTTGCAGGGTTTTTCTCTCAAACTCTCTCCCTATTCCATCTTGACTGTGTATACTTGTGAGTAACCGTTTACTACGAGACTCCTACTTGTTCGTGAACTGTTATCGAGCAAATATAAACAGAACATTACACAAAGAGGGAAACACTTAAAAGATTGGCATACTTCGAGAGTTCATTAGTCGGTGAGTTTTCAGAAGTCAATCTCTAGCCGTTAACACAGTGATGATTTCTGACCTTTTCATTGTTTTTTTTTCTAAGTCGTGCTCGTGTTTGCTCCTTCTCTATCATGTATACCTGAGTCTGAGGAGAGTTGTGTTATCGCACCAAATACGAGTACGCATTTTTAAAAATTTATTTAATAACTCACAGAAGCAGTTTCTGGGTTTTCGCGATTGGCGGTAGGGTCGACTGGTTAAAGGATAAGAAATATTGGAAGATGAATTCACAGCCACAGGCCCTCATCGCTATGTGAACGTGTCAAAGACTAATCTCGTTCTGAGAGATGTTGGATGCGGGAGTTACCGCGCACCAGTCTTGTCGCAGCGATTCGGTGGCCACGAAGCCTCCTCAAGTTTCCTCACGCTAAGTGCTCATTCTTTCCAACATTCCTTACACTTAGTGCAACCCTTCAGGAAACACAGGCGGATTATTATTTTTCTCATCCCCGCCAACGGTATGACTTTTTGGTAAATATACCAGTCGAATAATCATCTAGATTCATAATGCTGTCGTCGCGGCATTTACTCTTCAGTTCAGCAGAAACGGCATTGTGTTGAAGAAAAGCTTGCGCTCTTACGGATTACCTCTTGTTGGACATTCCAAAATATTCACTTCCCAACGCTCTCCTCTCTGGAGTCCAACTCTCAGCTCATTCCTGACCCAACCCAAGAACCCACATTCGCTACTCAGATCTCACGCTACTCACTCGCTCTCCACTCTCATCCCCAGAACCCAGTTCACCTGTTCAGAGACTCCCTTGAGTCGCGTAATCTCAGATCTCTGTTTCGCTATTCGCCATTCCATTACACGACGTGTGTACATACAGCCCTCCATCAGCTCCCCCTCTCGTGCACCCAACATCCGCCAAAGGTGTGCTGCTGAACGGTGTGGCAGCAATGACAAAAATAAATGGTCCGGTTATGTTTTTCGGAGCTTTCAAAGCCCCTTCCCCTGACGCGTTAAGCTTCGCTAACTAAATTGGCATCAACGCGCGGACTGATTGCTCGCTTACCGAATTCCGACGAATTCGTGTTTCTCTGTTTAGTGGGAGGGTTTCAGGGAAAATCCCCGGAGCGGCCCATTCAGTTCGTTAAGTCACGATCGTACTCGGGAGGACCCTATTGAGCTTTCCAATTTCCAGGTCTCGACTCTTGATGAATTGACTCACCCCGTTGGGAGCGGCAATTAAAATGAAGTTACGAAAGATGCACAGTTGCCCCTCGGCGTCGGCTAAGCTTTTTTTTTATTCCCCGAGTTTATTTATTAGTGAGAATTCTCGAAAGGGAAACAGATCTCGACAAAGGGAACCGCCCTAAGCGCACAAAAAAAAACGAGACGAACGGACGTGAAAAAGAAGAAGTTACTTCAAGCGGTTTAGGGATGATTTGTTGGAAGGGGTTAAAGATAACACTCAACAGATGCTGCGGCCCGTGAGCAGTCTCTGAAAAATCGTGGACGCCGTAATATGAGGAAAATAATATAGGGATCTTACCCTTGTCACGAAGTTGAAGTGGGAGGTACGGGGCGTCAAGTTGGGGAATGAAGTCGTAAATTTGTGAAAAGCCGGAATCCCAGAACTTTGAGAAGGGATGGAAAAGCCCCGGTATTTACTTTCTTTAGTCCCTACGAAATGGAAAGTAAAGTTATTTAATCGGCTGAGAAGGGCGAAAAAAATCTATCCAAAACCAACTGGAGTTACAAAATACCTAGGCCTGGACCTATGAGACATTAACACTGGCACAATAGAACTCAAGACAGAGTTATTAAAAAAATCCTTCTCCAAAAAACTGTGTTTACATTTTTAATTAATTTTGTGTGTACTGATTTCTCAATAACCGTCGTGGCACATGTAGGAGGACCAGAATTAATTACGGAACTGTAAGCCTTGTCGCTTTCTACCACCGTGAAGTTATGTTTGGCCAAATGAACTGAGTGAAAATCAAATTGAATTAGTAACAAAAGCCACGAAAACAAGTGAATTTACTTGAATGTGAAACGATGGATGCCGGTGACACCCTCACTGCAACCAGGCACTCACTGCAGTTTTATTGATGACTATGAATTCAATTCAGCCTATGTGGGGATATTTTTTTGCTTATTTACTGCGTCTTCGCTATCTAGAAATGGTATGGCTGAATGCTGGAAGGCGGACTGTGGATTATTCGCTTTATGTTCTCTATTTGCAGGGCTGCCCGGCCTTAGACAGTCAAAACTCATCATCTGGCTCTCCAGAGAGAGGTTCAAGGAGGTGCTTGCACTGGGGAAGAAGGATATGAGGATCATATGTGGCCTGTTCACAGGTCACCGTCCGCTGAGGTACCACCTTGCAAAATTGGCAAGTGCGAGGTACAGGTATGCAGGTTCCGCGAGGTAGGGCTAGAAACGGCAGAGCATGTGCTGTGCGTATGTGATGGATATCGCAGGAACTGAGAGACGAGCGAGTTTGAGAAATGCTGTGTGTTGTGTAGAGGAAGTCAATTGAAGGGCGGGAAGAGCTTATTTGGGAAAGTTCAGAAAGGGGAAATCCGTTGTCGATTGGAAATAACTGAGAGGCAGGCTGGACTTTCCCGCACTTACGGACAAAGTGCTTGAGGTTAGTAATACGTGGTCTCGATGTTCAGGGAAGACCAGTAATAAGGGCTTCCCGTTAGGGGCAAGTGCGGGAGTTTTAAGCTCAAAATTCCAACTAATTCGGCCTGCCCCGAACAGGGCGGAATTAGTTCTTCATTGTGTATATTTATCATTAATAATTGAAATATAATTTACGTGCTAAATATTAAATAATATGTAAAATATGTATGATACGTTCTCCTTTCGTTGTTTTTTTAAAATATAGGTAATAATATACTAGACAATTTGATCTTATTCTATTCTTATGTCTTGAGCCTAATATTTGTTTTATTAGCTTTTTTTTACTACTCCTGTCTCGCAGCTATGAGCTTCTGCCCTTCAGGTGAGCAATACTATTGAATATGGTTTTGCCCAGCGACATTAATTTGTTATTTCCTTCAATAAATACCCCCCCCCCCCCGCCACTCCTCCTCACGTGTTGATCATAGAGACCGGACCGAGGATAGCTGTGTCAAGTGAGATCATGGTTCTTAATCTCAGATGGTTGGAGGAGATTCTGCATAACATTTGGCGATTGGAAGGCAATAAAAAAATTAGGTTAATGTTCGCTGTCGCTGCACTAATTGAAACGTCAACTTCTTTTACTGCATCAGACAATCTGGAACGCTGCAGGAGTTAGACACTCTGAACGCTTTGCCTCAGAGCAATCAAGTAAGACACAACCTTCTGAGGATGGAGAGGAAGGACTTAAGGCAGATTGTTGGGATCATAACCGGGCACTGCAGAATGAACAAACACACGTATGTTATGGGTATAGTCGACACCCCTCGATGCAGGTGGTGTGGCACGGATGAGGAGACTTTCCATGTCCTGGCTCAGTGCCGGAGACTTGAGAGAGCGACTTTTGGTCTTTGGTTCCACTTCCTTAGGATGGATACCAACGAGGACTCTTTCAGGAACTACCTGGCTTTCCTCAGGTGCACATCCCACCAGTGGGACAGTCAGAAGACTATACTGGTTTATCGACCGGCTGGGTTCTTAGCCCTTATTTTCAGCGTGGTAATAGTTCAACATTATTGCGAATAACGGCGATTCCTTCGTGAGGTTTGCGATGTATATATGTCGCTGTTATATTCATTAATGGAATAGTTTAATGTATGAGCGGGGAGATTGCGAGTGGTTACGACATAATTTCGCCCCATTAAACTCAAAAATAATCGTCAAGTTTTAGATTCGATTTTCGTCGATCACACGAATCGTCAAATTTATGGCAATACGGCAACGAGCTCTTTGGCAATCCTCGAATGCCCCGTATGACGTTGCAAGTTGGCCCCAAGTTGGCGTCTCGTTGGTGGCGAGCGGGGGTTGGGGGTTGTTCATGCATTATTAATGCGCCAACTAACTTAGCCGTCGACATTATCGTTAAAACCCCGACCATTCTTCTTGTTCTTTTATTCACTCTTTCTGCTCTTACTGACCTAGAAGTTTCTCCCTTCTCACCATCAACGTCGTAATCTCGGGAGGGGGTTTTTTTTTTTTTAACTCCCCGACCAAAAGCCCGAGGCTGGTGCCGCTAATGCCTAAAAACACATTTGCTCTCATGATGCATTAGAAGGGTTGTAGGTATCTACGCTAATGATACTTTACTTTTCTCAACAGTTCAGACCGCTACATCTTTTTTGTCTTCCCCCCCCCCTCTCCCGCCAACTGTACAGTTTTTCATTCTTCGCTTGGTTCTCTTTTAAAACTTCGTCCCACAGAATTATCCTTTCGAGTGATCATTTAGTTGCAAATGGTGTATTGGTGTTTGTCAGTTCTTTACACGTTATTGCTTTCTAACGTGCAGCGACAGCGTCAGAGAGATAACGATTTGTATTTGTGAAACGTCGGTAGGAATTGGTTATGGTTCTCAACCGCTTTAAGTCTTATTCCTTTTCACGGGCGTGTTCTTAAGACGACATTCGCAGTTGCTCACGGCCGGTTCGTTCCAACGATCTTTCGACGTCAGGTGGCGTCGTCTCCATTACGCTCTGGAGGGGAATATCCACGTATTTTTACTTTCCTTGGCTCTACGAAATAGGAAGGAAATTTATGTAATCGGCTGAAAAATGTTTTTTAGTTTCCTTCAGATCTTTACGTTTCAGACCATACTGAGTCCGAAAAACACTATTTGGGAAAATGGTCTGTGTGTGTATATGTCTGTCTGTGAACGATTTTTAGAGAAAACCACCGTACCAAATCAACTCAAACTTGATATCTCGCCCGCAGGTCACCATGGGACGCCAAAATGAGGGTTTGAACAAAATCCACCGGAATTTAACTATAGTTATCATAGTGCTCAAAACACCAAATATTTTTTTCTCAAAAACGGCTCTAACGATTTTGATTAAATTTTTTATATTGATAACTCCCAATAAGACGACTATTCCATTAAACTCCCATTTGTGGGAAAATGACGAGAGTAGCACAATAAGTTACCAAAATTTTCGACGTAATCGATTTTAGAGTGGTTTTTAAGGAAAACGACCGTACCAAATCACCTCAAACCTAAAATCTAGCCCGCAGGTTACCATACAACGCCAAAATGAGAGTATGAGCAAAATCCACCGAAAGGTAACTATAGTTATCATAGTGATCAAAACACCAAATATTTTTTTCTCAAAAACAGCTCTAACAATTTTTATTAAATTTCTTACATTTATAGGTCGTAATAAGACAATTGTACCGTATAATTCCCATTTGTGAGAAAATGACGAGAGCAGCACAATAAATTATCAAAATTTTCCACGAAAATCGGTTTCAGCGCGATTTTTTCCTCATAAACTCCGCTGAAATGCCGCTAGAGTGTCAAAAAAAAAAATTGGCGTAGTAGGCCAATTCAATACCTATAGGGTGAGCGTCTAAAAACGTTCATAAGATATAAGGGGGTCACTCCACAAATTCCGGAATTTCAACAACGGCCTTCTCGCTAACTACCAGTTTTGAAAGTTTTTTAACCCTGCAAAAGTGATTACTATCCTCGTCGTGTTTACAGCCTCATTAATTCTCTGTGTACCATTTGTTCAATAATGGTTTGGGAATGAGTACGAGCAACACAATAAATTCCGGAACTGTAAGCGCTACTGCTTTCTGCCGCCGTAAGTGTTGTTTGGCTAAGTTAAAATGAACTGATGAATGAATTGAGGAAGTGGAAAAAGCCACGTACAACGCGAAGTAACGTAGAGCTAAGGAATTTCAAATAGTGTTTCCCGGGCTCACAAAACCTAAAGGCCTTAAGAAATGTTTATTTTCTGAAATTAACGTTCCTGTTTGGTGAGTCCGTCGTCTCTGGTTGGTGAGATACTGTGGGGATGATGTCTCTACATCGAAAGCGCTCGCCCACAGTGTCTCATCAGCCAGAGGAGACAGCCTCTCCAAGCAGGTACGTTAATTTTAATAATTTGCCTCCTGGTGGAACTAACCCAATTACTTCAATTATTACTCTTATTCGTAATATTCGTAAGTTGCCGAACGTTTTTTGCGATTTTTTTTCCTCCGGGTATACGTTGATTGAACACGCAGTGTAAGTGCTTATAACTGTAGATGCGAAGTGCATGAGCGGAAAAAATGGCTAGTCATCTCACCCCCCTGGTGAGCTCCGACGTCCCCTTCCGCCCGTCGTTGGATTCGTTCCTGTTTCACTCAGAGTGGCCAGTAAATGGAACAAGCTTCACTCCCTTTTTCGAATTGGTCGAAAACGAAAGTTGGGTAGGCCATCGTGTTCCCTGTCCGTGCATTTCGAGTTGATGCAGAGATTTGGTGCTGCAAGTCGTGGAAGCAGAAATGAATATTGATGTTATCTCCAGGAATCGTGGATTGCGATGGTCTTGTGTAGAGTGGGAATTAGGTGCCCTAAGGCCACGAATATGTGTATATTCGTTCCGTCTGCTAATTTAATAGTGAAAGCCGAACGAGTAGAGTATACATTTATTGGTTGAATACTATGTAAGTACAATTGCGATGTGGGGTCGTTCTTGGCTGCGGAAGTTAACTCTTTGGATTCTTGAGAGCCAGTCTGGATGAATGAAAAACTTTCTGTAGGCCGACGTTTCGCTTAATTTATTAAACATCATCAGGACTATAGGATATCACAGCAGGCAATTAAGGTACAATACTCGTAAATTATAAGTAACTGAATTAATGTTGAAATACATACCTAATAGTTAATACATAGCTAATAGTTTCTTTAAAAAATGATATTCGGTCCAAAAAAATGAAAACGAACGTACTGAATCACAGATAGGACTAGTGTGGAAGGTCTTAAAGAGGTTATGAGTTGAAAGAAACACAGTGAAGAGATCAGAAAAAAACTTATATGACAAAACAAGGAATTATTTATATTTTCTAGAAGGAGACGAGAGAAGCAACTTGTACACGAAACTTGGGAGTAATTGTTTGTTAGGTATAAATACATTTTTCTAAGATTAGCAGTGTCAGTCATTTTATTGCACTCTGTTGGGGATTCGCTTATTTATATCATTCCTTTTATTTTACGTTTGAAGTGATGGCTTTCCCGGTCAACAATCTTGGTTCTGCCAAAATCAAATGTATGCCCGTCATTGATTGAGTGTTCGGTCAGCATGCAGTGTGTGTGTGGAATGAGTTGATGTCAGATTTGTGGCCCCCAATTCTGGAAATCGTGTATTGCGAATAAGCTACAAATTCACACAATAATACAACTGCCACACGGTCATGGAAATCATGTATTGCTTTGTTTCTCATATATTGTAAAGAAATTGATGATATAGGGCTTGCCCCCCCCCCCCCCAAACAAGCAAATGAAAGAAAATTTGTGGCGGAACCCTACCTTGCGCTCGCTCAGGCTTATAGCGAGACAGTGATTCAGTGCACACTGGTTATTTTTTTCGGAGCAGAATGTCCTCTACTTCTTCCGAGGCTTGAAATTGAGAAAACTCCACATAATTTATAAACTTAGTTGCAGTCTCTTCGGCTGTGGAAACCGTCCGACGTCCTCCTCCTTTCTCTTGAAGCTCGGCGGGCTCTTCCAAGTCGCCGGAGCTAGGTGGGGACGCCTCTCCGCTTTTTTCGCGTCGCAGAAAAAATGTGCCTCCACAATATACAGTTTTGGACAATTGCCACACGGCATGTATGGCTGCAGTTTTGGGCGAGAATGCTGGATTTCGTATTTGAATACACCATGTTGTTGAGAATGTTTTTGTTTGGCTCTACTAAGTAGAAACGAAAGTTATATTATCGGCTGAAAAAAAATTTTTTCCTCAGGTCTTTACGTTTCAGACCCTCCTGAGTCCGAAAAACACTACTTGAGATAATGGTCGGTGTGTTTGCGAACGATTTTTAGAGAAAACAACCTACCAATTCAGCTGAAACTTGATATCTAGAGAGCAGGTTGCCATGGGACGCCAAAATAAGGGTATGGGCAAAATCCACCGAAAGTTCTAGTTACAATAGTGATCAAAACACCAAATTTTTTTTCTCGAAAACGACTCTTACGATTTTGATTACATTTTGTATGTTGATAGCTCTCAATAATCAATTAGGCAACTATACCATGAAATTCCCATTCGTGAGAAAATTACGAGAGCAGCACAATAAATTATCAAAATTTTCGACGATTTTAGCGCGGGTTTTAGAGAGAGCAACCGTTTTAACGCGGTCTTTTCCTTATTTCTTTATAAACTGCGCAGAAATGTTGCTAGAATGTTGAAAAAAATTGGTGTATTGGTCCAATCCAATACCTGTAGGGTGAGTGCTTAAAAACACTCATAAGGTACATGGGGCTCACTCCAGAAATTCCTGAATTCAACTACCGCCGTTTCGCTTACTACCAGTTCTAAAAGTTTTTACCCAATAACTCTGCAAAAGTAATTACTATCCTTCTTCAAAAATATCTGGTGCGTTGCAACTCACAACTTTCCTTATCTCTATAACAATTCGCTTTGTACATGGCTAGTTCTATTTAATCGATTCATTTATCACTCAGTTAATTGGTCAAACAACGCTTTACGACAGCAGAAAGCGGTAGCGCTTACAGTTCCAGATTTTATCGTGCTGCTCGCACTCATTGCAGGACCATTATTGAACAATTGGTACACAGAGAGTTAATTGGGCTGTAAACAAGAATTTTTTGAAGAAGGATAGTAATTACTTTTGCAGAGTTATTGGGTAAAAACTTTTAGAACTGGTAGTAAGCGAAACGGCAGTAGTTGAAATTCAGGAATTTCTGGAGTGGCCCCCATTTATCTCATGAGCGTTTTTAAACACTCACCCTTTAGGTATTGGATTGGACTACAATACCAATTTTCTTTAACTTTCTACCAACATTCCAGCTGAGTTTATGAGGAAAAAACCGCGCTACAAACGCTTTACTTTGAAAATTTTGATAATTTATAGTGCTGGTCTCGTCGTTTTCGCACAAATGGAAATTTTATGATATAATTACCCTATCGAGAGCTACCAATATGAACAATTTAATCAAAATCGTTACAGCCAGAAAAAAAATTGGTGTTTTGATCACTATGATCACTATAGGTAATTTTCGGTGGATTTTGTTCATACTCTCATTTTGGCGTCCCGTGGTAGCCTGCGTGCTAGATATCAAGTTTCAGCAGATTTGTTTCGGCGGTCTTTTTCAAAAACCGTTCACAGACACACACACCATTTTCCCAAATAGTGTTTTTCGGACTCAGGGTGGTCTGAAACGTGAAGATCTGAAGAAAACTCAAAATTTTTTTTCAGGCGATTACTTAACTTTCCTTTCTACTTTGTAGCGCCAAGGAAAGTAAAAACCGTGTTTACAGCCTCATTAGTTGTCTGTGTACTAATTGTTCAATAATTGTCTGGGAATGAGTACGAGGAGCACAATAAATTCCAGAACTGTAAACGCTACCGCTTTCTGCCGCCGTGAAGTGTTCTTTGACCAAGTTCAATTGAATTGAGGAAGTAGAAAAAGCCACGTACAAAGCGAATTGACGTAGAGCTATGAAAAGTTGTGTGTTGCACGGCACCATATTTATGTATTTATTCATTTTTATGTGCTATTTTACAAATGCTCTGGTTTTTGAAAGATTTAGATATTTTTGACATTTTATGTCTTTACTTTGCTACATAAACTCGAAAAGTGTAACGGCCAAAAGCGTCACGAAAATTAACCTTTGAGGCCGATTGGACAAGGCAACGTTTTAACCCATGTTGCAACCACAGCCTCTGTAGTGTAATGCATAAGGCATCGGTCTCCTAAACTGGAGGTTGTGGGTTCTAGTCCCACCAGGGTTACGATAATTTTTTTTTGACATTTTATGTCTTTACTTTGCTACATAAACTCGAAAATGTAATGCAAAATGTAACGGAGAAGCGTCACTGTATTTGTGTTGGGTTAAGTGCATGGTAACGTCTGTTACAAAAATGATAAATATTTTTTTTTGTAATTTTATATTTCTTTATTTATAATAAACAAAATTATATTAAAAGAAAAAGACATAAAATGTCCCTCGTGGTTGCATACTTGTACGAAAGCTGTACCCACCGTTTGTGTTAGTGATTTTAAATGTTGACACGATTACTATACTTTCCTTTCCATTTGGGTAGTTTTCACTATAACTACTAAGCATACGATGCGAATCTTCACAAAAAATAAAAAATAATAATAATAACAGTGCACGAATAACCTGACCTCGATAACGGCCTTTGCGAAAGTTTGTTATCGATTCCCCATATATAGTATTTCATAGAAGGATGATCTGTTTCATACAGCCATTTAATCTATATCAATCATCTGTAAAGAGAGAGACAAGGGATTGTTGTAGTTGTATTATTGTGTAAATTTGACTGTGATGAACTAGGTATTGAAGCTGGTGTAATGTGCAGCTTGTTCTTAATACATCATTTCCATGATTTGATGAGCTGCTGTTGTCTGGCGACACGGGCTCTGCCTACCGCCACATAATACTCCTGTTTGTTCAGGCAGCTCAGAAGGAAGCTTGTTTCACAAAAGCGATAACGCTGAGGTCTTTTCCTTTTTTCTTTGTTTTATTATTTAGTTCGTTAGTGAGCAACAGTGACTCATCAAGCTCTTCGCTCTTCGGATTGTAGGCGATTGCGTCTCTACCCCCCCCCCCCCCTTGGACAATCGGTCTCTCGTGGTCTACTAGTCCTCGATTTGCTAACGACCTGGACCGCAAACGCTCCAGTTTCAGCATTTATTCCTTTTCGATACAAATTGGGCCATAGGACTTCCGCCCTGCTCAAAAACTGTCACCAGTTTTCGTACATTGCAGTTACCAACGTATAGATTGAAGTTAGGTTCTCCATCATCTACCACCGCTCCATCTTCGAACGCTGTTCTCACCGCGGGGACTGTGATCGCGTGTACTACGGATGAACACGGTCAGACGATTTTATTTCCATTGTGCAGAATTTAACTTTATTTTATGGGCTCTCATTTAGCAATTAAGTTTTTTTATTGTTCCCTTCCAAGGTATTTAGGTTTTTTGTTTTTTCTTCTCTCTCCTTGTTATCATCGCACATAAAGCAATTTCCTAGACTGGGTTAATTGGTGCATCTTCTTTAATCATCTCGACTCAGTCTAACACAGTCTAACTCAGTCTTAATAAGTCCACCTCATTCATGTAATTTTTAATGCATCTCCAGTTGAGGTTAAAAACTTTAGGGCCCTATCCAGGAATAGTTTTAAGAAGGTAGTGAGTACATGGCTTTTAAACTTAGGAATGCAGCAATCTAATGCGATTCTCAAAAGTATTTACGCATAAGCCCCCCCCCCCCTTCAGGTTTCCTCGTTTATTCAATGTATTTCGGTTTCTTGAATGTTAGTGAATCGATGCATAAGCTGACCAATGTGCCAGATCTCCGTATGCGATGCGGCAGAGTCTGATTATTTTTCTGTATAATAATTAACCTTAGATTATTTATTCTTATTGTGAGGCGGCACTCATGCACGTCGCCACGGGCTCCTGCCTAATGGCGTGCAATTATTATTCGCAGTTGCACCCTTTTGTCATATTCTTTCATTTATTATAATTTTGCAAGAAGTTGTGTGTATGTTGATATGTACTTCTCATGAATAAACTTATCAAAATTCAATTCAAATTCAACACGATATCTACCAAGTTGTGGACTATTTTGTAAATGTATGGATAAGCTCTCCATCTGTCACTCTCTCCCTCCCTTTCTCTCTCTCGACCTCCCCCCCCCCCATCTCGTTCTAAGCTACGTCCCAAACAATTTTCAGCCAAATCGGTTCAGCCATTCATGACTTATAAATAGTGTAGGACTTTCTTTTATATTTTTAAATTTTATGTTATTTGAATTTTAGTTATTACTTGATTCGATGACACGGGCAGATCGAGAGATTGGTATATTGTTCACTTATACGTACGTCGGCTAATGGGAAGTTCCTGTGAAGCGTACACTATTTATCAATCTGTTTCGTACTAGTGACTTTATTATTGGTTTATGATCCTCATGAATCCGTACGGAGCGCGGAAAAGGTGGTGTCAATACGAAGCGGTTATATCAATCAGAAGTTCTAGCGCGTCTGTCACTTTCTCAATTGTCGGTTCCACCTGGAAAAAAAGAAATTGGAACTGTGTCATCGTCCCGAAGACAAACAGGAGGCAACGGCTGTTTTGTGATCCAACGTTATTGATTTTTCAACCATCACCTCGGGTATTTGCTCTCCCCAGAAAACCATTAGGGCTATTGGGAGGGCGTCGGAGCTTCGGCCGCGTTGGAGGATTCTCAATCTCCCCGCTTCTTGTGTTTCTGATAGAACCGTCAATGAAGTTTTTCTCTCTATTTTGATTCGCAGCCTCCCCAAAGCCTCCCCTGACCGCTCGCGGCCCCCAGCATTAAATGACAATAAGGCGGGGGAGAGTTTCCCTCCCTTTTCTGCGTCGATAAATTGAATGGAGGAAAAGAGTTAGCAAACAAAAGGACCGGAACGTGGCAGAACTTGTAGGAAGTGGTTAGATTGGACTGGTGGACTGGTAAAATCTCCCCCTTCTCCGTCTCGGCCATCAACATTCGGTTGTAACGAGCGGCGGTTATGGGCAACGGTTATGGCCGCGGCTCGTTAACTGATTATTGTGGTGGTAAGGGGTTTGGGGGATACTTTTTCATGCTGCCTTTTGAAGCGTCGAAGCGGCGTAGAACTCGTGTCTCTTAAGGGCCATTCCATTTCGTTTTCTAAACTGTATCTTCTTTTGTAGGTTGGGGAGGTAATGGGAGGAAAGCGAAACGGAGAAAAGCGGCAGATGATTGCCCTCATTACGTGTGGTTCACAGTGTAGCCATTCACAAAAATCTGCCCCTTTTGAGCTTTCTTCCTTCCGAGGTTTTTTTTCGCGTTAAAGGAAAGCGCGTTTCAGGAGGAACCTTTGACCTCTCTAACGCGAATAATACTGACGATGCGCACCAGCAGCGCCACACACCTCTCAGTTCGCATGATCGAAAATGACAACACATTTCTGCGCAAATTAGAACAGAATAATTGATCACCACCTGTTCATTCACATTCGAGGTGTACTGAGATATTCCTTTGCCAAAATGTGGAGATATTGCAAAATATTCGCCTAAAATTTTATGAAGCGAAAACGTGGCAATAACACACTATTTCAACTCAACTTTTATATTAATTGTGCTTGTCAACCCAAAATATTGTCAGTTATGTAAATGAATTGTCACTACTTATTACACAAATAAACCGATAAGTTTGATGGCCATATAAACAATATTTGGCGCGATGCATCACACAATTTCTCTCGACCTTACGTGCAGCTAAATTTGTTTTTGACTAAATTTATACGTACTTGTTAAGATGTAGCTTGACAATCGACGAGTACATTAGAATTATTAGCGCTTAAGGAATTTATTGCGTTGCTGCAAATAATCAGGGTGTTGGGTGCACGAGAGGGGGAGCTTACGAACGAAGTTGATAGGAAGAGAACTTGGCGCGTGGGTGAGAACTGTATTGACCTTTAAAAGAATAGCGATATGATCACAGACACAAGGGGGTTATGAGTGTGCGTGAACTGGTTGAGAGGCAAACGAGAGCAGAGCTGAGGGAGAGTGAGGTGACTGGCCTGAGAGTTGCTAGAGGAACGTCTGTAGTGAGCACTGGGAGACGAGTGTATCTAGAAAGAGCCGTGTGTGTTGAAGAAGGAGGTGAATGAAGGGGAGGGAAGGATATTTTGGTAAGTCCGAAAAGGGGAAATCCATATTCGCTTCGGCAGTTAAATCAAACTTGATCCCTTTTTACTTTCCTTGGCTCTACGAAGTAGAAAGGAAAGTTATGTAATCGGCTGAAAAAAAAAAATTGAATTCTCTTCAGATCTTTACGTTTCAGACACCCCTGAGTCCGAAAAACACTATATGGAAAATGGTCTGTGGGTCTGTGTGTGTATGTGTCTGTGAACGATTTTTAGAGAGAACCACCGTACCAAATCAGCTGAAACTTAATGTCTAGCCTACAGGTTACCATGGAACGCCAAAATAGGGGTATGAACAAACTCCATCAAAAGCTAACTATAGTTATCATAGTGATCAAAACTCCAAATTTTTTTTTTTCAAAAACAGCTCTAACGATTTTGATTAAATTTTTTATATTGGTAGCTCCTGATAGGATAATCATACCATAAAATTCCCATCTGTGGAAAAATGACGAGAGCAATACAATAAATTATCAAAATTTTCGACGAAATCGATTTTAGCGCGGTTTTTAGAGAGAACAACCGTACCAAATCACCTGAAACTTGATGTCTAGCCTACAGGTTACCATGGGACGCAAAAATAAGGGTATGGGCGAAATCCACCGAAATTTAATAGTAGTTATCATAGTGATCAAAACTCCAAATTTTTTTTTTTCAAAAACGGCTCTAACGATTTTGATTAAATTTTTTATATTGGTAGCTCCTGATAGGATAATCATACCATAAAATTCCCATCTGTGGAAAAATGACGAGAGCAGCACAATAAATTATCAAAATTTTCGACGAAAAGCGTTTTTGCCGTGGTTTTTTCCTTTTAAACCTCGCTGGAATGTTACTAGAATGTTAGAAAAAAGTCGTGTTCTAGTCCAATCCAATACCTATAGGGTGAGTGTTTAAAAACGCTCATGAGATACATGGGGCTCACTCCAGAAATTCCTGAATTTCAACTACCGCCGTTTCGCTTATTACCAGTTCTAACAGTTATTACCCAATAACTCTGCGAAAGTGATTACTATCCTCCTGCGAAAAATTTTTGTTTACAGCCTCATTAATTATCTGTGTACCAATTGCTCAATAATGGTCCTGCAATGAGTACGAGCAGCACAATAAATTCCATAACTGTAGGTGCTACAGCTTCCTGCTGCTGTAACGTGTTGTTTGACCGAGTTCAAAGGAACTGAGTGATAAATGAATCGATTAAATAGAATTAGCCATCTATAACGCGAATTGACGTAGAGCTAAGGAATGTTGTGTGTTGCAACGCACCAGATATTTTGGAGAAGAAGCTGACTGAACTGGCAGTTTGGACTTCCCTGTGGCAACTATGAATAAATAGTTGGATTGAACGCATCTGGGAAAGGTCTGAGCTCGCGATACCTACCCCCAACTACCCAACTACTTCGGCCTGTGCTGAAGACAGTGGATAGGGCTATCACGGGGCTGTCAACACGATTTTTCAGCAAAGATTTCTTCTAACGGTTTTGGAATTGATGGGTAATAGCTGCGAGGAACGGTAGTAAGGGAGGCAGCAATGTTTTGAATTACGGAATTTCTAGGGTTGCTCCTAGTTATCTTATGAACGGGAAGAAGCTCTCAGAGTATAAATGGTTTAGTGCACTACCCTCCCCGATTTTTCTGACGTTTATCGTGTGAGTGGGATTTATTAAACGCAAACTGTACCAAAACATATTTTTCTATTAAAAATCACTCGGAAGATAGCACATGTTGTCCCCAGACCATTACTGAGTCACGCAGCGACGTATCGACCTTCTTAAACTCTTTCGGCGTTTTAAACAAAATCATTACCAACGCATTAAAACGCTAATTATGTCACTGATATGCGTACCCCTAACCCTTGCCGTACCTCAAAGGGTGAGGATAGTGGACCAAGACAACTTGCCTAGGGCCTTATTCCATGGGAGAGGCACGAATCTCGTTTCATCTTTTCCTCATATTCTTCCTACTAGAAACAGTAATTTATGTTGCGTTTCTATGCCACGTTTCAGTGAATATATTCAGATTTAGTTGTTCACACCATTGAGGGGATTTTCAGAAAAAAATGTTAAAGAACTTACAAACTAATGAGCGTTTAGGGCGTTCAGGACTCACTTGACAGGGCTGTAAGGTTGGGGGGTAAGCACTAACGTCAATAGACGCCCAAGAACCTGTCCGGTTCTCAACTCTTACCGTACTCTGGAACTTTAATGTCAACTGTCTGCTGCCATCGCTACTACCTTCGATCGATAACGACGTCCTTCCTCTTTTTTTTCTTTTTTTTCCCCTCAAGAGTAACTTTGTTGTAAATGGTTTTCAGTCCTGTTCTCGTTGCCCACGTGCTGCGATCCAACGAAACCCTTTCACTAGGCCGATGGCCTCTCTGAGTCACCCTGTTTGCAGTGACACTTCCCCTCAACCTCGCAGCACCCAGCCGCGCGTCGCGAGCTCGACCCTTTCTATTTTGTATAACGCAAACCGTTCAAAAGGAGAAAAGAGGTCGCACAAAAATACCGAGTTGAACGCCGGTTCGAGGGCCGTCTTTTTCTTCGTACTGGGTTTCGCAACTCTCGCGCTGAACGTTGTCGGTTTGAAGCGGGTCGTTATAGTTACATGGCCAAGTCAAATATGACTCATCCTGAGCTCTAGTTCTTGCACGGTAGAGGATTTCCATCGCTCTACCTGGACCGAGTGATCCTGTGATCTGGCTGGCCGTTTTGAAGGTTAAGCTTCCATAGGGAGACCCTGGTAGTGCGTGAAGTACCAGAAATTGTGCGTTGCTTCTATTTATGTCTCACCCAGTAAGCATAGTGTTCGGCAAGCCGAGTAACCTGTATCTTTGAACTCCACAAATGTCCGCTGTTGGTTTTGTTCTCTCGATGTCTTTTGCCCAGGGAGCCGTCCTCTGTATTTACAAACAATCCCTTTCCTTTTCCCATGCTCTTACCTTTTTAATTCCAATTTTCCCTCCCATTTCGTCGTCTGCCGCTCGCCGGAATTGTGCTTTTTCAAAGACGAAATCTAATTTTTTATTTGTGCTGTGGAGTTTTTTCGGAAGTGTTCCATCACTCTCAACACGTACTTCGGTAAAAGCAAAGAATATGGACTGCTCCCTCTGACAAGGCAATGTATCGATATATCACGACCTAGGTCAGGTTATCGATATGCCCGACATCATAGGCTCTGGCGCCATGTTTGAAATTAGAAATAACGACAGCTGTACGACTTCATTATGTAATACCCCATTATATAATTATTTTAAATGTACAGAGACTACAAAGAGGAGTGAATTCAATGAAATTAAGAATGGGTATAGAAAATAAATATGAGATAACTAACGGATTGATATCGATACATGCAGTCGTAGCGTTATCAAGTGGTCGGTCCATATTCTTTGTTTCACGTCGTACTTCAATTGAAATTACGTCGCCTCCAAGACTGAGACCTGCTCTTTTATCCCCGGAGAACACTGAAGGTTTGGCGCAGATTGGCGAGTCCCATAATTTATTCCCTCGTCTGTGGGTTATCGGGGGTGGTTCTTCGGGTGATTGGTTTTCGGGTTGGGGCTTCTGAGAGAAAACCCAGCGCAATATTTGGGGGACACTCTGCCTATGGTTTTATTGTCATTAAATTACAGTCCACTTCATAATAAGCAGAAAGGAGTGACTACTTCCCCCTCATTGTTCTCAACATCCGCACTTGCCCTTTCCCCGTTCACCGACCCCCTTCGTTGTACCTGCGGGAAGTCCCCATCCTCAGTTACTTCCAAGTGACAACGGATTTCCACTCCTTCTGGACTTTCGCAAATATCCTTTTCCCCTCCCCACAACTAACATTCCTCTCCAAAACAGGCAGCATTCCCCAAACTTGGTTCGCGAAAGTTGGTCGTCATCCAGTTCTCCCAATGCACAATCATCCATCAGCACGTGCGAACGAAAGTTGTCTCTCAGCTCTCCCAACAGACACTAGTTTCACCTCTCATTGAAATCTGCTTCGGATTCCTCCTTCCCCAAACAACCAGTTCCACACTTCCAGAGCCCCCTTGTACGCGTTTATATTCTCACACTCAAACTGATATCGCTATTCTGTCAGGTATAATACAGTCCTCACTGACGCTCACCACGTCCATTTATTCCACAGTTTCAAGCTCCCCCATTCATGCACCCAACACACAGTATCATTAGTTTATGGGACTATCAATGCGATATTTTTCGGGAAGATTCGTGTTAACTGTTCTTATAAAGAAATATTTATTTATTTTATTTCCAAACAAATTTACATCAGTCATCAATCCATCTTTCCATTATTATCTTGTTAGTACTTGATAGAAATATAATTCTCCATATGGGCCTTGCCTGCAGCAGAGAATGGGTGACAATATCGTGGATTACCTCTTCACACGCTTTCATTATGCTGTAACAATATCTCATGCTAAAAATCTTTAAATAATAATAATATTTGGTGCGAAGATCAGTTTTCTTGGCTCCACGTTCATTAAGTTTCTATGAACTTGGTAAAACTTTCTACGTAAAAAGTGATAGCGCTTAAAGTTCCGGAATTTATTGAGCTTCTGCTAGTTGTAACATGACCTGCATTGAAGAACTATCTTATAAGTGACTGGTGAGGCTATCGAGGGATTTTTTCCGGCTCTTCAAGGTGAAGAGGAAGTACCAATAAACTCAACCCCGAGGTGTGGCGATCAGCGTAAGTTTTTGAGGTGTGTTGTTGCCTTTAAACTTCCCAACCCCGGTTCAGGCATTAACTAATAGTTAAGGATGGAGCGCTGTAGCCTCACCACTCTTTGCCGCAGGATGCCTCCCTTTTGCACAAACTGGTCAATGGTGTCCTCTATTGCCTGGCTCTTCATTTGTCAATCAACTTTGCCTAACCTCCTTCGCGGACGCGTTCCAGGCTCCTGTTTTTGCGTACTAAGTACATCTACTACCGGCCACTGTAGTGGATTCCCTGCGATGCTAACTTCCTTCTTCAAAACTACCCTCATTTGGACTTTTTCTCAGGTTGTATTGCACTTTTAGATCAGCCATTCCGGACGCGTTTTAGCTTTACTTTCGGTTTTCTTTCGTCTCTTTTTCCTTCCTGATTGCTGCGCTTTTGTCTTATTTTCTTTTGTCCAAAATATGTGAAACTACTATTACTCACTTCTGTTTCAATTGAGTTCGCCTGTTTTTATAATAAACACATCTCGACGACGCCCTGCGAAACGACTTCGATAGGACGCCACCAAGGAGACCGACAGACGCCCTGCTCGTTTGTTAAGTGGCGTTTTTCGGACTCTTGAGGTTGTAGAAACATCCAAGTCCCTATTTCTAGATTCCTTTTTGCTTCCTGGAGCTACTACAATTGGCTTGCGCTGGGCTGCCTGTTGTCCTTCCAATAACTCTTGCTCCCTTGAAGGTGTTTTCTTACCTACGCTAGGCCTAGTAATACCTGAGTGGTTCTGGTCGCAGTTAGTACGAGGGACGTCCCAAAAGTAAGTTCCGAAGTGCTGGGAAAAATCGAAAACTCGACCAATTTGAAAAAAAAAATTATTCTTAAAGGTACGGATCTACTTTATTTTTCGACGTAGTCGCCATTCCGAACCCCTTGTTGTACCATTCTGCGTCATTTTGTTTGAAGAATTCCGAGACCGCGGCTTCGTGTTCGGCGTTCGTACGGAACTTTCTTCCGCCCAGGTGGACTTTGAGGAGGGAGAAAAGGAAAAAGTCACTCGGTGCAAGGTCTGGAGAGTATGGTGGGTGGGGGAAAACATCCCAATCACATGTTCCAAGCAAATGTTGGGTGATTTTTGGTCAAGAGGCGAGGCACCCACTTTGCACACACTTTCGAGAACTTGAGATCTTCCCTAATGATTCGGTGTACTGAAGAACGAGCCAATTGATGCTTGTTGTGCACTTTATCGACAATATCACTTAGAGTAGAGCGCGCATCTTCCTCCAAAAGCTTGCGAACTGCAGAAACTGCGTCCTCTCCACGAGAAGTGGAAGGGCGCCACTTCGCTGTTCATCGTGCACACTTTCCCGCCCTTCCAGGAAACTTCTGTTCCACTTACGGACCATTTCGATGCTCATGAACCCTTCTCCATACGCTGAAGAGAGTCTGCGGTGAATTTCGGGCACAGAAACATTCTCGAAAACTAAAAAACGGATCACCGAACGGATTTCACAATTTGACGGGTTTTTCAATGTAGCTGCCATGTTTACACTGGTGCTGATAAGCCGCAACAAGTGATAGCAACATAAGAAAAATTCAGTGTTGCCACCAGATGTAGCACGAAGTATCCCCGTGGGAATTTTTTCCCTACAGCATTTTCCCACGGGTTTACAAATGATCGGAACTTACTTTTGGGACGTCCCTCGTACACGCCGATTACTTTTGAGAGTGTCGGCATGTCACCAGATTCCTGTTTTAAGGATACTCTCGTGTAGTTCCAGAGTTAGTTTTGGGCCCTCATAAGTAAATGACATCGAACGTGGAGTCGAAACCACGCTCCACGCGCAGAGAAGTCGACTTGGGCACAGTTTACCGCTGTGGCCGGAGTTTATTGTGAATTTAGGTCTTTGGGCGATTACTGGGAGTGCCCGTGTGCAGTAGTCTGAAGGTATATCTGCTGTTGTAGGTCTGAGGAGGGGTTCCATAGGCCTTCCGTTTGCGCTCCACTCTTGACTTAAGAGGTGCGACGTAGCTACCCCCACGCTCCGCCTACGTCAGTATTAATTTATACACGTCCATCTGTTGATTGGCTATGGAAAAATCATGTACGGCTTCATAAGTAAGGACGACAACGCGGCGAGTGTTTTTTGTTTTTTTTACGTATTATAAGCCCTTGGCAAGTATTTGTTTGAACAGATGCCGTCGCAGAGCTCCACAACTTTAACTTCTCCGCTCAGAAAGTAATCGACGCCATCGATAGTCGAACGCAAAACATGGCCGGATCGGGTGGCACAGAATCATGAATTAAACATCCCCCCGTTTGTAGTTACCGAGCAATAGGCTGAAGGTTGGAATGAAAAGGGCGACGACCAAACGGTGGCGAAGGGGGATGCGCAAACAAAGTGAATTACAATATTCATTGTGCAGGCTTCAAGTGAACGAGGTATACGGGGAAAAAGAGTAGACGCGTGCACCGTTTAAATAATCATCTGCATCTCGCATAATTTTAAAAACAGACAAGATGACATCGGAGACAACTGCCGGGGCTCTCGGGCAGGAAACTCGAGTTCTCGACGACAGGACGCAATCGTTGAGATAATTAGAAGACGGTTGAGATTGTACTAGTTGAAAAGCTGAATTCTGTGTAAACGAGAGAACCCGCCGCTAGCGCACAAAACACAATCGATGTTATCCTGAGTTGCCTTTCTCTAATGTAAATAAGGAAGGCGCTAATTGAAAAGAACGCGTTCCGAGAGCGTTGATATATGAAGCGGCCTTTCTTGTGACCTAAGAAGATTCTTCGTGGGCGTAAATAAAAACAAAAAAAGTCTTCTCTCACCTGCCATTTAGCTAGAAAACGTGAAAGCTACACGCCTTACCGTTTCCGACCACTTCTCGTTCCCATCCTGCATAACAGCAAATTTATCCTTTAAAAATTCGTTCTTCAAGAGAGTCTGAGGAAATGACAGAGAGGCATGGAACTGAAGAGATCTGGTACGTGTCACAGTTCAATGCAAAAAAGTTTACCGAGACAAAAGTGCAGTTACTCGTTTGTTGAAGTTGCCCCCCCCCCTCCGGTGGGCGGGCAGACGAGAGACATAGACGTATTGTGACGCTATCCTTTACTTACTTAACGAGCGGTGCGTAGCAACACACAACTTTCCGCCACCCCTTTAAGTTCGAACAGCAGCTACATAGGCGGGCGCTATATCCTCGTTCAACGCTTTTCTACAGAAACATTTATGGAGAACAAAATGTAGGGACTAGTTGACTGAGAGTACTCCATACGTTTGATCGAAATCGTTAGAGCCGTTTTTGAGAAAATTGGAATACCGATAAATTAATATTCGAAAAATCTCCTTTTCTGAGTTAACTTGGCTTATATCTCCGTTCAACATATAAATACAGAAATAATTATAAAGAACGAAATGTGGGTATGGGTGACTAAAAGACACTCCATTTACCCAGAACAATACGTAGGTATTAACTATTCGAAAACATCCTGTGAGTTTGGTGAAAATCATTGAAGACGTTTTGCCAAAAAGCGTAAAAAACCTATTTTTGCTTCATAGGCCTATATCTCCGTTCACCGTATTTTCATGGAGATATGTATAAAGAAGAAACGTTAGGTACTGATTAGTAGAAGATAATTTGAAAGTTTAATCAAAATCGTTATGGCCGTTTTCGAGAAAATTCGAAAAACCCTAGTTTATGGTACATTTTCGCCCCCCACCACCCTCCTTCCCAACTGCCGAAAACGCCCATAACCTGATTTTGGCGTCTACAAAAAATAAAGAACAAAACAAAAAAAGAACCAGCTCAATCGGATCAAAGAGATAAGGACCGCGCACTGAAATTAGGTTTTTTTAGACTCAGTAGGCCTCAAAACGTAAAGATCTGAAGAAAAACCAATTTTTTTTTTTTTTTTTTGACACGATCACTGTACTTTCCTTTCCCTTTGGGGTAGTGGAAAAAATGGGCTTAATGAGTTCGATTAACAAAAACACCACCCAAGAGGTCGCAAAAACCGATGATGATGATAGAAGAACAATAGAAAGGTTACAACCTCATTCTCTCCAGTGGGCAGCAGCTGCTGAACAGCGCTGGTGGTCAGGTTAGTAATCTAATTGAAATCAATAAATATAAAAACGGAGCAGAAAACAATGAACAATATAGATTAAATAATATGAAATAACTTAAACCAACAGTGTGCTGGAGTTTTGGTTGGGCTATTGGCATAACTGTTGATAGTTGATATCAGTGGAGCATCGGGAAAGTGTGAAGTTCAGCAGGATCGTATGTTTCGGCTGTATGCATGTTTCTAGTAACGATTTGCTTCAAAACTAAATTAACCGAATCTTAACTTATTCTAGTAACGGATTTTATATGAATGCCATTTACTTATGCAGGAGTGCAGTACTAATACTTCATAAATCGGTGTTAAGCCACCTTATCGTCGAATTAATCACCGTCAAATGGGGCAGTCTCTGCGGATCATATTTTAGATATTCCGTTCGTAACTCCACTCGACGATGTCCGGAACGGTGAGCACAAATGGAATCCGAACGTTATCGAACTCAATTGTGCCGAATCAGTTGGCCGTAAGAACTGTATTACTCCGACGGTTTGCTCGAAAACCGATCTGTTCCCGGGACAAGCCCTTTCGGGATTTTCGCTCGGAGAGAAATGTTTAAGCCGACAAGGGAGGTCTCTCGAGTGCATTGTGAAGAAACTCTGCCCCCCCACCCCCGCCTCCCACAACCATTCGAAGCCGACAGACGAGGACGTATATCCGAAGAAGAAAAAAAACACGGGGGAAATTAATGTAACGTGTAGGAGGGTGTAATTCCAAGTCAACTTCATAATGTCGCCCTTTTACGGGCCCTAATCACAAGATGCGTACGCTTTGTCGAGATGAGGTTGCGACGTTCATTGACGTAACTGGCCTCATTTGACGTTTCTGACGAGCTCGTGAATTGCAAATTAAATCATTTGCAATTCGCGATGCGCGCATGACACTTGAAATAAATTGAACAAACCAGTGAACACAATCTGCCTCTACGAATCGAACGTACGCTGCATTACTCCGCGATTTATTATTCTTTTACACGGCTCGACGTAGTTTCGCACTTTTAAGACCCATCCCATTCGATTCAGCATCGAACAATACCAGTAAATAATATGAAACATGATCTGTTTTTGTGCCTAAGAACGGGTTTTTACTTGCCTTGGCTCTACAAAGTAGAAAGGAAAGTTATGTAATCGGCTGAAAATTTTTTTTTTTGAGTTTTCTACAGATCTTTACGTTTCAGACCCCCCTGAGTCCGAAAAACACTATTTGGGAAAATGGGCTGTGTGTTTGTGAACGGTTTTTAGAGAGAACCACCGTACCAAAACCTTTCAAACTTGATATCTCGCCCGCAGATTACTATGGGACGCCAAAATAAGGGTTTGAACAAAATCCACCGAAATTTAACTATAGTTATCATAGTGATCAAAACACCAAATATTTTTTTTTCTCAAAAACGGCTTTAACGATTTTGATTAAACTTTTTATATTGATAGCTCCCAATATGGCAATTATACCATAAAGTTCCCATTCGTGGGGAAATGACGAGAGCAGCACAATAAATAACCAAAACTTTGGACGAAATCGATTGTAGCGCAGTTTTTAGAGAAAACCACCGTACCAAATCAGCTGAAACTTGATGTCTAGCCCACAGGTTACCATGGGACGGCAAAATTAGGGTATGGGCAAAATCCACCGAAGGTTAACTATAGTTATCATAGTGATCAAAACACCAAATTTTTTTGTCAAAAATGGCTCCAACGATTTTTATTAAATTTTTTATAATAATGGCTCTCAATAAGGCAATTATACCATAAAGTTCCCATTCGTGGGGAAATGACGAGAGCAGCACAATAAATAATCAAAATTTTCGACGAAAAGCGTTTTGAGCGCGATTTTTTTCTTATAACCTCCGCTGGAATGTTAGTAGAATGTTTAAAAAAATTGGTATTGTAGTCCAATCCAATACCTAAAGGGTGAGGGTTTAAGAACGCTCATGAGATACATGGGGCTCACTCCAGAAATTCCTGAATTTCAACTACCGCCGTTTCGCTTACTACTAGTTCTAATTACAAAAATGTCTGGAAAAAAAAAAAATTATCCTTGACAAATTTTTATTTTTATTTCTGCTCAATTGACTGTCAGAGAAAAATTTAAGCAGTAAAATATGTAAATATTAACTATTTGAAAACATTCTGTGAGTTTTGTGAAAATAGTTGAAGCCGTTTTGGAGAAAAATGCCCTAATTGTTGGTACATTTTCGCCCCCACTCCCATTTCCCAACGATGAAAATGGCCCTCAAACTTATTTTCGCGACTGTTAACCGATACCGAACTAAAATAAAAGAAGAACCAGCTCAATTCCGCTACCAGCCGTTCTCCCACAAATCGAACTACAGTCACACACACAGATCTGTTCCTGATTCGAATGACTGTTCCTGAACCTTGAGGAGGGTTACATCAGTCTACTGTCATGGAAGTTGCGGTGTTGCAGGTATTTTTGTACTTTTGCCAGTCCCCCACTGGGGAGCGCATGGTTTGTTGTTTCCCCCTCATTGGAGGCTGAAGACGTGCATGGTAAAGAGTCTTTGAGAGAAAAGAAGTGCCGGACACTGAAATCGCCTTGTTCCATGAGGAACTGGCTCGTCTAGCGGTCTGGCTTAAACCACTTTCTGTCGCCCTCCCAAACCCACCCTTGATCGGTTGATCCTGTACCATCTGGGAAGAGGTGCTAATCTGGTTTCCCATCTGTTGGGTGGCAAGTTTCAAAGGGATATATCAACTGTGACCATGTTTCTTTTGTGAATTCGGTGGGATTGTTATAGGCTTGCTTTGTGAGCAGTCAATGCCGCTAGGTTTGTCCGCTGTGCGGTCCACCTCTTCAGTGTCTGCAGCAGCACGCATTTCACCTTCCAGTACTTTTGAGAAGTGTGGGCAGTCTGAATGTTTCTTGTGTGGTACCGGGAAATCGTGATAGCTGTGGTGAGGGAAGTGCTGCGCAGGGCGATTGCCCAGCTGCCTGCACAGACGCCACTACCTGCCCCCCAAGCTGAAGCGGGGAGTGCAACCCAGCCATGTAGTACCCCAAAGCCCCTCATAAACTGCTACCGAGCCCTCTCCACTCCCTCAGGGAGCCGAGGACAAATAGCGAAAAATAATACAAATAAACGAAGACTACACGAATTGCCCTTAGAACTGGAGGACAAACAATGAACGTCTCACGTCAGATCTCACTGCTCAGTTGGCGCCGAACGATAGCCGATTCCTTCGTAGACACCGCAGGCCACGTATCAGATGTCCAGGTCGCGATGAAACGTGAAAAGCTTTTAACTGTAGCTTTTTTTTTTTGTCGCCGGATTTCAGGTACCTCGAGTCATTCAATGGAAGACTGATTTCAGGCACAAGTGAAGTTAATGTATGCGTAAGAAACGAAAGGGAACTCATGAATATAAGCGGGAAGACTAGGATCTTTATCGAATCCCCGGCCCATCACAATCGAAGACTATCAACGGCTGGTTTCGTTCTCTTTGCCCTTTACAAAGCTACCTCATCCGCTCTGACGGGACCAGCCCCGCCGCCTACTGTCATAAAAGATCATCTACTTCGGATCTCTCCCGTCGGAAGAGATTGTTCGTGTCAATGAAGGACGAAGGTTTTCAAACAGACGGAAATGATACGGGTTGGTTGCGCTAGAAGCAACTCGTGAGAACGGTACAGGAGTGAATTTCCCTTTTTTGGACTTTCCAAAATATTTGCGCCCCGCTTCCCCTTTGACTCCAACTCTCTGCTCTTCCCAGACCCAACCCCAAAATATCTGGTGCGTTGCAACACACAACTTTCCTTAGCTCTACGTCAATTCACTCGGGTACAGGCTTTGTCTACTTAATCAATTCATTTACCACTCAGTTCCTTTGAACTTGGTCAAACAACAAGTCACAGCAGCAGGAAGCGGTAGCGCCTACAGTTCCGAAATTAATTGTGGTGCTCGTACTCATTCCAGGATCATTATTGAGGAATTTATAAACAGATAATTAGTGAGGCTGTAAACACAAATTTTTTAAGAAGGATACTAATTACTTTGGAAGAGTTATTGGATAAACACTTTTAGAACTGTAGTAAGTGTAAGTAGTGTAAGTAAGTAGTAAGCGAAACGGCGTTAGTTTAAACTCAGGAATTTCTGGAGTCAGACCCATGTATTTCATGAGCGTTTTTAAACCCTCACCCTATAGGTATTGGATTGGACTACAATACCAATTTTCTTTAACTTTCTACTAACGTTCCAGCGGAGTTAATAAGGAAAAAAACGCGCTAAAAACGCGTTTCGTCGAAAATTTTGATTATTTATTGTGCTGCTCTCGTCATTTCCCCACGAATGGGAACTTGATGGTATAATTGCCTTATTGAGAGCCATTATTATAAAAAATTTAATAAAAATCGTTCGAGCCATTTTTGATAAAAAAAATTTGGTGTTTTGATTACTATGATAACTATAGTTAAATTTCGGTGGATTTTGTTCATACCCTCATTTTGGCGCCCCATGGTAACCTGTAGGCTAGATATCAAGTCTCAGCTGATTTGGTACGGTGGTCTCCTCTAAAAATCGTTCACAGACACACACACTGACAGGTCTGTTTCCTTATTTGATGACTGTACCTCGACGAGGTACATATCAGTCATGGAAGTTGCGGTTTTTCTAATATGCAAGAGGCCGGCCTCTGCAGCATCCACCGAGCTCACTAGATCATTTTCCCAAATGGCGTTTTTCGGACTCAGGGGGGTCTGAAACGTATAGATCTGAAGAGCACTCAGAATTTTTTTTTTCAGCCGATTACATAACTTTCCTTTCTACTTTGTAGAGCCAAGGAAAGTAATAACGGACATTCGTCATGCAGCTGTTGCGCTATGCAGTTACTCCCCGATTATGCTCTACTACCCGTCGTGTCACGTAAACTACAGTCTGCTCAATCAGAACTTCAGAATGGAGTAACCTTTTCATCTGAACTCTAGCTGAATGACCCCAGTGGTTTAAAACCCAGTGCATCAACACAGTCCTCCATCTCGTTGTGTATTCAAGTTTTTATTGCTCTCGCACACCCAATTTTCGAAAGTACAAGACGCGATTGACAATTTATACCGCGAAATGTGGGCATTATATTGTAGATAATTATGATGAAGCGCTCTTTAAAAAGAAGGTCCTTCACTTCTTTCTTCACGAGTTGCTCTCGACGAAAACCGTTTTTAGCGTTCATAACTGTCAGTAAGCCCTTCTCAAACCTTCCCTTTGGGAGAACGTTTGAAATAGTAATCCAGCACTCAGAGCATACAAGCTTTTGACGTCGAGGAGTGAGATAAAAGGCTTTTCCCTCACCTTTCTCGCTCTTATGTAACTGCAATCGCAAGTTCCTTTTCAAATTGTTTGTTTGTCTTCAACTTTGTTGTCATTTCTCTCTCGTTCGAGTGTGTTTCGTCAACGAAATCATGGTGATTTTCGGGAGTTATCTGTTGCTTCTCCTAGCGCGTAATGTTAGTTAATCTTTCTACGGTAAAACTCGTCTAGGACGTTATAATAATGAATACCAAGCGTGACGCAACGCGCAGCTCCCTTTTCATGGCTTTTCGTGATGAACTTGTTGCATACTGAAAATTGTTTATGCCGTTTTTGAGCACGTTGACACGTTCGGATTCGCGTTTTGGCATGTCTGACGTGTTCCTTAGTGTGGTTTTCACGGCTTCTCCTACTAATGAAATTTACTTTTCACTCAGTTCATTCGAACTTCGTAAAAACATCACTTCACGGTGGCGGAAAGCGGTGTCGCTTACAGTTCTGGAATTTATTATGCTGCTCGTACTCATGTCCTGAATGTAATTGAGCAATCGGTGCATAGAGAATGAACGAGGCTGTAGACACGATTTTTTTGAGATTGATAATAATCGCTTTTACAGAGTTATCGGGTTAGCACTTTTAAAAATGGTAGTAAGTGAAACGGACATCTCTAGGATAGTTTATACGTATCTTGTGAGCGTTATAAAAGACTAGGCGTATTGGTACTTGGTTGGGCTACTAAAACAGACCTGTGTATGTGTTAATGCGGACTCAGTCGAATTCTGGATGCAACGAAAGCTCGTCTGTCGTGTTGTCGAAGGGGGAAGAGAAGTAGGAAAGGAGAAAAGAGAATAGAAGAGAAGGAAGAAGTACAGCATAGACGAAATGTACGAAATGCGTGAAAACTAAAGAACAAAAACCAACTAATAACCGGACAGGGCCGAAAACTATATAGAGTTGCGCGAATACAAGACTGAGAGCGAAGAGTCGTACAGGTTTCCTCCTCGTCAGGTTACACTGCACGCGACATCAACGGCTTCCAATGGACATGCTCTCTGTTGACCTGGCCAGAAACCACATCGGAGGGTATTTTCTCACGCATTGCAGCCCTGTGCCCACCTAGTTTAACATTGCCAGAACGGCGCAAACAGTATGTCTCTTGAAAGGGACACCCTCAATACGCTTTGGCGGCCACAGGCTCCTTCTAGAAAAGCACGTTAAGTATTAAGGAGTGAATATAGGTGAAAGCTGGGGTTTCAATCAACACCTTCAGTCCCTTAAAGGCAAAGCCCCTCAATGCGTGCAATTACTAAGGCCACTTGGGGTGTATGTTACAATGACACTATCCTCATGTATATGGCCATTTATCTAGGCGTGATTGGCCACTGCTCCATTGTCTGGGGTAGCAAACTAACAGTCAATCAAAAGAGAGTATTGACCCAATCTCTGAGGGCTGCTCTCCTGTGGATCACAAGACTGTATCAACAAGCACTCCGGGTGATCACTGGTCAGTTACCAGTTGATTTCACCATTGAGTGCATGGTTGACAAGTGGAGAATGAAACCGGAGCTTCCTCCACTTTAGGCTGAACTCCGCACGCATCTCACCACAGAACAGAAACTTGCTGCCATCGACGAATGGGCGTAAGAGAAATGGCAAGTGAGATGGGAATCCTCGTCAAAGGGACGGGACACGTATGATTTCTTCCCCAACATCCGTGAACGTATTTCAAGAAAATAGGTTGAGCCAGACCACTGGACGAGCCAGTCCCTCACGGGAAATGAAGAAAGTGAGTTGACGTTGAAATAAGGAAAGTTGTGTGTTGCAACGCACCAAATATTGTTTTCTTATCAACTGGCAACCTTGTGGAAGCCTGCAATCAACTGTATTGGATCACATTCTGCTCTGCATGCCGTGAGGGAAGTTCCAGGAGTCCATGAGTGGTGTCGCGAAGCAAGACTCACCCTGGCGATTGAAATGACACCGCCAAACACACAGCACACCGTAGCCTTTACCATTGGGAATGCGCGAGTCATGATAAAGAAGGAGGTAAAGTACCTTTGTGTAATGCTCCGGAAGAGCTTCCTCCATTGACTGCTATGAAGCAGGCCTATAGCTATATTGCAGAGCTCACGAAGAAAGAAGGTGGTGGCTAAGAAACGCGGTCATAGTTTATCTGTCCTTTTGAGACTTGCCACCCAAGTAAATAGTTGGATCAGGTGGGAGGCCAGATTAAGAACTCCTTCCAGACGGTACGGGATTCCTCAGGTGGTCAATTCTGGGCGGTAACACACGGGCAACAGCTCTCTACTGGGAGACTGGCTAACGACCAAATACCTGCCCTACCTCCGCAGGTCCGAGTTCGGTGGATGCTGCAGAGGCCTCTTGCACACTAGCGCAACTGCAACTTCCATGACTGATAAAACCCTCGTCGTGTTTAGGAACAGTCATCAAATAAGGAAATAGACCTACCTTTATTACTTTCCTTGGCTCTACTCAGTAGAAAGGAAAGTTAAGTAATTGGCTGAAAAAAAGTTTTGAGATTTCTTCAGATCTTTACGTTTCAGACCCACCTGAGTCCGAAAAACACTATTTGGGAAAATGGTCTGTGTGTATGTGTGTCTGTGAACGATTTTTAGAGAAAACCATCTTATCAAATCAGCTCAAACTTGATATCTCGCTCGCAGATTACCATGGGACGCCAAAATAAGGGTATGAGCAAAATCCACCGAAAGGTAACTATAGTTATCATAGTGATCAACACCAAATATTTTTTTCCTCAAAAATGGCTCCAACGATTTTTATTAAATTTTTTATAATAATGGCTCTCAATAAGGCAATTATACCATAAAGTTCCCATTCGTGGTGAAATGACGAGAGCAGCACAATAAATAATCAAAATTTTCGACGAAACGCGTTTTTAGCGCGGTTTTTTCCTTATTAACTCCGCTGGAACGTTAGTAGAAAGTTAAAGAAAATTGGTATTGTAGTCCAATCCAATACCTTCAGGGTGAGGGTTTAAAAACGCTAATGAGGTATATGGGGTTCATTCCAGAATTTCCTGAATTTCAACTACCGCCGTTTCGCTTACAACCACTTTTAACAGTTATTCCTCAATAACTCTGCAAAAGTGATTACTATCCTTCTTCAAAAAATTCGTGTTTACAGCCTCATTAATTGTCTGTGTACCAATTGCTCAATAATGGTCCTGCAACGAGTACGAGCAGCACAATAAATTCCATAACTGTAGTCGCTACAGCTTCCTGCTGCTGTGACGTGTTGTTTGATCAAGTTCAAATTAACTGAGTGATAAATGAATTGATTAAATAGACAAAGCCATGTAAAAAGTGAATTGACGTAGAGCTAAGGAAAGTTGTGTGTTGCAACGCACCAGAATTTTTTCTGTTGATCCTAACAACATTAGAGCGGAGTTTATAAAGACAAAACTGCCCTAAAAATTCTTATCGAAATGTTTGTTAATTTATTGTGCTGCTCCCGGCGTTTTCCCCGCATATGGGAATTTCATTGTCTTCTTGTTAGGAACGGTCTATACAAAAAATTTAACAAAATCGTTATAGCGGTTTTTCAGAAAAAAAAGGTGTTTTGATCATTATAATAACTATAGTTAGTTTTAGGCGGTTGTTGCTCGTAGCCTTGGCGTCCGGTGGTAACCTGTGGGATAGATATCAAGTTTGAGCTGATTTGGATGAGCTATTCCCGCTCATTCGCGTTCACAGATTCACACACCTATACCATTTCCTCAAATAATGTTTTTCGGACTCAATGGGGTCTGAAACGTATAAATCTGAACAGAACTTAACTCTTTTTATTTCAGCCGATCACTATAGTTACTTTTGCGCTGACTTCGCTCATACGTACATATCTGGTCTGTTTTTCTCCTGTACTTACCGTTTTTGAACCCTCTAACGGGAATCTTGCGATACACACGCGCGCACCGTGTTTTTTTTTTTTTGGACCTCGAACTTTTGAAAATGCGACGAAAACTTTTGTCCGGCGATTGGGCTACTAAAAAATCGTTAATCTCTCGTTTGGGCGAAGATATTTGGAGTTTTGATCACCGGGATAATTATAATTAGTTTTGAGTTGGTTGTGGCCGTGGCTTTATTAATCCGCAGTCTGAACGCGCCATTTTATTCAATGGCGTCTCTTAGCCCTTGAAAAATTTGTAAGTGTAATGATCCGAAGTGAACTCAACAACTTTTTTTTAGTTAGACGCCAACTTGCCCTCCGTCGAGCTACGGAAAGTAATAATTAGCGGATCGAAGGAATAATATCGTATAACGTCCCGTGTGTTGAGGTGAATAAATAAACTTTATTGAGCGTCGAGAACTTTTTTCTCCGCTTTTTCCTCACTACCGTAAATACTTGAACCCAGTAGGTAGACCAAAAAAAAAAAAAAAAAAAAAAAAAGTAGGACGGCAGAAAGTAGCAGGCACTTGTGAGAAGGGCGGTTAGGTGGAAGCCATAAAATTCCCCTTTTTACGAGCTATATGTGTGCTTGCCCTTCTCCTTTGCACGTGGTACTTCGCCTTTGTGATTGCCGTGGGTATGTTGGATGAGACACTTCCCGGATACAAATCATCAACTTCTATTTGAGCCATCACGACGGGCTCCCCCGGCTCTCTTCCGCAGTTATGTGGTCGACAACTGGTCTACAATGCTAGGACGCGGGCCGAGGCTCGTAGTGTTGTTGGGAGATGGAAGCGCGATGAACCCGAGAGAGTTGCTATTAACCGTTTATCGTCTCTTCTGTTTACATCGAAAATTATTGAGTTGTTACTTGGTGCAGTAGCCCGGAGTGTTATTAGCGTTCAAGTAATAAAGTTGATTACAATCCTGAAATTAATACGAACATGTTTTTCTTTTGACAAACCCAATGCTCGCTCTTCACCTTCTCTAGTAGAGGTAATCTAGTCATTTCCACACACCTCCAAACACGATTATTGTAATTCGCGGAGGAAACAGCAATATTACGCTTATTGATAAAGAATGATGTTAGATGGGTGCGGAAAATAAGAAAGTAATCGACAAATTGCATATAATACGCTCAAATCTCTCACAACATCAGCACCACCATTATCACTTTTACGTAAATAAGCCGATTAATAGATAATTCTCAATCCGCTGTTGGGGCGTGTTTTCTCCAAAACGCATCGAAAACACTAAATGAGCGAGCGAAATGAGGGAATTTGAGAGCGGTATCGCCAGACTCAATTCGTTTACTATATGGCCACTTCACTGAAGTCAACAGGACTGTCCATGGTAGGAGAATTCATCAGACAGTCTGGAATGCAGCGGGAATGTGTAGCCATTTGATGACGGAGTGACACTACTTAAGGCGAATAGGACGGATCGTCGCAGGACACTGTAAAATGAACGAACGCGTGCATGTGATGGTCATAGTCGACCCCTCGGTGTTGGTGGTGTGGTACAAGTGAGGGAGCTTTTCATCAGGACCTGGCCCAGTACCAGGGACTTGAGAGGAGGCGGTTTTCGTTCTTTGATACCACTACTTCGAGGTTGGAGCATCAAAGATGAATCTTGCAGGAAATACCTGGCGCTCCTTAGCAGACATTGGACTGGCACACTTCCATTCTTTAACCCTCAAAAGTAGAAAAAAAGTTGGGCTTCCTTCAGATCTTCACATATTGAGTCCGAAAAATCGAATTTCGGCGCGTGGTCGGTATATGTAAATTATGTTTGCCCGAAGGGAAACTGAGTTTTTAAAAAACTTTAAAACTTTTATCGTGGAATTACTTGGTTTACGAAGGGTACAAACGTTGGAGACGGCTAACACAAAAGTGAAGTATCTCAGTTGCTGTATGTCTAAGGACACACCGTAGGGAGGGGGATACTGCTGAGCTAGTCTCTTAATCCCGAGAACCTTCGGGTTAAAAGTTACACACTACGCAAATATCTTCTCGTAACTTGTACGTCTGTAGTTCGATTTGCCAGCCAACGGCAGGACCGTTTGAGGTGGTTCTTTTTACTTTCCGCTACCCGATGGGAAGGAAAGTATAGTAATCGGCTCAAAAAAAAATTTGGGTTTTCTTCAGATCTTTACGTTTCAGACCCTACTGAGTCTAAAATACCTAATGCCGGCGCGTGGTCCGTGTGTGTATGTATGTGTGTGTGTGTCTGTAGTTCGATTTGCGTGAGAACGGCTGATCCGATTGAGCTGGTTCTGTTTTTGTTTTGTTCGTTATTTTTTGTAGACACCAAAATAAGGTTATGGACGATTTCGACCGATGGGAAGGGGGGGGGGTGGTTGGGGACGAAAATGTACCAAAAACTAGGGTTTTTCGCATTTTTCTCGAAAACGGCTCTAACGATTTTGATTAAACTTGCACATTATCTTCTACCGATCAATACCTAACTTTTCTTCTCCATACATATCTCCATGAAAATACGGTGAACGGAGATAAAGGCCCATGAAGCAAAAATAGGTTTTTTACGCTTTTTGGCAAAACGGCTTCAGCGATTTTCACCAAACTCACAGGATGTTTTCAAATAGTACATATTCTTTTCAATAAATGTTCCTGTGGCTGTCCATTGAACAGAGATAAAAATCAAAATGTGTCAAAAATAACGTTTTTTCTAACATTTCCGTAAATTCCAGCGTAGCTTTTTCGCCAGATGTGATAAATCCTAATGGAGTGTCTTTTAGCCACCCATACCAACATTTCGTTCTGTATAATTATTTCGGTATATATATGTTGAACGGAGATATAAGCCAAATTAACTCAGAAAAGGAGATTTGTCGAATATTAATTTATCGGTATTCCAATTTTCTCAAAAACAGCTCTAACGATTTCGATCAAACTTACGTAGTAAATTTAGCTAACTAGTCCCTACATTTTGTTCTCTATAAATGTTCCTGTAAAAATGCGTTGAACGAAGATATAGCGCCCGCAAATGTAGGTGGTGTTCGAAATTACGGGGGGGGGGGGGAAGTTGTGTGTTGCTACGCACCAGATATTTTAGTTTTGTTTGGTATTTTTTGTAGACGCGAATGTAAGGTGTTGTACGATTATCATCGATGAGAATGAGCGGTGGGAGACAAAAATATATAAAAAACTAGAGTTTTCGCCTTTTTTGAAAACGGCTCGAACGAGTTTGATTTAAATTTCAACTTATCTCCTACTCAGTACAAAACGTTTCTTCTCTATACATATCTCCATGAAAATACGATGAACGGAGATATAGGCCTGAAAAGCCAAAATAGGTTTTTTACGGTTTTTGGCAAAATGGCTTCAACGATATTCACCAAATTCACAGGATGTTTTCGAATAGTTAATACCTATATATTGTTCTCAATAAATGTTCCTGTGATAGTCCATTGAACAGAGATAAAAATGAAAATGTGTCGAAAATAATGTTTCTAACATTTCCGTATATTCTTGGGCAACTGCTTCTCTAGATTCGATCAATCATACTGAGTGTGTTCTAGCCGCCCGTACCCACATTTTGTTTTCCGTAATTATTCCTGTGTATATCTGTTGAACGGAGATATAAGCCAAGTTAATACAGAAAAGCAGCTTTGTTGAATATTAATTTATCGGTATTCCAATTTTCTCAGAAATGGCTACATTTCGTTCTTCATAAACGTTTCTCTAAAAATGCGTTGAACGAAGACGTAGTGACCGTATATTTCCTCTGCAAATTTTGCACATAAGATACTAGTGTTTGGAAAAAAATCCGGGCGGTAGTAGAATAAACTACGTAGACGGTAGAAGTTCGACAATCGTAATTGCATAGTTCGGAGAAACCACGAAAATTCCAAACTATACAAACTAACGTTTTGTCGAATAATTTTTCCCGCTGTGTTTTCTCCTGTAATTCCACAACTGTGAACTGAAATCATCCCAGAATAATGACAGTATCTGTTTGACCCAAAGTGTCGAAGTTGTCAGGGTCTTCGACCTCGGGCTTCCCCGCGTCATTGTCATTGTCTCCGTCTGCCTAATTGTCTCCAACCGTTTCAACACCTGGCCCTCACCAGCGGGAATCCCTTAGCTGCGGGCCCCCAGCCCCCTTTTCTAGGTTTTCCCCTTTCTTTATTTCTTTCTCCCAATTTCATTTTCCTATCGATGACAGAGCGCTTCCAAAATCATTCTACTACCAACTATCACCCCAATAACTTCTCACTCTCTCCCACGGTCGCCAGTTCACGCGTTCTGAGTACTGCCCTTGTGTCGCCCAGTTGTACTCCATCTCACCCCAATTTCAATTCTACTCAATTCCGTACGCACGTATAATACAGTCCTCCTCACGCTCACCGAGTTTCAGTTTCATTGCTATCCTCAGCTCCCCCATTCTTGCACCTAACAGTATCATTAGTTACCTATACAGGGACTCTTTAAAGGTGGTAGCGACATAATGAGCGGCAGGTCAATAAATTCCAAGACTCGAAGAGCTACCGGTTTTTACATAGGACGTTAGTCCTATCAAATGAACTTAGTGACAAATATTCTAGATTACTACGTATTGGATAGAATTTACGTGGGGTTAAGAAAGGAACGCCTTGCTTTATACCGGATGTTTTCGATTCAGTAGGCTTCCAGACTCAAGGATCTGAAGAAAATTCCACTTTTTCATTCTCACGGCTACAATACTTTCCTTACCCGTCATGTGAGCGGAAAGTAAACATCTCTACATTCTACGAAAACGCAAATTCAACTTGGTCAAATCAAACTCCTTTCGAAATTTGGTAACTAAAAATTTCAAACTTACACAGTTCTCTCAAGTAACTGATTACTGTAGTTTATCCACTATAAATGTTTCCATAGAAATACGTTGAACGAAGATATAGCTCTCGTATATGTAGCAGGTCGTCAGACTTAATGAAGTTGTGGAAAGTTGTGCAACACACAACATTTCAGAATGTTGAAGAAACGCAATTGCTTTTGTTGCCATCGATATTGATCTAGTCAACGGGGGAAAGAAAATATCAAAATATTCCCCACACACTCGTTCAGTACTCATTTACTTCCGAAACCCGTACCAATTCTGTACAATTCGCCTTATTAGTTGGACGAAACGCTCTTGAAACAATTAAGTGAGATCTCCAAAGTTGTTAGTTGTTCGTGAAAGTGACTAGAGGGATGTGTTGGTGGGGGAGCGAGGGGTTCTCCTAATAAAAGCGGCGTAAACTGTCTTAGGTACGGACGGCCACACCCAAATCTAAATTATCTGCTCGACCAAGCGCTGGGCGCTGCCAGATAAAATCTTTCCGCTACAGCCCGACTTGCCTTCCTCCGTCGTTCTTGGATCAAATTCGACCGAGTCTGTGCAATTCTCCACGAAGCTAATTATTGTGACTGGGTGGTCGAGAATAATATTTGAATGATCGAAGATGTGACTTAATTGGATATGATTTTAATTAGCAGATCGATCATAGCAACACGAAATGAACTGAAAGAGACACATGTTAGGCGTCGACGATATACATCGATGTTTCAAAAATACTCGATTAATATTAACGATGCATCGAATCAAAAGTGGTAGCACTGGTTGAAAAGGAAGCCAATCTTAAAGAGGTCAGTGCAACCAACCCATGAAAAATATAAATGCAAATGGCCGACTGAATTGACCTGCCGTTTCTCTTACTTACAGTTAGTTAGCAGTCTCTGGCTTCAAAAATCATATTATTTTAATTTTTGTATTTATTGTACTTATTCAGAATTCATTTTAAAATTTTCTGTGTCGCGTTAGCAATAATATTTACAAATCAAAGTGTTAAACTGAACATTATTTGTAATATTAAGATCATAATAAATTTGGAAGGACTACAAAATACAGTTTCCTACATTGCATAAAATTGGCTTTAAATATTTAACAATGCCGGGCACATCAGTGCCATCAGAGAGACTGTTTTCGCGAGCGGCGCAGGTAATGCTCAACAAAGGAGTACATTAAATGGTTAAATTGGGTAAAATTTGGTTTTTGACATTATATGTCTTTACTTTGCTACATAAACTCGAAAATGTAACGCCGGAGATGTAACGGAGAAGCGTCACTAAAAAAGTGCATGGTAACGTCTGTTTCAAAAATGAAAAATATTGTTTGTGTTGTAATTTTATATTTCTTTATTTACGAGTAAAATAAACAAAATTATATTTAAAGAAAAATACATAAAATATCCCTCGTGGTTGCATACTTGTACAGAAGCTGTACCCACCGTTTGTGTAAGTGATTTTAAATTTTGACATTTTAAACAAAAAGACATAAAATGTCCTTTGGATTCAGTAGGTTTTCGAAACGTGTTTGCCACTCAGTTTCCCCCTGACAATTCCAAAACAGTAAATACGATCCTCAGTTTTTCTTATAAACTCCGCTTAGCATTCTCAGTAAAAGCAGGTTGGTAGACGAATAAACTACATATACAACGAGAGTTAAAATCATTTGACACGATTTCTATACTTTCCTTCCCTTCGGGTAGCGGAAAGTAAAGAGACAGGCCTCGATCCTCCACCAAACGATTGACTAGATAAATTAAATAAATCACTCGATTGATTGTTTCGCCAGAGTAGCAGGCTGTGCACAAATATAAGACAAATAACGTCAACGTAGTTATATTTTTAGAACACAACAAAGCATTTTTGTCAATAAAATATAAATTCACAATTAATAGAAAAAAAATGCATCTAAACGTTGACTGATCAAATGAAAATGTTCAAACTGTACTTGCCCAAAACTGTAGAACAATGTTAGTTAGGTATTTCAATACTGTGGATTACAAATCGTTGCACAAGTTCACCAACTGTATCAATCATTTTAATTCATCTGGAAGATTTTTTTCACGTTTAATCGTTGCCAATTGGAAGTACAAGAGGATCAGTCAAACGGAGGTTCTTCAACGTTTTCAACAAGTAAACAAAACTGAACATTTGAGAAGAGCTGTAGGATCTTCCTCATAGACCTTCACCAAAAATATACAGTTTCTTGTACTTGCGCGTTTGACTCAAGTTTTAGGGTGTGTTCGAGATGAGACAAAAAAGGTCGTCTTATAAGATGGGTCGATTTATTTAACCACGAGGGGACGCTTTTTGGGATTAAATTCCCCCTCGGTCGCAATGTCGCTCCTGAACCTGGTAGACGTGCCCCAGGAGTTCCAACTTCACTCGTGGGTGGTCCAGGCGACGTCAACCTCCATGTCCTCGCTCCTTCGTCTCCTTTTCGTAGGTCGTTGATGAAACTGACGCTTCGTTCCGTCTATTGTCTTCCGACCTTTTTGTTCGCAAAATTAATTTCGCCGAGCTCGGCCTTCCCTTCTTTGTAGGGGATTATCTTAAGTAATTATCGTAGATATGTCTTTTTTTTTATTAACCGAATTACCTTCTCAAAGCGTTCCGCTCCGTTTATTTATTCATTCGATCGTTTATTATGAATATTTCATGTACCAGCTTCGCATTAATCTTTCCGTGAGGGGCCCACTATCCAATAAACTATTGCCCGGGCCTTCCTTCAAAGAGGCCATCCGGTGTCCTCCCGTATGAAAGCTTACTGTTTCGAATTTATGTATATTAAATGCGTGGTTTCTCATTTGGAATATATTTTATTACCTTATCAGATCGTTTTTACAAAACTTACGCCGTTCTTTCATTTCTGATTCGATTTCTGGTTGTACGTTGGTGAGAGCTTCGTGATCAAGGCGTGAGAAGGCAATGAACGAAGTTTTTCACAGTCTTTCTCCTATCCACTTTTGCAACAGGTAGAACCTTGACCTGATCGTTGACTGTGTTTGAGAAGATGTGCGTTGGCAGATAACTTCAGGTCACGAATGGTATGTCCCGTTAAGGCGGGGGTTCGGATGAGCGACCGAGACCGGAGGCAAGAGACAGAAGACTGCTTGGCGGCACTTGTCATGGTACTTTGTATTGTCGCCAGTTCGCGAAGCTCCGTCTGCTAGGGCTGGTGACCGATGGGGTGTGTGAGTTTGGGGAAATAGACACCGTGGAGCATATGTTGTTTCAGTGTGAGAACTGTGATCGGGATAGGGCTAGGAACGGGGTTCTGGTGGGTGGGGGTCAATGGGATTGTAGCGTGTAAATTAGCAAGATCTCTAAACTGATCCGGTGAGCATCCAATTGTTGGTTTTGTGATGCTTAAGACAAACATCTTTGTACTCTTCAGGATGTTACACCCTTTGAAAATAAATACCAACGTCTACGTGATGCCAAAGGACCGGTAATAAATAGAAAACATAGCAGACGGAAATAAAAGATTAAATCAAGGTAAATGCAGTTGCTCAGGTTCAGGCACAGGAAAAATAACTGACTTGAAATGTTGAAAAACCGAATGTTTCAACCAGTCTCTAATGACGTCATGTTGACGAAGGTGCCACGTAAGGAACTGAAAAATTTAAACGAACCGGGATCGGGAATAAAATAACTGCGGAGCGCACTGGAAACATGAGGTCGGGAACGATCCCAAAAGGGGAATAATAATAATAAGGCAACAACAACAACTACAACAATCAAAACGAAAAGGACGGCAAATGATAACAATATAAACACTTCGATAGCGCGGCTTCCAGTTGTGATAAGAGATGAAAGCGGCTTTGAGTGAGTTCCATATAGTAAAATATGCGATGGGAACAGGGATGTTGGTATGGTTTGGGGGAGGGAACGTTTGGGTGGTGGAAATGGTTTGGGGAGAGGGTTTTGGGGGATAGGGAGGAGGTAAGATTGAAGAGGAGGCGTGTCCGCAAGGCCTTGGGTGGAGAGATCTAATGTGTATGTGGGTGCAGTGCCAGGGGTGAACGAATACCAACTATCCTGCTCCTGGACCGCAGTGTGTGAGCGTATTCAAGGGTTGGAAGTATGTAAGAGTGAGTGTGTGAGTATGTGTTCAAGTTGTGTAGGGTAGGTTAGAAATAGGTAGAGTAGGGGGAATGAATACCGAGTAGTCCGCCCCTGGTCTTCCTTTGGCTCGTCGAAAAGGGGGATCTTATTTCAGGCCAGGATCATAGACTACAGCCTGACACTTTTCTCCATGGGAAGGGCTAGAGCAAGTCCAATCCCTGGAAGATAAAGTGCAGAGCTCTTGGCGATTCTGGCGCGGTGGTGCTACCCATTCCAGTCTGGAGGCTGCTCAAGCCGCAACCAAATAGAATGGGTACCACAGGGGCTTCTACCCGCGGCCAGAGACGTGGAGGCTTTAGGGCGTGGCGCCGCGGGCCGTGAAGCCATGTGTTTGGGCGTTTGGAGTTTCCCTGAGCTTATTGTAGAGCGTGGCAGAGGTAGAGGCTGCACAGCAAGGTACTCTCCCAAACTGCCAAGATTTTCAGTGCTCAATCACACTTGTTGCTAGTTAGCGTGAGCGACCTGGACAGGAAAACTGCCGCGTTTGGTGACGAAAATTGCGAAAATATTTAGCGTCATCTCTAAGTACCAGCTCAAAGACATCAACGAACCAAATGAACGTACAATTTCCCAATAACTGCAGTTCCCTTAGAACACCAAACACGATACGAATTTATTGATGAATCTTCTCGACCAATCAAAACTATTTTCGACGGCGAATTTGACCAGAATAATTGCACGGAACACACTTCCTTACTCGTAGAGTTAGCGCCATTTTTTTGTCTACTCATTTGTCTTTTAGTGAATTTAACACACTGTGTTTTATTGACCCGAAAATACGTCCTGATCGATAGAGATTGCTTCACTAATAGCGAAAACGATCTCTTCTTGGCCTCTAGTCGAATATAATTCGCTAATAAGGTTTTCTTTGATTCGTTACAATAATGCAAGAATAAATCGTTGTCTTCCTCCTCAAACAGTAACTCTATTTGTCTCTCCGTTACATTTTCAAAATTAGTGACACAGTCAACACAACACGCAACAGACTTCATCGACGATACGGAATGAATCGCATTTTTGTTCCAGTCTCGGTCTCGACTCACAGTTGATGCCGAAGAGACCTTTACAGGGAAGGCGTGAAGAGGCTGCGTACTGCACTGTGGTGCACCGTATGACGACACAGGGCACAAGCTCGAGGTTGACTCCTGATGTTGTCGCGATTGGTCGAGCCAACGCAGGTCGATGACAAACCCACTGGGGCCGAAAGTTACTTTTCGGCCCATCCCTTCTGACGGAGAGCAGATCGCTGGGCATTATTCTGGACAGCAACTAACACCCGATCCTCAACTTCGTTCATATTTTCGAAGATCAGGTGTAGGTCTTACCGAGTGCACCATTGTGGTGGTGGTTTAGTGAAACTTCATGATCAAGACTTGAGAAGACAATAAACGTTAGAAACAAAAATTAACGTTGAAGCTACATAACACTTAACTCATGATGTTACTCGCCATTATTAAGCAATCCCCCCGTCGGAAGGTAGAAATGATTCAAAATCCCATAATCCCACTTAACATTGTACACATATTCGAGTATTAGTACAATTACTACACTATTAGAAAATTGGCAGCTTACTACTCTTCCTTCAACGTTCCAACAGCTTACCACGGTGACAGCTTCACGCTGTACATAATGGTATTATAATCTCTAATTTCTCCCTCAGACGGGGCCGTGACTCTCTGACCTGCTAACAAGAAGGGGGGAACCCCTTTGAAGTGGGTTGAGACTTTAATCATCGCACTACTCCTCTTACAACTTGTCTCGATCTATCGTGATAAAATTAGTTCAAACTCAATATCTTACGAGTTAATTTGGTATTCACTTCCTCTAAGGACCCTCGTGAAATACAACGCAAATTATTTGGATAAGTTCTAGCGTGCGAACGGTCGCTCAGAAAATTACTAACTGGAAACTTATCGGATAATTTATTACGTACAGAGAACAGCTCGTAATTGAATTTTTCGTCACTTCCTTCGGCTGTACGTAGTAGAAAGAAAATTATTTAATCGGTGGGGGAAAAATGAGGTTTTTTTTCAGGTCTTTACGTTTTGATAAGGGCGTTTACGCCATTTGGGGTTTTGTGGGTGTGTTTCGGTGAACGCGATTAAGAGAAAATGACCGAACCAAATCGGCTCAAAATTCCGTGTTTAGCCTGCGGGTTAACACGGGACGTCAATATAGGCCAAGACTAACGTGCTGTTCTGGACTGGTGTGAAGGCAGTTTCGCTTAGGCCTCTTTTATGTACCTGTTTGAGTATGCTCTGGGCCTGTCGTTTGATGGGTCTAAGAAATTGTGAACCGCGATTTGAATAATCGGATTCAAAAGGGCGGCAGGGGAGTTGAAATAATTTATTAATAATTGTAGAGTCAATTGACGGAACGCGTAAATGAAGATAAATAACTTGGAGCTTGTACTCCCAATGTCCGGGATCGAGTGCCGAGGGATCCAACCCGGAATCACGAGTGGCGAACGTTCGAAAGAGCGCGCATGATGGACGATGGAATGTTCGAGAATCGCTGTTGAACAAACTCGAAAGGGTGGCGAAATTCCGAACGAGAGGAGATGAGCTGGATGTAAGACGCCGTGAAACGATGCAGAAAACGGGTATATCGGGTTCAGTTAAAGGTACACACGAGGTGATGATGATAGAATAGAAAAATAACACTAACAGAAAAAGGTTCTCCTGGATCCTCGTTTTCTCCAGTAGTAGGCAGCAGCCGCCGCTGAGAACAGCGCCGTTAGTCAAGTTAATGATATAATTGACTGGTTCTTCACAATTATCGGCAGCTAGCCCTCACCATGCAGTGCAATAGACCGTTCCACGTCACATCTTGCCCTTCAAGTACTCCCTGGCACCCCCCTCCCCCACTATACCTTGTGTTGGATCCTGCGGTATTTGAGTCCCACATCAAACGGGACTGCATAGACCACTGCCGTGGACCACTTGAGTCGCTGCTTCCCATGCTACAGGCAGAGGGGTCGTGCAACCTGCAACTGCCCAAGAAGCGACCCTGGAAAAGTGGCAGGTGCGGTGGGACAAGGGTCCTCACAGCATACTCCCTTCTGTCGAGGGGAGACTTTGGATGCAATGGTGGCGGCCATCCTTCATGGAAGTGCAGCTGCTCTCGGGCCATGGGGCTTTTAATGAGCGGCTGCACTTCTTTAGGCGCCTAGGCCGCTTCTTCAGCGACTGTCCCTGTGGAGGGGCCGCAGAGAGTGCATCTCATGTCCCCTTCGCCTGCAGGCTCCATGAAGACGTCAGAACGCGCACCCAACTCCCTCCATTGAGGGTGCCCCTAAGCTCCTCTGGGGTAAGGCTGCTACCCGTCGGTTCACCCACGCCTGAGGGGTCTAGAGGAGTGGTGTCCCTCTGACTCAGTGGAGACTGCAAGGCCCGCATCATAATTGGCACAATGCTATCGCCGCGTCTCCGTCGCAGGGAATAAAAGTATCCTCCAACGTAGAGCGGCAAGCCGCATGCCCACCGACTCACTTCTATCCCTTTTTACACAACGAGCCGGCAGGCCTGACTACTAGGCCTGGCGTGTTTCCCCCATCAGGTTCTTCACAATTAATAAATTTAACCAATAGAGCGGAAAACAATGAACAATATAAATGAATGAAACATAACAACAATAGTGTGCTGGAGTTTGGGCTATTGATAATTGATAACAGTGTTGAGTAAATATTGCGTGATCATGCCAACATTTCGTAGCAGTATCGGGAAAGTGTGGGGGTGGTAGTTGTGGAATGGGAAACAGTGAAATGTTAAGCAGGATGGTCTGGTTTGGCGACATGCATACTCGTAGTTGGTGATTTGAGTTCCAAACACAAGCGCTTCAGTGCGTGGCCTTGCAATGAAAAAATGCTTATCCATCCCTCATTCAGTCTAGTCCGATTGCTGGGTGGACGAAAAAGAGAGAGAAATAGACACACCAATCGAACGAGATGTAGGACTGTATTGATATACTCGCTTAACATGATAGAGATTTGATTACACGGTGACTTGGTTAGACGATAGTTCTCTGAATATGTGAACTGGTGGCGAGTCAGTAGATCGCTGAAGCTCATAGATGACGGTCAATCGCGAGAACTGAAAAAAATGTGTCGATTGGGTGGCTGCAAAATAAAATGTGTTTGGTATGAGCTGTATGTTGTGGAGAGGATTGTAAATTGAAGGGGTGGGAAAAGGGTTTTATGGAAAGTCCAGTAAAAGGGGGAAATCCGTTTTCACTTGGAAATAACTGAAGAGCTGGTCTTTTCCATCGCATCAAAGAAAAGGGCTAGAGGTCAGAAAGGTGGGCTCGGTGTTTGAGGAAGGGCAGAAACTAAGACTTCCCATTAGGAGCAAGTGCGGCCAACTAATTCGGCCTGCGCCAAACACCGGTCATCCCTCTTATTTATCAGTTGACTGGCAGCTTGGGAACAGCAGCCCCCCCCCCCCCCCGCATCAGAAATACCTCTTGGTATGTCCAGGGTAGACCTCGTGGCGGAGCCAGGTTTTTGGTTGGCTGAGACGGAGATTCCGATTCCTTCATTTTTGTTTCTTACCAGAGTGCGCTGAAACTAGCCATAGTTATCATAGTGATCTAAACACCAAATTTATTTTTTTCAAAACGATTTTGATTACATTTTTTGTATCGAGTGTCCCTTAAAATTCGTGGTAAAATAACGAGAAGACCACAATAAATATAAAAAATCTTTAAATAATCGATTTTAGCGTTAGTTGATCCATTATGATTTCCGCTCATTCCCGACCAGAACAATGCGCTAAGTATTTCGTCGAATACTGTTTTCTTCCTAACAACCCGATCATAAGACAATAGCGTTATTCTGAAATTAATTTCGGTGGTTAAATAAGTTCCCTTCAGATGAAAGTTTAGTGACAGTCAAAAAATCCGGAAACTTCCACCATTTTCAAACTTTAACTCCTCGCAGTATCGCGAAATCAACGCGTTAATTTCGCTCAAATCAATCCCAATTTCCGCGCCAGGCCAACTCTCAAACCGGCGACGACGAATCAAAAGAGCCTTCAAAACAGGGGCGCATCCTCCGGCTCGATAAGAATACAAAAAGCTCATTTTAAGAGAGGATCGCCCCGTGAAAAGCGAGCTCATCTCATATTTTATGCAGCGCAGCTTTATCACAATCCAACGTAAATGTGAGGGCGTTCGAGGGCTTTGAATAAGAATACAGAGTGCTTTTTCACTCCGAATCCAACTCGAAGACGAGAACAACAAGTTTATTGCTATAGAAACTAAAGGAAGTCGCGTTTATCGCTACGGCTTCGAGTTTGTTCGTTTCAAAGTGAATAGTATGATTGACGTGGCGGGTAGGTGGAGGGGGGGGGTGAAACTAATTTGCAGCCGCGGACCTATAGTGCTCGCTCATAATCAATATGTAAGGCTTCTCTGCTCCACCGAAATCCATAAATATCAGTCGGAATATTGATGACCGACGATGACGTAAGCTCTCGCCAATTAATTTGATCACTGTACGTAATTTTGATTCACATAAAACTGTTCGACGGGAGAGAACGGTATCCAAATTGGGCGCTTTCGTAAAATATTCAACTTTTTTTCTTCGAACGAAGCGTCGTAGCTACGAAATGAAAACATGCGCCAATCAAATCGAACCCTTTTTCAACCAAATGTATCTTTTTTCAACCATCCGAAAAAAATTACTTTATTGCAGAACAAATTGATACAGCGCTATAAATAAATTGAACGTAGGGTGCGGTAGACAGTTCATCACGTTTATGTCGAAGTTGGAAGTGTGTCGCGGTGATTGTTTCGACGCTACGAACCATGACCTCGGCGATGTCATGAGTCTGAATTGCCTCCGAGCAACAAATTCGATTTGAGAAAACGCGGGGTTCAAGGTCAGGTGCTCACAATGGGCAATGCTTCAACCGCTTGTTACACTCCTCTGTTGGAATGGATTCTTTCGTTATCCATTACCAAAATGGAGTATTGTCGAGAAAAGCGGTTTGAATTCCGGTATTTCGGGAGTCATTTCGCTCCATTTTTTGACCCTCAGTAAACTTTCATTCTGCAGGCAGCTTATTTGACCACCGAAATTATTTTCGGAATAATCACGAAAACACCATAGCAAAAATCAGTATTTGTCGAAATATTTGATAATTGTGCCGATTGTTATCGTCTCGAATGAGCGGGTATAATGGAAGAACTAACGCTGAAACCGATTATTTAAAGATATTTTATGATTTGTTGTGGCCTTCTCGTTATTTTACCACGGATGAGAATTTTATGGAACATTCGGTACGAAAAATGTCAATCGAAATTCTCAATGCTGTAGTCCGGTAATTGAGCAGGTTGGCTCAGTCATATACTAGGGACCTTACCATCATGTAAGACCCCATCCTGCATTCGTCCCCCCTCAAAATTTGATAATTTACGTTTCACGACATGGGGATTCAAGAACTGCAATGTCCGTCCGCCGTCCCGGCCGTTTTGTGCCATTAGCGTTGTCTAAACAATTCGTTCTTTCGCACAAGATTCCCATTTGGTATCTAGTTGTGCCCGCCATCTCGGCAATCCGATCGGACGAAGCCCATGGTTGTTATGGGCAAAGAATGGTTAAAAAAATTAACGAAACGCAGTATAATCGCAAATAAGTTTCGTATCGTTTTCAAGGTCATTTTTACATCCTGGGTCGAATGGAATGAGTATCAGACGTGTACAACTGCGTATAGGGAAATTACAGTAATTATTAAAGTCAACTAATTGAAAGAACATGCGGGAACTATAGCGGAAGTCAACGTTTCGTCGTTAGTACTCCCTCCCTCCCGTCTCATCAAAACCACCCGCCCGCTCACCTCGCAATGCCCGCTCGACTCGCAACGTTGTGTCAATTGCGGAGAGTTCGCTGGTCCCCGTCCCAATTTCCCCGACTCTTTTTGCCTGATGGGGCGGAGGAAGGTTAGGACCACTTCCTCCGCACACCCCTCCATCGGATCATAAATGCCTACAGACGTTTACGGGCGCCTGGCACCGTGGGAATATTTAGTTTCCGTAGTTCCATTGTAGTCAGGTCATGTTTCGTATGGTTTACTAGTGTTTTTCGATGCTGAATCGAATGGGATGGGTCTCGGAGCAGTAATACTAGGTCAAGCTGTTCATGAGAATAATAAACCGTCGTGTAATAATTTGCAGTTTTTTTACTTTTGTTCAATTTCTGTTCTTTCCACCAACAAGACAACCATGCGCCATCATTCGATGATAGAATCGTTTATATCTCATTATCTTATCACCTACTATCATTTTGTTGTTTTTACTTTCCGCTACCTTGAAGGGAAAGGAAATCATAGTAATTTTGTCAAAAACAAATTTCAGCCGATGGGAAGGGTGAATTCTAAGGTAAGATCTTAACCATTTCAAGGCAGCCGTAAAAGAATTATTTATAACTTAGTTTTTCTTCTTTTCTCTCCCCCCTGCAATTTCCTCTGTATATTTTCTACGTATGCTCCATATTAATGTTACGGGGGTGATTGATATTGAGAGCAGTATCGCAATAGGTGAGTTGGGAAGTAGTACGAGAGGAGCCAAATGCAATTCGAACAAGGAGTTTTATTCGTGAATTACTTTCAGAGATGTTTTACCACCACAAACAGGGAACTGGGTGGGAGGGAATGCGGGCGATACAGCAACGAGGGAACCGGCTCAGTTTCAACTAATGGCAGCGAAGTCTCGAGCGAATCGGAGCGTTTGAGGACGAGCGTTTGGAATGGAAGGGTTTGGTCCGTCCCGATACATCACTCCGCCCTTGATGAAGTGCCTATCCTGAGGTCCTCATGAGCACTGCAGTTTCTTGCCATGTACTACAATCAGGGCGTTGCTGTTCACTCAACAAAGGGGATCCTAATCTTGAGCGTAGCGAGCGAGAGATAATTTTGATTAGAGTTCCAAAAGGTGCCCATGTTTGTGGTAAGAGTATTGAAATTAGAACTATAAATAAACAGTCATCTCACAATGTCTCTGACGTACACATCTTGGGATGTGTGGATCATACGTCTTCGTCCCATGCAGTTGCGACATCCATTGTTCAGAGAATCGGTCCATCTCTTGGCGAAAGACAATTCTCTGAGTAAGGGGAGTCGGAGTTTCCCTCCTCCTCAGAGAACACCTGCCCTCAGGGGTTCCAGAAGGGGTACTGCAGAGCGAAGATGCTGCGTCTACCGTGCACTGGTTAGTTGCACTTTTGGGAACAAGTGCGACGTTCTGGCTCATGGGGTGGGGCAGGGTGTGATGACTGTGTTGACAGCATTCACACGTGTACATTGAGTGGCCGCTCTTAAGCGTGTGTGAGGCTGCCAGACAATTCGTACACAGATTGTGCTCTCCTACGTAGGTTCTTCGAGTTGAGGATACGTGGGCACTTTCGGAGATGTTTTACCACCACAAACAGGGAACTGGGTGGGAGCGAACTCGAGCGGGAACGATGCGGCGACGAGGGAACAGGCTCGGTTGCAACTGAAAGCAGCGAAGTCTCAAGCGAATCGGGGCATTGAGGTGCCCAGTCAGCATAAATGCCCCGGACGAGCCTTGGCTGGATGGAAGGGTTTGGTTCGTCCCGGTACATTAATATTAATTATTTTTCATATTTTCTATGTATTTTCCATATTAATAAAATACCTATCGGATACTTATTTTCCGTTGATTCATTCTCAATAACGTGCGTACTCATACTTCATCAGTTTTGCTGTGGCTTCTGGCCATCACATACCGCTTCCTTCATTTGTTGGCTATGATTTATTAAAGCAAAGCTTCCTCCATCCGCGCCTCGCTCTCTTAATCTTCGAATATGAACATGATAAAACCCGGCTACTCCTCGTTGAATAAACCATGGCCTTGCAGGGTTTGAAAGAGGTTAGCGGAAATGAATAAGTTACCCGTTTTAGGGGGATTCTCACATCTTTCGCGCTCTGGGGTGTTCTTCCATTTCCTTTACCGGTTCGGTCTCAATCGAAACAGTCCAACCGGGATATTTTGCCCTCGCCCCCACCCCCCCTATTTTGTTCCTTTTTATCTTTTTCCGAGTGAAGAGCGCGCGAAGGAGGAACAGAACAGGAGAAACCGAACAGGGCGGATGAGCTGAGCAGCGGCTGTAAGAAAAAAAAAGAGGGGAAAAAGATAAAAAAAGTCGAGGTACGAAGATATTGGATTTGGTCCGTCGACGTAGAGGTTTTTCCTCCCTTGTAAACTCCCTTTTCTGGGACGCAACAAAAAAAAAAAAATGCAAAAAGCCGAGGGGAGTAAGATGCCTTTTAAATGCCGGTAGCGAGTTTTAAGAATCCTCGTCCATTTGCTCGTTTCCCCCCGAAAATACGATGGTATGTTGATTCGACCCAATTAGAAGGGGTAGTTTGGTAAAAAGCGGTAGTTGTTAATTGAAAGTAGCTACCTCCTCTCTGTAAATCGAAATTCTTTTATTTTAAAATGTTATAACTGACTGTCCGGATATTTGGAATAAGTACCGCGGCTTGAAGTCTTATTGTGCTAGTCCTGATGTCTTTCAGGTGAATACCTAGGATCCTAAGCCCCCTGGCTACCTGCGGAAATTCCTCCTTCGTGGTTATTTCCAACGGCAACCGGTTTCTCCTGATTTTCCCGTCTTTATTTCCCCTCTCCCCAATTTCAGATTCTTCTGCAATACCTTTCAATCGCGTTCACAGACACACGCATGGACGCGCAGATCATTTTCCCAAATAATGCCAGATATTTCCTGCCTTCTTGGATGTCGACCCTTGCAGAAGTGGTACCAAAGACCGACAATCGCTCTCTTTCGAAGTCTTTGGCACTGTGCCAGGCTGTGATAGGGAATTTCCTCACACATACCACACCACCTGCACTGAGGTGGTCAACAATGCTCATAACGTGTTCGTACTTATCTGCCTCAAGTCCTTTCTCTCCACTTTCAGAAGGCTTCGTCTTATGTGTTGTTCACGCGTCAAATATAATCTCGACTTCTTCAACAATCTGCAGCAACCTTTGGCCAGTCAGCCTCCTCTACCTCTCCAGCAATCCTAATCTTCTTTAGGTTCAGCCTCACTGATCACGACCAGTCTGTCGTTGGTGATCGCCAGCGTCACTGCCACCGAGCTTTACCAGCGTGTATGCTCAATACGACTTCGCGACCCTGAAATTTCCAGTTTAGTTTAGTTATTTTGAGGTATTGGAGCCAAGTTCGTCCGAATTACTGCAACTTCAGTGACCAAACTGACCAGTTCTACTGTCGATGAACAGTGCCTCACCCCCCTTCATTTCGACAGATTCAAGAGAACTTTCACTTTGTTTGTTTCTTTGTTCAATCTAACCTGCCTTTCATTTATTTTCTCGTTATTAATTAAAGTTAATTTCATTTTACCATTCTTACAGTCCACCTCTTTCAGTTTGCATGGCCTTTTATTTTGATTCAACACGTGTGTTTGCCTTGAGATAGGACTGCGAAGAAATTAATTTTGTTAATTGATGAAGTTCTCAATATTGTATCATAATACTGTTTTTCACTTTTTGCAGGTAAGTGCTGCCATATTTCTGGATTCTGCTGACATTGGTGAGAACATTGCGTTTTGTTATTTTAGTATTCATTTTTTTGTTGTAACTTTATTAAGACTATTTATAAATATACCTGAATGGCGTGATGGAACACACTGTTTTTCTAAAACTGAAGGCTACGGACTTAGTTCAGTATAGTAACCATTGACATTTGACGTTGAAGCGGGTCTACGTTCCTACAATAATTAAAATATGGCGGGGACGGACCAGGCGTTGATGCGATGGTCTGGCGAAGCCTTCATGGACCAGATGAATGAGGTGGTGGAGATTGTGCGTAGTGAATGTGGACATGATGCGATGTAAAAGAGCCGTGGGGGTTTCCACTGAGAAGTCATTATAAATAGTCAGGTTGGGAACAAATGGAGACGTGTGGATAATATGTTTATACAGGGTTGCGTTTTGCTGTTTCTCAATACGACGAACACGTGCCCCAAACAGCGATGGCGTAAGTCCATATTGGTCGGATAAGGGATGTGTAAATAAGTGCTTTATTGTGCAGGGAAGTGGTGGGATTGTGCAGAAGGGACGATAAGCTGAACACACGGGACCGTAATCGATGCAGCAATACTGAAATATGCTCCTCGAATGACAAATGTCTGTCTATCATCACTCCTAGATACCGAACTGATCGGACATATGGAATAGTGTCGCCTAGAAACTTGAGGGGTGGTTCTGTGTAACGCCGTTTACAGGTGAAGGTCATGGCGTGTGATTTCGGATGGGTAAATTTTTATTTTCCATTTTGTACACCACTGGCCAAGGATTTCTATTTTAGATTGTAGGAATCTCGCCACAGGAGTAGCATCTGGCCCAGAAACAGCATAAACAATGTCATCTGCGTACATCCCAGACAAATCGGGTGTTTGAAACAGAGGCAGGTCGTGACAGTGGAATGAGTACAAATATGTACCCAGAACTGAACCCTGGGAACTCTTGCGCCGTGTTGTGAATTTTAACTTCAAACGTTCTCCCCTCATGATAACTTTGCTAGAGAGAGTACAAATTGTTTGGGAGGTATGGTCTGATTTTGAAATGGAGGCCGTCATGCCAAAGTTTCTCGTGACGGTTTTTATATAAGTTATGTCTTTAGTTGGGTGATTACTTGTGGTTATCTGTCAGCTTATTTGTAGATCTTTTTTTAAACTGAGAGCACAGTGGAACCTTTGTCACTGCGGCCACACATGGCCCTATTGCAACGATGTCATGTACTCGATAAAATACGACGTACATACCAGCTCTTTTTAGGAAGCTGCAGACTCCGCTATGGTTTGGGATTTGGTGAACCCCTGGGAAAAATGTTGGTAGCGTTTGATTGCTGAGACAGAGCACTCGCAAAGGATGTGATTTGCGCTCAAGTATTTCTGAATATGATTGAGGTGACACCTGGATATGCCCCGTGAGGAAGCTAGTAAGGACTCTTAGCTCCTGTTTAGAGTGTCTAAAAATTGGACAGGAAAGCGCAATGAGCATTTTCGCCTGGCCAACGGGCGTGATTTTCCTGAGTCTACCATCCAGCCACCTGCCGTTTTAGGGTATTGCTTTCGTGCCCCTTTTCGACAGGCAGTCTCCCGTTTCATTCCCCTCGTGCCCGTTATGAGAAGGCATCCAATTAAGAGCCTATTATGGGCACCTATTATATGGGTCTTTACGGAGGACCGATTCAGAACACGCTGAAATTCACTCTTGCGATAGTAACAGAAATGTGCGGAAGTACAGTATCGACGAATGAACGTTTTTCTTTAATCGATAAGAAGTAGCCGGTTCCTTCGGCTGAAGGTCATCCGGTGGGGTCAAGTGTAGTAAGGGCGCCCTTGAACCCGATTACTGCTGCGCCGTTTATTCGTATTCTTATCTAATTATTATGACCGTATGACACGCTGGCATCAAAAATTTAATCTCGGGTCGACGCTCTCGGGACTCTTTCAGTTTTTGACTGCGTTCAACCCCCCCACCATGATAGGACCATTTTAGTTTTCGTTCGATTAGAAAGGCCTAATTATACGATACTTTTCCACATATTTTACTTCACTCAACCTGCAAGCTCACAAAGTTGACGTCTCCTCAGAGACTATCCCACAGTGACATTGGCATTTTTACGTTAAATCAATCTCTCGTCGTGTCAGAAATCATTTCCTTCCTAATCTCTGGGTTTTAATTTTATTTATGGATCTGAAGCTGAACCTCGAATGACGCATTCAAATTGCCAAACAGGCCGAAGAAGTAGGAGGTACGTCAACTTTTTCCAATGAAGATTCACTTACGGGCTTGTTAGCAAACGTTTTAGGGCGTCGCTTTGGTTTTGGTTTATTATTCATTCTGAATAATAACCCTATGTTTGCGGTCAAGAAAAATTTTTTACAACCCCCCCCTCAAAATGTGATACTTTACGTTTCAAGACATGGGGATTCCAAATCTGTAATGTCCGTCCACCGTCCCCCGTCCGGGCCGTTTTGTGCCTTTAACGTCTAAAAAATCCGTTCTTTCGCCCATGGTTGTTATGGACAAAGCATGGTTAAACAAATTAACAAAACGCAGTATCGCAAATACGCCGTGTTTCGTATGGTTTTCAAGGTATTCTTACATCCTCGGTCGAATGCAATGAGTATCAGACGTGTACATCTTATAGTGAAATTACAGTAATTATAGTGAGCCAAAGTCTACTAATTGAAGGAACTCGCGGGAACTACAGCGGAAGTCAACGTTTCGTCTGCACTCCCTCCCACTCGTCTCGTCAAAACCACCCACCCGCTGGACTCGCAACGTCGTGCCAATTGCACTGCAAATTATTACACAATGGTTTATTATTCTCATGAACAGCTTGACCTAGTATTACAGCTCCGAGACCCATCCCATTCGATTCAGCATCGACAAATACTAGTAAACCATACGAAACATGACCTGACTACAATGGAACTACAGAAACTAAATACTCCCCCGGCGCCGGGCGCCCGTAAGCTCATGTTCGCCCAAACTATGAGCCCAGTCGTGGCCGCAGTAGGGCTTTTCCGGTGCCACCCGAGAGAATTAAAAAAAACAAAAAACATTTCCCATTCGAACTGGCCAGATTGCTCACCACGACGCTCACAGCCTGGACATGCGCTCAGAAGCTCAGCTCAGTATCCACAGTGATGCCGTTGTACCTCTTTTTTTTTTTTTTTTTAATATAAACGGTGGATGCAGGCAATGCCCTCACTGCAGCCACAACCGGGCCTATTGTAAGGGCGTCCATGATACTCGGATCATGGCCCACCTGCACCACCCCCAGGCCCCATGGCACTGGTCTCACTTGGTGTGACGTCACCTATGCACCCCCGCACAAAGCGGAGGATATCCGCAAGTTCTGCATTTGCCACCTCTTGGGGCTGAAGAAAGGGCCTCCCAAACACAGAACGGCGCGATGCCGGGAGTCCATCGCATACGCACAGCACACGCTCTGCCGTCTCTAGCCCTACCTCGCAGAACCTGCATACCTGTACCTCACACTTGCCAATATTTGCAAGGTGGTACCTCAGCGGACAGTGACCTGTGAACAGGCCACATATGATCCTCATATCCTTCCTCCCCAGTGCAAGCACCTCCTTGAACCTCCCTCTGGAGAGCCGGATGAAGAGTTTTGACTGTCTAAGGCCAGGCAGCCCTGCACCTATCCTCCCATTTGCCAACCTCTCTACGTAGGTGGCTCCTGATAGTCCCAACAAAGGGCTCAGGGCCAATAGGGATCTGCTCTGATCCCTTCTTAGCCAACCTATCAGCCCGTTCGTTTCCCTCTATACCCTGATGCCCTGGCACCCAACACAGTGTTACACTGTTGTCCTCGCCCAGGGCCTTCAGTCCAGTCAGACACTCCCACACCTGCCGCGATGTAAGACAGTATGAGGCTAAGGCCTTGAGAGTGGCCTGACTGTCCACCATGATGTAGATTCTCTGCCGCTTCAGTCCCCTCTGCAGCAGCCGCTGCACACAGTCTGTCACCGCAGCCACCTCTGCCTGGAACACCATGGCCAGCGAGGCTGTACCTCACTGCAGATTTGGGGGTGATCTCAGTATCCCCCACGTTAATTCCCACAACGTTTGAGAATTGGCGTTTCGAGATCACACGTTTGCGGGCGTACGTAATGCAGTAAAGGCCCCATTTGTTATAAATCGTCGGGTCGTGCGAAAATATCAATTTCAGTTCAGAAGTTGAGGTTAATCAGAAAGAAGCCCAACAAACGGCCGCAAACCGCATGTCCCCTGAAATACGACCAACTCAAGTAGCTCCACCGCGCAAGCCGTTTTTTCTTGCTCTGCCGTCCGCGGCCTTCTTTCACGCTCAAGTGGTGCGAGAATCGGCTCTGCATTCGCCGCCCGAGTGGTAACAACTTCGCGCTTCAAGAAATTAACCACATCCCTCTCGTATCAATTGCCGAGAGACTGACCACGCGGGTTGTTGCGTCGCTTCGGTAGAAGACCTTGCATAGGTTACTTGAATGTCAGTTTTTGTGAACATCCTTCGTCATTCGCAGTCCGCGCAAGACGATACTTTTAGCGGATTATCGCTCGGAAATTATCGCTGGCCTCACTAAACCCTACCGTAACATAAAACGAACATACTTTATCGGGTATTAAAATGACAATTCGCACAAACTCAATTCAACTTTCGGGACCTCCCATGTTGAGGCCTATCTCTGTACCCTACCCGGTACTCTGATTATATCGTGTGTTTTTCTGCGAGCTTCTGTGTACGCTCCTTCGTTGTAAGCTATTTTACCAAGCACCTCCCCTGTGGTAGAGCAGTGAGATATCACTAATTCCTCTTCAATAGCCCATACTCAACCAAATATCGCCATTCTGTCAAGTATAGTGCAGTCCTCACTGACGCTCATTATGTCCATTTATTTCTCAGTTTCAAGCTTCCCCATTCGTGCGCCCACCACTATATAGCATCTCGAATGTATTTCAACTCTACCTATTCTTCAATATGAGTGACAACGATTCAAGTGGTAACTCTTTTGTTGTCCGACGCTGCGTCGTTCAAAGAATAGTGAGTCTCTCAGAATGGGAATTCTTCAGACTGTCTTGTCAACCCTCTGTCTTGTCAACCCTCCTAATGTCTAAAGTTTATTTTCCTGTTGGGCGGGGCCGTCTTTTCCAGCTGTTGAGATGCTGTGGGCGAACGCTTTCGATGTAAAGACTTCTGGCTGTTAAGTCAGTACTAAAGTCAGTTAGTTGGTCGTAGTATTTAAACAAGCCCACTCGACCAAAGGGCATAGGACCATAGGACAAACAGAACGAAAATACGGGCCAGATATTCAGAACACATTGAATCTCTTAGTGGGAACAGAGACGACTCAAACTTTGCCAACCACCTCAAGACAACTGAACACGAACCTACCAACGTACAGAATTGCACAACCTCACGACGTAAACAATAGAAAACAAATTAGAACGCATGGAAGTAGGGGGAATAGGGCGACTTTGGCGCAGGGGCTAGTGGAGATAACCTGAATGAAACCTCCCATTTTAAGGAGGGAAACCCTCACTAGAAAGGTTACCTTCTTGGTACGGTTACCGCCAGTACGCTGGTGAAAGGGGAAGGAGTATAATCACGCGCCAGAAATTTCATAAATTTTAATAATATAAATTCAAACATTTAAAGAATCCGCATTTCGAGAAGTCGGCTAAAAATTTCATCATTTGAGTCAGATTAGAACACGAGTCGCTGGCGCACTGATCCAGCACACTACCCACCACACCATTCCTTCACTTAACAGGTAGTAAAACATTATGATATAAGTATTAGTAAACGCAAACGCCAACGCCAACGCCAACGCAAATGCGAACCTGAACGCGAACGCAGGTTCACATTTGCGTTGGCGTTGGCGTTTGCGTTTACTAATACTTATATCATAATGTTTTACTACCCGTTAAGTGAAGGAATGGTGTAGTGGGTAGTGTGCTGGATCAGTGCGCCAGCGACTCGTGTTCTAATCTGACTCAAGTAATGAAGTTTTTTGCCGGCTTCTCGAAATGCGAATTCTTTAAATGTTTGAATTTATATTAAAATTTATGAAATTTCTGGCGCGTGATTATACTCCTTCCCCTTTCACCAGCGTACTGGCGGTAACCTTACCAAGAAGGTGACCTTTCTAGTGAGGGTTTCCCTCCTTAAAATGGGAGGTTTCATTCAGGTTATCCCCACTAGCCCCTGCGCCAAAGTCGCCCTATTCCCCCTACTCATGGACATCTATAAATAAAGAAACTTCAATGTACAGATCACAAATGAACAAATCAACACAAAATGCGACACCATATTTACACCACTCAAGACAATGCACAAACCAACTGACGTATTTACAAACCACCATGTACAAAAATGACTTAGAATCGACCATCAACGGACTATTTAAGACGTTCAAAACTGCCCTTACACTCCTTTCCGGATTTCCCAGAGGGCACGTGAACCAGGCTCAAAGTCACTGTTTCCCAAACACCTTCCTATCTCAACCCTGACTTTGCTAAGGTCTTCGACAGGGTCTCCGACGCGATTCTCCGTGAAAAGCTGGAGGCTTTTGGTTTTTTTTTGGGTCGTTACTTATCGGAGTTATTGCTGGGTCGTCGTCTGGTTGTCAGGCTGAGGGACGTGGTCTCTGATTCGTTCATTGCCTCATCAGGTGTGCCCCAGGGATCACATTTGGGCCCTTTACTATTTCTCATCTTCATTGATGACGTGAGTAAACTGTTTGAGGAAACTGTGAAACATCTGTTATTTGCTGATGATTTGAAGATTTTTTTGAAAGTGGTTTCAATGAGCGATTGTTTGGTTCTTCAGAATGTTCTTACAGCCTTGCACGGATGGTGTTTGAAGAATGAGCTTGGACTGAATATTGATAAGTGCTCATTGGTCACTTTCCGTCGAGGTGTATCCAGCCTACAGCATGACTACTCGATAGGAGGGGCGCTGCTCCAGCGTAAAACCCTAGTGCGGGATCTCGGAGTTTTGATTGGTTCAGAGTTTACGTTTTCGGCCCATATTGGTGAAATATGGTCGGGTGCAATGAGAAAACTGGGCTTTCTCAAAAGAAATACGAGGGATTTCAAGGATCCAAACGCCCTCAAGCTGCTATTCACCTCCCTTGTTCGTACACCTCTCGAGTTTTCCTCCCCTGTGTGGTCACCATGGTATACCAGTGCCAAGAATACCTTGGAGCGTGTTCAGCGCCACTTCCTGCGCTATGTGTCCTACAAGAGAGGCGATAGGTGGGAGGACTTGTCCTACGTAGTGGCGACTCTCGTTGGAGAGTCGGCGACGTGAGGCGGACATGCTTCTCGTGCTTGGGTTGACAGCGGGTCGACTGGATTGTCCGTATCTGCTTTCCAAGTTGAACTTCTACGCCCCTCCAAACGCTACCAGACTCCATCAGCCTTTTTATGTCTATACCTTTTCGACCAACTATCTCCGCAATAATCCCATGGTGCGCTTCCAGGATGACTTCAATAGGCTGTCACACAGTGTTTCGGAGGACCTACTGTTGTTCTCGAAAGACTCTTTTAGGTCCAAAATTCGACGGCTATCGTGATTTTCATTAATTGGCTCGGGATTGCTGCTGATTGTTTTGTGCTATTTATTGTGGTTTATATTGTCCCACTTTTATTAATCTTTGTTTCTCACTGTTGAATTGGGCACTGCCCGTATATGTTATAAATAAATGAATAAAAAAATAATTAACACTTTCGTTTACAGGGAAGTCCTGCTTAGTCAGATCTCGGCTGATGATTCAATCGTTCTCGAATTATAACTGCACGATAAACAATCTTAACGTTCACGTAAATTTATCTCCACTTAGCGCATTTATTTTACGGCGCTTCCCTCGCACTATTTGCCTTCATATTTTTTTCGCAAAATATGACCAAAGTTAAACGAGGAGCCGGTAAAAGGCCGACTCAATTTATCATTTCGGAAGCCGGCTGTGAATTCCGAAGGAATAATCCGTCTTCATCTTGGAGGATCATTTAATTCCATCACCTTCCTGAAGCCCGCTCCGTATAATATTACCTTCGCTCAAATCCCCGGACCTATTCAAGAAAACGGCGAGACGAGAGGAATAAAAGTGGCACACCGAAAAGAGGGCCGTTGAATGGTTGGCAACCTCTAACTTGGCTCCTATCAAGGAAACTGATCGGCACATAGTCTCCGGCTCGTGATAAATAATAATTACGATCGTTATTGGCGCTGAACTTGTATTGTCAATGAATTCCACGTTCCTAACGAACGAATCTCGTTTTCGATTGAAGGAAAAAAAGAATGTTATGAATTGCGCGGGAGAGTGATAAATGATGAAAACATCCTGTTACCATCACGTTAATGAGTTATTCGTCGTACTGAGTCACCTGTTACGCTGATTTTGACCTCAAAGAGCTAAAACAACGGTGTGATACTACTTTAAGAACAAACTCCAACTTGTTTCGCAGAATTTTGCTGGTGTTCCCCAGGGGAGCGTTTTTGGGCCATCCCTGGTCTATCGATAAGTGTCTTAATCAGGGAACTACCACACAGATTGAGGAAACTGACACCAGTATGTCGTGAAGTTCGAAATTTTATGGCAATGAAACTCAAAAAACAGCTTCATAATGCAATCATACAGTCGCTGCTGGGCTCTGCTCTACCAGCCTGGGGCGCAGCATCTAAAACCAAATTACAACTACTCGTTAGCCAAAAATCAGTAATTAAAATTCTTTTTAGAAACTCTTCAGATATTCAACTAAAATTTTGTTTAAGGAATTCGACGTATCAAACCTATCGAAATTATTTGAGAAAACCATAGTTATATAATAAAAATATCTGGTGGGTAGCAACACACAACATTCCCTCACCCCCGTAATTTCGAACACCACCTACATTTGCGAGCGCTATATCTTCGTTTAACGCATTTTTACAGGAACATTTATTCAGAACTAAATGTAGGGAATAGTTAGCTGAGAGTACTCCGAAAGTTTGATCGAATTCGTTACAGCCGTTTTTGAGAAAATTGGAATACCGATAAATTAATATTCGACAAATCTCCTTTTCTGAGTTAACTGGGCTTATATCTCCGTTCAACATATATATACAGGAATAATTATGGAGAAGGAACTGTTGGTATGGGTGACTAAAAGACACTCCATTAGGATTTATCACATCTGGTGAAGAAGTTACCCTGAAATTTACGGAAATGTTTGAAAAAACGTTATTTCGACACATTTTGACTTTTATCTCTGTTCAATGGACTGTCAGAGGAACATTTATTCGGAATAATATGTAGGTACTAACTATTCGAATACATCTTGAAAGTTTGGTGATAATCTGTGAACCCGTTTTGCTAAAAAGCGTAAAAAAACGATTTTTGCTTCATAGGTCTTCATCTCCGTTCACCGTATTTTCATAGAGATATGTATGGAGAAGAAAAGTCAGGTATTGATTAGTAGAAGATAATTTGAAAGTTTAATCAAAATCGTTATAGCCGTTTTCGAGAAAAATGCGAAAAACCCAAGTTTTTGGTACATTTTCGTCCTCCGCTCCCCCCTTCCCATCGACCGAAATCGTCCATAACCTTATTTTTGTGTCTACAAAAAATAACGAACAAAACAAAAAAAGAACCAGCTCAATCAGATCAGCCGTTCTCCCGCAAATCGAACTTCAGACACACACACGGACCACACGCCCAAATTAGGTTTTTACTTTCCTTGGCTCTACGAAGTAGAAAGGAAAGTTATGTAATCGGCTGAAAAACAATTTTTCTTCAGATCTTTCCGTTTCAGACCTTACTATTTGGGAAAATGGTCTGTGAACGATTTTTAGAGAAAACCACCGTGCCAAATCACCTCAAATTTGATATTTTGCCCGCAGGTTACCATGGGACGCCAAAATAAGGGTATGAGCGAAATCCACCGAAAGTTAACTATAGTTATCTTAGTTATCAAAACACCAAATTTTTTTTCTCAAAAAAGGCTCCAACGATTTTGACTAAATTTTTTATATAGATAGCTCCTAATAAGATAATCATACCATAAAATTCCCATTTGTGGGAAAACGACGAGAGCAGCACAATAAATTATCAAAATTTTCGACGAAAAGCGTTTTTGCCGTGGTTTTTTCCTTTTAAACTCCGCTGGAATGTTAGCAGAATGTTAAAGAAAATTGGTACTGTAGTCCAATCCAATACCTAAAGGGTGAGTGTTTAAAACCGCTCATGAGATACATGGGGCTCACTCCAGAAATACTTGAATTTCAACTACTGCCGTTTCGCTTATTATCAGTTCTAAAAGTTTTTACCCAATAACTCTGCAAAAGTAATTGCTATCCTTCTTCAAAAAATTTGTGTTGACAGCCTCATTAATTATCTGTGTACCAATTGCTCAATAATAATCCTGGAATGAGTACGAACGGCACAATAAATTCTTTAACTGTAATCGCTGCCGCTTCATGCTGCCGTAAAGCGTTGTTTGTCCAAGTTCAAATCAACTGAGTGATAAATGAATTGATTAAATAGAATTAGCCATGTACAAAGTGAATTGTTGTAGAGCTAAGGAAAGTTGTGTGTTGCAACGCATCAGATATTTTAGACTCAGTAGGCCTCAAAACGTAAAGATCTGAAGAAAACCCAAACTTTTTTTTCTACCCGATTGCTACACTTTCCTTCCCTTCGGGTAGCGGAAAGTAAAAATATTTAGAAAATGCTGTAGAAAAAATAAGTTAGGTACAAGAAGCTCAGATGTTATAAAGTTTAAAGTAGTACGGTTAAAAACGTCTGCTGCCCAAAAAAATCTATTTGTACAGAGGTGTGATGATCTTGAACGTTTTTACCCAATAACTCTGCAAAAGTAATTACTATCCTTCTTCAAAAAATATGTGTTGACAGCCTCATTAATCATCTGTGTACCAAATGCTCAATAATGGTCCTGAAATGAGTACGAGCAGCTCAATTAATTCTGCAACTGTAAGCGGTACCGCTTTCTGCTGCTGTGAAATGTTGTCTGACCAAGTTCAAATGAACTGAGTGGTAAATGAATTGATTAAATAGAATTAGCCATGTACATAGTGAATTATTGTAGAGCTAAGGAAAGTTGTGTTGCAACGCACCAGATATTTCGTTCTTAAAGGTTTAAATACATTTATAAATCGTTCAAATGGATTTACAAATGCTGAATTATTCTTGTAGAGGGTTGAAATAAATTTGGTAATGCTATATATTCTATCTTTGTATTCTTTAATACTGTTTTCTTTGTGCTATCATGTCGTCATTCTGTTAGCGGTTCTCTCGCGTAGTATCGAACTTCTCACTCAAACGTTGTGACTGTGCGAACTGTGGCCGAAACCGTTCCCTCATTCAGGCCCTTCATTATTTAAATGTCCTTCCGCGATGCATCTATCGTCACTCGGGGGGCTTTCCACTTGTGATATTCACGAATAAATCGTGGCGTCGTATACCCGTAGAAATTGGTCTGATGCTTCAGGGCTAGTGTTTACAACTCGTCCTGAAATAAAGCGCTCAATCACGTTCGTGGGGACTAGACTCGCAATATTCGCGCTCCTTGCTGTTTTGATGGGGGCTTCGCCGGTTTTGGGGGACACTGTATTACCATCAAGCGTCGAAAATTTACATTCAAATCTTTCTCTTCCGCCTACGATGCTAAAGGGGGTTCTCGGCTTTTGGGGAGCCTTTCGATCCTCCCTTTCCGTCCCTTTGACGTACGCGATATTCGACCTAGTAGAGAAGTTCATTCGCCGTCAACAGCTGTCCGGAGCCCTCCGAGCGACGGTTGCGCGTTGTTGTTCGCAGAAACGGACGCAATTAATATAATAAATGACAAACATACTCACGTCGCCGGTTTAAACTCGAGGACTTCGAGGGTACGTGGGCACCTGCTACTGGCTCACACATCTGTATTCCGGTCCTTGGTCGGTACGTGATCCAACGTCTGGCGTTCAGTATTGTGCTCTTTCGTTAGTCCTTTGGTTTTTTTGTGGGATCAGAGTATTCCCTCAGAATTGCCTGTAATCAAAAACCGATCTGATTGAAGCACGCGTTTACAAGTTTAATTTGATGTTTTCAAAAAACTCATTTTACGCGTGACTTGGATGAGCTCATCTTTACGTAGCGTGTTACCTTTCAACCATCCATGTAGTTCAGTTCACGTAGTTTGAACACTTTCATTTGCTGCGTTTGTGGGAAGACTTGACTCGTGCGTAATGAGTAGCATAAACTTTACGTAAGTTACAGAAAATGGAAGAAGAGTTATGGAAAGTGATAGTATAATTAGTGACTGATTAGTGTACTTAATTAACTTCCTAGTTAATTAATGTCTAATGTTTTAAATACTTAAGCTAACTTGTCAATACGGTATGTTATTTAATTTAACGGTCGTAAATAAAAGGATGTCAAAAAAAAAAGAAAAAAAAAGTAGCATGGACTGCTGGGTCTTATCTTCAACTGTCTCACAGTTCCCTGGAAGCTTGCCGTAAACCTGGTAGAAATAACATTGGTACGCCAAAGCCCCACTGCTCTCAGGTATGCAGTCCTTTGAATGTGAATCTAGAGAGGTTAGATACTCAATAAAACGTCAACTGTAACAGCAGGGCAAGCGTTTTTGACCGCTTTGGTAGCAAGGGGAACCTGTCGCTGCAGTCTCCAGAATTTTCCCCTGAACTGCCTGACGGCTTGACGCCTTCCTCCATGCAATGGAGGAGGGGGTGGCTTTAGAAACACTCCTCTTGTAGAGCCAGTCCTTCATATTTGGAGTGACGCCCCATGATTTACTGCACGCCCGCAGTAACGTGGTCACCTTGTGCAGCGCATATTCGTCATGCGAGTTGCTTGTCCAGTATTACCTTGAGACATTGCCATCAGCTGGAAAGGTGCATTTCTAGATCTACGCTCTGACGGTGTACCAACCAGTCCTAACGTTATTCCCTACTCGACCGCTCTAATGATCCACAACGACGATCATTCAAATATTTGGACATTATTAAGTGCAAACACACACTGCTTCACTAATTATACTATCACTAACTCTTCTTCCATTTTCTGTAACTTACGTAAATTGCATCTCTGCTTATACAATGAGATCCCGGCTGACATGGACCACCGATGGGTTGGTCTTCAAGTGCTCAAACGACTCGATGCCCATAAATGGCTTTCCCTTATTTTGAAACCTGCTCATAACAGCCACGAGGGCTGGTAAAAACGTAGAACCTCCGGGGGGGGGGGCTCATTGTTTCTTCCTGTTCAAGAGCTTAGGCAATGGTTACCATCGTCAGGCGAGTCCTCACTAGCTTCCCCGCCAGGCACTGATAACATAGATATCTCCTCAACAATGGTCGACCGAGTGGCAGTTGAATGCAGGTTGTATGACTTTTACAGACCAGTGCTTCCAAGGAACTGTGAAACAAGAATAGAGGCAGCAGTTCTTGCTTCTGACGTTGTGCCACAATGGAACAATTCCCAGGTGGCATTCAGCGTCTACATCTATCCACGGAAACAGTCGGAGAGAGAGCCGTTCCTAACCAAAGTGAACTTGCGGTTATAGTACACTGATTGTGGGGATCTGTGCAAGGCTGCTGTGGCATTGCATGACCCAACTTCAGTCTTGTCAAGCCACAGGGGGAGTATGCTACGATATATCAAGCAGAAGTTCTAGGCATAATGGCTTGCTCACAAAAGGTCTCGGCAAAGGGACCGCGAATATACATATTCTCAGACAGTCGGGCCATCCCTGCTTGCTCATGGCGCTCAAACGACTCCCCCATGTTTGGCTTTCCCTTATTTGGAAACCGGCTCATAGAGGCCACGAGGGCAATGAAAATGCGGACAGATTCCCTACTCATGAGGCGAAACGGTTCATTGCGCCTTCTTGTACAAGGGCACACTCACCACTTCGATGTCATCTCAACAAGATATGCAACTCATGATGCAGTTGAAAGCAAATTGTATGGCGCAGAGTACGAAACAGTAGATCGCATCCTACGCAAGTGCCCTGTCCTGGCCACCGGGCACATCTTTTGTTACTAAGCTTCTGGTATGTGTGACGTTTGTTGTTAAATAATGGACATCGTCACCCCTACTTGTTGTGGCCTCAGTGACAAGGGCCCCGTGTGCCCTCTGGTCAAAAAATAAAATAAAATGGCGAACCTTTCCTCAAAAATCAAATTAGCTCTGACAGTCCTTTCAATTGCCGGTACGTTGAATTTTAAACGAATATCGAAGAATAAGAAGCAGTAGCTTAATAAATTACGGAACTTCATTTAATTTCTGCGTAAGTTCACACAACTTCCAAAGGGCTGTTTCTCAACTATTCCTTTAAATTGGTTGAGTTGGAGGATTGAGCTGTTGCTGTGTGTAAGGCGTTGTATGGCAACGAATAGAGTTGAACCAAGACTTGTGCCCTCCGCCTGATACTTAGCATTACATTTAGGCGAGGCGCTCGCCATTCGAAACCATTTTTTTCAAGTTATCTCTCGACCGCCTTTTTTTATATTCTAGATCCCCTTTGTACTAGCTCGCTCGAATTTGTAGTCGTGATTCGAGACAAGCGGTCGCTTTAATGTCCCAGTCTTCCTGTTGGGAGGAGCTGATGCCCGCCAAGTTTTTACTTAAGTGGCCATTGTGGAAGACGTGGGAGTGGCGCCTGAGGAAACTGTACATCAGCTGCGCTAATGAGTCCGTTCGAACTGTCGAGCCCTGGTCCCTGCCCTTCTTCCTCTTGTCTCGGTCTCGACTCTTGCCGAAGACCTCATTAGTCATGCGTTGCGCAACTTTATTTTTATTTCCTCGATGAATAAAACGATTCGTGTTCGGGAATCCGTTCCCTTTTCTTTCGACAACTGGTTTTTTTTTCGGGAGCTCGTTTTGAAACGTAAGGAAATCGAAAAGTATGATTTGGTAGCTGGAAGGTGTTCGATTGTGATTGCGGAGTGTTGGTCCCAACATATTTACTTTTGTGATAAAGAACTTGTAATACTTGTAACCCGTCATTTCGACACTTCACGTCGTTCCGATTGCCTGGCAGCGCGTAGAGAACGTCGAATGTCTTTAGTGTTTCGTGTCGTTTGATTGAATAGGATTCGAACGCATGTTCGCTACAATACCTCTCTAATTATCCACTGCTTGATATTGCCAAGAGATTGGCCCACTTTAAGGAACGTCCGCTATTTTTACTTTCCTTGGCTGTACGAAGTAGAAAGGAAAGTTATACAATCGGCTGACAAAAAAAAATTTTGAGTCCTCTTCAGATCTTTACGTTTTGTATCGTACTGAAATCAGAAACTATTTCGGAAAATGATCTGTGTGTGTGGGTACGTCCAACCAAATCAGCTCAAACTTGATATCTAGCCTACATATCATCATGAGACGCCAAAATGAGAGTATGAGCAAAATCCACAGAAATCTAACTATAGTTATCATGGTGATCAAAACATCAAATATTTTTTTCCTCATAAACGGCTTTGAAGATTTTGATTAATTTTTTTGTGTGAACAGCTCTCAATAAGGCAATCACACAATAAAATTTCCATCCGTGCGAAAATGACGAGAGCAGCACAGTAAATTACCAAAATGTTCGCCGAAAATCGATTTTAGGGCGGTTTTTTCCGTATGAACTCCGTTCAAATGTTACTAGAATGTTCAAAATAATTGGTGTGGTAGTCCAATCTAATATCCATAGGGTGAGCGTTTAAAATCGCTCATAAGATATATGTGGGTCACTACAGAAATTCCGGAATTTCAACTACTTCCGCTTCGTTTTGCTACCAGTTGTTAGGTTTTTATCCAATAACTCTACAAAAGTGATTACTATCCTCTTCTAAAAACCTTTTTTCACAGCCTCATTAATTCTTTGTGTACCAATTGCTCAATAATGGTCCGGGAATGAGTACGAGCAGCACATAAATTCCGGAATTGTAAGTGCTACCGCTTTCTGCCGGAGTGAAGTTTGTTTGATGAAATGAGTGATATACATGTATGAATTGAGTAAGTAGAAAGATCCATGTATAAAGTGAATTGACGTGGAGCTAAGGAATGTTGTGTGTTGCCACGCTCCAGATTAGGGCTGATTAAAGGGCTTCGGATTGGACGGGACTGGCCGTGATTACAACCGCTCGCGGAATATGCGGAGACAGGAAAGAGAGAAACAAACAGCGTGAGAAATAGTTCAATATTAGGGAAAGAAATCCCAACTACTACAGTGTTACTAACGTTAACGCACCGGTTAGGTGAGTCCGTCTCCTCTTGCTGGTTAACGGCCAGACGATGATGTCTTTACATCGAAAGCGCTCGCCCACATTATCTTACGAGCCAGAGGAGACGGACTCACCTAACAGGTACGTTAGGTTTATCCGTCAACCCAGCCAAAACGGTCATAGTGCCGTTCACAAGGCTAAGACAACTGTCGGGACTGAGGCAGCAGATAGTGATGGGCAAGGAAATTCAGCTCAGCGAGCAGATGTGTGATTCTGGATTGGAAACTAGTCTGGGAAGAGCACGTCAGATACACGACTAGAAAGGTGACAATGGCCTTGTGGACGTGTCAGAGAATGTGCGGGAGGACATGGGGCCCAAAGCCCAGAATGGCCATTGTGAGACCAATAATCTCATATTCTTATAATCTCATATAGGTCGATCGTTTGGTGGCATAGAGTTGCCATTGAAGAGAATGGCAGCAGGCTGGCCAAAGTACAAAGGCTGGGGTGCTTACTAATAGCGGGGGCGATGAAAACCACACCCACCATGGAGAGACTGTTCGACCTACTTCCCCTGGACATTTATGTCAAGGCAGAGGCGTTGAAGGTAGCATACAGACTGACCCCGGTCGGTATACGTAAGGTGCCAAAGGCGACTAGTGGACACCTGGCTATATTCAGGGACTTCTTCAGGGACACGATGGTGCCCATGTATGAGTTCGAAAGGAATTATAATGTTCAGCCATTGGGAGGTCTATGGAACAGCGAGAGTCGTCGGTTTCGGCCTCCCAATGGCATTAACATCTACACTGATGGGTCGAAAACACCGAAGGGAACGGGCTCCAGGGTGTGGATAAGTGGCTCTGGATGGAGTGGGACGCACATTGCCCTAGGCCCCACTCCAACGGTTTTTCAAGCAGAGATATGCTATTATCGCCGGGGCAATCTTAATGCACGAGAAAGGCCGTAGCAACAGAACTATCAACATATTGACTGATAGTCAAGCTTTCTGCAAGGCGCCGATGGACTACTGCACTACGTCGAAACTGGTGCGAGAGTGCAGGATGCGGCTTGATTCCTTAGAGTTGATGTGTATTGTATTACTTGGGCGTAAGGGGATCATTAGAAATGAGAGAGCGGACTGTCTGGCCAAACGTGGTTCGTCTACGATACCTATTGGGCCCCATAGTGGGATTTCTTTGTCACTAGTCAAAAGGACTGTGGGAGAACACGCCAGAAGATTGCATCAGATGATCTGGAATGCTCCAGGTGTAAGACACTCCAAACGCTTTGTCTTAGAGTAATCGAGCGAGATAAGACACAACCTTCTGAGGATGGAGAGGAAGGACTTAGAGCAGATCGTTGGGATCATAACCGGGCACTGCAGAATGAACAAACATACCTCGATGCCGGTGGTGAGGCACGGATGAGGAGACTCCCCACCATGTCCTGGCTCAGTGCCGAACACTTGAGAGAGAGAGCGACTTTTGGACAAGCTTATAAACCAAAACATCCAACTGTCAGATTTACATACCACCGTTTACAAAAAAAGACTTAGAATCGACAACCGACAGACTATTTATGACGTTCCTTTCCCTTCACCTCTAGTGGGATTTCCCAGAGGCGCATGACCTGCTTCCTTCCCACTTCCCTGACGCCAACCATCCTGTTTAGCTCTCTCTTCGTATATAAAGGTCACGACCTACTGACTGACTCTAGTACTGGCTTAACTGCCAGACGATGATGTCATTACATCTAAAGCGCTTGCCCACAGTAACTCACCAGCCAGAGGAGACGGACTCACCTAACAGGCACGTTAACTTTAGTAATTTGCCTACTGGCGGACCTAACTCAATTGCTTTAATACTACAGTGTTGTTTGGCAAGTGGACATTTCGATAACTGGGTAGGGTAGGGTAGTCACATTTGAAGTGGATCCCCTAAAAGTAACGGGAGGGTGAAACGAAGAATATGGACCGACCGCTTGATAACGCTACGACTGCATGTATCGTTATGCGTCCGTTTGTTATCTCATATTTATTTCATATACCCATTCTTAATTTCATCGAATTCACTCCTTTTCATAGTCTTTGTACATTTAAAATAATAATATAACGGGGTATTACATGATGAACATTAAATAATTGGCACAATCGTACAGCTGTCGTTATTTCTAATGTCAAACATGGCGCCAGAGCCTACGATGTCGGGCATATCGATAACCTGACCTCGGTAGTGATATATCGATACATTGCCTTATCAGAGGGAGCGGTCCATATTCTTTGCTTGTACCTACTACATCGTCTGGGATACTCCTCGCCCCAATTTGTGCGCGAACGTGCGGCATACTCTCCCAATGGCTTGGTTAGACTGAAGTTGGTATTGACAACATCGTTCGAGTTCACGGTTAATCTCGGCTTTTCATTCGATTTCTCTTTAGATGCCACACGTTCGAAACTCGCCTTTTCATCTTCGAACTCCTACGCGCCCGATCGGTCATCGTAACTAGTGCAGTCTGCCGGGCAGGAAGGTGTGGGTTTTTTGCGGCACGCAAGTTAGCTCATATCCGCTCAACTAGTTCGTCCCACTCGCTCTCGCGCGCCCACCTTCGGCGGAAAAACCTGTCGTCTGATTCCTCGTTACGATAATTAGCGGCGTTCATTCGCGCGGGATAAGTTAAATCCGTGGAAGTGAAACGCGTATCGAAGAGCTCCGGTCTGTCGGAATTACGAGGGAATGATCGTGTAAACGTTTTTCTCGCGTCACGGCAATCTCGATGAGGATTTGCATACAAAGAACGGCGGTCTCAGAAGGCGGAGGTCGTTTTTAAAGGACGTGACTAACGTGTGTACTCCTATTTTATATATTAACCGGATTCTATTTGCACTTGAGAATTGAGATCGATAACTCTAACTTTTCCCGCGATACGTTAATCACAATTTTGCCGCTACCCAAAGGGAAGGGGGTTTCCTTCAGATCTTTACGTTTTGACGCCTACTGAGTCTAAAAAACCTAATTTCGGCTCGTGGTCTGTGTGTGTAGTGCGATTAGCGGGAGAACGGCTGATCCGATTGAGCTGTTTCTTTTGGTTTATTATTCGGAATGAATATGTTTTCGGTCACGAAACATTTTTTACAAACCCCCCTCAAAATTTGATACTTTACGTTTCAAGACATGGGGATTCCAAATTTGCAATGTCCGTTCCCCTTCCACCGTCTGCTGTCCGGGCCGTTCTTTCGCCCAAAAATCCCATTTGGTATCTAGTTGTGCCCGCCATCTCGGCAATCCGATCGGACGAAGCCCACGGTTGTTATGGACAAAAAACGGTTTAAAAAATTCACAAAACGCAGTATAATCGCAAATACGCCGTGTTGCGTATCGTTTTCAAGGTATCTTTATATCCTGGGTCGTATGGAATGAGTACCAGACGTGTACAACTGCGTATAGGGAAATTACAGTAATTATAGTGAGCGTCAACGTTTCGTCGTTAGTACTCCCTCCCTCCTGTCTCATCAAGACCACCCGCCCGCTCGCCTCGCAACGCCCGCTCAAAGTTCGCTGGATGTCCCTGTCCCCAAGGGGCGGAGGAAGGTTAGGGCCGATGAGGCCGCCACTTCCATCGCACACCCCTACATCTGATCATAAATGCCTGGAGACGTTTACGGGCGCCAGGGGAATATTTAGTTTCTGTAGTTCCATCGTGGTCTGGTCATGTTCCATATGGTTTACTAGTATTTTTCGATGCTGAATCGAATGGAATGGGTCTCGGAGCAGTAATACTAGGTCAAGCTGTTCATGAGAAAAATAAACCGTTGTGTAATAATTTGCAGGGTTTTTTTGTTTTGTTCGTTATTTTTTATAGACACAAAATAAGGTGATGGGCGATTTCTGCCGATGTGAAGGGGGTGGGGGGACGAAAATGTACCAAAAACTAAGGTTTTTCGCATTTTTCTCGAAAACGGCTCCAACGATTTTGAATAAACTTTCAAATTATCTTCAACCTATCAATACTTAACTTTTTTTCTGGATACATATCTCCATGGAAACACGGTGAACGAAGATATGGGCCTATGAACCAAAAATAGGTTTTTAGCACTTTTTGCCAAAACGGCTTCAACGATTTTCACAAACTCACAGGATGTTTTCAAATAGTTAATACCTACATATTGTTCTCGATAAATGTTTCTCTGACAGTCCATTGAACAGAGATAAAAATCAAAATGGGTCGACAATAACGTTTTTTCGAACATTTCCGTAAATTCCATGGTAACTTCTTCATCAGATGTGATAAATCCTTATGGAGTGCCTTTTAGTCACCCATACCCACATTCCGTTCCGTATAATTATTTCTGTATTTATATGTTGAACGGAAATATAAGCCAAGTTAACTCAGAAAAGGAGATTTGTCGAATATTAATTTATCGGTTTTCCAATTATCTCAAATACCGCTCGAACGATTTCGAACTTACTTGCCGAATTTTCTCAGAAAAGTACTCCCTACATTTTGTTCTCCATATATGTTGGTGTAAGAATGCGTTGAACCAAGATATAGCGCCCGCATATGTGGCTGGTGTTTGAACTTGCGGGGTGGCGGAAAGTGAAGTGTTGCTACGCACATATTTGTTGATGAGCAATACGTTCAAATTGTGAAACGTACAAAGTGGTAGCGCTAATTATGAAATGTATTGAGCTGCTCCTACTAAAGCGACGACCATTATCAAGCAGTCAGTGCGGAAGGAATTCATGAGACTATCAAACAACGATCAAAAGATAATTAGAAGCAACCCCCGGTACCCCGGAACTTCAACCATTTCCATTTCATACTTTATCTCTCACGGTTTTTACTCCGTAATTCCGAAATAATATAATACAAATTTTAATAGTCTCCCCCCCTACTGATCCATCAATAATGGTCGTGACTTGAGTGTGAGCCTCGGAATAAATTCCGGAACTTTAAACTCTTTCACGTTGTACGTCAAATCTGACGTAATGTTTTACCAAATTGAAAAACTGAATTTGCTCTTGGCTCAGTTAAATGTGTCGCGTAGCTGCAGAATTTATTGGGCTGCTCGTACTCAATCCATGACCATTTTTGATCTATTGGTACGCAGAAGATGTGGCTGTAGACATGATTTTTTTTTGAGATAGATAATAATCACTTATACAGAGTCATCGAGCAAAGACTTTTTTAGAAATGGTACCTAGTGAAAAGGCGGTGTTGAAATCTCGGAATTTCTGTAGTAGCTCCTGTGCATATCTAACGCTCGTTATCACAAACCCATCGTGTAGGTTCATGATTGTACAACCACCTAAATTTGTCTGAAGATTCTAATTATATTTGACCGGAGTTAATAAGGAAAAAATGGGTTTTCGTGGAAATGTGCCCGCAGGTTACCATGGGACGCCAAAATAAGGGCATGAGCAAAATCCACCGAAAGTTAACTATAGTTATAGCAATGCAATAAAGTGGATCATCGCCGTATTGGAAAGCAGAGAGATCCAGACTACGCTAGGAAACTGTACAATCAGGGCGAGGACTGTGAGGGGATGCCCTCAGGGAGGGGTCCTTTCTCCGCTCCTCTGGAACCTAGTGATTGACTCCTTACTAGGGAGACTTAATGCGGCGGGGTTTTACGCCCAAGGCTACGCTGATGATGTGGTTGTGCTCATTCGGGGCAGGGTGCAAAGCGTGCTGTCGGACCTGATGGGGGCGGCCTTGCGGATGGTGTGCCTATGGTGTGGGGAGATGGGGCTATCCATCAACCCAGCCAAGACGGTCATCGTGCCGTTCACAAGGCTCAGGCAACTGTCAGGACTGAGGCCGCAGGTAGTGATGGGCAGAGAAATTCAGCTCAGCGAGCAAGTCAAATATCTGGGTGTGATTCTGGATCGGAAATTAGTCTGGAACAACCACATCCGATACGTGACCAAGAAGGCGACAACGGCCCTTTGGACGTGTCAGAGAATGTGCGGGAGGACATGGGGTGTAAAGCCCAGAATGGCCTGCTGGCTTTACGAAGCCATAGTGAGACCAATAATCTCATATGGGTCAATCGTGTGGTGGCATAGAGCTGCCATTGGAGTGAATGGCAGCAGTCTTTCCAAAGTACAAAGACTGGGTTGCCTACTCATAGCAGGGGTGATGAAGACTACACCCACTGTCACCATGGAGAAACTGTTCGATCTTCTTCCTCTGGACATTTATGTCAAAGCAGAGGCGATGAAGGTGGCTTACAGGCTCACTAAGCTCGGAATAGCTAAGGTGCCTCAGGCGACTTATGGACACCTGGCTATATTTAGGGACTTGGAGACCTTCGAGGAGCTCAGCATGATCACAGACGCAATTGTGCCCATGTATGAGCTCGAGAGGAAATATAATGTTCAGCCAGTGGGAGGTCCATGGAACAGCGATAGCCGCCAGTTTCGGCCTCCCAGTGGCGTCAATGTCTACACTGATGGATCAAAGACCCCAGAGGGGACAGGATCTGGGGTGTGGATAAGTGGCTCTGGAGGAAGTGGGGCTTATATTGCCCTAGGCTCCACTCCATCAGTTTTTCAAGCAGAGATTTATGCTATTATTGCCGGGGCAATCCAAATGCATGAGAAAGGCTATAGCAATAGAACTATCAATATATTGACCGATAGTCAAGCGTCGTGTAAAGCGCTACTGAACTACTGCACGACGTCAAAACTGGTGCGAGAGTGCAGGATGTGGCTTAACTCCCTAGCAAGTGCAAATAGAGTTAATGTGTACTGGATTCCAGGACATAATGGGATCATTGGAAATGAGAGGGCGGACCATCTGGCCAGACGTGGTTCGTCCACAGTACCTATTGGGCCACCGCCCCATTGCGGGATTTCTCTGTCACTAGTTAAGAGGACTGTGAAAGAACATGCCAGAAGACTGCATCAGACAATCTGGAATGCTGCAGGAGTAAGACACTCCAAACGATTTGTCTCAGAGCAAACAGGTGAGACAAGAGACACCCTCCTGAGGATGGAGAGGAAGGACTTAAGGCAGGTTGTTGGTATCATAACAGGACACTGCAGAATGAACAAACACATGTATGTTATGGGTATAGCCGAGTCCCCTCTATGCAGGTGGTGTGGCACGGATGAAGAAACTCCCTACCATGTTCTGGCCCAGTGCCGGAGACTTGAGAGGGAGCGATTTTTGGTCTTTGGCACCACTTCTCCCAGGATGGATACCAACGAGGACTCCTTCAGGAACTACCTGGCTTTCCATAGGAAGCTAGGCATAGACCTGTAAGACACTAGGACTGGCACAATAGGTCATATGGCCGCGGTGCACACCCCATGGGGAGTACAGTCAGAAGATTATATTATATATAACTATAGTTAACATAGTGATCAAAACACCAAATATTTTTTTTGTCAAAAAAGGCTGTAACGATTTTGATTAAATTTTTTATATTGGTAGCTCCCTATATGGCAACTATACGGAAAATAACGAGAGCAGCACAATAAACTACCATAACTTTCGACGAAACCGAATTTAGCGCGGTTTTTAGCGAAAACAACCGTACCAAATCAGCTGAAACTTGATTTATAGCCTACAAGTTACCATGAGACGCAAGAATAAGAGTTTGAACAAAATCCACCGATAGTTAACTATAGTTATCATAGTGATCAAAACACCAATTTTTTTTTCTCAAAAACGGCTACTACGATTTTGAATAAATTTTTTACATTGATAGCTCTCAATAAGGCAGTTACACCATAAAATTCCCATTTGTGGGAAAATGACGAGAGCAGCACAATAAATTATCAAAATTTTCGACAATAGCGTTTTTAGCGCAGTTTTTTCCTTATAAACTCCGCTGGAATGTTAGTAGAATGTTAAAGAAAATTGGTATTGTAGTTCAATCCAATACCTAAAAGGTGAGTGTTTAAAAACGCTCATGAGATAGATGGGGCTCACTCCAGAAATTCCTGAATTTCAACTACCGCCGTTTCGCTTGCTACCAGTTCTAACAGTAACTCGTAACAACTCTGCAAAAGTGATTACTATCCTTCTTCAAAGTATCTGGTGCATTGCAACACACAACTTTCCTCAGCTCTACGTCAATTCACTCGGCTACATGGCTTTTTTTCTGCTTGATCAATTCACTTGAACTTGGTCAAACAACACTTCGCGGCAGCAGGAAGCTGTAGCGCCTACAGTTCCAAAATTTATTGTGTTGCTGATACTCATTCCCGAAACATTATTGAACATAGGGTAGTAAGTAGAAAAACAGCCATGTACACTAGTGAATTGACGTGGAGCTAAGGAAAGTTGTGTGTTGCGACGCACCAGATATTTTTGTTCGTCATCGATTCTTTTGTCGACGCAAAAATGTTGTTATGAGCGATTTCCATTCATGGGAAAGGGGGTAGAGGGCGAAAAGATACCAGGAACCTAGGTTTATGGTTTTTTTTTTTTTTTTTTTCAAAAATCGCTCTAACGATTTTGATTAACTTTCAAATTATCTTCGACCAGTCAGCACCCAACTTATCTCCTCGATAATTATCTCCATGAAAATACGGCGAACGAAGGTATAGACCAATGAAGCACATAGGGGGTTAGTACCTTTTTTTGGTTTATTATTCATTCTGAATAATAACCCTATGTTTTCGGTCACGAAAAATTTTTTACAACCCCCCCTCAAAATTTGATACTTAACGTTTCAAGACATGGAGATTCCAAATTTGCAATGTCCGTCCGCCGTCCCCCGTCCCCCGTCCGCCGTCCGCCGTCCGGGCCGTTTTGTGCCTTTAACGTGGTATAAAAAATTCGTTCTTTCGCCCAAAAATCCGATTTGGTATCTAGTTGTGCCCGCCATCTCGGCAATCCGATCGGACGAAGCCCGTGGTTGTAATGGGCAGAAAACGGTTAAAAAAATTAACGAAACGCAGTACAACGCGGGAGCTACAAGCGTTTCGTCGTTTGAATTCCCTCCGCGCGCCTCCCGCTCGACTCCCCCCGGGTTCGCTTCGAGCGCCCCCGTTCCAATTTCCCCGACGTTTTGGTTTCAAGACGATTCGATTTTTTTAGATTCTTTCGTTTCATTCTCATTATGTTTTTTTTCATAGAATTTTGGTTACATTTTGATATTAATATTTAGCGTGCATGTTTTCATATTAAAATTCAGTTTTTTCTAGATACTTTCGTTTTTTTTGTTTATTTTAATATTACGATTCAGTTCTTTTCGACCTTTTTTGGGTTTCATTATGATATTTTTCGATGCTGAATCGAACAGGATGGATCTCGGAGCATTAATGCTAGGTCAAGCTGATTATCCGAATAATAAACCGTTGTGTAATAATTTGCAGGGTTTTTTCTAAACGGCTCCGACGATTTCCACGATAACTCACAGGCTATCTCTTAAATAATCCACACCTACACATTATTTGAATACATCCTCTTCTTATAGTCCATTGAACAAATATAAAAAAAAAAATCTGGTGCGTTACAACACACAACTTTCCGTAGCTCTACAACAATTCACTTTGCACATGGCTAATTCTATTTAATCAATTCATTTATCACTCAGTTAATTTGAACTTGGTCAAATAACGCTTTACGGCAGCAGGAAGCGGTAGCGCTTACAGTTCCAGAATTTATTGTGCTGCTCGTACTTATTCCAGGTCCATTATTGAGTAATTGGTACACAGAGAATTAATGAGGCTGTAAACAGTAATTTTTTGAAGGAGGATAGTAATTACTTTTGCAGAGTTATTGGGTAAAAACTTTAAGAACTGGTAGTAAGCGAAACGGCGGTAATTGAAATTCAGGATATTCTGGAGTGAGCCCCATGAATCTCATGAGCGTTTTTAAACACTCACCCTATAGATATTGGATTGGACTACAATACCAATTTTTTAAAAACATTCTACTAACATTCCAGCGGAGTTTATAAGGAAAAAACCGCGGCAAAAACTTTTCTTCAAAAATTTTGATAATTTATTGTGCTGCTCTCGTCATTTTCCCACAAATGGGAATTTCATTGTAAAATTATCTTATCAAGAGCTATCAATATAAAAAATTTAATCAAAATTGTTGTAGCCGTTTTTGAGAAAAAAAATATTTGGTGTTTTGATCACTATGATAACTATTGTTAACTTCCGGTGGATTTTGTCCAAACCCTTATTGTGGCGTTCCATGGAGGCCTGCGGGCGAGATCTCAAGTTTGAGCTGATTTTTTACGGTGGTTTTCTCTAAAAATCGTTCACAGACACACACGCACGCACACAGACACACAGACCATTTTCCCACTCAGGAGGGTCTGAAACGTGAAGATCTGAAGAAAACTCAAAATTTTTTTTTCAGCCGATTACCTAACTTTCCTTTCTCTTTCGTAGAGCCAAGGAAAGTAATAATGGGACGAAAGTAGCGTTTCGTTGTTAATTTCCAGACTAACTGCTTCACTTGTTATCATCTATCTTATGGTGTGTCGTCTAGCAACACCCACATTTTGTTTTTCGTAATTAGTTTTGTATCTATCTGTTGAACGGGTGATAGCTCGGGAAACGAGATTTGTCGAATATTCTTTTATCGGTTTTTCAATTCTCTCCAAAACCGCTCTAACGATTTCGGTCAAACATGCGGGGTACTCTCAACTATCCAGTACCTTACATTTTGTTCTCGACAATTGTTCCCGTAGAAATGTATTAAAAGGGGATACAGCTTATGGAAAGTGATGCTACGCACCAGACATTTTCTTTCCACTTTGTGGGGCTGCAGAGAGTAAAATCCCGAGTGGCGTTTACGATTGGTATAGTTAGGTCATCAGTCGCGCGTCACTTTTGTGTCGTTCTCCGTAAACCTACGGGCGGGCTGATTGACTTCTTTTGCCTCCTTTTGAACTTTGTCCTTTTCAGACGAAGGAATATCTGCTTCAATTCCTGTTAGGCGGAGTGGAAGTAATGCAAATATGCTGCCCCTCGCTTCCCCGACCCAGTTTCCGCAGTCGTAAAACATTCCACTCCATTAGTCCTATCTCTATTATTTTCTTCCCTCCTTCGCGCCTCGGGTTGCGGTTAGGATGAACCAGATAGCGGCTCTTGCCTCGTTCCTACCGACCGGTATAGTACTGTCATTGACGCTTTCTCTCTCTCTGTTACCCTTTCGAACGAACGGATGAATTCTATTTATAAAAGGGAATGCATCGAGGGGGAATTCGAAGTAGTCGGCGACGACGTCGTGTTTTGTGATGCCTGAGCGGGCTATGCGGGTAGGAGGACGTCTTCACCTGCATCACAAATGTGGCGGGTAGTGCCTCTTTTCATGGAGCTCCCCTCGTACGAACCCTTACGCATTGTCGGTTTAATGCCTCGATTTTATATTTATATTATACCGTCACCGTACTCGACACTCCCGACACATGATTTTCTTCGGCCCCGCGCGTTTTTTGATAATTTATTGTGCTGCTTTCGTTCTTTCCTCAGATGGAAGTTTAGCGCTATTGTCGTGACATACGTTTCTGTCCACGCACCACGCATTTAGAGGTTTGAGTTACTTTGCCTCGTTTTGCTTGATGTTTGTTGCCATTTTCTCGAGTTTATAGGGACGCCAATCATGTTTTGGACCATCCATGACTTCAGGGCAAACGGTCAAAGGTTATATTAGGTGGCCAATTTTGAACTAGGCCAAATATCGAAAATCTGAAAAACCCCCATCTAGAGATTCCTCTTCTGATTCTAAGTATGTTTCATATTCTTGTCTTGGACCATCCCTGACTTCAGGGCGAACGGTCAACGGTTATATTAGGTGGCCAATTTTGAACTAGGCCAAATATCGAAAATCTGAAAAACCCCCATCTAGAGATTCCTCTTTTGATTCTAAGTATGTTTCATATTCTTGTCTTGGACCATCCCTGACTTCAGGGCGAACGGTCAAAGGTTATATTAGGTGGCCAATTTTGAACTAGGCCAAATATCGAAAATCTGAAATACCCTCTTCTAAGGATTACTCTTCTGATTCTAAGTATGTTTCATATTCTTGTCTTGGACCATCCCTGACTTCAGGGCGAACGGTCAACGGTTATATTAGGTGGCCAATTTTGAACTAGGCCAAATATCGAAAATCTGAAATACCCTCTTCTAAGGATTACTCTTCTGATTCTAAGTATGTTTCATATTCTTGTCTTGGACCATCCCTGACTTCAGGGCGAACGGTCAACGGTTATATTAGGTGGCCAATTTTGAACTAGGCCAAATATCGAAAATCTGAAATACCCTCTTCTAAGGATTACTCTTCTGATTCTAAGTATGTTTCATATTCTTGTCTTGGACCATCCCTGACTTCAGGGCGAACGGTCAACGGTTATATTAGGTGGCCAATTTTGAACTAGGCCAAATATCGAAAATCTGAAAAACTCCCATCTAGAGATTCCTCTTCTGATTCTAAGTATGTTTCATATTCTTGTCTTGGACCATCGATGACTTCAGGGCAAACGGTCAAAGGTTACATTAGGTGGCCATTTTTGAACTAGGCCAAATATCGAAAATCTGAAATACCCCGATCTAGACATTCCTCTTCTGATTCTAAATATGTTTCATATTCATGTCTTGGACCATCCATGACTTCAGGGCCAACGGTCAAAGGTTATATTAGGTGGCCAATTTTGAACTAGGCCAAACATCGAAAATCTGAAAAACCCCGATCTAGACATTCCTCTTCTGATTCTAAATATGTTTCATATTTATGTCTTGGACCATCCATAACTTCAGGGCAAATGGTCAAAGTTTCGATTGTGAATATGTAGCTAAATTCAGTCCAGTTACACTAAAAGGTAGAAATGAAGAGAGTTAATTATGTACTCGCTAGTAAGTCTACTTCTTCGAGGAAACCTCTGTTGATTTAAATTAGTTCGATATAATTACTTTTGTATGACAACTCTGAGCCGTCAACACGAGCATTGGCTACCCACCGGTCACATTATTCACCGTATTATTAAATATTAATTAAATTAATATTCTTTGTTTTAGCGTCAGTTACTCGTCATCTAAAAATGGACAGTGTTTTTCGGCAAAAGTCACTCCCTTGAGTGTTCTTAGTCGTAAGTTGCGTGACCTTTGTTGTCTTTTTGTACATTACGTAAGGGACATTTGGTGCAGCGCCTTCACGCTTCAAGCTAGTCAGTTCTTGCCCTGAAATTCGTCTGGCCACCCGAACATTTTTCTTGTTATTCCTGGTAATCCAGAAAGTGTGTATTTGGGAATCTCAAGTCAACAGTTCCGCGCAAACCGATTAGGAATCCAATCGGACGTTTACGCGATCGCGAGTTCGCCAGAACTGGACAGTCGAAGCTGGTAGTATATCCAGGTTCATCGCCTCAATTTTGTCTCTTCAGAATCGAAGTCAACCAAGAAGACGCCTCAGGTCAGACGTAAATGGGCGGTGTAGCTGGTTGACCCCTTTTCTTTTGCGCCTATAGGAATTCCCGTTTTATTTTGGGACAAACCAATCCTGACTTCCACGTAATGTCCTCCGGAAAACGCTCACTCACGACTGAGTAGGTTAACAGGGATTTGAACACCCAAGCCAAGGTGTAGGGAGCTCGTGCCAAGGCTGAATGGTATCGCGGAATGTGTATCGCTAACGACCCACTTGGGGCACCAGGCGACACCCCATTGTAATATAGGGGGCTCTGCTTGTGGCAACGTTTTAGCTCCCGAACTCCTGGACCCAAAAATGGAGACGAATTCTAACAAAAGTTTTTAAAACGTTGAGGACACCTCAATACCAGAGAAATCCGATGACATCCGGTCAGTCATTGACTCAATGGCTGCGCTGGAAAAGGAAGAGGGCTCTAGAGGGGGAGTTGGGGTGGAATTCACACCCAAACCCCTGCCCCGCCCATCAGTTGAGAGACTTCTGGACGAGGCTTGGGGTGCCATGTCACACCAACAGAGGCGGAAGTTTCTCAAAAAGAAGAAGCAGAAGAGTTCCACCCCTGCTCCTGCTCAGAGAGAAGGGGGGGGGGTGGAACTCCCTCACCTGTCAGCGGGGAAGCAAGGACCAAGAGTCCCCGAGACCAGAAAGAGACGCTCCTCGTAATGAGGAGAAAAGGAGGTTAGGGCCCGTGTATAGTCGTGCGGTGAGTGCTATCAAGGTGGCGGTGATCTACGAAAACTGCCCCACCAGCCTCCCTGACACAGGACACCGCCAACAAGATCATGCGCCACCTTACGGTGGAACTTCGTGGCCTCAACCCAGAGGAGCACTTCTGCGGGCACTCCCTGCGGAATGGTGGGCTGGTCATGAGCTGCATTGACGAGCTGTCTAAAAACTGGCTCATGCAAAGCATCGTGCGATGCTCCCCGAGGACTTGGCGCGTTCATCCCTAACCCGGTGAGCGAAATCCAAGACTGCTCGGAGATGATTGATACTCAGAACACCAGTCTCAAGTTTGAGCGCTGGAAAGTTCTGGGCAGCAAGCAAGGGGAAGGGGGCTGTATTTAGTGGCATCCATCCCTGAGTCTCAATACCTACTGGTAGAGAGGGCGGGGGCCTGCCTCTACCATGGATTCAACAGTGTGGACGTCAGAACCCCAAGTAAGGAGACCAACCTGGACGCCAGGATGGATGTGGAGGAGTCCCCGGGCTAAAAGGGTAAAAAGGTAGAAGGGCAGTGTAGCTGGTGGACCCCTTTTCTTTTGCGCCTATAGGAATTCCTGTTTTATTTTACTCGGGGAGATGATAATTTCTTTTTTTTGTTAATAAATCTGATGTACATCGTGTGGTTCAAGGGTTTTGTTCAAAGGAAAATTCTCCTCCCCACCACTCTTCTACTTCCATCGGCATCGATTATTTTTATTTCTTCACTGCTGCAATGCTTGATCTGTTGCAGCTTCGGAGTTGTAGACAGTGTTGTGAGTATAGCGACACCTGAATCGATAAGTATAAGGAAACGTGGCATAACTAGTTTGAACGAATGGCGCATCTCATATGGCCAGTGATGAACCAAATATCGGAGTCTATCGCCCAAAAGTGTCGCGCTTTGTCCACCGCGAGCAATTAAAAACTAATCCCCTCGAACGTTTATCATCAATGCCTCATCTAGTTCTTTGTCGTCAAAAGCTCATTCTGGATTGATCCCAAGTGGATGTTCAGCGTCGCCATCATCTGGTGCCCTAATCGACCGACATTCGGCTGACATCAACGAAGTTGATCGAAACTAATCGGCCGCGGGTTTAATTTAATTACAGTTGTTAACTCGCGGCGACATTACTGCAAATGAGCTTTGAGACCTAATTAGTCTCGACGGTTGATGAAAGGCGCATCACTTCCGTGAACTATTCATTGTTTCGTGTGTGTTGACGGAGCAAATGATTTGGGGATTGTCAACGATACGACTCAAGGCAGTTATTGCAGGGACCATTATTAAACCTGCCGAAACGTAGTTCGTTCGTTTGACTCTCGGCTCTTTTGAGGCATTCCCGTACTTCGCGGTGTTTAGTGTGACACGCAACGCGCACTCCCGACGAATGAGAGAAGGCAGCAGACATTGCTCGTCCTAGGACGCTTATGTGGACGCAGAAAATGTGAACGATAACGTTGTTTGGGTTCTCAAAGGTTGGGATGTAAGAAACATTGTGGCTGCGGCTGCTGCAGAGGGGACTGAAGCGGCAGAGAATCTACATCATGCTGGACAGTCAGGCCACTCTCAAGGCCTTAGCCTCATACCGCACCCTACCTCATACTGTCTCACATCACAGCAGGTGTGGGAGTGTCTGACTGGACTGAAGGCCCTGGCAGAGGACAACAGTGTAACACAGTGTTGGGTGCCAGGGCATCAGGGTATAGAGGGAAACGAACGGGCTGATAGGTTGGCGAAGAAAAGATCAGCGCAGATCCCTATTGGCCCTGAGCCCTTTGTTGGGACTACCAGGAGCCACCTACATAGAGAGGTTGGCAAATGGGATACAGGTGCAGGGCTGTTCATTGGCAGGGGCTGCCCGGCCTTAGACAGTCAAAACTCTTCATCCGACTCTCCAGAGGGAGGGCCAAGCAGGTGCTTGCGCTAGGGAGGAAGAGGATGTGAGGATCATATGTGGCCTGTTCACAGGTCACTGTTCGCTGAGGTACCCCCTTGCAAATATTGGCAAGTGTGAGGTACAGGAGGTAGAGGTAGGGTGAGAGGTACAGGTAGGTATGCAGGTTCTGCGAGGTAGGGCTAGAGATGGCAGAGCATGTGCTGTGCGTATGGGATGGACTTGCGGCATCGCGCCGTTCTGTGTTTGGGAGGCCCTTTCTTCAGCCCGAAGAGGTGGCAAATGCAGAACTTGCGGATATCCTCCGCTTTGTGCGGAGGTGGTGGGGGCGCATTGGTGACGTCACACCAAGTGAGACCAGTGCCGTGGGGCCTGGAGGTGGTGCAGGTGGGCCATGATCCGAGTATCATGGACGCCCTTACTACACTTACAGGCCCATTTGTGGCTGCAGTGAGGGTATTGCCTGCATCCATCGCTTCAACAAAACAAAAATGACAACCTGCCCTAACCTAACCCTAATCCAACCGAATAGAGAAACGAGCTAAACATTTGTAGGCATACTGGCTCAGTGGTCGCACTCAGCGGATTCGCAGCACAGCCTTCTCATTATGGGCCTGCTGCAGTTGCCTCCTGGAGCTCTGCCTCATTGGTGGAGAGGCACCATGACTTCAGACCCTCCCGCCAGTTCGCCCTCTCCTGAGCAAAGAGAAACCGAAGGATCGCTGCCTTGCTGGAGAGGAGTTGGGAAGCTCTTCCCTCTGGTGGGAGTCGAAACGCTCTTGGGGGTCGCTGTACAGGAGGCTGGCGATGATGACATGAACCGCGTTTTCCACAGTCTCCCCAGAGGGGCAGTCGCTGAAGTGGTGGCACCTGAAGAAGTGTAGCCGCTCATTGAATGAAGGCTCCATGGCTGGAGAGCAGCTGCACTGCCACGAAGTACGGCCACCACCAGCCCATCCACAGTCACTCCTCATCTGAGGGGAGAATCCCGTTGAAGTGCTGTGCTGCCGTGCCATTGTCCCACCGCGCCATTGAGAATGACAACCATCACCCATTCATCAACATTGTATTGATGAGTGCTAAGTGGCGCGAGCTCTAACCATCCCTCCTCTACAAAACCACCACCTTTGCATGTATTAAGGTCTTGATAGGCAAAATGGTTGGAGATTATTGGGACTAAGCCGATCAATAATTGGTGATGTTGTGAAAGAAGAGATAAACCCACAGGATTTTTGAAGTTGTATTGGCACTAACTTCTTACTCGAAGTAGGTGAAAACTAATGGAACCGAGCGTACCAACAGGAGGTGGGATAGTTTGAGGATTGAGGAGCAGCTCCAGTTGCACGTTGGAACGATGCTGTTCAGGACTCTTAAGTCTGGGTCTCCACAGTACCTTGCAGAGAAGTTTGCGTTCCTGGAGAATTGCCACCAGAATTACACTCGAAAGCGTCTCATACAGATACCCCTCCACCGAACAACAATATTCAACAGATCATTCACACCCGCAACCATCCGCATCTATAACAACAATCCCGACTCCTTCAGACTAGACCAAAGCGCGAGAGCATTAAAAAATATATTTTCAAATTTACTGTTGCAGAAGTACAGTGCGAGTGCCTAGCGAACAGTTATGAGATTGTGAAAGCCAAAGGACAAAAAAAACGAAAAAACCGAAGTTTTTGATTTTTTCTTTTTCATCTCTTTGTATGTTTATGTTGCGTTTTTTTAAAAATATTAATATGAAGCGATCATTTGATGTATATAACTACTGCCAGAAGTGTAAAAAAAAAAGGGTGAGGGCTTCCAGGGACAGTGGAAGAGAGGGCCCTATGTCCCTAACTGCTCCTGGTTAATTTAAATAAACCAATTCAATCTCCCTCTCTCTCTCTCTCTCTCTCTCTCTCTCCCTTTCTCTCCCCTCCCTCTCTCTCGCTCTCTCTCTCTCTCTCTCTCTCTCTCTCTCTCTCTCTTGCTCTCACCCCCTTTCTGAAGTGAAAATTAAAAATAGTCGTAAAAAGCCACTATTATTTATCTACAGCGTCGGCGTCCAATTTATTCCTCGAATTTACCAATAAAATCGTGCCAGTTGACCTCCACGAAACTAACCCCGTTTTCATACCCTTGGAACGACCGCCGGTATCAACGAACGAAGAAGAAGCGCGTTAAGAAGGCAGTTAATTAATAAACTACGAATTTAAGTTGGGCGGATGCCAAGTTATTGATGCCTCTCTTCATTGAAAGCCGAGTCATTTGAATATAGCTCTTTATTCCCTTTGCAGCGCCTCCCCTCCGCCCCTTTCGAAGGACAAACCCGCATCATCAGTCACTCATCATAGACCCTTCACGGGAGGCTTCGTGTATTCACGCTAATCGGTAGTGATGAATGAGCTCTCCCGGTTGGTTATGGACGGGACAGCTGGCGGTTGACCGAAACGCAACAAAACCGACGTTGGGGCCCTTTTGTGGGAAGGGTTTATGAAACTCGTTAGGAAGGACAATAAAAAAAAAACCGCTGATATGATAGAATTCGACGATCGGTGGGGTAGGAGGATGGCGACATTGTTGAATAACGTGTTTTAGGGTAGTGTTACACGCTTTACCTAAAGTACACTGATTTATTTAACAAGTAATGTGGTCTTAGTGACGCGTGTTTGTTTAAAAATAGTTGATATTTGATTATTCCTGACCCTCCTTCTTTCAATGGGTGCCAGAAGTGGGATACCATGTCCAGTGACCCCGTTCTGCAGCGCTTTTGGTTTATTATTCATTCTGAATAATAACCCTATGTTTTCGGTCTCGAAAAATTGTTTACAACCCCCCCTCAAAATTTGATACTTTACGTTTCAAGACGTGGGGATTCCAAATTCGCAATGTCCGCCCGCCGTCCCCTGTCCACCGTCCACCATCCCCCGTCCACCGTCCGGGCCGTTTTGTGCCTTTAACGTGGTCCGAAAAATCCGATCTTTCGCACAAAAATCCCATTTGGTATCTAGGTGTGCCTGCCATCTCGGCAATCCGATTGAACGAAGGCCATGATTTTTATGGGCAAAAAATGGTTAACAAAATTAACGAAACGCAGTATAACGCGGGAACTACAGCAGAAGTCAACGTTTCGTCGTTTGTACTCCCTCCCTCCCTCCTGTCATATCAAACTCAATCACCCGTCCGCTCGACTCGCAACGGGTTCTCTGGAAGCCCCCATCCCAAGGCCACTTCCTCCGCACACCCCTCCATCGGATCATAAATGCCTACAGACGTTTACGGGCGCCTGGCGCCGTGGGAATATTTAGTTTCCATAGGTCCATTGTAGCCAGGTCATGTTTCGTATGGCTTGCTAGTATTCGATGCTGAATTGAATGGGATGGGTCTTGGAGCAGTAATACTTGGTCAAGCTGTTCATAAGAATAATAAAACATTGTGTAATAATTTTCTGGGTTTTTGCGTAGTGATCGTGTAATACCCTCCCTAGATATCCATAATAATCAGATTAAAGAAGATCTGGAATAAAATTTGATACCTGAGCCTCCTCCCTCCCTCAATCGGCTGCACATCCTTTCTGAAAGAGCTAAACTTCTCCGAAGGCGTATCGATTTTTTGTTTCAAGGGTGTAGGGATTTTAGGTGACTTTCTACAATCAATAAGTATAGAGAAGATTATCGAGAAAGGGAATGTAATTTTGTAACGAGAGAAAAATGTGAGCTGAAATTAAACGTACGGTAATTTAGAGATTTTGAGGAAAATTGTGGCACAACGAATGTAGAGGCTAATACGTAGTATCCTAACGATGCGTTCAAGTATTTTAGACGGAGCTCCTTATTTCACTCGGTGATAATTTTATCAATGCGCGTTGGAATTCGAAAGAGAAAATACAAAATGAACCTACTCTTGTTACCTTTGATGTTTCCTATTACAGTACAAGTGATAACGCAATTGCGTGTTGCTCCAACTCGAACCAAAACGGGTTTGCAAGAAAAGTTAGTTGAAATGGTTTTGTATCTGTTTAATTTTTTATTGACATTTTATGTCTTAACTTTGCTACATAAACTCGAAAAGTGTAACGGCCAAGCGTTACGAAATTTAACCTTGAGGCCGATTGGACAAACCAACGTTCTAACCCGAGTTGCAACCACACCCCCTTTGGCGTAACCCATAAGGCATCAGTCTCCTAAACCGGAGGTTGTGGGTTCGAGTCCCACCAGGGTTACGATTTTTTCTTTTTTTGACATTTTATGTCTTTACTTTGCTACATAAACTCGAAAATGTAACGCGGCATGTGTAACGGAGAAGCGTCACTAAATTTGTGTTGGGTTAAGTGCATGGTAACGTCTGTTACAAAATTTAACGCTTGGTAACATCACACGTTTTAATAACCTCAGTGACCAAGTGATGATGTCAATTGCAATTGACGTGGCCATTATATCGAAACCATCAACGAGCACAATCAAACGTAGTTATCATTGCATAAAAACAAAAATAAAAGAGGTAAAATGTCCCTCGTGGTTGCGTACTTGTACGAAAGCTGTACCCACCGTTTGTGTAAAGGTTTCTTCCGCGCCCGCCAGCCTCAACTTTTCCAATCACTCATAAGGAATCGCATCGGTGGAAATCGAGGTTCAGTTTAAAGAAAAAGACATAAAATGTCCCTCGTGATTGCGTACTTGTACGAAAGCTGTACCCACCGTTTGTGTTTCGTTTCTACCAATTCCAGTCTCTTGGGAGAGTGTTTAAACAATTTGGTATCTAGTTATACCCGTCTACTCGGCAATCCCACGATTGTCATGGGCAAAAAATGGTTAACAAATTAACAAAATTTCAACGCCTGACACAAATCTTTTTAAAGGATTCATTGGCTGTAGCAAAATGTTTGAAAAGTTGTTTAAAATTAATCGCTTGATGAACAAATGATGTGTTATAAATTGACGTTATCAACGCTACAAACTTATCTGTAGTTTGGAGGTTCCTTGTCGATGTTTTCTTGGTGCACTGTCCTTATTAATTTACTGCCGCACTATTAAATATTACTCCTCTCTCCCGAAGCGTCACAGACAATCCTGAGTTCTAAAAACACTATTTGGGAAAATGGTCTGTCTGTGTGCGTCTGTTCACGCGACTGAGAAAAATCAGTTCAAACTCGAGACCTAGCCCGCAGATCACTGTGGCATGCCTACATAAGGGTATGATCATACTCCACCTAAAATTAACTATAGTTATCACTGTGATCAAACCACCACTGATGGCTCTAATGATTTTGTTTGAATTTCCTGTATTGACAGACTCCGATGACTCGACCGCAAAATTCTTATCGGCGGGAAAATGATGAAAGCAGCAAAATAAATTACCAAAAAATTCGACTCAAAATCGACTTCAGTACAGTTTTTTCCTAATGAACTCCTCCCAAATGTTACTATTCTCTTCAGAGAAATACAAGAGTTTTTTTTTGGCATTTTATGTCTTTACTTTGCTACATAAACTCGAAAGGGTAACGTGGGATATTTTGAACACTGTTTGGTTATTAATAAGTGAGCCCAGTGAGGAACTTATCACATTCTTGCATCGAAATCGTAACAAATTTTTTGTTCGCGTCGATGAAACAACATTCTTGACATTGTTTATATTTTAATGGCGATTTACATTCTTATGTCGACTGTCTTCGGTGGATGTGATGAATAATTCATTAATGAATACGATTCAACTAACGACAAAGACTTGAAACCCTTGTTTCTACCGAATTTAAGTCGCGTTTCGCGTTGTTCAGGATTTCTAACGCGGTTAAATTAAAATTATTCAATTAAAATCTCGGCCTTTCGTAATTGTCAGCTGAAATTAGCTCGTTTCATCGTGCAACTCTTCCGTCAAGCTGTTGAATAAATTCCAATTTGTCCGCTGAGCCGAACGACTCGAGTCGAGCTCAAGGTCCGAACGAAAGCCCAGTTAATAAAGAACGGACTGGATCAATTACTCGGAATGGTCAAGAATGAACCTTTCGTTGTGATAGAAGTTCACGGAAGTATATCGTGCTAGGGAGAGAATTTCACAAATGCCTTTCGGTCATTATTGAAAGACCTTCGGAACGATAATAACCTTGAAGGATAACGTCCGCAGAACCTTTCCAATGATAATTGGTGGGGGGGGGGAGTTCGCGAAGCTATCGCAGTTTGTCCAGTAAATTGTTTGAAAGCAATTAATTTCGGGATTACGTTGCAGAATACTCGTTACAGCTCAACGTTGAGGATTAGTACTGACATTAATAATGAAATGATTGGACGTCAATTGTCTTAAACAAATATCTGGTGCGTTGCAACACACAACTTTCCTTAGCTCTACTACAATTCACAATGCACATGGCTAATTCTATTCAATCAATTCATTTATCACCCAGTTAATTTGAACATCTTCCGAGGCTTGAAATTGAGAAAATTCCACAAAATGAATTAACTTAGTTGCAGTTTCTTCGGCTGTGGCCACCGTCCGACGTCCTTCTCCTTTCTCTTGAAGCTCGGCGGGCTCGGCAGTTCCCACTCTTCTCAGTCTCTGGAGCTCGGTGAGGATGTTTCTCCGCTTCCTGCGCTTCATTTTGCGGCGTCGCGAGAAATGTGCCTCCACAGTATGTGAAGTGGAGCTAAATCTAACAAGACCCCCAGTGCTACCGTAGGGCATGTTCTCATACAGCCAGTCACACATGCTCTACGTGGCGGTTCATTCAACTGCACGGCCTTTTTTTTCCACCTTTGTGAGCCAGACAAGCAGGGCTCCATGGGTGAATACAGGGCTAACAGCCACCGAATCTTATCAGGCCTTAGCCCCCCATCTTCTAAGCTGCCCACATCACTGCCGATGCCCCTGACCCTGGCGAGTTCAGACTTGGGGAGGTGGATGCATCCTGCTTCGGTCCCGCGATGCACAATCAGTCCAACGTTCAAATAATTCACCTCACCTTTTCCTAACGAGACATTACTAAGGTGTAAACACAACCTGCTACTTATAAACATAATAAATTAGAATGATAGTCGAAAATATCAAATTATTTGAACACTACTGAAGTATATAAAAATATCCAGTGCGTTGCAACGCACAACTTTCCTTAGCTCTACGTCAGTTCATTTGAACTTGGTCAAACAACGCTTTACGGCAGCACGAAGCGGTAGCGCTTACAGTTCCGGAATTTATTGTGCTGCTCTCGTCATTTTCCCACGAATGGGAATTTTATGGTATACTTCCCTTATTGAGAGCTAACAATATAAACAATTTAATCAAAATCGTTTGAGCTGTTTTTGAGAGAAAAAAAATTGGTGTTTGATCACTATGATAACTATAATTAACTTTCGGTGGATTATGCTCATACCCTTATTTTGTCGTCCTATGATAACCTGTGGGCTAGTTATCAAGTTTGAGGTGATTTGGTTTGGTCGTTTTTTCTAAAAAAACCCTTTAAAATAGATTACGTCGAAAATTTTGTTAATTTATTGTGCTGCTCTCGTCATTTTTCCATAGATGGAAGTTTTGTGATGTAATTGGCTTTTTACGAGCTACCAATATAAAAAATGTGATCAAAATCGTTAGTGCCGTTTTTGAGAAAAAAAATATTTGGTGTTTTGATCACTATGATAACTGTAGTTAAATTTCGGTGGATTTTTCTCATACCCTTATGTTGGCGACCCATGGTAACCTGTGGGTTAGATATCAAGTTTGAGCTGATTTAGTTCGGTGGTTTTTTTCTAAAAACCGTTCACACACCATTTTCCCAAATTGGGTTTTTCGGACTTAGGAGGGTCTAAAACGTAAAGATCTGAAGGAAACTCAAAATTTGTTTTCCAGCCGATTACACAACTATCCTTTCTACTTGGTAGGGCCAAAGAAAGTAAAAATTAACCCATATCTGACAGTTCCTTAACTTCACTCACGTGATTCAAGAAGCGACCTGAACGTTTCACTCACTCCACCCGCATATTTCACGTTAACGAATCCGTGTACTTGAGAGGTTCAATTTCTCGAGTAGTGTAAATGAACGGTCGTGTACGAAACTATAAACTGCCTCAGGGGAGTTGAGTTATATAACGGCTTGGCGCTTCATCGAGTGAAATTCTCACCCTCCGAACACACAAGACCTAAGTAGTTCTCATTGTCTAGTTATTCATCCTTCTCCCCTCTCGCTCTGGAACTATTTCTGGTTTTACGCCATCCTGCCATCTCTCCGCACCCGGCCGATGCTTCAGGCGTTGACAGCTCCGATGAGCGCCCAGCAAGGCCCTCTGGCAGATCTCCAACCGCGGGCCCTGTTTAGGGAAACTAATAATAATCGGCTCAAACGTTGATCCTTTTCAAATTGCCCTTAAAAAAAAAAATCTCATTTATGACTCGGTTCGTCGTTGACTTTGGGGATCGTCCATTAACTTAGCTAGAATAACACGTAACGCGGCGTGTACGACGGAATTCATCCTTCTCCCTCCGTTTCTATCCTCTTCAATCTTTTTCTCAGCTCCTCCTCCCCTTTTCGGTAAATTAAAAATAAACATTTCCTTCCAAAAATGCAATTTTCTTTTCTACGAAAACATGCAGCGGTTTTTCAAACGACCTTGAGCATCGTCAAGAAAACAATTATGAACTCAGCGACTTCTCTGAATGAGCAGAAGGAAAAAGTTTATCCCCGAAATAAAAACCCTCGTATACCTGAGCGAAACGCTGCGAAAAATATCATCGGGCGACACAATTTTCGCGAGTTATTTTCTCCCTTCAGATTTAAAAAAATGTGTTTCCTCGCGGGTGAAGTGAGTTTGTGGTGTTAAACTATTTTTAGACGCAACTCTCACAGGAATGTCGCGGTATAACGTTTACGTACGGTTTCACACCTCCGTAAAAGTTTATGAAACCTCTTGCTGAGAATTGTGTAATTGTTGGGCGTTTGAGTAAGGAGAGTTGAAGATCGAAATAAAGAAACTCCGTGAGCGTGAAGGAGACTGTATTATGTGAGATGAACTGCGTTCATGTACAAAAGGGCGACACAAGGGTAGTACTCGGAACGTGTGAACTGGTGCGGGAAACTGTATCGGAAGGAAAGTGCTAGCTGTTACTGGGACGAGAGTTGATACCCGGATGAATTGGCGAGAGCTCCGTCGAGGAGTGGAATGCGAAAAGGAGGGGAGGAAATGATATTACGGAATCCCAGACGAAGCGGGAAATCCCTCGCTGTTGAAGGAGGGGGTACACAATAAGTAAGCGGTCGAGAACGAAGGTTTTTGGGGAAACAATGACTGTGCCGTTGAGGGCAGTGAGTCCTGTTAAGGTGGGAATTCTGAGGTGAACAAACCCGATACTGATTCGACGTTATGTGTCGAACAGTAATGTAGACCAAATTTTGTACTGAAATTGTATCAAGTGAGCGGAAGTTGTCAACGTTGTGACATTTATAGGGACCCCGGTAGTTATGTCACGACTAGAATAACCATGATGTGTGTCACGTATCACGCTGCTAACGTTTTGTGGTGGAGGGCGGGATAATGACGAAACAATTTTTAAAGTAATTGGGTTAGGTACATGACTAAAGTTAACGTACCTGTTAGGTCAGTCCATATCCTCTAGATGGTGAGATACTGTGGGCGAGCGCTTTCGATGTAAAGACATTATCGTCTGGCCGTGAAGAATAATGTCTTTGTATAAGAAGAGATAGGTGAAAGGGATGGTTCTAAGGGGGGGGGGAGGTTCTAAGAGGAAGGAGCCTGGTTCATACGCGTTCTGTTGGAAGTACAGAAAGAAGTGAAAGGAAACGGCCAGCCGATTATGTCTTCACATCGAGAGCGCTCGCCCACTGTATCTCACGAGCCAGAGACGAACTCACCTAACAGGTACGTTAACTTTCGTATTTATATTTTTGTCTCTCCCTCCTGCCTCTCGCGAGAAGGAGAAATATTTACCTTTCCCTGAGCCCTACGAAGTAGTAAGGAAAGTCACGTAATCGGCTGAAAAAATAATGTTGAGTTCTCTTCAGATCATTACGTTTCACGCCCAACGGAGTCCAAAAAACATTATTTGGGAAAGTGACCTACCTGCGTGTGTGTTTCTGGCGACGATTGTTAAAGAAAACAGCTGAACCAAATCAGCTCAAACTTTATATCTAGCCCACAGGTCACCACGGGACGCCAAAATAAGAGTATGAGCAAAATCCGCCCAAAGTTGACAACAGTTATCATAGCGAGCAAAGCGCTAAATATTTTTTTTCTCAAAAACGGCTCAAACGAATTTATTGAATTTTTTTGCGTAGACAGCTTTTAATGAGACGACACTACCATGAAATGCCCGTATGTGGGAAAATGACGAGAGCAGCACAATAAATTATTAAACATTTCGACGAATTTTAACGTAATTTTGTCCATATAAATGCTCAAATGTTGTTCGCTCAAATGTTACTAGAATCTCCAGGTAAATTGATGCCGCAGTCCAATGAAGTACCTATAAGATGAGTCTTTCATAATGCTCATAAAATATGTAGGGGCCTCTCCAGAAATTCCGTAATTTCAACCACGCCGTTTAGCTTATAACTCTGGAATAGTGATTATTATCCGTTTCGAAAAACGATCGTGGTTACACCCTCATCTTTCGTCCTCTAATTGTTCAATAATGGTCAGGGCATGAGTACGAGAAGCACAATAAAGTTCGAATTCATAAGTGAGGTTTCGTATGAAACGAGTGAGAAATAAAAGTAGAAAAAGTCATGAATACATGTGAATCGACGTGGAGTTAAGGAAAGTGGTGTGATGCGAACGCACCTGACGTTTTTCGTTGCGAGGGAGTTAGTGCGAAAAAACTTAGTACAGCGGAACAACGAAAATTGACAGTTACTGTAATTTCCCTATACGGAGTTGGACACGTCTGATACTCATTCCATTCGACCCAGCATGTAAAAATACCTTGAAAACGTTACGAAACACGGCGAATTTGCGATTATACTGCGTTTTGTTAATTTGTTTAACCATGTTTTGTCTATAAGAACCGTGGGCTTCGTCCGATCGGATTGCCGAGATGGCGGGCACAACTAGATAGCAAATGGGATTCTTGTGCGGAAGAACGAATTTTTTGGACCACGTTAAAGGCACAAAACGGCCTGGACGGCGGACGGCCGACGGACATTGCAGGTTTGGAATCCCCATGTCTTGAAACGTTAAGTATCAAATTTTGATTGTTGATCAAGACGTGCTATGAAGCAGTGGGGTGAGAGCTTTTGTCTGAGACCTCAGCCTTTTTAACAGCTCGGTAATGTGCTCCTGAGTTAGGTCCTCCTAAAATTCAGCTTCCGGAACTTCCACTCTTGCCTACATCAACTGCATCGTTTGGTTGACAAGATATCGGACTCCTTCGAACGAAAAGAAACCTGCATAGGAATCTTTGCTGATGCTGAAAAGGCTTTCGATCGGGTCTGGCACTCAGGATTACTGTACAAGCTGAAAAATGCTCATCCTGATACTTATTACCGCGTTTTACTGTCGTATTTAACGGACCGCACATACACTGTGAGGTACCACGAGGCCATGTCCGGTTCGCGGCATATCCGTGCAGGTGTTCCCCAAGGAAGTGTGTTGGGTCCGCTATTGTATCTTGTTTATGCTGGCGACATACCCACCCCTCCAGCAATGACCACTGCGCAGTTCACGGACGACACAGCTTTTCTCTGCAGCTCACCAAGAGGAGAGAGAGCGGGTTTGGAAATGGAGGAGCTTGCATTCGACCTGAACGGGTGGGCACTAAGATGGAAAATGAAACTAAGCCCCCAAAAGTCCTGCATCGTTATCTACGTTTATATGACGAGCCGAAACTGAGCATTAGCGGCATTGAAAATTGACATTTCTAGGCGACGCTAAGCGATTGGTAGGACGTGATCAGTCGGATTGGCGGTTGGTTGAGGCGAGATGGGAGTTAGTGCGAGACGTGAGCGCAGGCCGGGGGGAAATGATAACTTTTGCTTTTTTGTTCGCGAATCCTTCGGGATAGTAGACTTCGGCTAACTGTTCATTTCTCTGTTTTAGATCTTCTCTCACCCGTCATGTTCGTCTCGGTATCGAAAAATACCTAGTAAATGATACCAAACACGACGTAACTGCCATAAAACTGACGAAATTTCGAGTTCAGTTAATTTTTACTTCCCTCGGCTCTACAAAGTAGAAAGGAAAGTTATATAATCGGCTGAAAAACAAATTTTGAGTTTTCTTTAGATCTTTACGTTTCAGACCCTACTGAGTCAGATACACTATTTCGGAAAATGATCTGTGAGTGTGGGTACGTTCAACTAAATCAGCTCAAACTTGATATATAGCCCGCAGGTTACCATGGGACGCCAAAATGAGGCTATGACCAAAATCCACCGAAAGTTAACTATAGTTATCAAAACGTCAAATTTTTACTTTCCTTGCTCTACGAAGTAGAAAGGAAAGTTATGTAATAAGCTGAAAAAAAAATTTTGAGTTTTCTTCAGATCTTTACGTTTCAGACCCTCCTGAGTCCGAAAAACACTATTTGGGAAAATGGTCTGTGGGTCTGTGTGTGTGTGTGTGTCAGTCTGTGTGTGGGTATGTGTGTCTGTGAACGATTTTCAGAGAAAACCACCGTACCAAATCAGCTCAAACTTCATATCTCGCCCGCACGTTACCATGGGACGCCAAAATGAGAAGATGAACAAAATCCATCGAAATTTAACTATAGGTATCATAGTGATCAAAACGCCAAATATTTTTTTTCTCAAAAACGGCTCTAACGATTTTGATTAAGTTTTTTATATTGATAGCTCTCAATAAGGCAATTATACCATAAAATTCCCATTAATGGGAAAATGACTAGAGCAGCACAATAAATTATCAAAACTTTCGACGAAATCGATTTTAGCGCAGTTTTTAGAGAAAACCACCGAACCAAATCATCTCAAACTTGATGTCTAACCTACAGGTTACCATGGGACGCAATAATGAGGGTATGGGCAAAATCCACTGAAAGTTAACTATAGTCATCATAGTGATCAAAACACCAAATTTTTTTTTCTCAAAAACGGCTCTAACGATTTTAACGACATTTTTTATATTGATAGCTCTCAATGAGGCAATGATACTATAAAATTCTCATTCGTGGGAAAATGACGAGAGCAGCACAATAAATTATCAAAATGTTCGTCGGAAATTGGTTTTAGCGCGGTTTTTTTTTATTAACTCCGCTGAAATGTTACTAAACTGTTTAAAATTATTGGTGTTATAGTCCAATCTAATGCGTATACGGTGAGTGTTTAAAAACGTTCATAAGATGTATGTGGGTCACTACAGAAATTCCAAGTTCAACTACTGCCGTTTCGCTTAGTGCCAGTTTTAACAGTTTTTACCCAATAACTCCGCAAGAGTGATTACTATCCTCTTTTAAAAAATCGTGTTCACAGCCTCATAAATTTTATGTGTACCAATTGTTCAATACTGGTCCGGGAATGAGTACGAGCAACACAATAAATTCCGGAACTGTAAGCGCTACCATTTCCTGTGGCTGTGATAAATGAATTGATAAAATTGGAAAGGCCGCGTAGAAAATGAACTGACGTAGAGCTGAGGAAAGTTTTGTGTTGCAACGCACCAGATATTTTAAACGATGTTCTGCCATAACAACCAGTTTCGTTTGAAAATGAAATTGTTGTGCGAAAAAAGGCGCATTATGGCCTGAACGGCAGGCGTTGGACAGACATCGCCCCCGTGCCTCATGACTTGAAATTGTTATTTAGAGGTGGGGTGGGTAGAAGGGGGGGGATGTAAAAAAATTGTCCTGGACGAAAACATGGGTGTATTGAACCAAAACGACATCCAGATGAACCAAAACGACGTCCAGATGACTTAAGGAATTCCTGAGCTTTGTTGCTTGTTATATTTTTAGGTGGAGTATAATCGATGATGTTTAAATATTCCGATCATTGCGTTTGTGGCGACAATTTTTCGAATAGTGTTGCCAGTACAGCTCCAGTCACTCTGCGAAACAGAACATTTTGGCAGTAAATAAACTCCATCCCGAGACCGACCCGACTGGCTGATCCCTAATGACCTATAAACTGTCAAGATCGACGTTACGGTAGAAAGCCAGTCGGACACTATCTTCGTGAATATATCAGATGCGAAGCTGCCTCTAGAGGTTTTACCGTGTTGTGCTCTGTTCCTCTACCTGCGGGCGTTCGATGGTCGGTTCCCGATAAGGCGCAGTTGGGAGAAAGGTTTCGCCAACTAAAAGCCCGAGATGATTGATGGATTCAGATCGACGACGAAGTAATGACGGCGGTACTACGCTCTTATTTCTTATGTCGAATATTTCCTCGAGCTCGTAAATTGAATGGAGTATTCCCGGCGTTTAATTATTTACAATGACGTTACGATAACTTCACGACTTCGGAGCGTGCTGCGATGCTAACGATCGTTTGATAATTTATTTTTCACGGGGTCGCCCTGGGATCGCAACAGGAACGTTCAATCCCGATGCATGTGTGATGAGATTCGCATGTCGTCCTTAATGCGACACATTTAATCGATGCACGGCGATTTCATCGAACCAATTTCCAGTATTTCATGGGCTATTCTCATCACACACGGCTCGTGCAAGGTGTCGAAAGGAAGCCTGCTGATGTGATGCGTTCATAATATTATTATGTGTTATATATGTATTATTTGCTTTAGCACACTATGTGCGTGCGATAACAACCATCGTGATTAATTCCTTGAATTCGAACTAGTTGTGGAAACTTCGATGGAGTTGTGAAAACCCATTTCATGAAATAAAACGGATAAAAATATAACGATTGTCTATTTCCTCTAAATTTGAGTTACAGATTTTAGATCGACGGCCAAGTCATCATCAGTAACAAAAACCCTGCAAATCATTACACTACAGGTTATTATTCTCATGAACAGCTTGACCAAGTATTACTGCTCCGAGACCCATTCCATTCGATTCAGCATCGAAAAATACTAGTAAACCATATGAAACATGACCTGACTACAATGGAACTATGGAAACTAAATATTCCCCATAAGCGTCTGTAGGAATTTATGATCCGATGTAGGGGTGTGCGGAGGAAGTGGCCCTCACCTGCCTCCACCAGTCAGGCAAAAAGAGTCGGGGAAATTGGGACGGGGAACCTCGAACCCTCTGCAAACGGCACGTTGCGAGTCGAGAGGGTGGGTGGTTTCGATGAGACGGGAGGGAGGGAGGGAGTACAAACGATGGAACGTTGACTTCCACTGTGGTTCCCGCCAGTTCTTTCAATTAGTTGACTTAGGCTCACTATAATTACTGTAATTTCGCTATACGGAGTTGGACAAGTCTGATACCCATTCTTTTCGACCCAGCATGTAAAAATACTTTGAAAACGTTACGAAACACGGCGAATTTGCGATTATACTGCGTTTTGTTAATTTGTTTAACCATGTTTTGTCTATAAGAACCGTGGGCTTCGTCCGATCGGATCTGCAACCTGTACTCGCTCGTCAGAAGTTACCTGACGAACAGAACTGCTACGATCGAAAGCAGGCATGTCCGGAGAAATATTGAGAAGGGGTGCCGACAGGGCTCGGTCCTTGGACCAGCACTCTGGAATGCCTTCTTCGAAGGTCTTCTCAGGAAACTCATGGAGACTGACTGCGAGCCGTGCGCCTATGTGGATGACTTGACTGTGCTGATCTTTGCAGAGTCAGTCCTCCAAATTGAAGAAAAAACCCACCATGTGCTCCGCACTGTCACCCAATGGTGCGAGCATGTCAAGATGCAGGTGGCTGAGGAAAAAACCCAGCTAATCCACTTGATAGGGAATGTGAATAATCCACCCACAATACGCTTTGGCAGCCACAGGCTCCTTCTTGAAAAGCACGTCAAGTATTTAGGAGTGAATATAGGTGAGAGGTGGGGTTTCAACCAACACCTCCAGTCCCTTAAGGGCACTACCATTGCAAGGTTTGCCTCACTGCGTGCCATTACTAAGGCCACTTGGGGTGTGTGTTACCATGACACTATCCTCATGTATAAGGCCATCTATCTAGGTGTGATTGGCTACTGCCCCGTTGTCTGGGGTAGCAAACTAACAGTCAATCCTGCGCTCCTGTGGATCACCAAGGCCTACAAGACTGTATCAACAGAAGCACTCCAGGTGGTTAGTGTTCAGTTACCAGTTGATTTGGCCGTTGAGTGCATGGTTGACAAGTGGAGAGTGAAACAGGAGCTTCCTCCGTTTTGGGCTGAACTCCGTGCGGATCACCACAGAACAGAAACTTGCCCCCATCGATGAATGGGCTCTAGAGAAATGGCAAGCGAGATGGGAATCCTCGTCAAAGGGACGTGATACGTACGAGTTCTTCCCCAACATCCGTGAACGTCTTTCTAGAAAATGGGTTGAGCCAGACCACTGGACGAGCCAGTTCCTCACGGGATATGGTGACTTCAATGCGCGGCTCCACTCCTTTTCTCTGAAAGACTCTCTGTCATGCACGTCTTGTACCTCCAGTGCGGTGGAAATAAGAAACCACATGCTGCTCCACTGTAGTTTCTACAACAGTGAACGACGGTTGTTGGGAGCGCAAACGAACTTAGCAGCATTGACTGCTACAAAGCAAGCCTGTAACCATTTTCCAAAGTTCGCGAAGAAGGTGATGGCTGAGAAACGTGGTCACAGTTGAACTGTCCTTTTGAAACTTGCACCCAAGTAAATAGTTAGATCAGGTAGGAAACCAGATTAAGAAATCCTCCCAGATGGTACGGGATTCCTCAGGTGGTCACCTCCGCGCGGTCACACACGGGCAACAGCTCTCTACCGGGAGACTGGCTAACGACCAAATACCTGCCGTACCTCCACAGGTCTGAGTTCGGTGGATGCTGCAGGGGCCGGCCTCTTGCATATTAGCGAAACCGCAACTTCAATGACTGATATAACCCTCGTCGAGGGTTTAGGTACAGTCATCAAATAAGGAAACAGGCCGGCATAACTAGATACCAAATGAGATTTTTGTGCGGAAGAACGAATTTTTTAGACCACGTTAAAGGCACAAAACAGCCATGACGGGGGACGGCCGACGGACATTGCAGATTTGGAATCCCCATGTCTTGAAACGTAAAGTATCAAATTTTGATTTTATGATCAAGACGTGCTATGAAGCAGTGGGGTGAGAGCTTTTGTCTGAGACCTCAGCCTTTTTAAGAGCTCGGTAATGTGCTCCTGAAAAGTTAGGCCCCTGTCTAATATCCCTCCCAAGTACTTGATGGAGCATTTGGGGCATCATGGACGAGATATTTTAATTGTGATTCCGTGAATTTTCTTCTGTAGGCGTAGGCCACTGCCACAGATTTAGAGGCGTTCACCTTTATTCTCCACTTCGTACACCATTGACCCAAGGTTTCTAGGTGAATTTGCAGTCGTCTGCTTGCCTCTTCATAGTGTGAATTGCTCACTGCATAAAGCAGAACGTCGGCGTACAATGCAGAAAAGTCAGGAGACTTGGGGAGTGGTATGTCTGAGCAAAACACGGAATATAAATAAGGTCCCCACTCACTTCCCTGAGGGACGCCCGCCTGGATCGCTCGAGACGATGATTGCTCGTTCTGAACACCTACCACGAACGATCTTTCCGTCAGATAGCTCGCAAGAAGATCAAATAAGTTGGTTAGGAAGATGAATACTCATTTTGAATAGCAAGCCTTTGTGCCACGTCCTGTCGAAAGCTTGCTCCACATCAAAATAGGCGACGCGACAGAATTCCTTTTTGTGGAAGGAGTTCTTTAGGAATGCTGTGACTCGTTGGAGCTGCAGTTGACCTAAAAACTTGAAGATCTGAAGAAATCCCAATTTTTACTTTCCTTGGCTCTACGAAGTAGAAAGGAAAGTTATGTAATCGGCTGAAAAAAAAATTTTCTTCAGATCTTTACGTTTCAGACCCTCCTGAGTCCGAAAAACGCTATTTGGGAAAATGGTATGTGGGTCTGTGTGTGTGTGTGTGTGTGTGCCTGTGAACGATTTTTAGAGAAAACCACCGTATCAAATCAGCTCGAACTTGATATCTCGCCCGTACGTTACCATGGGACGCCAAAATGAGGGTATGAACAAAATCCATCGAAATTTAACTATAGTTATCATAGTGATCAAAACACCAAAAATTGTTTTTCTCGAAAACGGCTCTAACGATTTTGATTAAATTTTTTATATTGGTAGCTCTTGGAAAGGCAATTATACCATGAAACTCCCATTCGTGGGAAAATGACGAGAGCAGCACAATAAATTATCAAAATTTTCGACGAAATCGATTTTAGCGCGGTTTTTAGAGAAAGCAACCGTACCAAATCAGCTGAAACTCGATGTCTAGCCTACAGGTTACCATGGGACGCAAAAATAAGGGTATGGACAAAATCCACCGAAAGTTAACTATAGTTATCATAGTGATATAGTGATCAAAACACCAAATATTTTTTTTCTCAAAAACAGCTCTAACGATTTTGATTACATTTTTTATATTGATAGCTCTCAATAAGACAATTATACCATAAAATTCCCATTCGTGGGAAAATGACGAGAGCAGCACTATAAATTATCAAAATTTTCGACGAAAAGCGTTTTTCGCGAAGTTTTTTCCTTATAAACTCCGCTGGAATTTTAGTAGAATGTTAAAAAAAATTAGTATTGTAGTCCAATCAAATAGTTATAGAGTGAGCGTTTAAAAACGCTCATAAGATATGTGGGGGTCACTCCAGAAACTCCGGAATTAAAACTACCGCCGTTTCGCTTACTACCAGTTCTAAACGTTTTTACCCTATAACTCTGCAAAAGTAATTACTATACTTCTAAAAAAAATTAGTGTGTACAGCCACATTAATTATCTGGGTACCAGTTTCTCAATAATGGTCCTGCAATGAATACGAGCAGCAGAATAAAATCTCGAACTGTAAGCGCTACCGCTCCCTGCTGCCGTAAAGCGTTATTTGACCAAGTTCAAATTAACTGAGAGATAAATGAATTGATTAAATAGAATTAGCCATGTACAAAGTGAATTGTTGTAGAGCTAAGGAAAGTTGTGTGTGGCAACGCACCAGATATTTTTTTTGACACGATTACAATCCTTTTCGTTGCGAGTAGCGGATAGTAATAAGTTGAGTTAGTAGCGTAAGTCGTGAACACAAGTGAATTGACGTAGTGCTCAGGGAAGTCGCGTGATGCGGCGCACCTGATATTTTTTGGAGCGTCCATCATAATAAAGCAGTTACTGGACTCAATAAAGCAAGCTCGTACCAGGGAAAATTGTGTGACCCGCCGCACCCGGTTTTTTTTTGCGGATTGGAAGACGATTTCGGTCTGACACTCGAGACGTCATTTGCAGGGACTGCCACGTCCCCAGGGGGTTGAACAAAGCATCACGGAAGGCCTGGACAAGAGAAATGTCCATACTTATACTGCTTCTATGCTGCCTGATCATTTCTGTTGTTTCAACTTTTCGAATCATTTAATCGGCCTGTACTCCGCCTCCGCTGGCAATAAATCGTGCCTGTCACTCGTATTGATTTCAGTTGGACCGCCTGTAAAGTCGCTTCTGGTAAATATGCCAAGTAACCCTAAGATTAATGCGATTGCATCGTAAATCACCGGCAAAAAAAGGGATTAGCTTCGCCTTGACTTTGGCGAATAGCAATTGATTCTTTCTTTTTCTTCAATTCTTTCGAGAAGAACATTAGCTGGTGATAAATCTGCAGAAAGAGTTTTCCTCCCTTCTTTACTACCCTCTTCTCGACCGAATGACGTTTTTCTTTAGGAACTCGGTTGTGCTATTGAAGACGAGCAATTAACCTCGATTTTATTGCGCGTTTCGACCTCCTTCGTTCGATAAGGTGCCGAAGAAGAGAAAAATATCAGGTGACCCGGAGTTGACTTTCTTCTCCGGCCTCGTCGAATCGTGTGGTGCCTCTTTTCCATGCGGCATTTTTTATTGTTCGCCCGGCGCCGTCAACTGCCAAGTTGAAACACTTTATCTTTATTGCCTCAAACAGTCGCCGGACTAAAGCCCCTCGCTACTTGGGCTCTTTCGAATCGTTTGCCGAGTTTCCGAACGTAATACCAGACCGAGGGCTGTATTGTCGTCTTGGGGGTTCCTTCTCTACATCCGAAAACCTCCGTTATTCCTCCGCTCGTGAGGCTCCGACGTTCTTCGCCGCTGGAGTGTCCTCCAGAGCGAAGCCGTGCACGTCCAACTTGACGCCGCAAAACTCGGCGGCATTTTTTTCGCTGCTGTTTCATCAGTTTCAGGTCGAATCTATCGACTAATTTGCTACTAAAACCATACGACAGCTTTGTATGTCTCTCACGTTAACTTTTCTGTTAAGGTCGTGGCAAAAATAGCCGCACCATTATGAAATCCTAAATTTCAGGCCCTACTACTTCTCCCTGAAACGTTAAGTCGCGTGTTTTAATACTTCGTATGAAGTAAGTTAGCTCGTCCAACCTTAGCGGCTGCCACAGACAAAGTAAGCAATGAATACAGTTGAAAATTGTATCATACCTTAGGAGGATGTATGCTATCACAATTTAAAAAAATTTGACAACTGGTCTCACCAAACACGCCAGATTTAAAAATTCTTGTTATTTTCTGAACACACCTACGTGGAAGCTTTGCTTGATACTTCCTTTTTGTTGGGAAATCATTTATTTATTTGCTCTTTCTCACTCCGTTCTAAAATTATAGCATTTGAATGCAACGGATGCTGGTTTTTGGTTTTTCTCCTTTTGTTCTGTCCGTCCGGAGTATGAACTAACAAATGGCGGCTCATCGAAAAAGACAAAATTTATCTAAAGTCGAGTCACTTCGCCAATTCGTAATATAATTTTCACGTTTCAACTCCATAAGTCAATTTTTTACCGAAATTCCGTCGAATTTGGTTTTTTGTCTGTGAATCGAGGTCTGAAACATTAATGTCGCAGAGTACTTGATGCGCATCTACCGGACAGATTTCGAATGTCAACTAATTAGTCAAAATTTGGTTCAAAATTGGTTGTGAACTCGGACAGAACAAGACTGATGTCAAATTTGACTGTTTTGACGAGCCGCCATTTTCTTAGTCTATACTCCAGAGAAACCGAACATTGAGGGAATTTAAAAAAGAGTAGGAAGCTAGTTTCAACTAAGGGTCAACCCTCGGCTTCTGAACTGTAAAGCAGAGTTAGTTTTTAAGAACAAATTCATGGAGATGTAGTGTGGGAGGGTTTGGAGATGTTTGGGGACCCGCTGACTTTGGCAAAAATTGCAGCGATCGCGAGTTTCTCCGATCCATTGCCCAACTTTCGTCGGGATTATGAACCGTCGTCTTCAACCACTAGACTACGATCGCGAGGTGCCTTTAACAGGAGTCAGTCGGTACAGAGATTCGAACCGCATAGAACAATGTGTAAAACGACACTGTAGGAACAGTTTGGTTCGATTGAGTCATGATGGAACATCTCGTCCACTCGTCTTCACGTGCCCCTCCCCAGACGCTCCGATGAATTCCCCGTCGTCCCCTTGTGCCCTAGCGACGGTCGTTAGCCGTCTAATGAACCGTGAATCCTGACCAGTAAACTGCAACCGCTGGGTTCCATTGTCGAGGATCCCATTTTATGAGACGGTGTACAATAAGCGATCCGGGAGTTTTTTATAGCGACCGACTCTTTCAAAACGAATGAAATGTTGATGCGGCCGCTTTAACAGTCGTCTTCGTTTCCATCGTCCAGAACTCGACGTGATTGTTAGAATGATTAGTGCGCACTTGGAAAATAACGTTTTATCTCTGAGAGTAATATTTGGCATGAAGGAAATAAAATGAAATGTAAATACAAGAGAAAGGAAGTACCCGCCGTGACCGTTCTCCTGTTCTCCTTTTTACGTCAATTGCCCACATCAATTTTCAAGCAAAAACCGCGTCCACGATGCGGGCGTTTGATCTGCCCCTGACGTTGTACCAACGTTCCTCCCACTTTCTGGTTAACGTCCATGATCTCTGCGTCTCCACCAACCTTCTTGACATCGGAATTCTCCCCAAAAATCTTGTGTGGTTTTCACAAGAGCAGGAAGACTTGAGGGCGCTCTCCAAACGCCTCCAGTGGTTGCTGAATTGAGTAATGCGCTCAAAAATTAAAATTTACTCGATTTTCGAAGAACAAGTAGGATGCGGAATCTGCGCAAAGTGCCATATGAGAACACTTTCAATAATAATTTTGATGACGAAGTCACATTCACGATTGCTGCGTGCCGACCACTCCAGGAATTTTTATCGTTCTGCCGTGAACACGAGTAGTTGGAGTCATGGCACTTCTGGGATGAGGATCCCCCCTCCCCCCACCCATCAGTCAATGTATGACGTCGACCCCCCCCCCCCCAATAACCACTACAACTGATCTGACGTCACACACCCCACCCCCAACTACATCTGATCTGACGTCACACACCCCACCCCCACTACAGCTGGTATGACGTCACCCCCTCACTACTACAGCTGATACAACGTTCCCCACCTCTATGAATCCCCGTGTGACATCACGCCCCCCACAATTGGCGCAACTTCTGAGTGGATCCCCCCACCACTATGAATCCTCCCATGTGACGTCATGGCCCCACAATTGGCGCAAATTCTGAGCGGATCTACGTCATACCCCTACTAGTTATCGGGCTAACGCCTAATTACCTCCTACCCCCAATTTCCCCCCCACATGTGTTCACGCTAAATAAATCCTGAGCACACGTGGAGCCGCTACGTTTTTTTTGTTACTGATTCAGCGGGGGATTCATAGTGGTGGGGGATGTAACATGGGGGGGATCCTTTCAGGAGTTACACTAATGCACACATGGGTGGGGGTCTTACGTCATATCAGCTGCGGTTGCGAGGGGAGGGGGATGACGTCAGATGGTAGTGGGGGTGGGGTGTGTGACGTCAGATCAGATGTAGTTGGGGGTGGGGTGTGTGACGTCAGATCAGTTGTAGTTGCGAGGGGGGGTGTGACGTCATACATTGACTGTTGGTGGGAGGGGGATTACGTCACTCATCCTAAAAGTGCCATGACTCTAACTACTAACACGTACGATTGTACAATCCGTGAACATCTTGGGAGAAAAGTTGAGCCAGACCTCCAAATAAGCCAGTTCCTCGCGGGACATGGCTACTTTAATGCGCGGTTCCACTTCTTTTCTCTCAATGATTCTCCATCATGCTCGTCTGGAGCAGGTGGGAAACCAGATCAAGAACTCCTCCCAAATGATAGAGATTTCTCAGAGGCCAAACAATCTATCAACGTCAACTGAACGTTAGTTAGTATTTGCGTAAGCATTATTTCAAATAAAGTCCAAATTCGAACGCTGGAACAGTCAGAATTAAAAATGCAGATTATCAGTAAATACGTTAAATAGTTCGCTTCTGTAGTTCTCCTGTTGTGATGAAAACGGAGTTAATAGAATGTCACGAAGTATTTCAGTGTCTAATCTAATTAACTTACCGACTAATTCACTCACCCATAACTTGGCATTAGAGGCAGATGCCCGGGATTAGTATATTATGCAACGAGCTCTTCGCCAGGTAATGGGACGTTCTTGTAATACAGTACTTACAGTCCCGGGGGGAACCCTGTGCGCTCAGTCACAAGATTGACATTGAGAGCTTGACATTGTTGCGTCGAATATTCGCTTCGATGGGCGCTGAAACCATTTCAAAGGCTCTCTAGTTGTCAGTATCAAACCTTTACCTCTCGAACGTTACCTACGACGAACCCTCGTTGAAGGAAAATAACCCTTTGGGTTACATCCCCTCCACCCCACCCCCGCCCGCCCTACCATCATCCCGTGAGCAGCTACCCATCTATTTTCGCTCTCATCATGATTCGGGATTCCGTTCTTTAACCCGACCCTTTCCTCTGCCCCGAGTCCGGTTTCGGTCTGTGAGAAATGCTGATGGCTACCTCTGGATATCCCTCAGTCATCCCTTGTGTCACAAATAACCTACGCACCTTACAAGAATATCAATCAAGCTCTTCTCTGCCATTTTTTTTATATTCATATTTTGCATTGCTGTTATTCTCCACGAGTATCTTGAAAATAAGTAGCATGCTCTTTTTTCGGTATTATTTTTAATATTCAATCATTTTATCTCTCTCACTCTTGTTAGTTGTTACAGCAAACAAAAAAGCGAGTTTCTTTCAGTACCCGATGCGCTTGGTTGGTGCTTATTCTGGGGCATGGGGATTTAAGGGAGAAGCTAGACCGACTCGGTCTCTGTGATGAGGAGACGTGTAGCTGTGGAACTGCCCCAGAGACAGCAGTACTCTGTTGTTCCAGATGGACAAGTCAGCGCAGTGCGCACATCTGAGGGAAGTGGTGTTTGGGGATAAGCTCCCAATGGACCCCTAACCAGCTCCCCAGCGCAGGAGAACTTGGCCAGGAGTGTCCTGGTATCGTCGTGAAATATCCGAATATCGACTGTAGCCTCTCCAGTAGTGCTCTAGCCTTCGAACCATCAACAGGCCCACTGCACGTGCAAAAGACGCAAGGAAGAAGAGGCGAGTTTTCTCTGCTGGAGAAAGCAGTAGGGGAGTTGGCACCCTGGGAGGCTCTCTGCTCAGGCAAAGTCAGCCCCCCGACGCATACCCCATGGCATACCGATAGGCCTGGGGCAACCTAGAAACTGCTTAGCAACTGGTAGCCCACTGGCAGGATGAGGAAGAATTCGTCCTGGTCTGGTTCACTGAGCGCTGGAGAGTGGGCTCCTGAAGCCATCTGGCCAAAGAGTTGCTTTCCCTTGCTTGAGGACGAATTCAGAGCTCTCGGGCTGGCATAACTCAGATCGGAAGATCGGCAGTGGAATTTCTCTGTCTGTACCAGATGCGCGGCAGGTGGCCCCTGAGTAGTTGGTCCTGGGGCATGGGGATTTAAGGGCGAAGCTACACCGACTCGGTCTCTGTCATGAGGAGACGTGTAACTGTGGAACTGCCCCAGAGACAGCAGTACTTCGTTGTTCCAGATGAACAAGTTAGCGCAGCGCGCACATCTGAGGGAAATGGTGTTTGGGGATGAGCTCCCGATGGACCTAACCCGCTCCCCAGTGCAGGAGAACTTGGCCAGGAGTGTCCTAGTATCGTCGTGAAATATCCAGTATTGCATGAGCCTTCGAACCATCAACAGGCCCACTGAACGTGCAAGAAGCGCAAGGAGAAAGCAGTAAGGGAGCTGGCACCCCGGGAGGCTCTCTCCTCAGGCAATGTCAGCCCCCCGAGGCATACCAGAAGGCCGCTAGTGAGCCTGGGGCCACCTAGGAACCGCTTAGCAACTGGTAGCACAGGCTGCTAGACTCCCCGCTGATCCCTGGTGAGGGGTGCCCACTGGCAGGGTGAGTAAGTATTCGTGTTGGTCTGGTTCACTGAGTGCTGAAGAGTGGGCTCCTGAAGCCGTCTGGCCAAAGAGCTGCTTCCTTGTCTATGGCTTGGGGACGAGTTTAGAGTCCTCGGGCTGGCACAACTCGGATCGGAAGATCGGCAGTGGAATTCCTCTCTCTGTATCAGATGTGCGGTGGATGGTCTCCTGAGTAGGTGGTACTGGGGCATGGGGATTTCAGGGCGAAGCTACACCGACTCGGTCTCTGTCATGAGGAGATGTGTAGCTGTGGAACTGTCCCAGAGACAGCAGTACTCCGTTGTTCCAGATTGACAAGTCAGCGCAGTGCGCACATCTGAGAGAAATGGTGTTTGGGGATGAGCTCTGATGGACCTAACTGGCACCCCAGCGCAGGAGTGTCCTGGTATCAGGTATTAAAGAAATTGGGTTACTTGGGTTGGGGAGTACTGACTTAACGGCCAGACGATGATGTCTTTACATCAAAAGCGCTTGCCCACAGTAACTCACAAGCCAGAGGAGACGGACTCACCTAACAGGTACGTTAACTTTAGTGTCCTGGTATCGTCGTGAAATATCCGAATAAGGGGCCGTAGCCTCTCCGGTATTGCACGAGCCTTCGAACCATCAACAGGCTCACTGCACGTGCAAAAGGCGCAAGGAAGAAGAGGCTAGTTGGCTCCGCTGGAGGAAGTAGTAAGGGGAGCTGGCACCCTGGGAGGCTCTCTCGTCAGGCCATGTCAGCCCCCCTAGGCATACCAGAGGGCCGCTAATGGGCCTGGGGCCACCTAGGAACCGCTTAGCACAGGCTGCTAGACTCCCCCCCCCCGCTGATTCCTGGTGAGGGGTTCCCACCGGCAGGAAGAGGAAGGATTCGTACTGGTCTGGTTCACTGAGTGGTGGAGAGTGGGCTCCTGAAGCCACCTGGCCCAAGAGTTGCTTTCCCTTGTCTATAACTTGGGGACGAATTAAGACCCTTCGGGCTGGCTCAACTCAGATCCAAAGATCGGCAGTAAAATTCCTCTCTTTGTACCAGATACGCGGCAGATGGGTCCCTGAGTAGTGGGTGGAGGCCTGGGTTCCCCCTCTCGCTGCTTACTGGGGTCCTGAGCAATAAACAAGTCCTACCTGCCTCTTCCTGGGATGAGGAAAAGCTGTAAGTACTATCGAATGATGGGGTGGGCCTGTGACCATTCTGGCCTTAAGGGTTGTTTGACGCGCGGCTGCGTAATGGTTAGGGTTGCGACAGGTGGCTGCCTCCTAAGGGCAAGGTAGGTAGAACTGAGCAATCCAACTCCCACCCATGGCAAGGCCTCGCAATACTGGAAATTGCACTTGCTAAGCAGATATCGTGGTGGTCGTGGAGTTGCTGGAGGGTAGTCATCCCAACCCTTATTTCGTTTTTTAAACTGTCGGGTCTGAGGGAGGTAGAGGCCACACTTTACTTCGGTCGTAACTCCCACAGACACCCCCAAATGCAGAATTGTAACTCTACGCTTGCAGAAATCTGCTGTACCATAAGTGCTTTTAAAAACTTAGTTTATAACCTTAATACGTGGAACCAACAATAATAAATAGAAACTTTTCAACATAACCCAATGAAGTGGAGTATTTTAAACTAGTTCCGACGTATTACACGCATTTAATGTCTCTCCACACGTACAATTTCCACATTAACGTAGGTCGTGAAACGTTTCATAAAGAGGCAGATATATTGTAATACAAGAGGTTCATGAAGACGATTTGTTTCAGGAAGTTAGCCATACTTTACTGACAACTGTTTAAAAAGATTGTGTAGATCCTCAAGGAACGTAGCGTTGTGTAGCACCCGCAGAACCTCCCACGATATCGTCAAACGCAGCCGAGAGTTCCGGAGAACGAGAAATCTGGCCCTTTGAATATATTTAACTTCTGTAAGTCGCGAAGGGGAGGCTCCTCAACGACTAGTGCTACTATCGGATGCTGACTACTTCCCAGCTATAATTCTAGCATAAGGCAATGGTGAGCGTTATGACACTATTACTATGCGACGGGAAAGCGCGCCAACCGCTCTATTCACAATGCAGTCGAGCCACGTCTGCGGAAGTTAAAACGAAGTAATGAATGTGCACGAATTAGGAACATGAAGGGAGAATGAGATTATTCTGTGGAATCTCGCGGATTCATGATCGCAGCTCAGCTACCATTTGCCCCAATCGCTTTTCAACAATTTTGTCTTTTTATTTATGTCGTTACATTTAACTCTAGGTTCACCGTGCCATCACCTTTATGCATAATTTCTGAAGCTGTGTACTAGGGAAGGAAGTGGGGAAATTGTTGTTTTAAAACTTGATGTAATGTAAAGGATTTGTGTGTTGTTCCTTGTCCTTGGTCAACTCACACTAATAGGCTTGTTCCTTGAATACTATGTACATTTCCACAATGGTTCGTGTGGGTCGATAGTCTGTACAACATCGAAAACATCGAGCGGTCGCGTTGCATGGTTCACTGGCAGCCAGTTTTCCAACCACATCCTCCTTCTGCTTCATGTGCTGACTTCGATTTTTGTGTTGAGGTTCCAATGATTAGAGCACTGGATCTTGTTCCATTTTGTTGTCACCTTAGGTTCCAATTATTCTCCGTAACATCACCTCTCCAACGATAAAGATCTTCACGAAGGAGATCTTTTGTAGTGTTATAATAGAATGCGATATCCAATGAATGGGACGGGAACAAGGAGTTTACTTAGTGAATTACATTCAGATACTACCACAAACAGGGAACTGGACGTGAGTGTGGGTGACAGGGCATCAATGAGATAACCGCTAGGTTAGAGACTGGTAGTCGCATAGGTTTCGAGTGAATCAGAGCATTAGAGGTGCAAATTCCGGCGGTACAGAGTTGGTTTCGTCTGGTGCAGCGTCTGGCAGCTGCGTGGATTAGCGAGAACGTAGGGAAGAGGTGGTATACTTGATCCCCCATCTAAAACTACCGCCAAAACGTGTTTAAAGTTGTTCTGTTGGCTACATTGGGACGCCGCCATGATGGCTAGTTCAAAGTGTAAACATCATACAGAAACAATAGCCTGTTGCAAAAATAATTGGTAATTTATGTTTTTCACCGCATCCTACTTGTTTTGTTTAGTGTAAGGCAAATAGAAAAACTTCTGGTAAGTGTGCTTTCTAATATTTTGCTTGTGTCTATTTCGCTGTTATTTCCGATTCAAACGTTATTATCTTGTTGATGTTTTTTTTCCATTTAAAAAAAGTTGCTGGTTCGGGATAGTTGATCCCTTCTGCTAGGGGGATGTTTGATCCCGGAATCAAGTATCCCACCTATAATTCGTTTGTTTGTTTTTACCTACAATACGAAGTATTTCTTCCGTTCTTTTACATGCCGCGGAAGTATGTATCGAAGCAAGGGGCCATGAAACGGGTACCGTACGATCCGGAGGCCTTGAAAAATGCGGTCCAAGCAGTTAAAGATGGAGCTGGGTCGCAAGAGAATTTAAAATTAATGTCATGACACTTAAAAGGCTATGCCGTCGGGACTCTTATGTTCAACCTGGTTTCACCAATCGACGAATTTTCTCCAAACGTGACGAGGATGAACTAGGAGCGTATCTTGTTCATATGGGCTTTTGAGCCCATCAGAAAAGAAGTAGGGGAATTTGTAGCTGCAATTTACTATGGTTTGTCATACCCAGGAAAAATTACAAAAATACATGCAAACGGGGCTACAATAAAAGCAATGGAAAAAAGTGGACGGCTTTGGAAGTGGCCAGCAAGGGAAGACGAAATATTTTATGTATGGGGTGACATTTTGGGACACTTACCGGAGCCGACGAAATTCTCAAAAACACTTGAGATTTATTCCGTGCCACTGCTCGAATAATTTTCATTTTTGTCTGTGTTTTCAATTTTTTATGTTCTTTTCGTTTTGTACCTACTCTACCTTTCGAATAGTTAATTACAACTTATTAATTGTATGCCTCAGTTAATTTAATTTCCATATTTAGGGAGGCCTACGACTGAAACTTTGGCGGGTGGGATGGTTGGTTCTCTGGGATCATACAACCCACTCACTGGGATCAAGTATCCCCATAGGGAGGGTTAGTTGATCCTTGTGTCGGACTTTAAAAAAAAATCTTTTTGTCGCTTTTGTTCAATAAATAGGAAGGTCTGTATTGGTGCATAATCGGTAGTATGGAACGGGGATACATGTGTAATTTAAAAAAAATCAGATTTATTAAAATGTTTCGAATTACTAAAAGAAAACCAAAGCAGGGATCAAGTATACCACGTCTCCCCTACATGGAGCAATTGGGTGATGTTAGTCTTACGGCTTGTAACCAGAGGCACTCACTCAGTCAGCACTAGTTCAGCATCAGTGAAGAGCGTAGGCCACGGAGCAATGGGTCTGAGATAAGCAGCAGGAGGTAAGGGAGGTAGGTTGTGTCTGTAACGAATGGTGGAAATACGGAAGAACTGCAGGGTAGGGGTGGGGGCCTCAAGGGGAAGTGGGTTGAGCCTGACCATTGGGTGAACCAGTTCTTTACGGGACATGGCGATTTCAATGCATTTCTTTACTCTCAAAGACTCCATTCGGCACATCTTGCGCCTCCACGTGTTGCTCCACTGCAGTTCCTACAACAGTGAGCGACGGTTATTGGAAGAGCAGACAAACCTACCAGCATTGACTGCTACAAAGCAAGCCTTTAACCGTTTCGTTTTCGGAGGCCATGCTAAAGAAAAGTGGTAACAGTTGGTAGTTCCTTCCGAAACTTGCCGCACCCGTGGATAGTTTGATCAGGTGGGAGAATAGATTAGGAACTCCTCCCAGATGGTACGGGATTCCCCAGGCACGGTATAGTTCGAGCAACAGCTCTCCTTCGGGAGACTGGAAAAATTATCAATCCTGTTGTACCTCCGCATGTCTTGGGTAGGTGGATGCTGAGCGAGTGGCCACCCTCTTGCATGATGAACTGCAACCTCAATGACCGTCAAATGATATAACTCTGGTTCAGGAACAGTAATTTAGATATGCAAACAGACTTGTATATTTTCACAGAGAAAGGTCAACCCTGTACGACATTGAAATCATTGATAGCCCACGCCACGTTGGCCGCTAGCAGCCATTCAGCTGCTTTCTGCTTCATCTGCCGTCTTCAACTTTTGCCTTGACCTTCCTGTAGACGTCTCAATATGCGGAGCGCTTCATCTCGTTCTATTTCATTGTCACTGCAGATTCCAATCGTGTCTCTTACAGAAATATCTCGAGTGTGGAACCAGTGGGGGGAATATGGTTACAATCATATCTTATCAAAATATCTGGTGCTTTGCAACACACAACTTTCCTTAGCTCAACAACAATTCACTTTGTACATGGCTAATTCCATTTAATCAATTCATTTATCACTCAGTTAATTTGAACTTGGTCAAACAACGCTTTACGGCAGCAGCAAGCGGTAGTGCTTACAGTTCCAGATTTTATTGTGCTGCTCGTACTCATTGCAGGACCATTATTGAGCAATTGGTACACAGATCGTTAAGAAGGCTGTAAACAAAAATTTTTTGAACAACGATAATAATTACTTTTGCAAAAACGTTTAGAACTGGTTGTAAGCGAAACGGAGGTAGTTGAAATTCAGGAATTTCTGGAGTGACCCCCATGTATCTCATGAGCGTTTTTAAGTACTCACCCTTTAGGTATTGGATTGGACTACAATACCAATTTTTTTTCAACATTCTACAAAAATTCCAGCGGAGTTTATAAGGAAAACCCTGAGCTAAAAAAGCTTTTCGTCGAACATTTTGATAATTTATTGAGCTGCTCTCGTCATTTTTCCAATGGAAATTTTATGGTATAATTTTCTTATTAAGAGTTATCTATATAAAAAATTTAATCAAAATCGTTAGAGCCGTTTTTGAGAAAAAAAATATTTGGTGTTTTGATCACTATGATAACTATAGTTAAATTTCGGTGGATTTGGTTCATACCCTTATTTTGGCGTCCCATGGTAACCTGCGGGCGAGACATCAAGTTTGAGCTGTTTCGGTACGGTGGTTTTCTCTAAAAATTGTTCACAGACACACGTACACACACACACACACACACACAGACCATTTTCCCAAATAGTGTTTTTCGGACTCAGGAGGGTCTGAAACGTAAAGATCCGAAGAAAACTCAAAATTTTTTCTCAGCCGATTACATAACCTTCCTTTCTACTTCGTAGAGCCAAGGAAAGTAAAAAGTATAAGATTGTTAGAAGTCTGAATGCACCTCAATTTATTTAACACACGTTCTACTTCTCCAAAAAGTCTAGAGTCCTTCAGGCACACAAGAGCTTTGTTAAGTTAGCCACAGCGAACTTCTGTGCTTCATCTTCCGACTTCAACTTTTGCGTGGATTCGGGTAAACCTTCTGAATAATGCAGTGCTCGATGTCGTTTCATTCTGTTGTCACCACAGGTTTTAAATGTTCCCCGTAACATCACCCCACCTTCTATAAAGATCTCCACGAAGGAGTTTCTTTGGAGAATGTGGGTGTGTGAGCTCATCTGGCAGCTGCACGAGTTGGGGAGAAAAGACCACGTTGTTTTAACTGTGGAGATGAATCCCATTTCAGATCAATTCACCCTTACAAAGAGTGTTAGGGCGGCAACGAATTTGACTGCAAAATCGCCTAATGTCCAGAAGAGTGTACTGCACAAGCTATGTTTTGGACATGCTCTCATTCGGTTCAAGTCAAACGTTGATTTCAATGGAGACGTCGTTGACATAGTCATCCACGCGGTACCAAACACTGCAATGAAACCCTCATTTATCGTTGGATGTCTTCTCCGTGATGCAGTTCTCCAGAACTCCAGACAAGATTGCGAAGAAAGCAGGGCCTCACGTTTTCTCTTTTGACAATGATGAATAGTATATACATCAGCAGACATAAGTCAGGTCTCTCTTTGGTCACCGATTAACATACTGCTCCAAGAAATCGAACTCATGTTCACAATGCCCTCGCAAAATGTATGTTATGCGCAGGCGGAATTGGAGGAACTTCCTCGAACTAAACCCCGCCTTTCCTGAGACTTGACGACGAATTCTGACCCGACGATTTGAATCGGGACGTATTTCGCAACTTGTTCATGAAGAGAGGGGCCGAGATTAGGAATAGTGGGACTTCGGGATGGGAGAAGTTATGGAGCCCTCTGAATGGAGCTAAGCGTTTCAGATTTAACTGAAGCCTCAGTTCGGTCCTCCTTTCCCTTTTGGGCCAACATCGCGAGGATTCAATTTCCGTACCGGTGAATCTAACCAGCCATTATTCAAAACCGTTCGAGCCGCCTTCTGCGAGACGCCTCATCGGTATTCAAACAGGTTCCGTCGCCCAGAGGAGGATTTGCCACGTGAAAATCTATCCGAGGAGTCCCTTGTGATTAGCGAAGTGATCGCGCGGAACTCGGCGATACGAGCGGTTTGAGCTTGAAAGGATGGAAATATGCCGTGCGAAGCTACACACAGCTTTCTTCAACACACCGTGGGTCCAAACACCAAATTGACATGCGTACTAGATGATTGCCGCCCCTACGAAATAGATAGGCAAGTTATGGAATGGGTTAACAAAACCCATTCACCCCACAAGACCCTTTCAAGGCCAACGTACTGATCAATTCATGTGAAAGAGCCAAGCAGCGTACAGTGAGAGCTATCTTTTTACTTTCCTCGGCTAGTCTGCTGAAAAAAAAAATGGATGAATTACGTTCATGCAATCAAACGATACATCGCAATTGTCGCCAGTTGAGAAAGTGCGACAGGAGCTCAAAATCGTCAAAAAAGGATTTTGTACAATTTTTCCATATTGTTCGACGCAAAGTGTCGAAGTGGTTGGAGTCTTTGATCTCGGACTTCCCCGCGTCATTGTCTCCAACTATTTTAATACCTGTCCCTCACCTGCGGGAATCCCTCAGCTCCGGTCGGTTGGTTCCCTTCCCCAGGTTTTCCCCTTTCTTTATTTCTTTCACCCAATTTCATTTTCTTATCGGCGACAGAGCCCTTCCAAAATCATTCCACTTCCAACTATTGCCCCGGTATATTCTCGCTCTCTCAGGAGGTTGCCCGCGCCAGTTTCACGCGTTCCAAGTACTGCGCATTTGTACTCCATCTCAGTTCAATTTAATTCAACTCAATTCCGCACCCACGTTCATTACAGTCTTCCTCACGCTCACCGAGTTTCAGTTTTATTTCGATCCTCAGATCCCCCTCTCGTGCACCCAACACATATTGTACGTAGTTGTTTTGAGGGGGGAGAGGGGTTGGAGATATTTGGGGATACCCTGACTCAGGCCTAAATTACAGCGATCGTGAGGAGCTCTGATCCATTGCCCAACTTTCGTTCGGATTATGAGCCAGCATCTTTAACCACTAGGCTACGATTGCCAGGTGCCTTTTAATGGGAGTCAGTCGGTACATAGTCTTGTATGACTGAGCCGACACATAAGTAATGTTGGTGGTGCGATAGGCTACCTACGTTTTGAAAGATTAATAACGGTTAATCAATTAATTGGGCATAACCAAGGAAATTCTGGAATTCAAAATATTGAATCCTTGAGGACGACAATTTTTGGGGCTGGAGTATTATAGTGGACTGTACTGGTGGTTGAGAGACCGCGGTTTTATGCTCGGATAATTGGAATGAAGTTGGCAGTAAGTATGAGTAGAAAAAGGGGTGCTTGACTCAGCCAATGACTTATTCTGGCTGCTGATGAGGTACTTACCCTGACCTGGGCGCGATGACGACGTGAGTTGAATCCTGGGGACATTGACAGGAGACTGAGCAGCAACGCTACAAGTTTGGCGGGATCCACGACAAGTAGTCTTTTAAGTGAGTGTTGGAGAATTTTGAGAGATTAACGGGGCACAGAGAGCGGAAAGAAGAAAGGTCCACACATTTCAGGTTGGCAGGCAGAGCGTGTTAGGGAGTGAAGCTGTCCTAACCTGGCAGGGGTGGAACCAGGGGACTCTGGTTCGATCCCCGACCAGTCACCCCATCAAACCAGCGGCTGGGGAACTGTGTGGGCTCCTGAACAGGCGCATGTCATGGGAGTTGGGACATTGGCCCATCTTGTGGCCAAGGCAACTGCCGCAGGTCCCGCAGCTTCGGCTGCCTCCCTGCATTCTCCCCCTCTTGCCCCTCAGAAGAGCTGTTCCACATCACACCAATTTCCTCAGTCCCGGGTACATTCGATTTTCTTCACTCTAGCAATTAATGAAATCTGTTTTTTATTCAGTTTATAACAACGTTATACGTAGAAACTGGTGGTGCTCAAGGTTCCGAAATTTATCAAGCCCCACCTACTTGTAACGCATGTATTGTTGAGCGATCAATAAACTAAATTAACGAAAAACCAGTAAATTAATTACTCTGTCAGGTGGGCCCCCTAGCCGTGGGTGGAGCTCACTGTGTGTGGCTTTGGGGCACTCTGTCACAGCTTACTGGGGTCCTTCCTAACCCCAAGGAGGTTGGCAAGCCCAAACTGCCCTACCCTGGGATGAGGAAAAACTATTTCCGCCATTAACAGACGATGCAGGCCTGTGACCATGCTGGCCTCATGGGTTGTTTGACCCAAATTGGAACCACAGGAATGCACAGCCCGTGGACTTGGGCTGGTGCATTATGAGTTAGGGCCACGACAGGTAGAGCAACGGTAGGTAGAGCGGCGCAATCCAACTCCTACCCAGGGCAAGGCCTGACAATGCTGGTAAATGCGCTTGCTCCTCGGATATTGTGGTCGTCGTGGGGTCGCTGGAGAGTAGTCATCCCATCTCCTTTCTCCTTTTTACTTTCCTTGGCTCTACGAAGTAGAAAGGAAAGTTATGTAATCGGCTGAAAAAAAAAAATTTGAGTTCTCTTCAGATCTTTACGTTTCAGACCCTCCTGAGTCCGAAAAACACTATTTGGGAAAATGGTCTGTGGGTCTGTGTGTGTGTGTGTGTGTGTGTGTGTATGTCTGTGAACGATTTTTATAGAAAACCACCGGAACCAAATCAGCTCAAACTTCATATCTCGCCCGCAAGTTACCATGGGACGCCAAAATAAGGGTATGAACAAAATCCACCGAAAGTTAACTATAGTTATCATAGTGATCAAAACACCAAATATTTTTTTTCTCAAAAACGGCTCTAACGATTTTGATTAAATTTTTATATTTGCAGCTCTCAATAAGGCAATTATACCATAGAATTCCCAGTCGTGGGAAAATGACGAGAGCAGCACAATAAATTATCAAAATTTTCGACGAAATCGAATTTAGCGCGGTTTTTAGAGAAAACAACCGTACCAAATCAGCTGGAACTTGATGTCTAGCCTATAGGTTACCATGGGACACAAAAGTAAGGGTGTGGGCAAAATCCATCGCAAGTTAACTATAGTCATCATAGTGATTAAAACACCAATTTTTTTTTCTCAAAAACGGCTTCAACGATTTTGATTAAATTTTTTATATAGATAGCTCTCAATAAGGCAATTGTACCATAAAATTCCCATTCGTGGGAAAATGACGAGAGGAGCACAATAAATTACCAAAATTTTCGACGAAATGCGTTTTTGCCGCGGTTTTTTTTCCTTTTAAACTCCGCTGGAATGTTACTAGAATGTTAAAGAAAATTGGTGTAGTAGTCCAATCCAATATCTATAGAGTGAGTGTTTAAAAACACTCATGAGATACATGGGGTTCACTCCAGAAATTCCTGAATTTCAACTACCGCCGTGTCGCTTAATACCAGTTCTAAAAGTTTTTACCCAATAACTCTGCAAAAGTGATTACTATCCTTCTTCAAAAAAGTTGTGTTTACAGCCTCATTAATTCTCTGTGTACCAATTGCCCAATAATGGCCCTGGAATGAGTACGTGCAGCACAATAAATTCTGGAACTGTATGCGCTACCGCTTCATGCTGCCGTCAAGTGTTATTTGACCAAGATCAAATGAACTGAGTGATAAATGAATTGAGTAAGTAGAAAAAAAGCCGAGTACACGAGTGAATTGACGTAGAGCTAAGGAAAGTTGTGTGTTGCAACTCACCAGATATTTAAACTGTGGGGTCTGAAGGAGGTAGGTGCCACCACGTCGGAACTCCCACAGACATCCCCGAATGCAGAACAGTAACTGTCGACATAATTTTTGGGGATTATGGGTTGAAAACTTTGAGAAATGCACTGGACATGGTGAGGGAGACCATACTGCGTTGGGCGCTGATCGGGCCAACGTTCAAAGTACGCTTTTTCACGCTCCATAATGGAAGGAGCTAGACTATACCATCCCCATGTTCCTTGGGAACAGACGTGCAACACCACAACAGACAGTGACCAACCTCATGCTAATAGACTTACAAATCACCGTGTTTACTGAGGAAGGTTGTTTAATGCGTCGCACCAGATATTATTTCATTAGTTGACGTTTCGACTGTATACTGAAGAAACGAAGGAACGTTATTTGTTTAGGGATGCAGTGTACGCGTCGTGGAGGTCACTTGGAATTCCCTACCGCGCGTACATTTTGTTCCCCCCTAAGCCGATATCGCTGGCTACTTCATTTTTCTGTTAGTTGACGTTTGACCATTATCTTGACTCCTTTCAAAGCTTCTGAAAGCCCCGGAGCTTATCCAACTCTTCATATTCCTGATGGCCCTCAAGAATCAACCGCACCCCACAAAGGCGGCCTCACTCGCTATCTATCCCCCTTCAGGTAACTGAATCTCAGGTAGCTCCCGAATGCGTTTTTTTCTTCTCGACCTTTGTTGTTTCGAAAAGCAGTTTTTTCCCCTACCCCCAACCTTCGAACCAGACCTTGTTTGAAAGCCTCTCGGACGTTGAGGTGTCGTTTGTCAAACCGCTTTTCTTACTCATCGCTCATGACTCGTCAACCGGCAAGCGATAACCACTCACGCTCTCCTTACTGTGGAGGGATCTTGCGAATCTTACTTGCTCCTCGGGCCTGCAAAAAGTTCTGAAGAAAGTCGTTCGATCGACTGCAGAAATGCAATTTTTTCACATCTCCACAGTGACTTCAGACTTCAAGTCCGAAATATCCAGTGCGTAGGAACACACAACTTTCTTCAGCCCCCGTAAATTCGTCGACCCGCTACGTATGCGGGGTCTATATTTTCGTACAACGCGTTTCTACAGGAACATTTATGGAAAACGAAATGTAGGTACTAGTTATTTTAGAGTACTCTGTAAGTTTGATCGAAATCGTCACAGCTGTTTTTGAGAACATTGGAAAACCGACCAATTAATATTCGACATATCTCCTTTTCTGAGTTAACTTGGCTTATATCTCCGTTCAACATATTCATACAGAAATAATAATAGCAAACAAAATGTGTGTATGGGTGGCTAGAAGACACTGTAAGATTGCTCAAATCTGGTAAACCAATTACTCAAAAAATTACAAAAATGTTTATTATGAATTTAGTAATTTTTCAATAAAATTATAATCACATTTTTACTTTCCGCTACCCGAAGGGAAGGAAAGAATAGTAATCGGCCCAAAAAAAAAAATTTGGGTTTTCTTCAGATCGTTACGTTTCAGACCCTACTGAGTCTAAAAAACCTAATTTCGGCACGTGGTCCGTGAGTATGTGTGTGTCTGTAGTTCGATTTGCGGGAGAACGGCTGATCCGAATGAGCTGGTTCTTTTTTTGTTTTGTTCGTTATTTTTTGTAGACACCAAAATAAGGTTATGGACGATTTCGACCGATGGAAAGGGGGGTGGGGGACGAAAATGTACCAAAAACCAGTGTTTTTCGCATTTTTCTCGAAAACAGCTCTAACGATTTTGATTAAACTTTCAAATTATCTTCTCCTAATCAATACCTAACTTTTCTTCCGCTTACATATCTCCATGAAAATACGGTGAACGGAGATATGGGCCCCTGAAGCAAAAATAGGTTTTTTACGCTTTTTGGCAAAACGGCTTCAGCGATTTTCACCAAACTTTCAAGATATTTTCAAATAGTTAAATATATATTTTAGTAAAATACTTACTTAGAACTAATCTCCTTATGCTATTATGGTATTGAGAATTCAATGAACTTAAGGAGGCCTTCACTGGGCCCTTGCCATCATCCCATTGTACGTCTTGTCTTCTCGTGCTCCTGCTAACATACATTCCTTCTCATGATATTCAATCCTAGCACTACAGTGTTTAAAAAAACGTTATTTTCGACGCATTTTCATTTTTATCTCTGTTCAGTGAAATCTCAGAGGAACATTTATTGTGAACAATAATTAGGTATTCGTTATTTTAATACATCCTGTGAGTTTGGTGAAGATTGTTCTAGCCATTTTTCTTAAAAGCGTTAAATCCGATTTTTGCTTTTAAAGCCTATATGTCTGTTCACCGTATTTTCATGGAGATAACTATAGAGAAGAAAAGTTTCGTACTAACTAGTAGGAGATAATTTGAATGTTGGGAAGGATACAGCCTTCTGTCGGCTCTTCTTCCTTGGCGCTCTCTACTATGCGTGGAAGGGCGACTAATTAATTTGCGAGGCTCTGAGCTCCTTATTCTCATTCTGATTCTTCACACGCTCTACGACGTATGAATCGAGTCTCTTCCTTATCAACCAGAGATTTGATGTGTTTTCCTCTCTCGCTTGTTGTCAATCTTGTTGGATTTAGGTGAGGTGGGTTGGGTTCCTTGTTGCGGATCGCGCTGGTTTTTCCTCAGAGTTTATGGACTGTATGAAAAATATGAGGGAATTTAACTCTGCTTACATGGAATGCAACACTATGAGTACTCACGATACTTGGAGCTGGAGTTGCAGACCACCGGCCGGCGGGAGAGACAAGGAGACGATTCGGGCGATGTTGCAGGCCGAACGGATAAATCAATTTATCGCAGAGTGACGGAGGGAATTTAAGACACTCTTAGACAGCCGACAACTCCCTAAGTTAAATAACTAATAAATAAATAAATATTACGGAAATAGCGAAGAAGGAGCAGGGTGGAGCCGCATGGCCTGTGATGTACCACACTAGGTGACGCCACCTCCTGGACAGCGCATTTGAGCGACTCATTTCAAAGGCACGTACAGTGAGCAAGCCCCTGTTTATTAACCCCCTTGCCCTGATATTGTCCCGCATAACGATCCGAACAAATTAGGATATTTGATTAAATATTGAAAGGACTTCGATTCATTTATTTCACTTCTAATTATCTGGTTAAATTCAAAGTGGGTCTTATTGTGTTATTAGTTTCATTTCCTTATTTTCCCCCCAAGAAGATATATTTATTTATTCGTTTGACATCTGAGGAGAGTTTAGTGAGTTTAGTTCTTGTCTGAATAAGTATATTGGGCCCAGACACGAACTATTGTAGTACAAAACCACTAGACATATCACATAGTTTAATAAAAATCGTTAGCCGCCGAGGAAAATGTGAAACCCCCTAGTTTTTAGTAACTTTTCGCCTCCCACCCCCGTTTCCTGTCGTTGGAAATCGCCCATAACCTTAAAGAAACAAACAAACCAAAAAAAGATCCAGCTGAATCGGTTTGGTAAATGGGACTGTGGCACCCAAAAAAGGAGAAACTAAATAAGTAATAAGTAAGGAAATGGTGGTGGGAGGGGTCCCAGACTATCCTACGCCGGCTCCAGGGATGGACGGATTGGGACGGGGAAGGAAAGAAGGATAAGAGGTTGTTCCACGATAGAATGATCACCACTTAAGGTACGACCCGAGCAACACACGGGTGGTAATACTGCAGAGAATGCCTGCTGACACACCCAGGCGACTCATCTCCTCAGCACTTTTCTTGCACCACGCCTGGACACGATCAATGCTGCAACCCTGATGTTACCAGCCTCCACTCGACGAGCTTCCGACACTGCCGTACGAAGATTCATCCTGTCGTATTTGCGCTCCCTGGCCGGCTAAGTCGGCGCAAGATCCCGCCTGCCAGGGCTACCTGGACATCCAGGATCAGTGCAGGCTGGTCAGGACCAACGGCGCCGCTGCTAGGCCTCAGTCCTTCTTCAGAGAGAAACCGTAAGTTCCTGCTCTGTCTCCACTTTCCAGCCCTCAGATGGCAATGCAACAGCAACCTGTTTGTAGTTGGCGTCATGACGCTTGGAACGGCCTCAATGAGTATGCGGACGTCACGCCCTATTACGTCCCCAGACATCTCTTCTCCAACCTGCAAGGCCGTCACACCCTGCAGTACAGCGAACTCACATAATCGACGAGTGGATCAGGAGCCCCCACACCATGTAGGCATTCGGCCAAGGCTTGCTGTGTCTAAAGTCTTAGCAACGTCCAGGGCAACCATATGCAATCGAGTCTTCTTCTTCTGGGCCATGGACAGCTCTGTCTAAAGAATCGTGAGACTCTCCGCAGTACTGGCCATAATGACCTCTGGACGTCGCCAATGACACCAGCCACCTGGAGACGGGATACCAACACTCTTTGGAAGTGCTGAAAGACCACAGACGACACTGAACCCCTCGGCCCATCAACACTTCTTTGGGACAAGGACTGTTCGGGTACGCGACAATCCAGTGGAAGGTTTCCCCGTGAAGAGAAGCAAGTCCCAAAACACACACTCACAGACCACGCGCAGAAATTAGGGTTTTTGGACTCAGTAGGCCTCAAAACACAAAGATCTGAAGAAAACTCTACTTTTTATTGACACGATCGCCATACTTTGGGCCACGGAGAGTAAAAACGGGACGTTCTCTCTTAACGCACACCATAATCCCAGCATCTTCAATCATGCCGCATTTGACGAAATGGGTTGAACTGAACAATCGCTATTGAGCGTTATCAAAATTCGGTTGTGTAGCGAGGTACGCAGGTATTAGGTAGGAAACAACCGAAGATCGATATAATTTGTGTGGGTTTGACGTTATCTTGTCTTGACAGTTCAGAAAGACGTTTTGGAGTACCTCATTTCGTTAAGATCGGGCTCTAACCAATTTATAAGGTAAGTTACAAGCGATGAAATGTGTTGGCGAATGGCGTGATCCCACTTGCCCTTCTCCCATCCTTCAACGAGACTAGTCCTTGTATTCTCGTTAGGGTTTGTTGTCTCTCTCTCCCTCTCTTTCTCTCTCTCTCTCTTCCTCACTCTTATTCCGTCGTAGTTTTAAATAAAGTTAGAAGTCGGCTTTGGGTTCAGCGAGATAACGTTTGTGAATTCTTGTGCGCCCGCTAGCACCGTTTTTATCGCCGCATCCCGTGACTTGGCTGAGTATATCACGAGGTGCTGACACAGCGGCGCCTTTTTATTTCTTTCTTTTTCCACTCCTACCGTGTTCTAGCTCTTCTAGATCCGTAAAACGGGGACAAAGAGGCGACCCCGGGCGAGTGTTGTGAACCTTTTTTTTTCTTTTTTTTCCGTCGTATCTGCCTGTAATTGCTTTTCGTGATTGCGGAGAATACAGCGTTGAAGGAATTAAGTTGTAATTGTGTAGATGCGAATAACATATAAATTAACTCGCAAAAAATGTGTAAATTATCGAACACAGATTATTCCTGACGTGGAGGGGAACATATTATTCTCGCCCATCCATTCATCTAACCTCTGGGTGCCTAAATCATAGTCCTACACAACCTTCAGTACTATAAGTTTTTTTTTTTTTCGTGGATAATGACGAGAGCAGCACAATTAATGATCATTGTTGCACCATTTTTACTTTTTTTGGTTCTACGAAGTAGAAAGGAAAGTTGTATAATCGCCTGAAAACATTTTTGACCTTCTTCAGATCTTTACGTGTCACGCACTACGTCCAGAAAAACTCGGACTTGTATCAGGCTCGCAGGTCTCTATGGAACGCAAAATACGCTTGACAAAATAGCGTTATCAGTTTGAGTGTGAGTGAGACGAATCGTTGGGAGAACTGGGAGACGACTGTATTTCGCGAGAGCTAGTAGATGAATGAATTTCGGAGGATCTGTATATTCTGGAGAGAAACGTGAATTGAGGGGAGGGGAAAAGAACATTTGGAAAAGTCCAGAAGAAGGGAAAATCTGTTGTAACTTGGAAGTAACTGAGGAGCAGGACTTCCCACAGGTACAAACAAAGGGAGTCAGTGCTCGGGAAAACCATGACTCAGGGCCAGTGAGTTCCATTAGGGCAAGTGTGGACATTTGAAGTTCAAAGACCCAGCTAATTTGGCCTGCCGAACCGGCACAGTGCAAGTAGTGTGGCAAATGAGAGAAAACCCCTATTATGGCTCAGTGCTTGAGCTTCTTTTTTTTTATTCTTGTTATTATTTAGTTATATCTTTCAGCTGATTAGAATTGCTAGGAATGTTATGAACTGGTTTGCTACTAAGTTTTTTAATTGCTTGTCTGAGGAGGCTTGCAGTTGGGATTGTGGCAGATGGATTTCTTATGGTGTTACTAGAATGATCTCAGTTCCCTTGGAACGGTTTCTGGATGAAATGATTTTTGTATTGGGACATTGGAGGGGGGGGGGGGTCTGCTCCGAGTGGCCCCATTACTTTACTCCTCCGTGTCGAGAACTAATGCATCAACATTGCCCTAACGCCCTTCTGCGATGGCAGCTTTTCTTTTTTGTTCTCACTAGAACCTTGAAGCGTGTCGCCATTCCCATACATCCTCCCTTACTGTCCGGCAGTTTAGAAGGTTCAAGGTCGGCCCTATGCCATTTTTGGTCCCAGCGAGGTGCTCGCCTTGGATCAGCAAGCTCCAGCCTCTTCTGGCTAAGCACTGCCCTAGAAAATTGAGCAATGCACTTCCAGTTTTCCTCTGATTGAAGCATGGAGCGGATGAATGCTTCTGGGATGAGCTGATCGACAGTGTCTTCCACTGTGCCCAGCTGGCCTGCCCACATCTTGTACGAGAAGATGGCATGAGACCCAAATGGCCGCAGGGCCAAGCTCGTCCTTGAACCAGTGGGATGACAGCAGCAAATCAACATAATTTTCCAGCTGAAACTGCTGCAGATGATCCTTCACTGTTGTGCTCTGGTGAAGGTTGCCTTGGAGGACGCGTGCTGTCACTGGCTGAGCGAGCAGCCTCCTCCAGAGCCTGTCTAAACACCCTGCACTTCCACACACCAGGCGGATGAGCCACGCCTGTGCCTCCCCCCCAGTCATGTGCACTATCGCTTCTTTCAACAGTAGCAGGGAAGGGGGCAGCAAAAGCATCCTCGCACATCCACTCTCCCAACACTCACGCTGACGTCCCCGATGCAGATCTCCAACGGTACCCTGCCTGGTCATTGCCCTAATCTCAGTAGACGTCTGAGGGTCTTGTCAGCAATCCTTTTCGTGCCTGCAGTCTGGCGGCCTAACTCAATCAGGGCATCCCTTTGAACAGTTCTTCTACTAGCCCTTACGAGCCTCTTTTGGGCTGAGCTCTGTTCGGTGAATGTGGGCGCTGATCTGATAATAATGACAGCGCTCCTCCCTACCTCAGGCCATGTGTGATGGGACCTGTCATGAATGTGATTCCTCTTCATGAATGATGAATAGATTATTTTTGCTGTTGCTTCCTCTTATTCGGTGTAAAGGAATATTTGTACACTCCTCCAAACATAAATTTGTGCACTTTTGAGTAATTATGAGTTGTGATATTCTCGTTATTTAGTGGATTTTTCGTTTATTGTTGTATTTTTGATAGGTCGTGTGTGAAGGTAATTTGCGTACAGATGTTGTTGCTTTTCTCATAGCAAGGATGTGTGTTCCTAATCGTGTGCCTGCACGGTGTCTTGAGATTATTATTGATTATCGTGGACTACTCAATGAAGGTGGCGTAGTTTGTAGCAAGTTAACACATTCAGCTCCCAGTTTATGTATGGAACATTATGTTCAGTTTCACGAGCTTTGTATGGGTGAGGAATTGTACGTGTGACTGAAGAAGGTTGTACTTGATATGTTGCCAAGTATTTGATTCTTTCTCCATCCGTGAACTAAATGAAGCTCTGTCACTGGGGTTATGACGTGTTATGTGGGATTACAGAGGATGTCAAAGCTCGTGAGTAATTGTGGCGAAAATGGGCGCGACGAGGAATCTTTTTTCCCAGGGCCCCGCGACGATGTACCAAATTGCACGCGGTAGACCTCCCATCGAGAAGAAACTACTCACGCGCACATCTCAGGAGCCTGGCGGGGCGTCTCTCGGATCCTCAGCATGTGTCGTCGAGGGAGGCCATCGAATAGATGTTAGTTTTCCCCAGTTTCAGTAAGAAACTCGAAGAAGCGAAATATTCGCCCGACCATCTTTCCAGCCCTCGGCTCATCGTTCAAACGACACTTCGGAGGCAATTTGCTTCCAAGTTAGGCCCCACTTTCCAACCCTCCCTTAAACAACCGATTCTGTAAACTTCTCAGCTCTTCCTGGACTTCCCTTCTTCCCATACTTTCCTCGCCGCCACTCACATAAATTGCATAGGGAGAGAGCTCTTCTTCCTTCGGGAGCGGCTTCGGCTTCGGCTACGGGGACGCAGTGAATTACGGGCTTTGCCGTCCCCCTCAACAACCATAAACTTGAGAAATATTTTGGAGAAGTTGTTGAGTGAGCGAAGAAAGTTTGAAAATCCCCCCCTCCCCCACCCATCACCGGTTTTCCTCGCAGAGTGACGGGTTCGGAAATTAAATTCGCCATAACGGCCCGATCGAGCGGAAATAAAACCGCTGGACTCGTGTTGTAACTATCAGATTTTCAACCGACCAAATCATATCTTTATATGATGGGCCAATATTGACGTTCGGGTGAGTGGAGATTACAAATTCAAGGTGTAGGTGCGAATTCCTCTGAAGTGTGCATTTTCGTTGTTCTGTAGGACCTCTGTACAAACCCTGGCAGCAGCAGGAAGAGGACTTTGACCTCTCTTTGAGTAACATAATCATCATGGAATGCACCACTACTGTTTTGGGTGCAGATTCGTCGCTGTCGTCGCTTTGTTCTCCCCCTTCCATTTGTTTTACATGAGATCGATGCTTCCTATATTTTTGCTTGTCTCTGCTATTCGGCTTATCTGCAGAATTACATACTTTTTCTGCGTGATTATAGCGGTTACAAATTTCGCATTTGTGGCCATATGCGGGGCAAACTCGCTTATCATGCTCATGAAAAGTACCACGATATTTACATGGAGTTGATTCTTTGTTTTTATAGCTATCGTTTGAGGCATTTTTTGGACGGTGCTTACGGGACAACCTATTAACTTGTTCAGGAACATTCGTACCTGTAATAAGTTTCATTTGTGAACTAGCCAACTCGTTGACACGACAAGTGTTGATCGCGGAGTCCAGGGTGAGCTTAGAATCACAGATCAACTGCTTCTTGGTTTCCTCGTCCCGAATCCCGAACACAAGCTTGTCACGAATCATTTCATCCTCCGAAGTTTGATAATTACATGATGAAGCCAACTTACGTAAACGACCGACATATTGATCGATTGATTCTGCAGCACTTTGCACTGTGGAACCGAAAACATATCGCTCATAGATCACGTTCACGGCAGGCAAAAAATGATCATCAAGCGCCTTTATAATTTCATCTACTTTAGCCGACTTTTCAGCAGAAAGCTTAAGATTTTTTAAAATCTGATTCGTTTCGCGACCAAGTAAGCACTTCAGAGTGGCCACGCGTATGTTTTCGTCTTTGCTATCGAGACCAGAAGCGATTAGGTAGTTGGACCAGTCGTCCTTAAAAAAGTTCCAATTTTCCACCGTATTGCCTTCCAAAGACATTCGTGACGGCAACGGGATATTCACCGACATTTTCAGCGGATGTTTGGTGAAAATTTGATACACAAACCGTTGAAATTGAGAGGCTTAACTTGCCGATTCGGAAAGGTAAACAACAAACACGTTGCACCGACTCGGGCCGTACCGCTAAACACGATTTTTTCACACGAAACTTAACGGCGGACGAATCAGTCGGACTTCAAAGGACGCAAACGACACCTGACACCATGTTTTGGGTGCTGGCTCGTAAATAATTATTAATATATACTTGAATATATGGAGAAGGGATACCGATATAAAAGACCGTGTTCGTAGCAAGGGATAGAATGAATCTTCTTTCTCCGATAACCTCATGGTGCCTCTCAACGCTAGGCAGGTTAATTTGCCAAACAACTACCCCTGCCAAGTTTCCACTGACTTGATTCATCATTTTTGCGACTTTTATCTTGCCTGATGCCATTAGGAAAACCCCCGGTGCGGCCGCGAACGGGACTATTGCGTGGGTATATATGAAACCTCTCATGCCCACATCCTGGGGAGCTGTTGTTCAGGTGGTACCTGTGAACAGGCCACGTACAGTGAGTGGCCAAATTGTTAGTTACATGTACAAAAATTACAATACGCTCAATTTGAGCGCTTATAACATTTTGGAATAGTGGGAATTTATATTCTTAATGTTTTCTTTAGTTATTTAGGTATTTATACCCCAATTAAATATCTGGTGCGTTGCAACACACAACTTTCCTTAGCTCTACGTCAATTCACTTACTCTATGGCTCAGTGCACTTAATCAATTCATTTACCACTCAGTTCATTTGAACTTGGTCAAACAACACGCCACAGCAGCAGGAAGCGGTAGCGCTTAAAGTTCCAGAATTTATTGAGCTGCTCGTACTCATTTTCCTACAAATGGGAATTTTATGGTATGATTGCCTCATTTAGAGCTATTAATATAAAAAATTTAATCAAAATCGCTAGAGCCGTTTTTAAGAAACAAAATTTGGTGTTTTGATCATTATGATAACTATAGTTAACTTTCGGTGGATTTTGCCCATACCCTTATTTTTGCGTCCCATGGTAACCTGTAGGCTAGACAACAAGTTTGAGCTGATTTGGTACGGTTGTTTTCTCTAAAAACCGCGCTAAAATCGAATTCGTCTAAAGTTTTGGTAATTTATAGTGCTGCTCTCGTCATTTTCCCACAAATGAGAATTTTATGGTATAGTTGGCATATTGGGAGCTACCAATATAAAAAATTTAATCAAAATTGTTGGAACCGGTTTTGAGAAAAAAAATATTTGGTGTTTTAATCACTATGATAACTATAGTTAACTTTCGAAGGATTTTGTTCACACCCTTTTTGTGGCGTCCCATGGTAACCTGTAGGCTAGACATCATGTTTGAGCTGATTTGGAACGGTCTCTTTCTCTAAAAACCGCGCTAAAATCGATGTCATCGAAAGTTTTGGTAATTTATTGTGCTGCTCTCGTCATTTATAACCAATACGTACATATGACTGTCTGAGGCCTGGCACATCCCGCCCTTCAACTCTCCTCTAATTTACAAACTTCCTTGATCAAGTGGCTCTTGGAGGTCGCTACGAAAGACTCAGGTCCCAACCCAGGCCAGATCTTTCTCTCGACAGTTCGTCGGCCTCATCGTTCCCTTCTGTCCCTGTACGACCTGGCACTCACCACTGTGTCAACGTATTCTCCCTCGCCAAGATCCTCGTGCCAGCCAGGCATTCTTAAGCCACCCCCGACGTGATGTATGAAGTCACGGCTACAAGTGGAGAACTGTCCAGACGGTATTGCAGTTCAACATATGTTTTCATTAATTGAGCCACTGATTGACCCATAGTCTCGTTGGTTCTGATCGGTTTTTTTATTCATGCCCTCGATACTGTACTAAAAATGCCAATACCTTCGTCAGATTGGAGTCGCTCAGCGCGGTTTCGAAAGTTTTTTCCTAAAAGTTAAATCGAGAAAAAACAAATCTGACACGTTTTACGGTTCTTTGACTCCTGTTTTTCGAAGGATGGTCAAGAAAAGGGGTCTCTATTGGAATCGAGGATGATGGAGAGGATAAAACCAATAAATCGCAGGATTTTCAATATTCTTTTCATATACGTGGCGAAGTCGAGGATGGAAGAAAAAAAACAGAAGGGGGATTGTCGATATTCGTGTTAATATACGAGTAGGGCAGGGAATAAATGGAAATGTTGTTCGTCGTTTTTTCTGTTTATTTTTTGTTCCGTTTTCTGTCAAGTTATGTTTACGAGCGTTCATTCTCCCCTGTTTGTTTTTTTCCGTCACTGCCACGATGTTGCGCTTCTTTTGCATCTCATCTTGCGCGGCGCTTGTGATCGGATATCGTTATATGTTCCAAAGGGAAGTGACTATTCTCATTAATGAGTAGCGGAACTTGCCTGCGACCAGCTGAGTGGAAGACGGATTATACTATAGTTACATATACATATTCAGAGGACTGCTTACCTGGGAGCAGTAAGGCTTTTGCAGACAGGGAACATCTCCACCAGGGTTAAGGTAAGCCTCCAAAGAACAACAAGACAGTTCAAACTGGAAGAGGCAGTGGTTCGTGCTACTGACGTTATGTCAGAGCGAAAGAACTTTCGGCTGCCATTCAGGGTAAGTATCCACTCGCGGGAACGATGGGAGCAGAAGACGTTCCAGACCGAAGAGGGTGCCCTGTGGCGGTACACTGATGGTTCAGTCATGGGAGGCAGAGCTGGACGGGCATTGTTGGGCCCAACTACAGTCTGGCTAAGCCGCTGGGAGAGTACGCCACGATATTCCAAGCTGAAATCCTAGCTATAAAGATCTGCGCAGAAGAGATCCTGTCTAAGGGACTCAAGGGCAAACGGATCTACATATTCTCGGACAGTCAGGCCGCCTTAAAGGCCATTACAGCCCATAGCTTCAGGTTCAGGCTGGCATGGGAATGCCTCCATGCGCTCAAGCAGCTCGGCGCTCACAATAGGCTTTCCCTCATCTGGGTGCCAGCTCACAGGGGGTATGACGGCAATGAAAAGGCCGACCACCTTGCGAAGAAGGGCACAGACCCATTGGGCCTGAACCTCACGTAGGTATGACCAAAAGTCACCTGAACCGTTTGGTGGCCCAATGGGAGACACAGGAAAATCGCGCCCATTGGCATCGCCAGCCACGACTTAGACAATCGAAAAGGCTTGTTACGCCTTCTGGTCAAAGGGCAAAGGCGATGCTGACACTCTCCAGGAGGCCCAGCCCCCGGACACTGCCCACTCAGGTATCACCTCAACAAGATGGGCATCTCAGAGGCGGTGGAATGCAGACTCTGTGGTGAGGAGGACGAGATCCTATGTGAGTGCCCTGCCTTAGCAGCTTTGGATACTTTGCCCAGGGAATTTTTGAACCCCATATCATAGCGGAAGCTGCGGTGAAGGACATACTCGGCTTCATAAAGGGGGCGGGTATGTGCGACGCCTTTTACTAAGGAAGAGCTACTGTCACAATGGCCCATACGTGGCCACAGTGACAGAGGGACTTGTCCCGCACGCCCTCGGAAAAGGAAAAAAAAACAACTATAGTTACCAGTTCTAGTGTTTTTTTAATCTTACGTGGTAGAAAGGAAAGTTATAGCAGATAGGAAACTAGTGTCATTCGAGTTAGTCGAATCAAGACAGTCTCACGTATCACCTAATCAGTCGTGGGAGGGAGGTTCTGCCCCTGGTGGCCCCATGAATTTCTTCCTGCGTATTGAGAACCAACCCGGAACCATGTAGTACTTGCATCAGGTTGGCCCTCAGGCCTCTCTGCGATGGCAACTCTTCTTTCTATTTCTCTTCACCCTCACGAGAATCTTGCAATGTGCCGCCATTCTACCTAGCAGTTTAGGAGGCTCAGGAGTGGTCTTTTCTCCCATGTCATTCTTTGCAGCAAGACACGGGCCCTGGATCAGCAAGCTCCAGCCTCTTTTGGCTGAGCACTAGCCTGACAAATTGAGCATCTCCAGTTTTCCTCTGAATGCAGCATGGAGCGGACGAATGCCTCTGAGGTGAGGTGATCGACAGTGTCTTCCACGGTGCACAGCCAGCCAGGCTTCTGGCACAGGAAGATGGCATGAGACCCAGGTAGCCGCAGTGCTAAGTTCGTCCTTGAACTAGTGGGATGACTGATTATGGTGTTGCTGTCTCAAAAGCAGCAAATACACCCTTTTATAACTGAAACTGCTACAGAAGATCCTGCGCTGTTGCTCTCTGGTGAAGGTTGCCCTGGAGTATGCGAGCTCTTACTGGCTGAGCGAGCAGTCTCTTTCAGGGCCTGTCTAAACACACTGCATTTACCTCCACCAGGCAGATGGGCCTGCCATTGCCCCTGCTCAGTGTGCAGCATGCACTTTATGGGTCCTGTGTACTCCCGCTTCTCTCAACAGTCGAGACATCAAAAGCATTCTAGCACATCCGCCGTTGGGCAGACCCTACAGGTGACCAATCTGATTCTTACTGCACCCTTCCCCAAGAGGAGAGCAGCAGCCTTGGCTTCCGTCCTAACAATGGCTCTTCGATGCTCCCCCGTAGTAGTCTTTGGCAGGAAGACCTCGTATTCCTGCAGTTCTGCCAGGATACCCTGCACTTCCCTCTACCAGGCAGATGGGCCTCCCCTTGGCCCTCTGCTCAGTTTATAGCATGCACTTTATGGGTCCTGTGCACACCTGCTTCTTTCAACAGTAGCAGGGAAGGGGGCAGTCAGCTCCCTTGCACTTACCTGCCCCTAGTCGAGGCATCAAAAGCATCCTAGCACATCCGCCCTTGGGCAGACCCTACAGGTGACCAATCTGATTCTTACTGCGCCCTTCCCGGAGAGGAGAGCAGCAGCCTTGGCTTCCATCTTAACAATGGTTCTTCGATGCTCCCCCGTATTAGTCTTTGGCAGGAAGACCTCATATTCCTGCAGATCTTCCAGGATACCTTGCACTGTTATTGCCCTAATCATCAATAGACGTCTGAGTAATGGCAGTCCTAACCATTCCACGATCACCAAGAGCCTCGTGGATCTTGTCAGTAAACCTTTCGTGTCCGCAGTCTTGCGGCCTAACTCAATCAGGGCATCTACTTGAACGGTTCTTCTAATAGCCCTCTTTTGGGCTGCTGCAGAACTTCGGCGAATGTGGTCGCTGATTTGATATAAGTTCAAGGAACTTGGGTTGCTCGTGGAGCTAACTTGCTGGAAAGTTTTAAGTTACAATCCATGAAAAAAAGATGAAAGAACGAAAATACACCAAAACCTAGATGTGTTGCCTTAAATAAACTATGCAAAATAAATGCATCTTGTACGATAGTACGTTTTTACATTAAACACGTTATTCCGTCATGAAAAGCACCTCAATCCCTGCGCATAAGAATTCCTTCTGTACTGTAGAACTAGTAGCGTTTCGAAAGGCAAATAGAAGAGTGAGCCGACCTTGGTACCAGTGCTCCAGACAAGTGATGAGGATGAATGCCAGCCTTGAAGATATCCGGACAAGATTGTGGGATGGTCGTAGGAATGCTTGCTCTCACATCCCGTTTCGCCAAGGTACCCTATTAATCGAATTTCAAGCAATTGAAGTAACGGTGGCTGGAAACCCCTCGGGTTAGTGGCAGGGGTGGAGGGGGGGGGGAGGCAGCTCGAAAGAGACCGGTCTCTCCGCAGCTCCTAATTAAGACGTAGTTGTCTTCTTCAAGATAACATCTCGTACATCAGTTAATGTACCCAATAGTTTTGTGGGAGGAGATGAAGAGATTAAAAGGCAGCTCGTTTTAACTGTTGCGGAGTCCCCCACGTCACACTACTTCGATACTTAGCTCCCACGAACAGGAAATCGTAAAGTTATTAAAGCGTTTTGGTTCACCGCCGGTCGAAGGGCTCGGGGGAAGTTTTCGAGAACAAAAACTAACCGAAGATGCTAATAGCGAGGACGAAGGAGGGGTATAATTTAAAAAAGGTGAGTACGATGAGACCACCCAACAGTCTCAGCTACCCAGCTGCTCCTCTCACCAGGAGGTTTCACCGTCCGACCACAAATCAAAATCTTAACCGAAGCGCTGGTTTTGTGTTGTCGGGTTTAGTCGTTTTTGGCAGAAAAAAAAACACAAAAAACTGTGACCCCCATCTCAGATCTCTTTGATTGTTTTGTCATCAGTGAAATCGTCAATTTGGCTTTATTTTTTATTTGTACAGGGCACACGCGCTCAACGTACGTAGTTTTGCGAGGATAGCCGATGAACGTATTGAAAATTTGCTCGCAAATGTCGCTAAATCAACTACATTAAACCGACCACGTTTTCAGAATTGTCGTTCATATGCAGTCTGTTCAATTTTCTACGTTTCGCTACCCCTAAGGGAAAGGAGTATAGTAATCGTGTCAAAAAAAAAGTTGGGATTTCTTCGAATCTTTACTTTTTGAGGCCTATTGAGTCTAAAATATCTGGTGCGTTGCAACACACATCTTTCCTTAGCTCTGCGTCAATTCACTTTTTACATGGCTTTTTCTACTTAATCAATTCATTTAACACTCAGTTCATTTGAACTCGGTCAAACAACACGTTACAGCAGCAGGAAGCTGTAGCACCTACAGTTATGGAATTTATTGTGCTGCTCGTACTCATTGCAGGATTGAGCAATTGGTACACAGATAATTAATGAGGCTGTAAACAAAAATTTTTCGAAGGAGGATAGTAATCACTTTCGCGGAGTTATTGGGTAATAACTGTTAGAACTGGTAGTAAGCGAAACGGCGGTAGTTGAAATTCAGGAATTTCTGGAGTGAGCCCCATGTACCTCATGAGCGTTTTTAAACACTCGCCCTATAGGTATTGGATGGGACTACAACACGACTTTTTTTTTAAACATTCTAGTAACATTCCAGCGAGGTTTAAAAGGAAAAAACCGCGGCAAAAAAGCTATTCGTCGAAAAGTTTGATAATTTATTGTGCTGCTCTCGTCATTTTCCCACGAATGGGAATTTTATGGTATAATGACCTCATTTAGAGCTATCTATATAAAATATTTAATCAAAATCGTTATAGCCGTTTTTGAGAAAAAAAAATTTGGTGTTTTGATCACTATGATAACTATAGTTAACTGTCGGTGGATTTTGCCCATACCCTTATTTTTGCGTCCTATGGTAACCAGTAGGCTAGAAATCAAGTTTTAGCTGATTTGATACAGTTGTTTTCTCTAAAGACCGCGCTAAAATCGATTTCGTCGAAAGTTTTGGTAATTTATTGTGCTGCTTTCGTCATTTTCCCACGGATGGGAATTTCATGGTATAGTTACCATATTTAGAGCTATTAATAAAAAAAATGTAATCAAAATTGTTCGAGCCATTTTTGAGAAAAAAAATATTTGGTGTTTTGATCACTATGATAACTATAGTTGAATTTCGGAGGATTTTGTTCATACCCTTATTTTGGCATCACATAGTGACCTACGGGCGAGATATCAAGTTTGAGCTGATTTGGTGCGGTGGTTTTCTCTAAAAATCGTTCACAGACACAAAGACCATTTTCCCAAATACGGTTTTTCGGACTCAGGGGGGTCTAAGACGTAAAGATCTGAAGAAAACACAAAATTCTTTTTCCATCCGATCACATAACTTCCTTTCTACTTCGTAAAGCCAAGGAAAGTAAAAACCCAATTTCGGCGCGTGGTCTGTGCTGTGTATGTCTGTAGTTCGACTTGCGGGAGATCGGTTGATCCGATTGAGCTAGTTCTTTCTTTGTTTTGTTTTTTATTTTTTGTAGACACCAAAATAAGGTAATGGGCAATTTCGGCCAAGAAGAAGGAGGGTAGGAGACGTAAATGTTCCAAAAACTAGGGGTTTTCGCATTTTTCTCAAAAACGGCCATAACGATTTTTATTAAACTTTCAAATTATCTTCTACTAATCAATACCTAACTTTTCTCCTCCATACATATCTCCATAAAAATACGGTGAACGGAGATATAGACCTATGAAGCAAAAATAGGTTTTTTACGCTTCTTGGCCAAACGGCTATTATCACCAAATTTTCAAGATGTTTTTGAATAGTTAATACTTACATATTGTTCTCAATAAGCAAGTTGTCGTAGGGCATAGTACCAGCAGGTCCAGAAGTTGTCTGGTACTTGGGAGGAGGAGCAGAGCATGAGAATGTTCGGTCTACTCTTCGGGAGTTTGTGGTGTGTTACGAAGCCTCTCATGAGTGCTCCCAGCCACCTCTCTCCAGAGCGCGTGGCGCCCCTTGCTCCCTCTAGGGAACCCTCTGCCAGAGTTACGTGTTCTCTGGCCCTGCTGTAACTCCATTTCAGCTGTACTGGATGGTACTCAACCCCCGTATTGGAATAAAGCACCGAACTTACCTATTTCTATGCATGAGAAAATCTTCTACTGGGTGGTCTTTGTCCCCTACAAAAACGGTGGTGGGGCGCGGAGCTCAAGACCGTTTTCAGTGTGGTCTGTGGTCTTCTGGCATTCACAAAATCAGAAATTTATAAATTGTCCAACAAAAATACACAATACCGTTTTCATGACTTCTAAACTTGGGCCTGTTATTGTGGACGTTCGGTTGTTCCTTTTTAGTTTTCAGTTCTTACCAACGATTCCATGTTGACTATTGCAGGGCCAAATTAGCCAAGAGGGTTTGAGTGTATAGTACAATTGGTTTTTAAAAGGTTACCGTGCGTTCTTGAATACCTCAAGATACTTTAAGACTTACGTCTTGAATGAAGAATGAGGAAACCCAGGGGAAATGCTGGCTTCCGAGCTCGGGTTACCGAAAACATAACTTCTACTTCTCTCTAAAAAGTTGCTCAACTTCTGGACCGGGCAGTAAGATATCGCTGCTTTGGACATCAGGTAGGCTTGAGAGGTAGTGAGAAAAGTGAGAAGAGCTTTTTTTTATCGCTTCCTCCAGAGTCAAACTAAGGACTTTCTTTTTCTTTTCGATAGCTCCGGCAGTGAACAACAGAACAGAACAAACCCCTTCGCGAGGGAGTCGTGCAGAAGGAAGGAGCTCGTAGTAACTTCTATTCTTTTTTTTTGTTGAACTGCGTGATCGATTTAAGAGTTTGAAGGTCAAGTGCAGCCCTCAATTTCTACGATCGTTACTCGGAGACAGTTGTAGAATTTCTTTAGATTTCAGGTATTCGTGTTCCTTGATTGGACTGCTGCGATTTATGCTACGTACGACCTTCATGCAAAAACCAATTTATGGGAATGTTATCGGGATTCTCAGGGAGCTCATGGAGACTGTGAACCGTAGGCCTAACTGTGCGGATCTTTGCCGAGTCGGTCCGCCAATGTGAAGCTAAAAACCCACCGCTCCGCAGAGTCACCCAATAGTGCGAGCATGTCAAGATGCAGGTGGCAGAGAGAAAACTTCAGCAAATCCTCTTGAAGGGAAATTTAAATAGCCAATCGACAACGCGCTTTGGACGCCTTCTTGAGAAGCACGTCAAGTATTTGGGAGTGAATATAGGCGAGAGGTGTTGCTTCAACCAGCACCTCCAGTTCCTCGAAGGTTTGTCTCACTGCGTGCAATTTCTAAGGCCATTTGGGGTGTGCGTTACCATGACACTTTTTTCCCCTTAAAACGGTGGATGCAGGCGATACCCTCACTGCAGACACAAACGGACCTATTGTAAGGGCGTCCATGATCCTCAGATCATGGCCCCTCTGCACCACCTTCAGGCCCCACAGCACTGGTCTCACTTGGTGTGACGTCACCTATGCGCCCCCACACAAAGCGGAGGATATCCGAAAGTTCTGTATTTGCCACCTCTTCGGGCTGAAGAGAGGGCCTCCCAAACACGCAATGGCGTGATGCCGCGAGTCCATCGCATAGGCACAGCACATGCTCTGCCGTCTCTAGCCCTATCTCGCAGAACCTGCATACCTGTACCTCGAACTTGCCAACATTTGCAAGGTGGTACCTCAACGGACTGTGAACAGGCCACAGATGATCCTCATATCCTTCCTCCCCACTGCAAACACCTCCTTGGACCTCTCACAGGAGAGCCGGATGAAGAGTTTTGACTGTCTAAGGCTGGGAAGCCTACATACCATGACACTATGACACCATGACATTATCCTCATGTACAAGGCATCTATGATGTTTTGGGTAGCAAACTACTGCAGCCCAATCCCAGAGAGCAGCGATCTTGTGGATCACCAAGGCCTATAAGGCATATAGTGCCTATCGACAGAAGCGCTCCAGATGATCACTGGTCAATCACCAGTTTGCCTCGGACGTTGACGACAAGTGGAGAGTGAAACGGTAACTTCCCTCGCTTTGGGCTCAACTGTGTGCGGGTCTCACCACAGAATAGACACTTGCCGCCATTGATGGATGGGGGTTTGAGGAGGCAAGCGAGATGGAAGTCCTCATCAAAGGGATGACACGTATGAGTTCTTCCCCAACATCCGTGAACGTCTTAGGAGAAAGTGGTTGAGCCAGACCAGTGGACGAGCCAGTTCCTCACGGGACATGGCGACTTCAACGCGCTGCTCCACTGTAGTTCCTACAACTTTGAGCGACGTTCGTTAAGAGGGCAGGCGAACTTAGCAGCATTGACTGCTACAAAGCAAGAAACATTTCGCCAAGTTCACGAAGAAGGTGATGGCGAAGAAACGTGTTCACGGTTGATCTGTCCTTTTGAAACTTTGAGCCCTTTCTGACCAGATTAAGAACTCCTCCCTGATGGTACTGGATTCCTCGGTTGTCAAAACTCTAAGTTATAACGGAGGAAACTGCTCTCTACCGGGAGACTGGATAACGACCAAATACCTGCCGTACCTCCGCAGGTCTGAGTGGGGAAGATGCTGCAGGGGTGCTGCATGGTGAAACACAGTCATTTATAAGAAAATATACCAGTTAACGTGATATTTTGGTATCTGGTGAATGTCATGGCTTTGCTACTAATCCAATTTATACGTCACTCAGTTCATTTGAACTTGGTAAAACAACTTAACATTTCTGGTACAGCTTGCAAACGCGGGTAAGGAAAGTATTGCGATAGTGAAAAATGCCATAGTTGGCTGCACTCCTGAACTGGTTGAGGTTGTAGACTGCCAGACGATGGAAGAAATGGTGTTATCGAGGCCACTAATTGTCCCTGGGCACCGCCAATCAACAAGATTCTGTGTTGACTATCGTCGCCTCAATAATTTCACGAGACTCAAACTGACTACCACAGGCACGGCAGTGAGCATAGGCGTTATAACACGTACACACGTATTCCCAAATAGCGTTTTTCGAAAAGTGAAGATCTAAAGGTCGTCGTGATTTCAAAGGGCTGCTATGGACGACCATTAGCTCCAAGGCGGCTCTGTGGCGCTAGCGATTTGCAGTGTACCATACCACGCATTCTATCCTGGTCCTGGTCTGTCCTGTCTTGCAAGAGCTAATCCTTCAACTGTATGAAACTGAACGTTTATAGTCTCATTAGTCCAACCGAAGTATAGGACTGCCGAATTGATCTTCCAATTTTCGAAAGAGCAAAAAAGTAGATACTTGCCTCCTTGTCGCCACTCGTTCCATGCAACTCGACGCCTCTTCTCGTAAAAATCGTTCTCTCCAGCTCCAGCCAACGTTAATAAACGTCACGCCATTCGAACGTCACGGGGATCTTCCATCAAATTAGTTTTTATAGTGGGGGAAACCAATTCAAGCGTTATCACTTCTCGTTTAGAGTACAGAGACTTGATTCAATGCTCGTTTGTCGATTCTTACAGAAACCTCACCTACAAACACGTTACGGCCTTAAAATGGGCCGCGTACCACTGCCAAGGCGCTCGTTACATTTTGAAAACGGACGATGACGTTTTTGTCAATTTGCCTGAACTCCAAAGATTCATTCAACAAAAACTTTCCCCCATCGGATCCCGTGGGCTTCTCTTGTGTGAAGTCTTCAAAGACAACGTTACCGATCGAAATGGAGGGTGTCCTTTCCGGAATACTCTGGTCGATAGTACCCTCCATACTGTGCCGGTTGGGCAGTCGTCTACTCACCTGATATTGAATTCAAATTGTACGTGGAAGCACAAAAGGCGCCATATTTTTGGGTAGATGACGCTCACATCACAGGAAATTTTGGCTTCCTAAGTCAACATATCTCACACCCACATTCGACCACTTATAAGTCCCCAAAGTCAGTGCCAAAAAATGATCGATTCTGGGAAACTGGATGAAGGGTTCCTGTTTGGATTATCAAGCCCAAAGGCCGCAAAAGAACTCGGGAAAATTACGGCAAATCGCGCGGAGCTCCGATCCACGATTCTCGACTATGAGTTATGAACCAATGTCTTAACCACTAGACCACGATCGCCCTGTGCCTTTAAAGGGAGTCAGGCGGTACATCGGCAAACGCTCTTCGCTTAAACTTCCCTCGTATATTTTGAAAATGATTCGAACCTGATCTCCTGAAGTCCAATTCAAAAGTTGCGCCGATATTCTAAAAATTCAATTTTCTTCCTCGATCCCCGTGTTGTTTGATATAAATATCACTTCAAAGGGCATTATTATCGTAATTAAGTAGATTGCGGTGACCACCCCGAAGAAGCGTCGTTTAGTAAGGACCTGACATTTCCATAAATTATTGAGCAAGAGCCATCAGTCCTCCTACTTTCGAAAATACATATTAATGCCCCCGCAAAGCCTTAAACATTGATCGATTATTTCTTGTCCATAAACTAGAACCGTTGGTTGTTGATCGTCGAAAATCTGTGTTTTAGTTCCTTTCCTTAGCTCTGGGGAGTAAGAAAGGATGGATTTGATTGAATCGCATTTCTAGATATTTACGTTTCAAAGGAGTCCCCCCCCCTTACACCCCCCCCCCCTTTACACCACTCCCCCCTTGACTCCCTCATTCTATCGAGTATTAATTTTTTACAGGTTTGGTTACGTTTGTTGAAAAAAAAAAATCACCTGCGCCGCATCACACCACTTTCCTCAGCTCTACTTTAATTCACTTGTGTTCATGGCTTTTCGTACTTTTACACTTGAGCTCGGTCAAACATCACTTGGCGGTAAAAAGCAGTAGCGCTTAGTATAGCTCATCGTAAAGGTATTTGAACGAACTGCCACACCATTTTTTTTAGTTCTAGTGACATTTATGGTATTTATTTAGTTATGCATAAGGATATGACAAAGGCTTTCGACACCATCCCTCATTTAAACTTATGGAGACTCAACTTTTTACTTTACTTGGCTCTACGAAGTAGAAAGGAAAGTTATGTAATCGCTTGAAAAAAAATGTTTTTTTCAGATCTTTACGTTTCAGACCCACCTGAGTCCGAGAAACACTATTTGGGAAAATGGTCTGTGCGTCTGTGAACGATTTTTAGAGAAAACCATCGTACCAAATCAGCTCAAACATGATATAAACACCAAATATTTTTTTCTCAAAAACGGCTCTAACGATTTTGACTTAATTTTTTATATTGGTAGCTCCCGATACGGCAACTATACCATAAAATTCCCATCTATGGGAAAATGACGAGAGCAGCACAATAAATTACCATAACTTTCGACGAAATCGGCTTTAGCGCGGTTTTTAGAGAAAACAATCGTACCAAATCAGCTGAAACATGATGTCTCGCCTACAGGTTACCATGGGACGCCAAAATAAGGGTATGGACAAAATCTACCGAAAGTTAACTATAGTTATCATAGTGATCAAAACACCAAATTTTTTTTCTCAAAAACGGTTCTAACGATTTTGATTAAATTTTTTATATAGATAGTTCAGAATAAGACAATTATACCATAAAATTCCCATCCGGTGGAAAATGACGAGAGCAGCACAATAAATTATCAAAATTTTCGACGAAAAGCGTTTTTAGCGCAGTTTTTTCCTTATAAACTCCGCTGGAATTTTGGTAGAATGTTAATACAAATTGGTATTGTAGTCCAAACCAATACCTAAAGGGTGAGTGTTTAAAAACGGTAATGAGATACATGGGGCTCACTTAAGGGGCCTGAATTTTAATTACTGCCGTTACGGTTACTACCAGTTCTAAACGTTTTTACCCAATAACTCTGCAAAAGTAATTACTATCGTTCTTCAAAAAAGTTGTGTTTACAGCCTCATTAATGATCTGTGTACCAATTGCTCAATAATGGTCCTGCAATGAATACGAGCAGCACAATAAAATCTGGAACTGTAAACGCTGCCGCTTCCTGCTGCCATAAAGCGTTGTTTGACAAAGTTCAAATTAACTGAGTGATATATGAATTGATTAAATAGAATTAGCCATCTACAAAGTGAATTGTTGTAGTGCTAAGGAAAGTTGTGTGTTGCAATGCACCAGATATTTTCAAGTGTGACTGAGAGTTACTTAGGTCATCGCGAGCAAAAAGTAAGGATAGATGACTATATCAGTGATACTTGCAATCACCACCTCCAGTCCCATTGCAAGGTTTGCCTCACTGCGTGTCATTACTAAGGCCACTTGGGGTGTGTGTTACCATGACACTAACGTCATGTATAAGGCCATCCATCTAGGAGTTATTGGCTACTGCCCCGTTGTCTGGGGTAGTAAACTACGGTACTGGCACAATACACCAGGCCTATTAGACTGTATCGCTTTCCAGATTATATCACGAACAGAAGCACCCCAGGGGATCACTGGTTACCTACCGGTTGACTTGGTCGTTGAGTGCATGGTTGGCAAGTGGACAGTGAAACGGGAGTTTCCCCACTTTGGGCTGAACTCCGTGCACCTCAAAACGGAAACTTTCCGCCATCAACGAATGGGCGTTAGAGAAATAGCAAGCGAGATGGGAATCCTCGTCAAAGGTATGTGACACGTATGAGTTCTTCCCCAACATCCGTGAACGAATTTCAAGAAAATGGATTGAGCGTGACCACTGGACGAGCCAGTTCCTCACGGGACATGGTGACTTCAATGCGGAGCTCCACTTCTTTTCTCTCAAAGACTCTCCATCATGCACATCATGCGGCTCCAGTGCAAAGGAAACAAGAAACCTGTAGTTTCTACCCCAGTGAGCGACGGTTGTTGGGAAAGCGAACGGACTTAGCAGCATTGACTGCTACAAAGCAAGCCTATAACCATTTTGCAGAGTTGTGACAGATGATCTGTCCTTTTGAAATTTTGAACCCTTTGCGACGAGATTGAGAACTCCTCCCAGAGGGTAGGGGATTCCTCAGGTGGTCACATCCGGCCAGTCACACACAAGCAACAGCTCACTACTGGGAAACTGGCTAACGACGAAATACTTGCCGTAGCTCTGCAGTTCTGAGTTGGGTGGATGCTGCAGAGGCCAGCCTCTTGAACGTTAGCGAAACTGTAGCTCCCATTACTGATTTAACTCTCGTCGAGGGTTTAGGAACATTAATCAAATAAGGAAACAGACGATGAATCAGTTGATGAATGTTGGTGACGTTTGGGAACGTGCGCAGTACTTCCTGGTAGAGCAAATTATGTTAGTGACAATGTGAACTTCCTCATGGAGGAAAAGAGTTCCCGGGACGAGAAAAAAGTCAGTAGTTGTATCGTGCAACGTTTCAAAAAAAAAAGTTTCGTCAGTTGGAGAAGAACAGAGAGCCTGAAGAGCAGAAGTCTTGAAGTTCTGGGCGTTCTTGAGGAAGATAAGGCGTGACTTGTAGACCAGGGTTCAGTTGCCGAAACACAATTCGTGTCAACAATTTACGTAATTGCCTGAACAGCCCTGGTGTCAGACGTTTTTTCGGTTTCTAGCAACTCTTTATATGATCTTTCTTTTTCTCTTTTTCTTCTCTCGCTTTTCCTTCCCTATTCCCCGTCCTTCTTTCGATATGTGGAGCACGAAGCGGTCTTAACGCTGGAGCCCTCCGCGCTTGGGTGAGAAGATTTTTCGAATTGCTGCCCTTCTGAGTTAGCCTAGTACCAAAAATACTTGAAACGTAGTCGGCCTATACGCATAATTTAATACCCAATATAAAACGACACCGTAATTTTGGGCTTTCTTTATGTTTTCAATAGTGCGCGGATGACTGGAAGCTGAAAGCGAGGTCAGCGGTTATACGTCATGAAAACTGAGGCACCTGTTGCTCCCTCCTCCTCGCCGTTCACTCTGGCAGTTGACTTTTCTCCGAAACCGGTAGATAAAGAGGTCGAAAGAGGAAATAGTGATTAGGCTGTGTGAACCCTTTAAGTAACGTCGCTCTAATGACGTGCGGTCATTGGTTTCGAAAATTGAGCCGTTATAACGAACCACGGGCGGGTAAAACGGAAAAATATCGGTTAACGCGTCGTAACATTCAATTATCGAGAGTAAATTTAAACGCGGGGCTACAGAAAAAAGTGGTACTGTCGAGGTTGGATTTTTCAATTCGTCAAATTTTGTAATTATAGGTTGGCGTAAAAATCGTGATCGGCCGAAGGGTTCGAAATGAATTTATGGCCTTCGGCCTAATTGCCGATAGCCCAGATAGGTAATGGCGGGATGGGAAAACAAACAGAGTATCGCCAGAGGTGAGGAATCGTTAGAAATGTTGAAGAGTCCTTTTCTGCTCCGTGAAGAAGGTTCAGGGGGCCAGTAGATAGGCTTTCGTTACTGTGTACAGGGTGTAGAACAATCGCAAATAACGCTATCGCACACTTTATTTCAGGCGATTTTTGTACCTGACAAATCTAGGAGATTGAAGTTACTCAATTTATATCTACGAAAACCTCCTGCGCACCTCCTCCCACTCCTCTCCAGCACAAAGCGCCGTGGCCTACGCCTCCCATGGGTGGCAGCCTCCTGCCAACCAACCCACAACCCAGGCTCAGTGCTCCATGGCCTACATTTTTCCACGGACGCCAACCTTCGCTTCGACTGCCTAGGCCCCCTTCGCAGATGCCGGATCGCTGCCGCCTAACCAGGCCCAACGCCGAACGCTGCTGCTCTAGCCCAGCGCCTTATGCTTCATCGCACTCCAGTCCCCAAGAACCTGATCGCTCCGTGCCCAGCAACCACAAGCGTACCTTCCCACCTGCCTGCGCCATCACCCGTCACACCTCCTCGCTTCCAGCTCAAGAAGAGATGATGAGGACCTCCCTTAGGAAAACGCTTAACCACCCCCATTGCTACGCGAGCATGAGGGATCTTCTCGCAAGGAAGAGTGATGTTACGGGCACGAACGGATTAAGCTGTGACTTGGAACATCGGGGCCTCTTTTATCGGGCAAAGCCACTCAATGCAGCTCCGATTATATCTGAAGAGGAAGAAAACTGCTGAAGAACAGGGAGAGGGCGGGGTTCGCGGCGCGCAACGAGGCAATTGGCCCATTCCTCTTCCGTACTCCTGCGGCACCACTTCGCTCCTCTTTCTATCTGTACCTGTGGACATGCCTATTTCTTGGAACGAGTGAATATACGATACTGAGACGCCCGAATATATCCTTTAACACCAGCATGGCCATGACGTGTTGCATGCAGACTGCCCCCACACCTGCCGTAGAGGCCCTGCTGGGCTTGCATTTCCCCACAGACTCGTAGAGAGAGCTGCCGACTTATAGGTATGCTGGATGTCAGGCCGGGTAGAAGCGGCCTGCAACACATTACATTGGACATGTGGAGGGGAAGTTTAAGTTCGAGCATCCCTGCAGGGTACCAATTCATGAAAGATGCTGATCGGAAGGGGATGGTCCCACTCTTGGAGCCAGAGCCATGGTACATTATACTGACGGATCAGTGAGAAGTAGCCAGTCAGGCGCTGCAGTTTATTATGGGCCAGGGATCGAAACGGTGATACCTCTAGATGCGCTGGCAACAGTTTTCCTAGCAGAGCTCTTCACAGCGATGGTGTGCATGCAGCAACTCCTGTGCAGGGGTCTGAAATAGAATATTTCGTAGGACACTCAGTCTGCACTTAGGGTCCTAGCTTTCTATACCATCTCGTCAGGGCTGGTTTGGGAATCCTTGACTGGCCTGAAGACCTAGGCAAAGGAGAATACCTCAACATTGTGTTGAGTGCAAGGTCACTCAGGTATTGAAGGGAATGAGAAGGTTTTCGTTTTTCCTGGTGGGAGGCCTTCGTAGGGACTGCCAAGAGCCCTTGAGCCACTTGATCAAGAAGTTTGTTAAGTGGGAGAAGTGAAGGGCCGCCTGTTGGCGGTATGCGCCAGGCCGAAGGCAGAGTACATTAAACTCTTCAGGGAAGGAACGAGAGAGGTACTCAATCTGGAGAGGGAAAGTATCCACGTGGTACGTGGCCTGTTCAGAGATCACTAAAGTACCACCTCTCCAACATTGGTAACCTAGATGTACAGAGCTGCAGGTTCTGCCTTGGCAGGGCAGGAGTCAGCAGTGCGTGTACCTTTAAGGAGCTTGCTGCGGGCCCTCAGAGTGATTGGGGTTTTTCACCTGCAGCCAGAGCAGCTACTGGGATAGATCTGATGCGCTGAGATGTGCTAAATTTAATATTTATACGTTCCACTTGATCACCATTTCAGTTCTTAAGATGTCAAACAAGTTATCAGTTCAGTTATTCCAAAATGTTGACGCAATGGTTCAAAATGATCTTCAGCCCCGCGTTGCTATAATGCGATATTCAACGTTTTGTCAACATTTCGTTATTCATATTTAAATGAGGAAGTCAAGTTTAATTCACGATTTGGGATTCAATCGATGTTTACTTTAAACTGCGCCGTGGTTACTGATTATGCACCCCCCGAGAAGGCCGCTAAATGTTTGTTTATTCCTCTATAGACTATTATGGGGAACGACCTAATGTGCCTCTTTGGAAGTCCGAGTGGAGGGAACGTCGAAACCCCACCTGGCATCGATCATCGCTGAACTATCATAATTGAGCCATAAACACACGACTATCAATCATTGAATCGACAACACCTGAAGTAATAGCGGGGCTGAGGTTGTTTGAAATGTGATAAGGCAACGTGACATCCGTAACTTTGATTGGCATGCTTCCTGTAATATGGGGATAATTAAGCTGATCCAGTGGTCACTGTTAGGACTCGCCTGGGAAGTCATTCTGCGATATGGTTTCGAGTTGAGTTTAATTTTGTCGCAAGTTTTTCAGCAATGATCTACATGTTAAACTATTGTGTCCGGTTGTTGTATGTTTGAATTTCAGTAAGGAGAATAAAATATCATTCATTCGTTCGGCTTGCGCTTCGAGCAAATAAGTATATTTTATTCAACATTTAATAATTCTAGGTGGCAGAAAATGTGGCCGAGGGGCACATGGAGTCGCCATGTCACACCACTGCAGCTGATGCTGAACGAATCCATACTAGCCGCAGCGCTAGTGACATCCCAGCCAGATTCCTGTAAAACACATAGACCACGCGACGAAATTAGGTTTTTCGAATTCAGTTATGCTCATCTCTTTCTATCCAATGGGGAAATGAGGAATTATATCTCCTAGCCCGCCAGGCCTCAGCAGGTCTACCGGCTCATTAGCCAGCCATACACGAGCAGATATCTGCGACAGATGTCGCGTTTTTAAACGATATCTGTGGTAAAGATCTGTGCATTAGTGGGCGTTAAAAAATGATGAAAGATGTGAAAATCGACCAGAGATATCTGCGAGAGTTCAAATCTGGCAGATGGTAGTCGGGCGTCCCCCTTAACCTGCAGACTTCTCGGAAGCGATGTCTGTGGTTTAAAGAACTGTTCGATTGGATCGGGCAGTCACTTAACGTTAAGATGTTCTGTTGTCCACGAGTGTTTTCCCCTGTTTTCACATAAGTAATTCAAAACTCGTAACTGCAAACATTCGTAGGAAACTACAATGTTCGTAACTACAAAAAACGATCTCCCCACAACCTAATAAATTCGTAAATACATTATTACTTGTTGGCACCTACCCCCAGTGGCATATTTACCCAGAATGGGGGGGGGGGATAGTATTTTCAAATTTAGTTGTAGTTTTTTATTTACAAAAAACCAAATGCATTGAATTACGGGAGCCGGGGCTAGCAAAATGTTCACAATCCCGCGGGTTGTTCTCCCTAAGGTGCGTCAACAACTTCATGTGCCCGAACTTTCTCCTTTCCGAAACCCATGACTTCTCCCAAACTTGTCTTTTTTTGGCTTAGCCGATTTATGGGCAATAAAAAAAATACCCGCCGCAAAAGCCGCTAATTTACGCTTTTTTTACTACGAACAGTCACTAACCCCATGGCATCAACTTACGGAATGTGTGACCGATTTGGAAAATATTTCGGATTCGACCGATAACTCGAGTCTGCCAGACGAACGTCGGTGACAGACCTGAATTTGTCAGATTTCATCCCACGAACGAACAGATGACATCGGGCACTGGTCAGGTGACAGATCTCGAGCTTGAAAGATCGGCCGATAAGTGTTTCGTGTTAAGGGGCAACGACTGATCTCATCGGTCACTCCAGATCGTTAGCGATATCTGTCACATCAGATCGGGCGACCAAATCTGCCGCAAATATCTGCTCGTGTATGGCTGGCTATTGGGCCTCAACCTGCATGCAACTCTGTGCTGGGGCAATTAATGGTTGCACACAGTGGAGCCGTAGTGCAGCTTTTTCATTGTGAGCTCGTAGGAGTGGCCCCTGGAGCTCATGTCGGGGGGGGGGGGGGCACTATGTCTCCAGGTCCTTCTGCGCCAGTTCGCTCACGCCTATGCGAAGACGTGGAACCAACAGGCCGCTGCTTTAATGGGGGGTAGCTGGGAAGCTGCTCCCATGAGAGGGGCGGGGAGTCAAGCGCACTCGCAGGCGTCGTTGTACAGGGGACAGTCGTAGATAACATGGGCGGGGTCTTCTCCACAGGGGCAGTCGTTGAAGTGGTGGTACCATCCGCAGCCGCCCATCAGCCCAGGGTCGTGGAGGTTCAAGGAATTCTACTGCCGACCTTTCAGTCCGATTTTTGCCTGCCCAGGGGCTCTTAACCCGTCCCCACGTCATAGATGAGGGAAAGCAACTCCTTGTCCTGACGGCTTCAGGAGCCCAGCCTCCAGCACTTAGAGAGTCAGACCAGCACGAGTCCTTCCTCAATCAGTTGCTACCAGTTGCTAAGCAGCCACCCGCTAGCGGCCTTCTGTTATGCCTTGGAGATCTGACATTGCCTGAGGGGAGAGCCTCTCAGGCTGTCAGGCCTCCTACCGCTTCCCCCAGCGGCGCCAACTACCCTCCGCTCCCTGACGCCTTTTTCGCGAGTGCAATGAAGCTTAGAGGTGTCGAAGGCAGGTGGAATACTGGGGAGGCTACGGTCCCTTGTAGGATATTTGACTAAGTGAGGACGCTCTTCGCAAAGTCCTCCAGCGCCAGGAAGCCAGTCGCTGACACATAACGGGTCAAGTCTTTCGGGAGCTCATCTCAGAACACCGTCTCCCTCAAATTTGTGCGCTGACTTATCCATCTGGAACATTCACAGAGCGTATTCACACAATTCAACGTTCAAATGCACCAGTGGTGAGAAAATCGAAACGAAGAAAAGAAAGCGTAGCGAAACTACAAACTGAGACGGAATCACCTGATATAAATGGATCTTGAAATATTTTGAATGTGATTTCCTCAGTCTCCAAAGCGGGCGTCGTTAGATGTAAAGAAAACACCCGTTGACGACTCACCAGACTATTGACGTAAAAGAAAACGAACACACGAAACGATTTCCCGGTTTACTCTCAACCCCATTCTGTTGTGTTGTTTATTTTCAATCATTATTATAGCGAACAATTCAGAATAAGCGTTGAAACGTTCGAACATCGTACTTTACTCACAACTGAGAATAAGAACGTATGTTGGTTGTTCTCGGCTTGAACGGCTGATCACTTCTTGTGACGTGGAGGTTTGAGCAAAACCAGATGTTGGTTCGGCTCTACTGGATTAATATGTACATAGCAACCCTTTAGTAGGGACACCAGGCTGGAGGCTCTCCAGGTAAGGACCTGTTTTGGGCTTGTGAGGTCTAAGCACCTCGGTCTCAGGAAGGTCACTTGGTCATTCATGCACACACATTTTGGGGATATGAAAAACAAAACAATCGACAAAACTTGTGTTTCAAGCCCCCTACAACATTGATCGCTCGATGTCACTCATTGTCTTCCTATAATCACCCCGCCATTCTCTACAGGAACTGACGTTCAGTCGTTGTCTCCCCCGAAACTTCGAAAATGAATAGTTACGTTCGGCCCCAGTGCGGGTATTACTCTTCGAAACGCCAAACCGAAAATAGTAATTTCAAATGAATTATTCGCACGCTCTACTAGTACTCATTGCCATCCGCGACGTTGACTCTCAGGTGCCGCTCGAACGTTCCCAATTGATCATTCGAAGTAAATAATGAGTTAGTTAGTCGCGTGAGGCCACGTATTCGTTTCTTCGAAACTCGAGGAAGTTGGATTTGAGTTAGGTAGGACTGTCCGCACGAAAGTTCACGAGAGCAACGTTAGTTCATAAATGTCTGAAAAGATAAGTTCAACGACTCTTAACGAAGGTATAATTTATCCACCGGGGATGTTTCTCAGAACTAATTTCTTAGTGACATCAATTAGTCTGCCGGTCGATGTGTGCCACTTAATTCGACGCCATGTATAGACGAAGGACGATTCAATCGAACGCATTTCGAACGTTCAAGTATTTACGCTTTCTAATAAGAAGCGCAATCAACAAGATGAACCGGTTTCTCAGTTACTTTTTTCGGTATTTGCTCAACATTCCTCAACCCCGCTTGTTTAAGATTCTGCAATTCATCGCGTAGAAAATGGTCCGCGTTGTAACGTTATGGATGTTCGCTATGGAGCTTGAGTCGCTGAATCATGTAGTGAGGTTCTGTTTCCTAAGTTGATGACTGTTCCGTAAACCCTCGACGAGGGTTATATCAGTCATGGAAGTTCAGGTTTTGCTAGTGTGCAAGAGGCCAGCCTCTGTAGCATCCACCGAACTCAGACCTGCGGAGGTACGGCAGGTATTTGGTCGTAAGCCAGTCTTCCGGTCGACACATGTTGCCCGTGAGTGACCGCGTGGAGGTGACCACCTGAGGAATCCCGAACCGTCTGGGAGGAGTTCTTAATCTGGTTGCAAAGAGTTCTAAGTTTCAAAAGGACAGATCAACTTTGACCACGTTTCGTTTCGCCATCGCCTTCTTCATGAATTCGGCTATATGGTTCTTGCTTTGTAGCTGTCAATGCTGCTAAGTTCGCCTGCCCTCTTAACGAACGTCGCTCAAAGTTGTAGGAACTACGGTGGAGCAGCACGTGGTTTCTTGTATCCTTCGCACTGGAGACATAAGACGTGCGTGATGAAGATGCTTTGAGAGAAAAGAAGTGGAGCGGTGCATTGAAGTCACAATGTCCCGTGAGGAACTGGCTCGTCCAGTGGTCTGGCTCAATCCATTTTCTATAAAAACGTTCTCAGATGTTGGGAAAGAACTCAAACGTGTCACGTCCCTTTGACGAGGACTCCCATCTCGCTTACATTTCTCTAACCCCCATTCGTCGTAGCGGCAAGTTTTCGTTCTATGGTGAGATCCGCACGGAGTTCAACCCAAAGCCCCTGTTTCACTCTCCACATGTCAACCATGCACTCAACGGCCATGTCAACTGGTAACTGACCATCAGTGATCACCTAGAGTGCTTCTGTTGATACAGTATTGTATGCCCTCTCTGGGATTGGGCTAATGCTCTCTTTTGATTGACTGTTAGTTTGCTACCCCCAGACAACGGGGCAGTAGCCAATCACGCCTAGATATATGGTCTTATACAGGAGGATGGTGTTATGAAAGGAAGTTTGGAGATGCTTTTGAAGAGCTGCTGACTCAGGCAAAAATTACGGCAATCGTGCCGGAGTTTCGATCCACAATCCTTGACTTACGTCGAGAATTATGAATCGACTGCCTTATCCACTAGACCACGATTGCCCCGGTGCCTCTAATAGGAGTCAGTCAGCACATCTCCCCCCTCGTCTTTTAACCGCTGCTCCTGGAGCGGACTCTTTTAAGGTACGAATTTATGAGAGTTGAGCGAATCCCCGGAAAAGCCGATCTTTGATTCGAGAAACGAAGGCAAAAACTACGGCAATCGCACCGGAGTTTCGAGAATTATGAATCGACTGTCTTATCCATTAGACCACGATCAACCGGTGCCTTTAATTGGTGTCAGTCAGCACAATAGTGTCATGGTAACACACACCCCAAGTGGCCTTAGTAATTGCACGCAGTGACGCAAACCTAGCAATGGTAGTGCCTTTAAGGGACTGGAGGTGTTGGTTGAAGCCCCTCCTCTCACCCATATTCACTCCTAAATACTTGACGCGTTTTTCAAGAAGGAGCCTGTGGCTTCCAAAGCGTATTGAGGGTTGATTATGCACTTTTCCCTTCAGGAGGATTAGCTGGGTTTTTTCCTCAGCCATCTGCATCTTGACATGCTCTCACCTTTGGGTGACGGTCAGGTGGTGCAGGTACGTCCGCGTACTCGTGTGGCTGTGACAAATGTCATGATGTGGTCTGCAATCAGGTTTTTGGCGCATTGTCATTCGACGGCTACGAAGTGGAGAGAGAGAGAAAAAAGAAAGAAATTCAGTCTAAATGTCACGTACACATTTAAATGGAAGCCTTATTTCAATTTTCGTCAAGTATCTTACTATTTAAAGTGTCATCTTTCAAATGTTCATCAAATATTGAAACATTAAGGTACCAAAACAAGAACAAAAGGAACAGTTTCTCAGGACGATGTGGTCCAGGTTTCCCACCTTCACTAATGCGGTAATAGTTAACTAGACCGGAGAACGAGTTTTTCTTTGAACAGTTCTCTCATACTTCCTCGAACAACTCCTGGTTCTCATTGGCTGTGACAATAAATGAATTGCTCCATGTTCTCAGTTCGGTGTCAAGGTATTTCTAGCGCGTCAAGCTCTGGCGTTACTGGTTTGAGAAGATTTGCTGCCCAGCACACGGAATTTTGTTGCCAAGTATTTCGGATTCTTCATTTTTAGTAACTAGTGAGGCTATATTCGATTGGCGTCGCTGTTTTATTTTCAACTGACCTAGTTGCCTAAAAAATGGCGTGACGTGTTCATCATATTCGCTGCATTTAAGGCTCGAAATAAAGCAGTATCAATGCCTGAACAGAGAGAGTGACACTACCAGGTTGTAACTGAAGAAGAACTGAGGCAGTCACTGTTGGTCCCCATCAGTCTGCAGTGCTCTCGGATGGCCAGGCAGTATCTGGCAGCCGGGATCTTGCGCTAACTTGAGAAAATATTATGTTTGTCGTAATGTTGAGGGTGCACGCTGTTGGGCCTGTGTTAAACACGTTCAGTCGTTCATTTATGTGGCCTAGGTGTGTTCGCGTTCTCGTTGGGACTGTGTCAAGTGTTATGAAGCAGTCTGCAATCAGGTCTCTGGTGCATTGTCATGTGAGGACTGTAAAGTGGAGGAAGAGGTACTGCCAGGTTGTGCCTGGAGAAGAACTGAGGCCTGATACCGTCACTGTTGGTCCCGATTTGTCTGCAGTGATCCTGAATGTTCATGCAGCGTCTGGCAGCCAGGAGCTCGTGCTAAGTTGGGAAAATGGTCTGTGTCGTGTGTCGTAAAATTGTGAATGCTCGCTGTCGGGCTTGTGGTAACCAGTTTGAGTCACTGAATTGGGTTGCGCAGGTGTGCCTGCGTGCTCATGGGGCTCCTACGATGCATCGTGAAGCCCTCTGCAACGTTGTCATCTGAGGATGGGAAGTGGACTGAGAGTGACACTGTCAGGTAGTCTCTAGAGAAGTTCTGGGGCCTGACGTCCTTACTGTTGATCCCTACCAGCCTGCAGTTGCCCTGGATGTTCGAGTTGTATCTGGCAGCCTGAATTTTTCGCTAACTACAAGCCAAAAGGCAGAAATACGAATCTCTGCGTGGTGATGTTTGAAGCTCATGGAATGGGGGCAAGTAGCATCAGAATTGCAGTTTCGACCGTGTCCTGGCGCCGCGTGTGGTGCAATAAAATGCTCGGGTCAACAAAATGCTGAACTGGTGCTCTATCGAGGAACATCCATTTGTCCTTCTTTCCTCCCCCCCCCCCAGTCCCGATTTCTTTGTTGGAGGCCATCGTTCCATGCCCAATGAGCATTAAAAAAAAGTGTCGTATGTGCTGAGCGTTTTGGTTATAGAGTTGTGTCTTTTTAGCTCGGGTGTTGACTAAACCAAGCCCAGCCCGTCTTCGTATTTCGTACCGAGCATTTAGCCTGTGAACTGATCGTCTCCTTCACACAGTTTCGCTTCCAATCGTATCGCATATGTGGGTCAGTGCCCATCTAAACCGTTTCCTTCCGCTTGGACAGCCCTTGTCCTTTCAGATTAATTCCGAAGCCTCAGCCCTTTTCATTATTATGTAGATCATAATTAGTGAACCAAGATTATTAATTACGGTGAATGGAGAAAGGGGCCGAGTTTCCTGTGTAAAGGCGTCGCAGACCGCCTACGCCGCGACGTGTCGTAACATTTGAATTGTTCAACGCGTGTCTTCCCTCGTTCGATTGTCTTGGCGCGTGGGCTCCTCAGTATTTCATGCCACCGGCGTTCGTCTCCTCCAGCGATCGCCTTTAATTCGTGTACCAGACAACAAACCTTTTGATCTATTGTCACCCGCTCAACGAATGACGAGGGATTCGAATTCGATTCGAAAGGGGATCTTGTCATGTCGAGTTTCCGGATGCTTTCGATTATAAATCGAATATCTGCTGATCCGGAGAAGCCCTTCGCTCGGACTATGTTGAAGAAGTAAATTTGAGTGTAGAGTTTGATGATATCTGCAAACGGTATGGTTAATCCAATCAATTTTTATCTCAGTCCATTCGAACAGCGAAAAAATATAACTTCTCATTTCACGTAGGCAGTTTTGATGCTTATAGCTCTGACTGTCCTAAAATTTGGATGAGCACTGCAGCCTAAACCTGATGTCTCACAGGTCCATGCTTAGCCTCCTAAGGAAGGCCAGGCAAGTGTCTTCTTTCCTGCCCATCCTTGGAGAAGTAGTACCAAAGACCTCACGAGAGTCGTCGAAAGGCTATGGTTCTACGAATTTACTCCTGCGGGTCGAGAACGAACCTGGAACCGTTTAGCACACTGCATGTGGTTGGCCCTCACGCCTTTCTGCAATGGCAGCTCTTCTTTCTTGTGCTCTTCACCCTCACCTCATTCTTGCAGCGTACCGCCGTACCTCCTCCCTTACTGCCCAGCAGTTTGGGAGGTTCAGAATCGGTCTTTCCCCATATCTTCATTTTTTATTCCAGCGAGGTACTGACGCACGGAGCGAACGAATACCTCTGGCGTGAGCTGACCAACTGTGTCGCCCACTGTGAGCCGCCAGATGCCTTGCACTGGTTGCTCAAAGTCATAAGCATGCCACCTGACCGCTTGCCAAGATTGTGCATGGATCGTCTTATTTCCCTGTCTAAGCTGCCGTCATGTTATACCAGATATAACTGGCTCAAACAGCTTGGGGATGCTGTGGGGGCTTTTAAAGCGAGCCTGCTCGCCGACATTAGTCTATTGCCGGTTGACCGTTACAGACTCGTTGGTCTCCTGAACTCCCTGCCTTTCATCTCCCGGAACATCGATCTGCAGATGGCCGTGGTCTCTCAGGCTTGCCCGGACTAGGGAACGTCTGCCTACCAGGAGTCCTTGCTTCAACCTCAACGCTCACTCGGGACTGGCCATTGTTTATTATGCGCCTTTTGGCCCAGCTGCGCTTGCTTGGGAAACACAATTCGAGGATTCTGGTTTCAGGCCTCAAGATGCAGTTCTCTTCGTCCTCTTGCCCCTTATGCAACTGGAGTATGGAAGACTCTGCACTTCACTTTTTCCTACAGTGTCCTATGCTGTCCACCCCCACCCCCTCCCGGCTGAAGCTCCTAGTGCTTGCACTGCCTCTGTCATTCAGTGAGCACTATAAACGCATGTTGATGACAGATGCGTACTGTTGCCAACGGGCTGTTCCTCTATCTGAGGGAGGTGAGCGAACTACGCTCAATGGTCATGAGTATCTAACATGGGAAGAAGAAAAAGAAAAAAAAGAAAGGAATGAAAGGAGGAAAGAAGGAAAAATGAGGAAAGAGCTTGCTCACTTCTGGGACGAGAAGATGGCATGGGAAACATTAGCCATCATTGCCGTGCAGTGCGATTTGGGTTTCCCAATCCTGTTAGAAACTGTGTGGGGTGGAAATCCATAGTGCTGGAATCAACCGCCCGATCCACTGCCCCAGGGATGTATCCAACTCATCTTGCCACCTCCCAAGGGTCACAGCCCTTCGCATTCTCCTCTGGTGGGTGCACTCTGGTTGCTCTCATGATGAGGGGCGTCGAATGTGCCCATAACATCCATCTTTGCTCATTTTGCAGTGCCTCGTGATGGTTCCCACAACCTGCCTCTTATCTCTATGTTTGCTCTGAAATAGTTGTTTGTAGTGCCTCACCCCCGCAGCCTTCCAGACTGTCTGATGCATTCACCTGTCATATTCTCCCATGATCCTTTCAGAGAAGTCCAACAGTTCGGAGGTAGCCCTGTAGGTATAATAGATCGAGTCTGGCTGTTGATGAGACCAACCACCTTGGAAGAGCCTCTACTGCCTTCTCACTATTAGATTCACCTGAAGTTTCGTTTTCACTCCCTAAGTCCGTGCAAAGTGATCTGAGTTTTGGAATCCTTGTTTTGGGGCTCTGCCCCACCCACGACCGTGTACCCTCTCATCAGTGTCCGTATGTCTATTTTGAAAATCATAGCCCGTAAACACCATGATTTCTCTTCCATGAGCTGTTTGTGACGGCACCAGTCTATTCAATTAGTCAAAGTTTGTTTGCTGTGAAGCTTATGATTATAATTAAAAAAAAATATATATATCATCTGTCAATTCACTTGTGTACATGGCTCCGCTGTAGTTCCCAGCTGAATAATGAATTTTAGCAGGAGGTGTCTCTTGTGGAGAGGAGTCTGAAATTGGGGAGTGGGAAAAAGATGGGAATGTCCAGACGAAGGGGAAATCTGTCGTCAATTGAAATTAACTCAAAAAGTGGAATTTCCACAGTTAACAAAGAGCTGAGGACGAAAACGATGACTTCACCGTGCAAAGTTCTGTTAGAACAGGTACGGAAATTCCGAGGTCAAAAAACCTGGTCTGATTCAGCGCTTTGTGTCGAGCAAGCCCCATTAACTACTTTTCGATGAAACTGTCAATGATGGGGGTTTTCCTTCGTACACTTCAAATGTTTCTACGGCGAGCACAAATGGTGGTGTGCAGGAAGGTCAATGAAAGGGAGTTTATCGAGTTTTATAGGTGACATCACTGTACCCACCGTGGGCAGATCTCTAAGGCCGGAGATTTCTCCTTAAGACCCAATCATCCGCGAACCAAGATTCAAAGGGGGGAGGATCACTAATGAACAATCTAAAGCTTGTGATCCAATGGTCTACCGATTCCGGGCTGATCGATATGATGGAAACTGGGAGAGACCTCAGCAGCCTGGGACGAAGCCTATTTCGCTTCCTCTTCACATCCCTAACACCCCGGCAGATTAGTCTTTGAGCTTATTCCCCGCTCTCCTTTCTTCCAACCTTCGTCTCTCCTTCTCTCTTTAGCCCCAGCAACATTTTCTTCAGTTCGGATACACTCGGGCGGTCGGAGGGTGATCTTATCTTCCTAGTTCCTCAGAAAACCCTCGTTTTCTCTTCATGCTCGTTCCTTTTTCTCCCCTTCTCATTGAGATGACCGCTCGTTTAGGATTAGAGCGCAGAATGCGCTGGTGCCGAGGGAAGATACAATATCACTCGACTTCTTAACTGTTATCCCTTTCTTCCCTGTGCTTTTCATCCCTTTTATCGAACCTCTGAATTGATTGGTGAACCACGTGCTTCCATTTTATTATTGTTCCGAATTATGTGCGCTTTATCGTTGCAGTAGGCGGGATGCATTAAAACCCACTGTGCCCCGCGCCTCGAATTCACCCTTGAGAAATAGCTGGCCCAAGGTGCCTTAAAAATGATAAAAAGGCAATGACAGGCAGATCGTGAGGTTCTCAGCAGCACCGTCCACTGGCTGGAAAGCCCTCTGGGAGTCTCTAATAACACCAGGCACCTGGAGATGCCTTTAGAAGTGCCGTATAACCAAACTGAAATTGCTTTGTAGTCCTCCGGCCCATCACCATTTTTCTTGTGGTCAAAGACAGTTCGAGTACACTTAATCCAGCAACTTCGAAGATCCAGCAGAGCGTTTTCTCACGAAGAGAAGTAGGTTGAGATCCAGCATTAGGAGCTTGAGTCCATCTGCAGAGTGCAAAACCATCAGGTCTGGCTGATGTGGCTCTTCCTCGAGGACTGGGAAACACAACGCTGGCGTTGGGGCTCTGCTGGCTTCCCAAGAAGGTGCAGAGAGACACCACACGCTCTTCAGGAATGTGGCTGGGAGCACTCGTGAGAACGCCCCACACACTCCTCAAGAGCAGGGTAAACTCTTCCATGCCCTGGAAATCGGATACCTCTTCTGCAACTTCTGTACCTGCTGGTAATCAACCTGCCTCACCCTTTCAGCTGCCCTACGATCACTTGCAGGGGGCAGATTCGAGAAATCTCGGTTCCGAGCCACACACACAGATAAACAACGCGCCGAAATTAGGTTTTTACTTTCCTTGCTCTACGAAGTAGAAAGGAAAGTTATGTAATCAGCTGAAAAAAGAATGTTGAGTGCTCTTCAGATCTTTACGTTTCAGACCCCCCTGAGTCTGAAAAACGAAAAACACTATTTGGGAAAATGGTCTGTGTGTGTGTGTGTGTGTCTGTGAACGATTTTTAGAGAAAACCACCGTACCAAATCAGCTCAAACTTGATATCTCCCCCGCAGGTCACCATGGGACGCCAAAATAAGGGTATGAACAAAATCCACCGAAAGTTAACTATAGTCATCATAGTGATCAAAACACCAAATTTTTTTTCTCAAAAACGGCTCTAACGATTTTAATTAAATTTTTAATGTTGATAGCTCTCAATGAGGCAATGATACTATAAAATTCTCTTTCGTGGGAAAATGACGAGAGCAGCACAATAAATTATCAAAATTTTCGACCAAAAGCGTTCTTAGCGCAGTTTTTTCCTTATAAACTCCGCTGGAATTCTTGTAGAATGTCAAAAAAATTCGGTATTGTCGTCCAATCATATACCTAAAGGGTGAGTGTTTAAAAACGCTCATGAGATACATGGGGCTCACTCCAGAAATTCCTGAATTTCAACTATTGCCGTTTCGCTTACTACCAGTTGTAACAGTTATTTTCCAACTCTGCAAAAGTGATTACTATCCTTTTTTTGAAAAATCGTGTTCAGCCTCATTATTCATCTGTGTACCATTCGCTCAATAATGGTCCTTTAATGAGTACGAGCAGCACAATAAATTCCGGAACTGTAAGCGCTACCGCTTTCTGCTGTCGTTTAGCGTTGTTTGACCAAGTTCAAATTAACTGAGTGATAAATGAATTGATTAAATAGAGTTAGCCATGTACAAAGTGAATTGACGTAGAGCTAAGGAAAGTTGTGTGTTGCAACGCACCAGATATTTTTGTTTCAGTAAGCCTCAAAATAAAGAAAGAACTCAACTTTTGTATGGCATGATCACTATACTTTCCTAACCTTTTGGGAAAAAATGACAAGAGGGACATTTTCGAAGTAACAAGGTCATACCATTGTGTAGTAAAATTAGAACCTATGAAACCGCAACGTTTGATTATTTAATGTGTTCGGTACCAAAATGTGATCAACCCGATGGGTGTCTTCCAGCAATCTATAACCACATTTCGTTTCCGTAACTATTTCTGTGACTGTCCATCGACAACTCTCTGGACTGAAACCGCAGGAAGTTGCGTACAATGCGATTCATCTCAGTCAGCAGGTCGAGTATCTGGGTGTGATTCTGAAATCGCAAACTAACCTGGAAAAGAGCACGTCAGATATACCAGAGCTACTAAGGCGACAACGGCCCTGTGGACGTGTCTATGCATGTGCGGGAGGACACGGGGCCCAGAGCTCCGACTGGTCTGCTGGTTTTACATGACGAGGCCGTTGCGAGACCAGTCATCACATACGAGTACGAACTGAGCCGTTGAAGAACTTCCAGACCAGCGCATCCAGTCGCAACGATAGGCGGACTCTACAAACTGCTATTTTGAAGAAAAAAAGGTGTTATGATTACTATGACAACTACAGTTGAAAGGTGAGCAGATTTTGTGACCCTTCACTTCAGCAGTACTTGAGTAGATTCAATCGCATTCACACGCAGGTCTGTTTACTTATCAAATGACTGTTCCTGAACTCTCGAGGAGGGTTATATCAGTCAACTGTCAGGGAGGTTGCAGTTTCGCTACCAAAGAGGCTGGCCACTTGCTTACCATCCATCAAACCCAGATTTGGGGAGGTACAGCAGGTTTGGTCATTTTTCCAGTCCCCTGGTGGCCAACTGTTGCCTGTGAGTTACCTCACCGGGGTATGATCCCTGGAGAACCCCGTACCATCTGGAAGGAGTTATTAATCTCATCATTTTCCTACAGACGACCTAACTATTTATTTGGGTGGCAAGTTTAAAAAAGACAGATCAACTGTAACCATGTTTCTTCGACATGACCTTCTTAACAAATTGAGCAAAATAGTTTTAGGCTCGCTTTATACTAGTCAATGCTGGAAGGTTTGTCTACTTTTCCAATAACAATTCCTCAATGTTGCGGGAACTACACACAAGTCGTGCAGGATGGAGAATCTTTGAGAATCTAACTTCTTCTTCTAATGGCCGGACGATTTCATTCATCTTTGTTCGCTATTTTATTTTATAACTAAAGCGTAAATTGTAAATATTGTTCAGAGCAAACCACGTTTTGAGGCATTTTTGTAGTTTACCTTTTTTTATCCTCTCGGAGGGAACCTATTGCCCTTAACAAAACAATATATATTCATCGCACGATGAACGTTATTTATTTTCCGTGTTGGATTATTTGTCTGTTCAGTACGTTCTGTCGCTGATCACTCATCATGCGGTCACTTGTAGCTCTGTTGAGTATACTTCCTATTTGACTGCGTATAATCAATTATTTTTTCTGTTTGTTTTAGGTCAGTTGCGTTTTTCATGAAGTGAACGCACATGTGAGTAGAACTAGTTATTACTATATTTTGTTAGTTCTGAGGGGTTTTTATTGCTCTCCTTGACTCTACGAACTAGAAAGGAAAGTTTTGTAATCGACTGAAAAAAAGTTTGAGTTCTCTTCAGATGTTTTAAGGTATTTGGGAGCTGGAGAAACAATATTTGTGAGAAAGGTCTGTGGGCGTGGTCCTCGTTGTATCTGGAAGCCGGGATCTTGCACTTTGGCGCTAATGCGTGTAAAGGATATTGTTCTGCATGGACCTCGGAATTCGTGCACCTGCTCTAACACGACACCCTGGCCCTCATCCTTAGTCCTCAACCCCTTTTTGTTACCTGTGGAAATTCCACTTCTTCAATTAATTCCAATTGACGACGGAACCCCCTTCCCCTTTGTCTGGACATTCCGAAATATCATTTCCTCCACTCTTTTCACAGCTCTTCCCAAACTCATTCTCCTACAAAGTCTCGCGAAAGTCGGTCGTCTCCAGTTCTCTCATTACAGTCACCTAACACCTTTCGCAATACAGACGTCTCCAATTCTCCCAACGGACACTTGTTTCACCTCGCAAGGGAAATAATTAGAATTCCACCTTCCTTCCTCGTACAACCAGTTTCACACGTTCAGAGCCCTCCTTATACCCACTTATATACTCAACTCATATCCTGTTCAAGTCACCCTTGTATATCTAAGTCTCCAAATCTTTGGATATACCAACTCTTCATTCACAAGTTCGTGCTCAACTAAAACCCTTCTCATTCAAGTCTATCTTGGATACGACCTTGCGTCTCTGCCAGCTCTCCTTCCTATGGATGCTTGGCTCCACCCATTGGCAGGCCTGCAGCGGCCTGGTGGAAAGGTTCGTTGGATTCTCCTAGACACTGGATGCGACAGCCTTTATTCTTTCTGATTTTTCTGCTTCCTGGCGTCGCCTCTCAATCGAGCCTTCCCTGTTATCAGCCAGTTCTCTGTTTCAATGATTTTTCCCCTGCTGCACTTATCCCTAATCCGTCTATCCTTAGAGCTGATGTAGGGTCGTCATGGTGTCCTCTCCATTTCCCTAATTTTGGTTATTTAGTTTCACCTTTTTGGGTGCTTCAAAAAAAAGGTGAACATGAATGAGAGGAAACGGCTGAACTTAATCAGCTCAAACCTGGTATCTTCCCTGCTGATTACCACATCTCTAAAATGAGGGTATGAGCAAAGTCTACTCGTAACTAACTACATTTATCGTAATGATCGAAACATTTCTTTTTTTACTCAAAAAGCTCTAACGGCTTTGATTAAATTTTGTGTGTAGACACCTCTAAATAACTCCCTAATACCATAAAATTTTTAATTCGGGGACAAATGACGAGAGCAGCACAATGAATTACCGAACATTTCGACGAACACCAGTTTTTTCGTATATTAAAATGTATTCAGCCCATTTTTAGGTATATTCAAACGTCTTCCACCAAATAAAAATAGTTATTTGCAGATTAAGTGTTTGGGCCAGGATAGACGTGAATGAAACTCGGAAACGGGTATTTACTGAGCACAAACTTGTAAACCGTGAGCTGGTGTATCACAAGATTTGAAGACTTGGATTGTACAAAGAAGAGGTGACTTACGCGGGAGATGAGTTGAGTATAGTATCGCGAACAAATAGGGCTCTGAAGACGTGAAAACTGGTTGTACTGAGAAGGAGGGAGAAAGCCGAACTAGAAGTCGATGAGAGGTGAAAGAGGTATCCCTTGGGAGAATCGGAGACGATAATATCGCCAGAGGTGTTAGAAAACAAGTGTTGGGAGAACTGGAGACGACTCACTTCGGCGACACTTCGCAGCAGAATGATTTTTTGGGAGAAGGTATCTGTTGTGGAGAGGAATCTGAGAAAGGAGGAGAGGGGAAGGATGGGAAAACCACCGTTGGAAATATCCGCCGATTTGGGATTTCCATAGGTGCAAGGACCTTTGGAGGAACAATGACCTTGCCATAGGTGCCCGTTGGGCAAGGAGCAGAAATTTCTAGGTCAAAAACCTGGAGGGATTCGGCGCTTGCGTCGAACATTAAGAAAGAGAAAAGATTATTTTTGTTTATACGTTCATAGAGTTAGCTGTTGAAACGCGGAGGCTAGAAGGGCGTGCTACTCGCATTGGCCTAGGGTTGGCTTTTTGTAGCATATTTGTGCGGCTACATGCACATTTGAGGCATGAGAAAACGATGTGTCCCCTTCTGTGTGCACTGGGCGAGTCAGGAATAAACAGTTCGGCGAAATCTTGTTGAGGTAAGCATTACTAAGGCTGTGCCCCTGCCTGGTTGTCAACTAATAGAAACACTTGGTATAGGAATACCGGATGCGCTGACACCGTTTCCGTTTTGACAGAGGTGGAAACGATGACGTTCGTTGGTCTTGCCACGCTAGTGTCTGATTGTAATGAAATCTGGATGATGTCCATCGGACTCCGGTCATGGGCTCTTAGCATGTCCACCTCAAGGGTTTCGTACTCGTGGAATCTAACCTGGCCATTCGGCAACCCTTTAGCTCAATTGCCTACAGGCTCCCACAGGCGCCTGGAACATGTGATTTTCATCATTCCCTAGTTAGGTCATGTTACATATCATTTACTGGTATTTTTCGAGTCTAATTCGAACGGGATGGGTCTCGGAGGTGTGAAAACAGGTCAAACTGTGCAAAGAGGGTAATAAACCGTTGCGTAATACTTTGCAGCGTTTTGAGTCGTTCAAGTCGCTTTTACACTTATTCGTGCCTTGCACACGTCCCCTAGCAGAGTTTGTTTTAAGGAGAACAAATTCATGGAGATTTGAGCCGTAACAATTTGTCATAACCACAACAAAATGTACTAATACGGTAGGTTGTGGTCTTCAACATTTTACGTGCTCTACTCCCCATTTCCTAATAAGGTTCGTTGTGAACACACTTATCAACGCTCATCGTGCACTTGAAGTCGTTTCAGGACGAACTATCGCTTAGAAATTTGCTATATGCGAGACGAGAGGTGGTCCGAATATACGGAGGAAAAAACGGGTTTTGGGCAACGGGAGGGAAGTGATGGCGCAGGAGGGCAAATTGAGTTAGGGAACTAAGTGTTCAACATTCTGAAGGTGTTTCCACTGGAAGCAACGTCAATAGAATCTCTGCATCCCACGCAACTCGCGTGTCACTCACCCCTCCATCCCCCTTCGCGCCCTCTACCGTCAGAGACTCGCCTTATTCTTTTTTGACTTCCTTCCCGACAGTATTCTCATTCCACGGCGAACGAACGGGGCCTTATAAATATCCGGGAGGTGACAACGCGAGTAAAACGCTGAGCTTTGTATTTCAAAACAATTTACTGCCGACAGGGAGATATTGATGTTCTCACGATATATACTGGAGTCATCGACTGCCGAGGGAACAAAACATGATGAAATAACTGTCGGTGTTGATAACGAAGTTGCTGATGTTTCGTTACGAGGATACGCTCGTGAAGCTCGCGTTAATGAAAATGAGTTTCTATTATGCGACGCGGGATAACTTATTTTCCCGGGGCTCATTACCTCCTCTATTTCGACTCTCTGGGTTCAATTCGTGACCACGACAAGGTTGAGCTCATCGCAGCCACGGTATCTTCGGCGTTTGAGTACTAGTATGTACACTAGACCAGAGAGAGGGAGAAGTGAAAAATATTTCGTATTTATAAAATAGTTTACAACAGCAGGCAAAGCACTTGTCGCCAGGCAATAATATTTCTTAATAGTTTTAATTTGCATAACGTTTGTTTTACCTTCTAATAAAAATATTCATTCATTCTAATGTGCCCATTACCTCCAATCAAAAAGGAGGATGGAACTTGGGCCAGAAGCAATAAAGAGAAAGCTGATCTTTTTGCAGAACATCTCTTCGAAACTTTTCAACCATTACCAAATCAAATACCAGACGAAAATATAACTCGGACGGAAAAAACTGACGAACTCAAAATAGTCCCAATGACACTGAAAGAACTTAAGGATGAAATAAAAAGCAACATTAATGCTAAAAAAACGCCCGGCTACGACCTGATATCAGGTCGTGTTGTGAAAGAGCTTCCCGATAAAGCAGTGATAAAATTGCTTCACATTATTAATGCTACATTTAGACTGAAATACGTACCTTCCCAATGGAAATTTGCGGAAGTCATCATGATCTCCAAACCAGGGAAGTCACCAAACGAGAAGACGGGATATCGACCAATATCCCTCCTCCCCGTTATGTCAAAACTGTTCGAAAAATTGCTTCTTAAACGACTCAAACCCATAATTGAAGATAGAAACTTGATCCCAAACCATCAATTCGGATTCAGGCAAAAACACTCAACTATAGATCAAGTCCATCGAATAACTAATATAATTGAAAAGGCCCTTGAAGGTAAGAAAATCTGTGCCAGCATATTTTTAGATGTGGCACAGGCCTTTGACAAGGTTTGGCATGAGGGACTGGAGTACAAACTGCACCGAGATCTCCCAAAACAGTACTACTTACTGCTAAAATCTTACCTTGAAAATAGACATTTCAGGGTGAAGCAAGATGACCAATACTCTGGCTTGAAGCCAATTAAAGCAGGGGTCCCGCAAGGGAGTGTCCTAGGGCCAGTCCTTTATCTTCTGTATACCCGGGACATACCTCAACAAGAAGGTACAACTGTTGCCACTTTTGCTGATGATACGGCTATCCTCTCAGTAGATGATGAAGTCGAAGCCGCAACTAGTAATCTACAGACGTCAATTACTGAGATTTGTAAGTGGACAAAGATGTGGAGAATAAAGTTAAATGAATCAAAATCAGTTCACATCAACTTTACTAACCGAAAAATTCCTGTCATGGATGTTGTGATCAATTCAAATAAAATACCCCATACCGATGCAGTCAAATACTTAGGTATGACCCTCGACTCCAAATTAAACTGGAAAAAACACATAGAAAAGAAAAAAGAGGAAATTAGAATTAAATTCAGAAAGATGTATTGGTTGATGGGAAGGAATTCTCGTCTCTCTCTCCACAATAAACTGCTTATTTATAAGCAGATCCTTCGCCCTATATGGACCTATGGAATTCAGTTATGGGGCTGTGCCAAAAAAACAAATATTAACAAAATCCAAACCTCCCAAAATAAAATACTGAGAAGCATAGTGCATGCGCCCTGGTACATGAGAAACGATGATATTCATCGAGATTTGGGGATGGAAACAGTCCACGAAATTATCGCAAGGTACTCTTCAGATCTTTACGCTTTGAGGCCCACTGATCCTAAAAACCTAATTTCGGCGCGTGGTCCGTGTGTCTGTAGTTCGATTTGCGGGGGAACGGCTGATCCGATTGAGCTGGTTCTCTTCTTTTTTTGTTTCGTTCGTTATTTTTGTAGACGCCAAAATAAGGTTATGGGCGATTTCGGCGGATGGGGTGGGAAGGGGGGGGGGCGAAAATGTACCAAAAACTGGGGGTTTTCGCCTTTTTCTCGAAAACGACTCTAACGATTTTGATTGAACTTTTAAATTATCTTTTACTGATCACTGACCTAACTTTTCTTCTTTAAACATATCTCCATGAAAATACGGTGAACGGAAATATAGGCCCATGATGCAAAAATAGGTTTTTTACGTTTTTTGGCAAAACGGCTTCAACGATTATCACCAAACTTTCAACATGTTTTTGAATAGTTAATATTTACATATTGTTCTCAATAAATGTTCCTCTGACAGTCCATTGAACAGAGATAACTTATTCCATGGGTTTGATCCTCTTCGTTGTACGCCACAGCTGCTGCCAGTCAGAGTGTGAGTTGGCTACGCCCGTTGTCTGGTGGGGACTTTGCGTCAGGCCGAGCCGGAGATCCTACAAGCATTTCTGTTTGATCTCTACGCCTTTTCCGTACGTCCTTAGCTTTGGAGGTTCAGGTTATCTTTGTTGGGGTTGTGGAGATGATATTCATCCTCCTGCAAATCCTCAACTGTAGCACACCTTCGCACCTTCCCATTCGGAGCACTGGCTCGACGAACACGGAAATCCTGCTGCGAAACATAACGGCAGACACCATGTCTGAACTTATTTCCACAACACAGTCTGTGAGACGCAGCCTCTCGCTTCATCCAGCGGCAGCACTGGAAGAAGGTATGCTCTGCGTCATACTCTGCACTGGAGTAGACGCACCATGCTTCTAAACCTCCCCTAGGCTGTAATGATACGTACAGAACAGGACATGCCTCGGTAGCATCTTGATGAGATAATAGCTCCCGTGACCTTACCAAGTCAAAACTCCATGGCCATATCTTCCTGATGAATCGTCCATTTTCCGTATCTCTTCAGGCCCCATTCCTTCTGCCACGCTTGCATAGTTCTCAGTCGTCCATCTCTGTTTACTCCTACGTTCGGTAGCTTCGCCTCTTCTTATTTATATTATCCTGCCCTCTGCTGCCAGATGATACGCCGGAATAACTCCCGCAACAACAGAAACTGCTAGCTTGGAGACAGTCATGTACATGGAGCCCACCATCAGTGCCTTTCGCCTGCTGCGATTTGCTCCCTGTACATCTCAACCTGCGGGACATCTGCCCGTATCTCTGCGCCATTCAGGAGGATGGAATTTGCCCTCTCGCTCAGCTTTGGGCCACTGACTAATGCCGTCAGCTTGCTGAGCCGAGCCATTGCCACTGCTGCCTTCGTCGTGGAGCGCTGGATCAGTTCCCCATATGATGATATGGTCCAATGACGTGTCTAACTTTATTCAATTGTAAGGGCTGTTAGCATGATGAAATCGAAAAGAAGCTCACTGTGGTTCAATTCCTAACCTTCGTTCTCTAAACTGTGATTTTGGTGAAATTGGCTCCGAGTGTTGGGCATCCTTTATCTTTTTGGACCTCTTCTTATGTCCATCTTATTTATATAGGTTATTTTAGTTAGTTTTTCCTGATTATAACCTCACAGTTGGCTCCGCAGGTGATCGCAGCCCGCTAGACGTCAGCGTTTTGCACTTGCACATCCAGCAGCGGTCATTGGACGGTATTTCCTCAGCAGCAGTGCCCTCCTGCCCTGTCTAATGCAAATTAAAGAGTAAACAGTTCTCTCCGTGAGGAATTGTACCAAGCGATGCCAGCGTTTGTACTCCCTCCCTCTTATTGTGCAGTATGGCGCGAGCATGACCCACAACTCACGCCACACAATGAGCGGCCGTCTATGGCCTGACTCAGTTCATCCATTCGGTTATTACCAATAATTATTTAGTTAAATACAAAAACTAAGCTATTAGCTCATCCCAGAACTAGTTGAAGTGATGAGGATGTTGCCGTTCCTGCAATACATGCATCATTCCTCGATATGTCCTGAATAATGCTGAAAGCACGGTAAGGAGAGCAATCGTAAGACTTTGAATCCCAGCAAAACTCGTGTCATCTCTCCATTCCGGAGGGTATGAGCTCCCTGAGCTCCTTTAACAGCTACCGATTGACTGTGGGTTTGGCGAGCGGTCGGAAACAGGTTCGTGGAGGAATCTCCTGAAATATTTGGGTTGTTTTCGGGGTTGGCAATCCTCGTTCGGGGGTGCCTCTCCTCTTCGGCGGTTCTGGTTTACTGCGACGGCAGTTTCCTCGTGGCCGCACGACCTCTGGTATCCTGTTTCCCTTTGCGGTTTACCTGCGCTTTATTTACGTCCCCGTCCCCCCTCACTCCCCTATGAATTCACGTGACACAGACGCCAAGGTCTAATGGATGTAATTGCGCTGAGGACGTATTTGCGTTTTTCAGTTCACCTCGCCCCGTCAAAAAAAAAGGGGCTTCTCCATTGTTTGCAGGCAAACACGCGAGCAAGTCGGTGGGTGTTGCCAGTATTTTTTTTTTGTAGTAGTCGACTGTTTCTTCTCAACTCAAGTTACTCCTTTGTCTCTTGCTTCCTATAAGAACACTGTAGGGGAAGGATGGGTAAGATGGGATACCATAACTTTTTTAAATGACTGTGTCCATAACATGATCAAAACCTCGTGAAAAGTGGCATGGTTGAGACTGTCCACATATACTCTAATGACAAAAGTTAGAAATTTGATGAAATTCAACAATACACAACCACTATTTTCAATTAAGTAAAAAATTCATATTTGCCATTTTCGAGGTAGGGATGGGTAAAATGGGATACCTATGAAAAATTATCCAAAACATAGAAAATCATCATTTTTTATTATCTCACGTCGGCAAATCACAAATTTCCAGTAATAAGTAGTAAAAAATGCAAAAAAATACATCAATGTCAGGAAAAAATCAGATCAAGTTAACTTGAGGGGTAAGACCCTTGCAAAAGTCGTAGAAGAATGGTTCATCCTCATCTGAATCAAATCCACAGCATTTTTCATGTGCAAACTCCTGCACATTGACCAACTCTCAGACAAGGGTGTTTGACAAAGCAGCTGACCATAGAACATGCAGGCATCTCCTCCGTCATTTTCATCATCGTCTGTCGAAGGCTGCCACTCCTCATTAGACTCTTCATCAGAAGATAAGTCTTGTTGCGCCGTTCTTTTCTTGCTCTTCTTTCCCTTCGAGCAAGTCATAAAATTTACCAACAGCTACTTTATTAAAATCTTTTGCTCGAGCCAACGAAGTCGCTTCTGGGACGCGCACGGAAATCTCCTTGTATTGCACAAATAATACTGTTCAACTTGGTCTCACAGAGTACTAAGGCGAAGTAATTTCGCTCTGCATTCTTGAGACACTGGATGTAGTGTGCGATAATCCATCCCCTCTCGGTACTTGAGAAAGTACTGCGCCTATTTTTTCCCCCCCAAGGGCGTGCGGGACAAGTCCATTTGTCACTGCGGCCATATATGTGCCTATTGTAACGCTAGCCCTTTCTTAGTAAAAGGCGTCGTACATACCCCCCCCCCCCCTCTTAGGAAGCCGAGTATGTCTTTCACCGCAGATTCCGCTCTGATTTGGGGTTCAATGGTCCCCTGAGCAAAATTTTGGAATCGTTTGACTGCAAAGGCAGGGCATTCACATAGGATGTGCTCTGCCGTTTCGTCCTCCTCGGCGCAAAGTCTGCATTCCACTGCCTCTGAGATGCCCATCTTGTTGAGGTGATATCTGAGTGGGCAGTGCCCAGTGAGGAAGCATCTCAGATCCTGCGTAGAGAGTGTCAGCATCGCTTTTGCCCTTTGACAGGAGGGCGTAACGAGCCTTTTCGCTTGGCTTAATCGTGGCTTGCGATGCCAATGGGCGCTGTTTTCCGGTATCTCCCATCGAGCCACCAGACGATGTAGGTGACTCTTCGTCATACCTGCGTAGGGTTCAGGCCGGATGGGATCTACCCCTTTTCCAAGGTAGTCAGCCTTCCTGTTGCCCTCATGCCCCCAGTGAGCCGGCATACAGATAAGGGCCCATGGACACCGAGGTGCTTGAGCGCACAAAGGCATTCCCATGCCAGCTTGAACCTAAAGCTATAGGCTGCAATAACCTTAAAGACTGTCCGAGAATATGTATATCCGCTTGCCCTTGAGTCCTTCAGTTAGAATGTCTTGCGCGCAGATCTTTAAAGCTAGGATTTCCGCTTGAAATATCGTGGCGTGCTCTCCCAGCAGCTTAGGGAGACTGTGATTGGGCCCTACAATTCCCAGTCCAGCTCTGCCTTTCATAACTGAACTATCGGTATACCGCTGCAGGGCGCCTGCAGTCTGGAACGACTCCTTCTCCTATCATTCCCGTGAGTGGACGCAAACACCAAATGGCAACCGAAAGTTCTTCCGCTCTGGCATAACGTCAGTAGCAAAGACTGCTGCTTCTCGCTAGAACTGTATAGTTATTTTTTGGAGGCTCGCCTTGACCCTTGTGGAGATATTTCCTGTCTGCAAAAGCCTTACTGCTCCCAGGTAAGCCATCCTCTGAGTGTATATAAAGAGGTGAGATGTTCAAAAGGATACGGCACATATAACAACATTCGAAGCATCTGTGTCCAAAATGAACGGTACTTCACGTACTTGAGTCTGCGGAAACTCCCTTTTCTGGTTGTATGATGCAGTAATAAATCAGTTCAACAATATGGTCGTGGTGTGGTTCCGAATGTCGAATACAATTAAAACCCTTCATTTCCTTAGTTGCACGCATCGCTCGTCCCAGAATATCGACGTGGCTCCATCATGTTTGAGAATGAGGTCACAAATATCGTTTTTCCCAATCGATAACGGAGCGACTGGGTGAAAACTGGGATAGGCGAAGGCCACAGATCTCGACAAAGGTTATTTCCCGCTCTTGCTGACCGAATTGAACGGACTGCTGATTCCTACCTAACGTAGGGACGTCGACGTGACGGCGAATTCCTCCAGACTATTACACTGCGGGCGTCTCAGTATTCAGTGACCGTAAAAAGGGTTAGAACAAACTCGTGTGCGGTCTTTTTCTCTCTTTTATTCACTCCCTTTCCTTGTCTTGTTGCGGATTTTGCGGAGAAATGTGTATAGGAGGTGCCAAGCCTCATCAAAGATTTAACCCGTCTTTATCGGTTACGCTTCCTTTGAATTCCTCGGCTCACACCTTCTTTTGGCTCGGCTTCAAAAAGATTCTTCTTGTATTCCTCCCCGGAAATTTATCGTCGATTCAGTCGGTCATCGTGACCCCCCCCCCCCACGCCAACACTCGTTGTCGTCTTTTGTGGGTGTACGTTTGAAGATTTTGGCGGAACTGTCATCGAATTTGAAATGTTAGTCCATGAATGCCTTCTGAGGCCCACTCCACCCACGCAGAAGAGTGTGGGGAGGGGTCAGGGCACTGCCAGAGTTCCCATCTGTCAAACCAAACCACGCAAAGCAAGCGCAATCTCACAAGGCTGGGCTTGGCGGCAGTTAGAGTCACCATGTCACACCAACGCAGCCGATCCCGGACGAATCCAAGATGAGCCACAGTGCATGCGGCTTTCCAGCCAGATGCCTGAAGAGTGGTAGTGACAATTGGAACACCGTATCCCACAGACCGAACCGGAGCGTAATAGGATCCTTCTTGGGAGGCCTAGCCAAGCACGAACAGCAGAGCTCACCATTCTGTCGACGCTTATCAGCCTTCGGACGGTCAACATCCCGAAAACCTCGGTCAGCTCTGGGCAAGGGCTTCTGCTGTGGCTTCAGAGGGGCCGTGACGACTTTCCGAACTCACACACGGACCACGGCCCGAAATTAGGTTTTTTCAGACCTCAAAACGTAAAGATTTGTCGAAAACCCAACTTAGGGATTTTTTCAAGGAATGCTTTCGACGGTTTTGATCGAACCCATTGAGTACTTACTGGCCGCTCTGTTTTTGGTCTTCTAATCGTTTTTGTAGATAACCATTGAATGGAGATACACTGAGTTTATCCGTAACGCATTATCGAATTGTGGCCGAGGGGATGACGGCAGTCGTGCGATGCGTCCCGTCAAATATTTATTGCGGTTGAGATCAGAAGCAAACCCCCGAGATTGGAATTGTCATTTCCATTCATATTCATTTACGGATGGCCTTTGCCGTTTTGATGTCCGGGGGGAACGGACAAGACCGGTCCCTTCTTGACAGGTTGTTGGTGCTCGTCGATACATCGATTCACTATGAATAAAACAGAGCTCTCACTGAAATACGTGGCAATTCGAGAGAATTGTTTCGTAATTACCGTCGACTATGGCGCTTGACCCACTTTGAAATGTTTCGGATGCTCGACCAGCGTTGAGGATGAATGAGGAAACACAAACCGTAGTGGGATTTTGTCTACACAACATTTTACCGTTATAGCGTTGTGGGCGTTTGTTGTCAACTTGTCGGGAAGCTTCATTGATTCTCTATCCCCCTCGCCCTCCTTATTTATCATGCTGAACGAATTTCACGTTAAGTTCAACAACAACGTTGTACTCCGAAGAAAAGCAACATGGCGGTGATGAGAAATGGGAAAGTTCTAAGTTGTAAAGTTCTTCTGACGGGTGTTTTGAGGCAGGCCGAATAAGCGGCCCTGTGGCTCGTATATGAATGGGGAATCTTCAATTCTTTCAGTGCTCTTGCCTTAGAGAGCGCCCGTTACGTTGGCTACGACAGTCCTCCATCCTGTCCAGCGCGACCGAGCACCCAGGATGAAGGAAAGTGTGGAAGCTGCTTTGGAGAACATCAGTCTGCCAGCCATAGCTCCATCGCTCGACCCAAGTCAACAATTTCATGAGCATAACCCTCAGTTTCCAAAGTTTCACAAGGAGGCCCTGAACTGATCGTCTTCTGTCTAACTGAGAAACCTGGGCGTTAAAAGCACCCAGACCTGAGACCAGCTGGGGGGGGGTGTGGAAAACACCAGGTGCCACCAGTTGTTCTAGTAATGATTTCCAATGGAGCAGTAGTGCCTGCATTACCTGCTGCTGGGTACAAAAACTAATCTTAGCGAGCTCTATCCGACGCTGTAGCGACCAGGAGAATGTCCAGAGTTGGTAGGGGGTTCCTGGTAGCACTAGCAGGGGCAAACGTGATGTAGTTCGATAAGCCAGGTGTATAGCTATTGTTCAGCGCATGCTGAAACACTGATTCCTCTACCTGGTGCGTTTGCACAACCCAACGGTTTCAGTCCTTTTCGTGTGATGCCACAGGGAAGTCCGAGAACTGCCCCTACAGTCGTCGGCTTCCCCACCGACAAAGGGATTAAGTTTGGGTAAACTTCCAATGACAATGGATTTCTCCTTCTGTACTTTCCCTCAGTTTAGCCTCCTTCTCCTAGGCACGCCGCTCTTCCCAGAGACACTCAGCTCCCGGTAGTCACACGGTCACTCTACTATCAACTCTTGTCCCAGTAACTTCTCCCTCTCTTCATCCGAGATACTTTCCGGCGCCAGTTCACGCATTTTGAGTACTAGCTTCGTGTCGACCTCTTGCGCACTCAATTCCGCACGTATAATACAGTCCTCCTCACGCTCTTCGAGTTTCATTTTCATTTCGATCCTCAAGCTCCCCCTCTCGTGCGCCCAACCGCTAAGTTACGAGGAGTTTGGAAGTGTTTGGAGAGCTGCTGGGCAAAAATTACAGCAATCACGAGCTCCGATCCAGTGTCCAATGTTTGTTGGATTATGAATCTTCGACTCTAACCACTAGACTACAACCGCTGGGGGGCCTACAATGGGAGTCACACACCTACGAGAGGGTCACGCTGGATTGTACATGGTCCATGGTCTCTGCCTGACTCGACACGACAGTGCCAGCAATTACGTCGCAGCAAAATACAGTATGATGGGTGTGAACTACTGCGGTCTAGTGCCGGGAGCATGGTTTTGGTCCAGCCTGCCCACGATACAACCCACATTAGATGAGCATAGCATGCTTTTGTAAAGTTGTCCAGTAGTCGATCCTATCATGAAGGTTTAGAGAGCTACTAATCAAACGTTAACAACGGAAACCTTGCACACTACCGCATTAAAAACAAGAATTCAATCCACCATCATAAAATAGAAATTAATAAACAATCAGGTTACATTCGTAGGTTGCCCTCTTTTATAGCGCGACCTTTATTGAGTAATCTGTACATAATTAATTTACAGAACTGTCAAGACGAATTTAGTTTTTGCGTTTATTGTTCTGAAATTATTAGGTTAACACTGTGGAGAAAATTGATCAAAGAAACGATATTAACTTGCATTGCTACTATTATTTATTGCACAGAGGTGATTCGACTACCAACCAAACTTTTGTAAGAACGGTAGTATTTGAGCGGAATTTATCAGGAAAAACTGAACTAAAACAAGTTTTTGGCGAACTGGCAAATAATTTATTGCCCTCCGAACACGAAAATTTCACATTAATACTGTCATTCGGAACTGTCCACGCAAACAAATTTAAAATCGTTAAAGATATTTTTGAGAGAGAAAATGCATTTCTGATCACTGTGATCCCCACAGTTAGTTTTGAAATAATTTGGGTCTAACACTTGCGCTGACTGACTTCTATTAAAGGCACCGGGCGATCGTGGTCTAGTGGTTAAGACATTGGTTCATATTCCTGACGAAAGTCTGGCAATAATGGATTGGAGCTCCGCGCGATTGCCGTAGTTTTTGCCTGAGTCAGCAGCTCTTCAAACATCTCCAAACCTTTCTGCAGTAAAATTGGTGCCCAACGTGGGGAACCACTAGACCACGATCGCCTGGTGCCTTTGAAGGGAGTCAGGCGGTACACACTTATTTTGTGGTTATAAGTGCTTAAGTTGTGCTCTCCTCTTTTATCAAATGTCGTTTTGGGAGAATGTAAAGATTTAAAGAAAAATCACATTTTTGTTTGCTGATTATGTAACATTCTTTGCAAGTTAAAAGATAAATGTAATGTAAACATTTCGGTTTAATGGCTACAGTTTTCAATCTTTCTTTGTCTTCTTAGAGCCGGTTCAAAGCTGGCCGAATTAGTTGAAATTTTGAGTTGGAGCTTTTCCAGCCTACCCTGATCATCGAGTCCAGCTCTTTTTGACCTGAAGCCTTTGTCTGTAGCTGCGGGGGAAAGTCCAAACTGCTCCTTCGGTTTTCTTCCTTTTGGACTTTCCAAAATATCCACTTCCCACCTGTTGGTTTACTTCATTCCCAACTCTCAGATGTTCCAGGACCCAGCCCCAAAACACTCTCTCGTCTCTCAGCTCTGGCGCTGCTTACCTCTCTACCCACTCGCACTCCTCAACGTGTTCACTTATTTAGAGACCCCCTTGCTTCACGAAAATACTCTCTCACACTTACATTCTATTGTACCAAGTGTTAATACCAGACCTCTCACGTTCTTCCTCATTCATTTCTTCTCACTCAATTATGTTTTCAAAGCACCTCCAAGACACATCCCATTCGATTCAGCACCGAAAAATACTAGTAAACGATACGAAACGTGACTGCTACGGAACAACAAAAATCAACATTTTCTAGGCAATGCTAGGCAATTTGAGCGAGTCGAACTGACGGGTGGTTGGAGTGAGTTGGGAATCAGTGCGGGTAATGAGTGCAAGCCAGGAGAAACGATAATTTTCGCTATGTCATTCCGCGAGTTGCTTCAAATAATCGAATCACTATTTTTCCTGTGATATTACTGTTGTCCTTCTATAAAAACAGTGTAACAGGACGAACCAAATCCTTCGATTCAGCGGAGGCTCGTCCGGGGCATTTATGCTGACCAAGCACCTCATATGCCTCGATTCGCTCGCGACTTCGCTGCCATCAGTTGTAACCGAGCCAGTTCCCTCGTCGCCCTGTCGCCCGCGCTCGCATTCGTTCCTTTTTTGGCGCTACCGCCCAATTTACTGTGAGCATTAAAAAAAAAAAAGTGTGTATGTTTAATAGTAATCTGTGTGCGGGAGAATGGCTGAACCGATTGAACTGGTTCATTTTTTATTTCCTTCGCGGTTTCGGCCGATGTGAAAAGGGAATGAGGGACGAAAATGTACTGCAAACTAGGAAAATCGATGTTAACGGTTATTTTGGTTTAAGTTTTCTTTTAGGGTGTGACCATTTCGTTGATAGAACCTTTCACGGTGCGGTCGGAGTGTGTCTAGGGTTTCCCTCAATCGCGGACAGACGCGATGTTATCGACACCGTCGCCGGTTCCTTATTATCATTGACGCTGCGGTGAGCACGAACATGAAATATCGTTCCTTATGGTCGCCCTGACGATGACAAATACGGGAGTCATTGTTAGAAGACACCCACTTAGCGGGGGAGGACAACTCGTAACAACGTTGGTTTCGGACTAAAAAACATATCCGGCCGAACCTCACTTGAATAATAAGGGAAAAACAATTGCGACCTCTTCCGGTACTGTCCTCACAGTCGTGTAGAGATCAATATTTGTAAATCTTCTACAAATATTGATCTCTACACGACTGTGAGGTCTCATTGTTGTTTTTTATCATAAAATGAAGATCTACAGCGAGATTAATTTGAGCTCCCGGAGAATCACCGAAAAATCCTTAGTTCTTTCGTGCTGCGCTTTTCAGGGGTTTGTGAACAGTTAATCATGCCGTGAGTATTGACTTCAATTTTACGAAAGTCGTCCTAAATTAAGAATATTTAGATATTTCGCAGCATTCCGTGCCGTTCAGTTTCCTTTCACGCTTTGTTCGCCTCTCCAACAGGATTTGTGTGTTTTACTCGACGATTCGTCGTTTTCGAGATCTCACTCATCCATCAATTTCCGTTTCGTTTATACTCTTCGCGTTGCTTTATTTGACCTTCGAGCCAGAACATCTTGAGTTCTCTTCTAAATCATCTTAGGCGGCGAGATGCTCTCTTCTCAACACTAACTTCCGTCCTTAATCAGGATGTTACAACTCTTCTACTTCTCGCTATAGTTGGAAGCCCGCATTACTTGTCACCGATATTGTTCGTGTCAGAGTTGATCTCATAAAACCTCCGTAATGCTTTCTTAATATATTTACAGTGATTTATAAATATATCACCGTCTTGGTCTAAATGGCTCAATTGAATCACTAAATAATCAGAGTAGGTGTGAAGAATGAGAAAATATCTGCCCTTCCTCGACCTTAGACACATTCAAGCTACGAGTACATCACTCAATTTTTTATTCAGTTCGTATGAACTTGTACGTTGAAACTGGTGGCGCGTCAAGTTGCGGAATTTATTACGCCGCTGCTTTGTAAGGCGCGAGCTTGATCGAAAAATCGACATGTAAGCTGGGTCCGTCAATTCATTGGAAATGGTTCGAATTTACCGTTTTAGAACTGTCCTCGAAACAAAGCGAAGGCGTTATTTTGATTTCTGCATTTTCTGAGGTCGCTCTTAACTGAACTTGTTAACTGACCTTTCTTGAATTCCACGGCGTGAAAGCTTATTGGACTACCGACGTGATTGTTTGCCGAAGTCGAGCGTGAAATTTGAGGGAAAAAGTGCTCTAAAATCTGTCTCCCGTTCTCAGTATTTGCCAACGTAGGAAAATGTGGTATTATTGTGTTAATTTTATGTACAATTGCAGAAACAAAAAAAAAATCAATCAAATTCTTTGGAGCCGGGGTTTTTTACTTTCCTTGGCTCAACGACGTAGAAAGGAAAGTTATGTAATTGGCTGAAAAAAAAATTTTGAGTTTTCTTCAGATCTTTACGTTTCAGACCCCCCTGAGTCCGAAAAACACTATTTGGGAAATTGGTCTGTGAGTCTTTCTGTCTGTCTCAATAAATGTTCTTCTGACAGCCCACTGAACAGAGATAAACATCAAAATTTGACGAAAATATTGTTTTTTCGACCTTTTTGTATTTTCTCGCGTAACTGCGTCAGTTGATTTGATATTTCTTTGGTAATGTCTTCTTGCAACCTTTACCCACATTTTTCTCTCCGCAACTATTTCTATATTCATCTGTTGAACCGAGATATTAGCCATGATAGCTCGAAAAACGAGATTTATCGAATCTTAATTTATCGGGGTTTCCAATTTCGTTGATTCGCGTTTCGACTTACATTTCGTTGTCTATAAATGTTCCTGAACGAAGATATAGCGCCCGCTTATGTAGGTGGTGTTCGAAATTACGGGGGTAGCGGAAAGTTGTGTGTTGCTACTCACCAGATGGACCGTAATCGAATAACGTGATTAATTGGTTCAATTGCTGTACTAAGGCCTTACGGTATTGTTATGTATTATTTATATTAATTATTTCAGATACATTATTAATTATGCAATGTTGGCCAACCTGCTACACAAAGTTAAACGTAGAGGTTGGACGAATAAAGCACTATGTTCTAATCTGGTAATGGCTACCAAGTACTCGATTTATTATCCAGTTTTATCCTTTTTATTATTTAAATCAATTTAGTTCAGTGGCGACGAGGTAAACAGTTTTATTCTCTTTTATTTTATTAACGGAAGGCCCGTAATTTTCGTTTTTTATTTTGGTGAGAATGGAAAAACCACCGACCGCGCCGACCACCGGGTTTCCCACGGCAGACTTCCTCAAATACTTGGCGAGAGGACCAGCACTAGGTGAGCTACCTACATTTGACATCGAAGACAAATAGTCAACGTTTATTGAACGTTTGGATCAATATTTTTCGGGCAACTACGTTCAGGGAGAACGACGCGTATGTTTACTGCTAACAGCAATCAGCCCCGCAGTCTACGAGGTTTTACGCGAGCTATGTCACCCCGACTTACCCAAGGCTAAACAGTTCGATCAGCTTACGGAATTATTATCAAATCAGTACTCTCCGAAAGTGTCCGTATGTATGTATCCTAATTTGTACTTCACAGCACTTTCATGTTTAGCTGTCGCTCGTATTAAGCGTTGTACTATGAATTTAAAGTTTGGTGATTAAAGCGTGAATCCATAGTGTACAATTTGTCGTAAGTAGGTGGACTAAAAGCTCAATTTCACCCAATTTTCAATGTTGCGAGAGTATCAGGCGTCTTCCGAACGTAAATGCTCTTTTCTGTGACTGTTTTCTACGCAGTCCGTCCGAGTCGTAAACTATTGTTAGCCCTTCTGTCTGAGCCTGCGGCTTTATTTGTTTGTCTAAAACTCCTACCGCCCTCTCGAGCTTCGTGATTTATCTGTTTCGCCTTTTGATTGGAAACTCTCGTAGGTGTTTCGGATGTTTTCGGGATTTTCCCTCGTTGTCTTTTTTTCGACGCGTTTTTCCGACTCGGAAAAAAGAAGGAAAAAATCGGCCGGGCTCTCTCTCAAATCCTCGATTCTGCGTTGCGATTGGAGATCGGCCTTATCCGAGCGACGGCCCTTTTTACTGTTCTTAGGCCGTCCGGGGTTTGCTGTAAAACAATAATTTCCAAGGAACAACGGGGTAGTAAAGTTACTCGTGAGAAGATGACAAGAGCTGCCGAGTAAATGATAGAAAAGCTGCAAATTAATTCACATTTATTATTATAATATTAACAACTTGACCTAGCCTCACACCTCCGAGACCCATCCCGTTCGATTCAGCATCGTGAAATACCAGTAAACCATACGAAACATGACCTGACTGCAACCGAACGACGAAAGTGACGTATTCCAGGGGCCTGTGAGAGCCTATAGGTAATTGGCACGAAGTGACGAGTCGAGCTGACGGTTAGTTTGATGGAGACGAGAGGAAGTCAAACGATGAAATGATTTCGCTGTATTGTCGATCTCTCACTGTGATCACTGTTATTTCACTGTTTTAGATCCAGACGTTGTCCTACACCTCTGAAACCCGTTCCATTCGACCCAGATTCTGAAAATACCTTGAAAACGATACCAAAAGCGGCGTATTTGGGTTAAAACTTCGAAAATTGCGCAAGGAGCAAGAAATGGCCCAGATGGTGGATGGACATTGCAGATTTTGAATCTCCAATCCACAATGATAATAAACAAGAATGAATTATAAACCATAATTGTCGTATACTGCACTGATGGCTCGGTGCAGGGTGGCCTTGCAGGGGCAGGCATCTTTGGGCTCACAATCAGAGTGGCGATCGCATTTGGGTCTGGCTACGGTGTTCCAGGCAGAGGTGGCTGCGGGTGACGGTGTGCGTGCAGCGGCTGCTGCAGAGGGGATTGAAGCGGCAGAGGATCCACATCATGGTGGACAGTCAGGCCACTCTCAAGGCCTTAGCGGCTGGTCGCGGCAGGGGTGGGGGTGTGTGACTAGACTGAAAGCCCTGGCCAAGAACAACAGTGTAACGCTGTGTTGGGTGCCACGGCATCAGGGTATAGAGAGAAATGAACAGGCTGATAGGTTTGCAAAGAAGGTATCGCTGCAAATCCCTATCGGCCCTGAGCCTTTTGTTGGGACTACCAGGAGCCACCTACATAGAGAGGTTGGCAAATGGGAGGACAGGTGCAGGGCTGCTTAGTGGCAGGGGCTGTCCGGCCTTAGACAGTCAAAACTCTTCATCCGGCTCTCCAGAGAGAGGTCCAAGGAGGTGCTTACACTGGGGAGGAAGGATATGAAGATCATATGTGGCCTGTGCACAGGTCACTGTCCGCTGAGGTAGCACCTTGGCAATATTGGCAAGTGGGAGGTACAGATAAGCAGGTTCTGCAAGGTAGGGCTAGAAACGGCAGAGCCTGTGCTGTGCAAATGCGATGGACTCATGGCATCGCGCCGTTGTGTGTTTGGGAGGCCCTTTCCTCGGCGCGAAGAGGTGGCAAATGCAGAACTCGCGGATATCCTCTGCTTTGTGCGGGGGTGGTGGAGGCACATAGGTGACATCACACCAAGTGAGACCAGTGCTGTGGGGCCTGAGGGTGGTGCAGGGGGGCGTTGATCTGAGGATCATGGATGCCCTTACAATACGCCCGCTTGTGGTTGCAGTGAGGGTATCACCTGCATCCACCGTTTCAAAAAAAACCATAACTGAGAGAAATTTCGCGCTTCCCTCAGTATTTAGATTTATTCCACAAGGTTCTTTAGAAATACTGTAGTATGGCCCCAGAGAATAGATCGGAAGTGAGAAGCGAGTCAGAAGTACTATAGAAACAGAATAGAATGAGTCTTGTGATGCATTCGTGTAATCTCCTCAATTGCGGTCATAAGGTCGACTTCTTCTTGAGTCCAAAAGGTATATGGCTGAAATGACTCCATTGAGCTGAATCCCCGTTCCATTCCTTTGTCCCTGCCTGAGCCAATCAAACCTGTAACATCTTTCTCCCTAGTAGATAGATCATGTCCTCATGATCACATGGCGTCAGGCAGCCTGGTCGTCTTCTGAAGGAAGGTCCTCTTTGTCTCTATGGAGAGCTAAAGGTGAGGAGGCTCGTCCAGTGCAAGTAGTCGTAGACGTAAATGTGGGAACGTGAGGCATTAGGCTCGAGCAGCTCGTGTTTTGGGTAGGCCACAGAGCGTATTGCTTCAGTCAGGCGGCATTGGCTCAGCATCCCGTGAAGAGTATATGCCCCAGAGTGATCAGCCGTAGGTTGCCGCCTGTGATGGGCCTGAGATAGCTGGCATCCATGGAGAATGTAGGCCACGGCACAATGGGCTGGAGATAAGCAGCAGGAGGAAGGGTTCAGTATCGGTTAAGTGCTCCAAGGTACCCCTCATAACTAATATGAGATAAATAAAGATGATATGTTACAATAATGGAAAGTTGATGTCGTACAAGGATAGTTACTAGAGAGAAAGTGATAGGTACGGACAAGCTGACGCGGAAATAGGTAGAGTACAGGGAACAAGAAGTTAAGTCCAAAGTACAGATAGACGTCCTTACTGAACGCAACGGATCGAAGTTTCAACGACATGTTAACAATAAATTCGTTACCTAGCCAGTTCCTCGAATACGACAGAGGTCTAATAATGCTCATGACGTAGTTAAGAGCAACTTGAATAATTCCAGGACTCCTTTTCATTAAAATCGTGTTGGCAGTCTCATGAGCCTCCCATGCACTGATTGCTCAATAGTTTCATAAGTGGGAGTAACTCAAGGCCTTTCCACAAGATCCCGTCAAACAATTTCATTCCTCACCGTGCAACGCCACAACAATCTAGCGTGAGACGTTTTGAAAGATTTCGATCCAATGTTTAATAGGTCGTCCCCAGACTTCGTAAATTATTAGCGGTTTTTCCTTTATTCAAACTCCGTAACACGTGCCTTCTAAATTATGGAGCGACGTTTGCTGGGCTTGATCAAACGCCACCCCTCTAACAAGCCTGGTCACAAAGCTGAATATATAATATTAAAGAAACCCATCAAAACTGCTCGGTGTCGCAGGTTTAGCATCGTCCACGGTTGTACGAGAGCTCTTTGAGAAGTAGATGAGTTTTTCAACGATTCGGAGGACTATTTTGACGTTCAACTCGATAACATTATTTCGTAAGCAGGACGAGCACGTTTTTAATAAACCCGTTCCACTGGGTAATTCAACGGTTCGCTAATATTTTTACGCGATTCCTTTTTGGGACTCGGAGCGTGTCTGTTTGTGCAGCTGCCATCGAAGCAGTGAGTGTTCATGGAAGATCCTTTGTCGTGGGTGGCCCATGCGACGATGTTGTACATTTAGAACGAAAGAAGCACTGCAGCAGGTCCCTACTGTTAAGATTCTGAAATGAGAGCGTGTGACCCCGGACTCACTGAAGATGAGGATATGGCGGATGTACAGAATCGAAAGCTACTAAAAACAGTGGTGCGGGAGTAACTGAATGACAAGTGTTTGTTTTTTACACGAACAGGAGACCACCACCAGTGGACGCAGAGAAAGACTGTTCTGCTTAATCAGTGACGTTATTTTTCGGGGCTCCACGTGTACTCGGAACTTTTTTAGGTTGTACGTGTGCACTGAGTTGGAAAAATTGATAGGTGTGACGGCGCCTGATGGGGGCTGATTCACTAAGAAGTTGCGCCAATGGTTGGGGGTTCGACGTCACTTGGGTTGTTATGGTGGGGAGTCCACTCAGAAGTTACAATTATGGAGAGAGTATGACGTCATTCGATGGGGGAGGGGAGTTGCCACATAACATGCTGTAGCAGAGGGAGGGAGGTGGATTAACTCCCTTCTCATGGTGGGGTAGGCTGACGTCAATCTGTCGAGGTGTGCCTTAACGTTAACTACTTACGTACTCGTGTTTGAGGGGATACTAAATTCACGGCAGACCTTCGAAAGGAAATACTATTATTAAGTAGCTTGTGGAAGAATATGATAGGTTCTGATTCTAGGCACAATTGCAGAAAGCTGCTCTCCTGTGGATCACCAAGGCCTAAGGACACTATTGATTGCTGGTCAGTTACTAGTTGACTTGGCCGTTGAGTGCATGCTTGGACCGTGGACAATGGGAAAGTGAAACGGGAGCTTTCTACGCTGTCGGCTAGACTCCAAGCTTTCGACGTCTGCCCATGTGAGATTGGAGTCAGTGAGGATGCAGAACACGTCCTTTTTTCCTGCCCCCTCTACGAAGACGTACGTGTCCCTCCAGCTGATAGTGCTGCCACGCTCTTCGCCACTGCAACGGCCAGGCACAGATTCTCGTTATTCGAGTGGGCGCCAAGGCTTAGACTGCTGGAGTTATGGTCTCCCCCCACTATTGCCCTCCCCACATCCCTTCCTCACTAAGTGCGACACGCTCAGGCCCGCTACACCCTTTTGTGCTGGGATTTTTAGCAGCGAAGTGCCCAACAGACCAGGGTAGAGAAAATCTCTGACCTCTAACCTCCCGCTTGCACCAACGAGCCAGTAGGCCACACTAGGCCTGGCTCGTTTCCCCATCAGGAACAAAAACTTTCCTAGCAAGATGGGAATCTTCGTCAAAGGGGCGTGACATGTATGAGTTCTTCCCCAACATTCGTGAACGTCTTGGCAGAAAGTGGGTTGAGCCAGACCACGGGACGAGCCGGTTCGTTATGGGACATGGGCTTACAATGCGTGGCTCCCCTCCTTTGCCTTCACAACCTCTCCGTCATGCGCGTCTTGCGCCTCCAGTGCGGAGGAAACAAGAAAATACATGTTGTTCCTCCGTAGTTCCTACAACAGTAAGCGACGATAGTTGGAAGAGCAGACAATCGTACCAGCATTACATTTACAAAGCATTATGTGATTTCGCCCAGTTTGCGAAGAAGGTCGTAGCAAAGCAACATGCTCACCGTCAATTGGTCCTTTTGAATCTTGCCACTTAGGGAAGAGAGTTAGGTCAGTTGGGAAACCAAATTAGGAACTTCTGGCGGGGAGTGATGGTGATAGTGATTCCACAAATATAAACAGAAGCGTTACTACAACTAACATATCTTTACAATATTAGGTATTGATTAATCAGCGACCGTCGTGAATGAAAGCAGCGTAATAAATTCTGGAGCGCCCGATCGATTACTAAACGTGCTAAATGTGTCATGGTAATTTCATCACATTCCTTACATTCACGTATGACCCAAGAATTAGAATGGCCCATCAGACGAGTCAGTAAATGGGTTGATAGTAAGAGCGGAAAATTATAGCGGTGCAACGTCAGACAACTGACGAACGAGTACGATAAATGCTTTCAAAAGGTACGTTCTTTGAGGCCGTTGTGCGCGTGTGTACGTATTTTAGCTGGAGATAAGTGATTCGTTCCTCGACTGGTTCAAAGTTCGCATTACCGTTTGATGATAAACTGAGCTGCTCTTTAGCTCCAGGGAAACATTTCGCTTTTTTCCCTTCCTTTTTCCGTTGCTGGTTTTATCTTCTCTGTAAATGATTCTGACGATCTGTTTCGCCGAAAGAGCGTTGGACGTTCCACCTCTATCCAGTAGACGCAGTGTTATCTCTTACCGATCAATTCTCTTTCCTCACACCTCCCGTATTTCATCCTCATTCAGCATAACGTGCGATCACAAAGGTGAACGTTGACATAAAATTCGCGCACTGTGAATAGAGGTCGACAAGTTCCGTTAGTGAGTTGAATTTGTAAGTAGTGGATTTTAATTACGAACATTATTTACTTCGTCGTCGAAATGCAAACGTGTGGTTTATAGATGAAAGTAGGCACTCGTTTTAACCTATATTAGCCTCACGAAGTGGGAAAGGAAGTTATGTAATCCGCCGAAAAATACCGTGATCCGTTGTGGGATGCTTGAGACACCTTGATTTCTCAAAAACGGCTTTAAATTAACTTTTACTAGTCAGTACAAAACTTTTCTTCTCTACACATATATCCATGAAAATACGGTGAACGGAGATATAGGCCCATGAAGCAAAAATAGGTTTTTTACGCTTTTTGGCAAAACGGCTTCAGCGATTTTCACCAAACTCACAGGATGTTTTCAAATAGTACATATTCTTTTCAATAAATGTTCCTGTGGCGGTCCATTGAACAGAGATAAAAATCAAAATGTGTCAAAAATAACGTTTTTTCTAACATTTCCGTAAATTCCAGGGTAACTTTTTCGCCAGATGTGATAAATCCTAATGGAGTGTCTTTTAGTCACCCATACCAACATTTCGTTCTCTATAATTATTTCTTTATAAATATGTTGAACGGAGATATAAGCCAAATTAACACAGAAAAGGAGATTTGTCGAATATTAATTTATCGGTATTCCAATTTTCTCAAAAACGGCTCTAATGATTTCGATCAAACTTACGTAGTACATTTAGCTAACTATTCCCTACATTTTTAATACAACAGTTAATACCTATATATTGTTTTCAATAAATGTTCCTCTGACAGTCCATTGAACAGAGATAAAAATCAAAATGTGTCGAAAATAATGTATACTTTCCTTGGCTCTACAAAGTAGAAAGGAAAGTTATGTAATCGGCTGAAAAAAAAAATTTGGGTTTTCTTCAGTTCTTTACGTTTCAGACCCCCCTGAGTCCGAAAAACACTATTTGGGAAAATGGTCTGTGTGTGTGTGTCTGTGACGATTTTTAGAAAAAACGACCGTATCAAATCCGCTCAAACTTGATATCTAGCCGTCAAGTAACCATTGGACGCCAAAATAAGGGTATGAACAAAATCCACCGAAAGTTAACTATAGTTATCATATGGATCAAAACAACAAATATTTTTTATCTCAAAAACGGCTCTAACGATTTTGATTAAATTTTTTATATTGGTAGCTCCTAATAAGGCAACTATACCATAAAATTCCCATCAATGGGAACATGACGAGAGCAGCACAATAAATTACCAAAACTTTCGACGAAATCGATTTTAGCGCGGTTTTTAGAGAAAACAACCGAACCAAATCCCCTCAAACATGATATCTAGCCCGCAGGTTACCAAAGGACGCCAAAATAAGGGTATGAGCAAAATCCACCGAAAGTTAACTATAGTTATCATAGTGACCAAAACACCAATTCTTGATTGCCGCCTCATTAATTATCTGTACCAGTTGCTCAATAAAGGTCCTGGAATGAGTACGAGCAGCACAATAAAATCAGGAACTGTAAGTGCTACCGCTTCCTGCTGCCGTAAAGCGTTGCTTGACAAAATTCAAATTAACTGAGTGATAAATGAATCGATTAAATAGAATTAGCCATGTACAAAGTGAATTGTTGTAGAGCTAAATGAATTTCGAACATTTCCGTAAATTTCGGATTAATTGCTTCACCAGATGATATTAATCCTATGGAGTGTCTTCTAGCATTCTACATTGAACAGATATAAAATGGAAAATGTGTCGAAAATAATGGTTTTTTGAACATTTTTGTAATTTCCCGAGTAATTCCGTCTCTGGATTTCATCTTAGTAAGTGTCTTTTGGCAACCTATACCCACATTTTGTTCTTCGTGATTATCTCTGTGTGTGTGTGAGAGAGATCGATTGATTGAATTTGTTCATTTAATTACCCAGGGGCAATTAGGGCCACAGGGCGCCCTTTCATCCACCGTCCCTGGACGCATTGACCTTTTTATACACTTCTGGCATAGTTAGGAACTCAAATCACCAACTCGGTTTTTGCATGCAGCCAAACGTCCAACCATCTCTCCAACCGTTGATCAACAGCTCTCATTCCCATTTCACATCCACCACACCACACTTTCCCGATACCGCTACTAGATGTTTACTTTTCCATTATCAGTTATCAACAGTATGGCAATAGAACAGCGGAAATTCCAGCACACTATTGTTCTTGAATCTGGCCAACAGCGTTGTTCCCAGCAGCAACTACCGCCGACCACTGGAGGGAACGAGGTTCTCACCTCATCCGTTTTGGTTTATTATATTTTCTTCTATCAGTCTTCATCATCATCTACTTTTCAACTTTCTTTTTGCGACCTCGTGTCAAAGGGACGTGACACGTATGAGTTCTTCCCCAACATCCGTGAACGTCATTGAAGAAAACGGGTTGAGCCAGACCACTGGACGAGCCAGTTCCTCATGGTACAAGGTGACTTCAATGCGCGGCTCCACTCCTTTTCTCTCAAAGACTATCCGTCATGGACGTCTTGCACCTCCAGTATGGAGGAAACAAGAAACCATGTGCTGCTCCACTGCAGTTTCCACAACTGTGAGCTGCGGTTGTTGAGGGGGCAAACGAACTTTGCGGCATTGACTGCTACAAAGCAAGCCTATAATCATTTTGCAAAGTTGCTCTCTCTTCCCCCCCCCCATCCTTTGAGAACCATCCAAAATACATTTTCAAATTTGCTGATGCAGAAGTATAGTGCAAGTGCCTAGGGAACAAGTGAGAGATGTGAAAGCCAGAGGACAAAAAAAGAAAAAGATGCGCAACGTGCTTGTATTGAGAACAGTTTTTGATTTCTTCTTTTTCGTCGCCTTGTACGTTTATGTTTTCGTTTGTTTTTATTAATATAAAGGTTAATCATATCATGTACATAACTGCCGGTTTGAGTATGCTCTGGACCAGTTTAACATTGGTTATAACCTCGCACAGCTTTCCAGCTTCAGAAACTAACATGCGATGGGTGTAAGAAATGGGGAATTTTGATTTGAACAACCCAGCAGCCCAACCCCCCTGTCACCTCGACTCGTCACGTCGTTCCAATTGCCTATAGGCTCCTAGAGGTGCCTGGAATACGTCATTTTCGTCCTTCCATTCTAGTCAGGTTATGTTACATATCGTTTACTGTTATTTTTCGATGACGAATCGAAAGGAATTGGTGTCTGAGGTGTGAGACTACGTCAAGCTGCGTAAGAAAATAATAAACTGTCAAGTAATAATTCGCAGTATTTTTCGAATTGAGAAGCCGTCGATAGCGGTAGTCGATAACTTTCCTTCTTACTACGTAGGGTTGAAGAGGTAAAATGTGTTGATCTGAGAAACCATCTCACAAGGATAACCCCCACTAAGTAGGGTTTGCATAACCAACGTTATTCCAGTACAGACAGGAACAAGATGACACACAAGGAAAAGTTCAGGTTTTTATTAAAATACACGTATTTTTAAGAGAGAAAAAAACGCCGCGGGGATTTAAAGTTGCCCCCCTCTCTTTGAGGAGGGATTTATGTTTGAAATACTGGACCTTCTGAGAGATGACTCGACGAGAAACGTTAATCAACAGCGGCCAAATAGCAATTTGGCACCGATAGCGAATTTTCGCTCGAGCGGCGCTGCGGAGATTCTGCGGCGTATTTCAACGATGAATGGCCGAATGCGGAGCTCTAAGATATCGCGAGTTTTTCAACGGCAGATGAAGTGAACTCCCCGCGTCATTGACTTCTTATTGCGGTATCTATCATCGGCTGAGCTGTCATTAGTCAGAAGGGCAAAACGCCCCGGTTGGTCGACCGGTTGCTTCCTTATCTCCTTCCAACACCTCATCATTTTAAACGTTCCGTTTTATTTGCTCGCAACTCACGGGCTCCGACGTATTTCTGTCGATAAGGTCAACTGTTGCTCCTTCGAAGTAAATTGCGGGGTTATAATTGCCGACGATTTTCCACATCGGCGGGTTTTATTATAGCGAACGGAGACCCAACCGGATGGTAATATAAAGATCTGAAGCGAAGCATCGCACGATCCACGAGAATTCAATGACGCACCACACTCAGTGCGGAGTGTCTTCGTGCATTTCTACACAGGCGTTTACACAGAACATAATGTAGTCAACTAGGATGATAGCAATAAGATAGTAGTTGAGCCACAGTCAAATACCCACGCCAACACACCTCGTATTCATTACGAAATTATTACTATAGAAGTAACCAACACTACAAAGCAGAGATTCATGCTATTATCGCCCGGGCAATCTTAATGCACGAGATAGGCTGCAGCAACAGAACTATCAACATATTGATCGATAGTCAAGCGTCATGCAAGGCGCTAATGAACTACTGCACGACGTCAAAACTGGTGCGAGAGTGCAGGATGTGGCTTAACTCCTTATCAAAGTGCGAATAGAGTTAATGTGTACTGGATTCCAGGACACAAGGGGCACGTTCGCGGCACGTACGTACAGAAATAAATTATAAACTTTGTACAACATCGTCGTGCATGCCAAGGGGCAATTGCCAATGGCTTTTTATTTACTTCGGGGATTTAAAAAAAAATGCTTTTCGCTGCCCCGAACGCTTCGGGTTGAACTGAATAATACTTTTCACGGAAACTCTGAGAACGCGAATGAACGATTGCTCATTTCAGTTAAAAAACATGCCAATGTAAACATTTCGTCGAAATAAAAATTCATCGACTCGCCGACTTTGGAAATAACGATGAAAGGGTGAAGTTCCCGAGGACTTGGGCAAACAGCTGCCGCCCTTCCAGCGAAAGAGTTTTCAATTACAGAAATGAACGCAATTCAGATTTCACATGTTGAACTCGAATATAATGTCTCTCGAAGCGATTTTCGACGAATTTCCACAAAATGGCAACTTATGGGGTTGTCAAGGTCAGATTGGTAGAAACTGAATGCACGCAACATCCGGAAATGACAACTACCGAATTCCATATTTGGAGAAATCTAGCGAGGAGTTAAACAGATGTCGTGGGCATGTTATTTCCTGCCCTTTTGTCGGCTAATCGTTCAGTCTCGATCGCCTCTTATCGCCAGCGATCGCAAAGGATAAACTAGGTCTCGGAGACTCGAATTGCTCACTTTCTTTTTCCCCAGTTCGCTACACGCCGCGAAAAGTGCTTGATACATTTTTACTTTCCTTGGCTCTACGAAGTAGAAAGGAAAGTTATGTAATCGGCTGAAAAAACAATTTTGAGTTCTCTTCAGATCTTAACGTTTCGGGGGTCTGAGTCCGAAAAACACTATTTGGGAAAATGGTCTGTGTGTGTGCGTGTCTGTGAACGATTTTTAGAGAAAACGACCGTATCAAATCCACTTGAACTTGATATCTAGCCTGCAGGTTACCATGGGACGCCAAAATAAGGGTATGAACAAAATCCACCGAAAGTTAACTATAGTTATCATAGTGATCAAAACACCAAATATTTTTTTCTCAAAAATGGCTCTAACGATTTAGATTAAATTTTTTATATTGGTAGCTCTCAATATGAAAACTATACCATAAAATTCCCATTCATGGGAAAATGACGAGAGCAGCACAATAAATTACCAAAACTTTCGACGAAATTGATGTTAGCGCGGTTTCTAGAGAAAACCACCGTACCAAATCAGCTGAAACTTGATGTATAGCTTACAGGTTACCATGGGACGCAAAAATAAGGGTATGGGCAAAATCCACCGAAAGTTAACTATAGTTATCATAGTGATCAAAACACCAAATTTTTTTCTCATAAACGGCTCCAACGATTTTGATTAAATTTCTTATATTGATAGCTCTCAATAAGGCAATGATACCATAAAATTCCCATTCGTGGGAAAATGACGAGAGCAGCACAATAAATTATAAACATTTTCGACGAAAAGCGTTTTTAGTGCGATTTTTTTCTTATAACCTCTGCTGGAATGTTAGTAGAATGTTAAAACAATTGGTATTGTAGTCCAATCCAATACCTAAAGGGTGAGTGTTTAAAAACACTCATGAGATACATGGGGCTCACTCCAGAAATTCCTGAATTTCAACTACCGCCGTTTCGCTTAATACCAGTTTTAACAGTTATTACCCAATAACTCGGCAAAAGTAATTACTATCCTTCTTTAAAAAATTCTTGTTTACAGCCTCATTAATTATCTGTGTACCAGTTGCTCAATAATGGTCCAGCAATGAGTACGAGCAGCACAATAAATTCCATAACTGTAGGCGCTACAGCTTCCTGCTGCTGCGAAGTGTTGTTGACCAAGTTCAAAGGAACTCAGTGATAAATGAATTGATTAAATAGAATTAGCCATGTAAAAAGTGAATTGACGTAGAGCTAAGGAAAGTTGTGTGTTGCAAAATTCCCATCCGTGGGAAAATGACGAGAGCAGCACAAGTAATTATCAAAATTTTCGACCAAAAGCGTTTTAAGCGCAGTTTTTTCCTTATAAACTCCTCTGGAAATTTTGTAGAATGTTGAAAAAAGTTGGTATTGTAGTCCGATCCAATACCTAAAGGGTTAGTTTTTAAAAACGCTCTTGAGATATATGGGCATCACTCCAGAAATTCCTGAATTTCAACTACTCCCGTTTCGCTTACTACCAGTTCTAAAAGTGTTTACCCAATTAATCTGCAAAAGTGATTACTATCCTTCTTCGAAAAATTTGTGTTTACAGTCTCATTAATTTTCTGTATACCAATTGCTCAATAATGGTCCTGCAATGAGTACGAGCAGCACAGTAAATTCCGGAACTGTAAACGCTACCGCTTCTTGCTGCCGTGAAGTGTTGTTTGACCAAGTTCAAATTAATTGAGTGATAAATGAGTTGATTAAATAGAATTAGCCATGTGCTAAGTGAATTGTTGTACAGCTAAGGAAAGTTGTGTGTTGCAACGCACCAGATATTTTCGTTCGCATTCTGCTAATTTTTTCCCCACCATTTGGCATTTCCGCTGCTCCTGTTTAGGGTAATAGGAGTCTGCCGACCTCCGCTGTTCGTTGCACGGAAGAAGGACGCTGGTTAGCCCTTTTTTTGCCTTTTTCAAGTCATAGCCAAGTCTGGTGCCGGCCAATAATTTGCCAAGTGGTCGCGTATATTGATTGTAACAATATTTCTTCACGAAAAAACTATATTAGTGATCGCCTATTGTTCTAGTAATTGCCGAATAAGCCGGCGGTACTCTAGTGAAACCGAAAGCGCTTTATTGCAAGTTGAAAATACAATAAAAATAGGAAAAATAACATAAAATGAAAGAATTGCTCAGTATATTTGCCCCCGTAAATTCGACGATCTGCTACATATTGTTACTAACTAAGCGAATATTACGTAACGACGATCGAACTAAGCACCGAACTGAACTGTCTTTTATTCGCAACGGTTTTCTAGGTAGCAACTGACTATAAACGGTAACGAAAACAACACAACAACAACAGTCCGGTGATAACATTCCCAAAGGACCCTTTTATTATAATTGCTCACACTCGTGATAATTGTGGTTTCAAGGTTATTTTGCGCCCCACAGCGATTACACGAGGCTAGTTGACTAGGGTGAACTGGGAGCCAGTTGACAGGCGCCAGTACCAGCCAGTTGGATGGATGGAATGGCGTCTTCAAGGCTGTCCCGCGATGAATTGAACTACTTTGTCGTTCCAACAATTGGACGGACTATGAGACTTTCGTCATCTACACGGCTCCATTGAGTCAGTTTTGGCTTTGGCGGGAGGACTGGGCTGGCATGTAACCTGCTCATTGGTACGGTCGACTGGCACGATTTTTTTCCATTAGACTGGCGGCCCACTGAACGCCAGTGGTGTTTACACGAGGCCAGTTACTGGCGCAATTTCACTGACTTCAGTCAACTGGACTGTCCACTAGCCTTGTGTAATTGTGGCTTTACAATCCACCAAGCTACTTGAACACAAGGAAGAGGAATTTTCACAGAATAACTGAGGATAGCGATAGCTAAAGGAAATAAAATGTCCTTAGTGCGCCAGCAGGTGCTAGTTACGTACGATATAAATTCAATGTTTAGCATACGCAATTCACCATCTATTTTGGCATATGTATCATTCAACGATCATCACTAAAATGCTTACGAGGAACAATGTGAGTATAGTTTGTCAGACGACACTTCATCAGGTCGATCAATTTCAGTTGTGCGTTTAGTTTATCAATTTCGAAAACTCTACTAAAATAATTTTCTTGCGCGGTACGGTTATTTCTGATCTTCATGTTAAAAAAAGTTTAAAACGATAAACATCGGTTTGGAGCAAATCGAAATAAGATGGGCCCTAAAAAGGTTAAATTGTTACTTGAGTACGACTCCCCATCGCTCAAGTTGATTGCTAAACCCCCCCTTCCCCCCTCGTAAATATCGTCGGGCGGCCGAGGAAGCGATTTCCAGAACGGATTCCATACGGTCAATGGAATTCGTAGTTTCGAAAGGATATTATATCCGTAGAACGGTCCGAAGGGATGTCGAAGGAAGCCATCATGGAAGGTTTTGATGCGGAGGAACTTGTCCCGGACCTGGCTACCCACCGTTTATTGCCCACATCCTCTCCACTTGTCAGACTCCCCTTGTTCTCGAATCCAGCGGTTTATTGAGCGCTGGCACAACAGATTTACGGCCATTCCTTGTCGAATCACTCCGGTTTTGTAGGCCATTCGGTATCCGCTCCAATGTCATCGGAGGCCATCTCTCCCTTTATTGGTTCACTTCATTCGTCGCTCTTGTCATTCGGTATTTACTCAACATTTGGAAATATGTGCGATGATATTTTCCTGTGGGAGTAGAAAATCAACGCTTAATCCATTACAACTCGAATTTAGATTCTTTGAATGAATACCCGTGGTTTAAAGCATCTACTACGTGGCACTCAACATAAGCCGATTTCCGTGCAGTTTTCACCACATGTATGTGGCACTGTCTCTTCTGTCTTTATCCCCGTACCCCCATGGAGATAAAGCGTAGGTGCCGCTAGAACACCTTTTGGCAATTCCGACACCAGGGCCTGCCACCCATTCATGTCCTTAGGCTGCTCAAGGTGCAGCCAAATAGGATGGGTACCACGCGGCTGGCATCGTGGAGCCTTTAGGGCGTGGCGCTGTCGGCTGTGAAGCCGTGGCATTGGCTTCGGGACTGTGGTTTCACTGTAAAATTCCCCCTAGAGAGATGAGTGGTGCTGGTTGGAGAGGGGTAAAGGCTGTAAAGCTAGGCACCCTCTCCAACGCCACGGGCAATGCCTACAGCACACATACCATTGTATTTTCTCATAACCTGCTGGCTGGAGAGAAGTTTAGGCCACAAGGCTCGGTACCCTCTCCTAAGCGATGGGCATATGCCCGGAACTAATACAAATGTCTCTACTCACAAAGAAAGGACAATTCGTTCTGTAATTCACGGCAAGGGGACCGAAATCCAGATGCATGGCGGATGAGCCCCTGAGTAGTGGGCGGAAACTTGGGGGACCTCTGCCACAGCTTACTGAGATCCTTCCGAACCTAAAGGATTGAGGAAAAGCCGTAAGTGCCATCAAAAGATGGGGCCGGCCAGCGGCCATTCTGGCTTTAGGGATTGCTTGACCCAAACATGGTACCCCACAGCCTTGCGCCGTTGGGTTATGGATTTGGGCCACAATAAGTTGTGGCCTCTGCAGAACAAGTTAGGTTTAACCAAACAATCCAACTCCTACCAAGTGCAAGGCCTGAAAACACAGGAAAATGCGCTCGCCCTGCGTGGGGTCACTGGGGGGTGGTTCTCCCATCCCAAAATTCGTTTTCTAACTGCTGGGTCTGAGGAAGATGGGGGCCACCCGGTTGGTACTACCCCAGACTTCCCATATGCAGATTCGCAAACTGCTTTCCCAGACAATGGTACGGGGATTGATATTAGGTTGGGTTGAGCAGTGGGGGAGGAATATCAAGTACTTCCCCAACCGTGTAGGTATAGGACTGGGTGGGTCTAGGGGTAGGATTACTGTAGGGTGGATGTGGGTCGTCAATTGTGAGAGCGCCAGGGTTGTGCAGGTAACGTCCTTGCTGGCCTCGGGAGGTCGTGGAAACTCCCATCCGGGGCCTTTGAGTTATTTCTTTTGTTGCCATTGAGCTTAAGTTGTTTCGTTTGCGTTTTTCTTCTCTTTGTTGCCATTTTGTTAATTTATAGGGACTGTCCGGATCATTCATGCGATAAGGAAGCCCTGACGTACAGGTCCTAGGGGTTCCCTTTTCGCATGGGTGGGCTCGAGGCCAGCTGGGCGTCGTACCTGCCTAAGCCTGGCTGGGATGAGCGTGGAGTGCTTGGACGCGGTGTAAAAGTTATTTATTGAGTGAGCGATGCAGGTTAGGGTAATGATTGTTGTGTGGGGCGAATTGAAGTAGTTGTGCGTGGGTGGGGGTACGGGAGTGAATCCTAAATCCCTAGAGGACCGAAAGCTGGCATTCTTGTTTTTAACTAGTAATTTTTTTAAATTAAAGAGTGTTCAGCGTTGTCAATAATTATTAAAAAGTGTTCGAACGTTGCCTGAGGTCGAGGGCAAACTTCTGTCAGTAGGGGCGGTAAATCCCACATGTATTCTCTTATATCTGTTAATAAACCAAAATATGGTCAGTATTTTTATATTTCCTGAACAGTATACCAACGTTATCAGCTTTTGTTAATAATCTTCTCGACAGTTATCCATCGTTCCAAATAAGTATGTCCGAAGCGCGGCCTCAAGTTTAGGAGCAGATAGGAAGTCTCTGTGGGTTCGGTAGATATTCCCTGTAACAGATATTGTTACTAGTGATTGTAGCGTCAGCTTGGATGCAAGAGGAACCTGGAAAAGCACAATCTACGTACACGCAACTTCACACGCTTTCAAAGGCTGCCGCTCGAAGTAAATGTGTGAATATTGTCAACAAAGATGTCACTAGCTCCGATCCAATGCCCAATTTTTGTCGGATTATGAATCTTCGTCTATTACTACTAGACTACGATCACTGGGGTGCCTCCAATGGGAGTCAGACAGTACACTTATACGATGAGTGTTTAATGTTGTTCCATTTCACTGTAACCACGACCCTCTTCCGAAATTTCGAGTTGCCATGTGTAATTGTGTGTCCCGATTAGCAGGAGCAGGCTGTTGTGCAGAACCTGGATGCGGTTTATTTGGGTGCTCGATGCAGAGGACTAGATCCCCCTCCATACAGCCAGGAGGGAAGGATGAGCACATTGTGCTGCAAGTGCTTGTTAGGGTGGCTGTGGTGTGAACGATGCTGCATCTGATCAGTGAAGTTATGTGGCACGCTAGATGAGACATTGAACGAGAACAAGGCTGTGAAGGGTGGCGTTTGAGTGAATTGACAGTTGAGTACTGCGTATGATGATGAGCGGGGGGGGGGGGTAGGTTGTGGTAGTTTAAGGGGACAATGACATATTTGGGGGCATTCATTTGAATTGTGCTGTGAAATCATCAGATATACGCTGAAGTACATGGACACTGATATTTTTCACCACCATGGCTGTGTCGTCAGAAAATCGAGACAGGAGCGCATCATCGGTAGGAAGACTGGAGGAGTGAGTGGTAAAGTACATAGAAGAAGTGGACACTACCTTGGGGGACACCTGCGCAGACAGGATGCTCTCTGACTGCAGCCCTGTTAAGGTGTCCGTTATATAAAATTTTAACTGTTTCACAAGTGGGATTAGCACCGCGGCCAAACGACCTATTGTGCCAGTTTTAGTGTCTTGCAAGTCAATGTCTAGCCTCCTAAGGAAAGCCAGGTAATTCGTGCAAGAGTTTCCATTGATATCCATCCTAGGAGAAGTGGTACCAAAGACCAGAAGTCGCTTCCTCTCAAGTCCCCAGCACTGGGCCTGGACACGGTAGGGAGTCTCATCATCCATGCATCGAGGAGTGTGGACTATACCCATAACATACATGTGTTTGTTCATTCTGCCCATGCCCAGTGATGATCCCAGCAATCTGCCTTAAGTCCTACCTCTCCATCCTCAGAAGGTTGTGTCTTATCTCACGTGTTCGCTCTGAGATAACCGTTTGGAGTGCACTACTCTCCAAATTCCAGGGTGTCTGATGCATTGTTCTGGCATATTCTCTCATAGTCCTGTTGACTAGTGACAGAGAAATCCCATAATGTGGAGGTGGCCCGATATGTATCAGTCAATATGTTGATAGCTCTGTTGCTACAGCCTTTCTCATGCATTATGATTGCCCTGGCGATGATAGCATAGATTTCTGCTTGAAAAACCGTTGGAGTGAGGCCTAGGGCAATGTGCGTCCCACTCCTTCCAGTGCCACTTATCCACACCCTGAACCCTGTGCCCTCCGGAGTTTCCGATCCATCTGTAGAGATGTTGATGCCATTAGGTGTGTTACGCGTGGTTCAAGTTTTGCCAGTGGGTCACACAGCCGAAGATTTTCGTTAATGTACGTCCAAAATGTGATCTAGACCCTTGTGTACTTGCCACTCACAGGAAATGCTAATTGCGGATACCGAACTGACTAGCGGGGAGTAGGTGTTCCACTGTACGAAGGATTTGTGGGAAGATGAGGCGCTCGAACTGTTCAGAAAGGATTGACAATAGACTTATCGGTCGGTACCTAGTTAGTCAGTATAGTACATTTCAATCTACTTACTCGTCAAGATTCTTCTCTATATAAGGCTGCACGCACGGATCCGGGCGCCCTATGATTGAGAACGCCGGGGCTTTCAAAGTGACTTGTCCAGGGTTGTACGCCGGGCCCGGTCCAAACGATTTGACCGTGTCTTTCGGTCGTCCGGTGACGATGGCGGCTGGAGGCGTTCTTCCTAAATTGATTGACCTGTACGCTCCCGGACCTGGTCCCGAGCTTGTTTCTTTGATGAGTGCTCGAGATTTCCTGACGCCACAAAATCAATTATCAGTAAAACAAAGGCCTTCCAATAGAGAAGGACACAATAAAAGTACGTCATTTCGTAACATAAAGAAAAAACCGTAAAGTGTCTGCGTGCTCAGCTACAAATGGAAGACGTGGGGCTGATGTGAAGGTGACCGTAGGGCTGGGTTTCTTCGACCTCTACTGTCGTTGCAGTGGAGGGAGAGATGGACTTGAATGAGGAGGAACATTGGATGATTTATGTTTATGAAAACTGTACTTACAGAGTTGCTTTGGGAATGTTGGGGTAGATAGCGTCGACGTTGGGGTTGTACGCTGCTGGTCCTGGTCCATCGCTTCTGGGTTTCATCAGGTTCCTCCCTGTGACTGTTGCTTTAGGCGCAGTTGGCTTCGACGGGTCTGGATATTTGTCCGGATTATGCGCCGCAGGGCCGGGCCCGAAATCTTTTCCTGTCATAAACACGTCATGCTCTTACGCTTTAGCGGCACGGATAATGTAAAGCGGGTGCTAGTTAGTTGAATGTGATCTGAGAGCTGGGCAGGAATCGTTACATCTAGATTTTATGAAATGTGGTGCACGAACCAAGTCAACACAGGTTTGTGAAGAAGGGCTGGTTAATCAATTAGTGTCAATGTCAAACATTCAACAATTGCTGGTGGGGTGCGTCATCGGGGGCATTAGACTGGCCTACATAGCAGTGTTCCTGCTGGAGTAGGCAGTGGTGGGCTGATGGATGGCCCCAATGCGACGTGATAGGCAGAGGGTATGAACGCAGTCCTACTGCACTTAATTCCACCTGGTCGTGCAAATCCTCAGGGAACTTTCCCCCATGGATCGTCTCTTTGACTTAGCAGTAGTCTGCACACACATAAAAAAGGGAATGCATGGTGGACCAGCAGCTCAAATTGGCTCAGGATTGGTTAAACCTCCACGGGCAAGAGCGATTGGATGCAGGACGCACAGTCCTGACACTTCACAGCGCAGTGAGGGTGGTGGAGAACCGCCTACAGATGAAGAGGTGGCATCCCGCATCTCCAGTTACCCAGCTATCGTCCAGACATGGAGCCTCCTACGCAAGGCTCCTGTTTTTCAAACGCAGGGAATTTGGGGACTTCCACACGGGCGCCATGGAAGAGGCCTCCTACGTTCTGTACGTGCGAGAGTACACCCATATCCCACAAAGAGGCAACGCAAAGGCAGCCCTACCTATCGAATCATCCATCCGCACTGGCGGAGGCACCCCCTCTCCTTCCCTCCTACTCATCACGCAAATAATGGTCATGAAAACCTTTGCCTGTTAACTCCGGGGCAAACCAGAAGGACAACTATCACAGTGGCACGACCAGTAGCAAGCGCGATGAGACGGCCTGGCCCATTTCTCCCATCAGGCGCAGTGCATCACGCAACTCTCCTCTGTTGCTAGTAAATTCGGCGATTTTCGTCGCTCAACCTTCATATTGTTCTTGAAGAAGTAGAGAAGCAGAAAAAGAGTCAATTTAAACCTAGTTAAAGTGGTTTAGTTAAAATTCAGAAGAAATTTGTGATATAAGAACTTTGTAACTGAGAGGAAAATAACTGCACCGAACGAACTCAATAAATTAAACACTTCTTTCACGGGAAAATTAATAGTTCGGCCATGATGAGAAAAAAGTGAACCAAAAAAAAAAATGTCTGACCGTCATTCTGATGGAGTTGATAATTCCTCCTTCTGCTGAATGTAGGAAAACTTCACTTGGTGGTAGGAGTGGTGCACCTATGGCCGAAATAATTGGAATGCTAATGATCTGTTACGTGGGAGATGAATATTGGAAGCGATATTGCACTAAGAGAGTCGGGGAGTTACCACGATATCAAGCCTAATGCAATTGGAACATAGTTTTATTCTCAATTACATTCGGGGAAGTTTTACCACCACAGACAGGGAACTGGGTGGGAGCGAACGTGAGCGTGGACGACACAGCAACGAGAGAACTGGCTGGGTTACAACTGGCGGCAGCGAAGTCTCGAGCGAATGGGTGCATTTGAGGTGCCCAGTCAGCATAAATGCCCCGGACGAGCCTCCGCTGAATCGAAGGGTTTGGTTCGTCCCGTTACAGATCCAAAGAAAAGGTAGCGGGATGCTGATGACCCAAAGAGGGGTAAAATCTTGACGAGCGCTCGTAGGATGCGGCTGAGCTGATGATGGCAGAAGAGACAAGTGAAGAGGTGAGTGCAGCCCCTTGCACTAGTCAGCTTCGACAGGGATAGTGGACGATGAATCGCGACTCCAGTCGGACAATAGAGACCGTGTTCGATTCCCTTCATTTCTTTAGGCGTAAACACATATTAACCCGGTAGAACTTATCTGTCATTAGTTTGGTGCCACTTATGGCTTCTGACTGCACTAAAATCGCTTTTTGTCGAAACTTTTAATAACGGATGAAAATTGTACAGTACAAACAATTAAATCGCAATCGAACGAGCCGTTTTTTGGAGAGAAACATTTGTGGTTCTGATCACTATGATAATTACAGTTATTTTTGAACCGACTTTGCTCATAGCCGTATTTTGGAGTGCGTTGTTGACCTTCAGGATAAATATCAATGTTGAGCCTAAGTGGTTCAGCCGTATTATCCTAATCGGGTTGGGTGGCTGGAAAAACGTTGCATGGCGTTTTTTTTCACAAATACGGTTTTTGATGGTACAACGTTCTTTGTCGCTTGCCTGATCGAATCCACCTATGAAGTGGTTGGTTTTCCTACCGCTAAAAAGGTGAGAATGTCGCTTGGGTTTGGTGGAAAAACGTGCTTCCTGGCAACACTGATACCCGTGGAAACACGTAATAGGTGGTGCAAAACTAAACAAACCTTCCCTAGTCTATGAAATGGATCTAACTGATTTAAAATACACTGAAGCGCTTTCTCCACAAAAACCTAGAAAGAAAATTCAGATTACAAAATATGTCCGGATGAAGGTAACTGGCGAAGATCCAGTTTGACTGTATGTGAGAGAAACACACAATATTTTGCGCCCTTGGATCTCAGAACCGGTATTTCCGACCAGGATCAATCCATGTGACGTTAAGGATCTTCCCAACTTCTACACAACAATCCTGCCCATAACAAAAGAGAAGAAGAAAGACCTTAGTAGTGAGGGAGATGGCACTTCTGGGATGAGTGACATAATCCCCCCTCCACCACCCACCAGCTGATGTATGACGTCACCCCCTCACCAAATGTCAAATGTAACTGTTTTCCCCAAAGTTTGTTCATTTTCTGTCAATAAAAAATCGTTTTAACCTCTTCAATTCTTATCCCCCCCCCCCCCAATCAAATATCCCATATTTTTAATGTTGCTGTTGTTGAATGAAAAACCCTGCAAATTATTACACAACGGTTTATTATTCTCACGAACAGCCTGACCTAGTATTACTGCTCCGAGACCCATCCCATTCGATTCAGCATTGAATACTAGTAAACCATACGAAACATGACCTAACTACAATGGAACTACAGAAACTAAATATTCCCCCCGTGCCAGGCGCCCGTGAACGTCTGTAGGCATTTATGATCCGATGGAGGGGTGTGCGGAGGAAGTGGCCTTGGCGCCCCGTCGGGCAAAAAGAGTCGGGGAAATTGGGACGGGGGCTTCCAGCGAACCCTCACTCGGCAATTGGCAGGACATGGCGAGTCCAAAGGGCGTTGCGAGTCGAGGGGGCCTTGAAAACGATACGAAACACGGCTATTTGCGATTATACTGCGTTTCGTGAATTTTTTAAACCATTTTTTGCCCATGACAACCATGGGCTTCGTCCGATCGGATTGCCGAGATGGGGGGCTCAACTAGATACCAAATGGGATTTTTCTGCGAAAAACGAATTTTTCAACCTCGTTAAAGGCACAAAACAGCCCAGACGGCGGCCAGACACTGCGGATTGTGAATCCCCATGTCTTGAACCGTAAAGTATGAAATTTTGAGGGGGATTGTAACAAATTTTTCGTGACCGAAAACATAGGGTTATCATTCAGAATGAGTAATAAACCAAAACAACAATAAATAGGTAGGTTTTGTGAAGGCAATCGTATGTTTTTGCAACTGCCTTTTGTTTAGTGGAAAAACGTTGTAAAAACATAACGTTGTAAACGTTGTCTTCAGTTAGCCAGCTGCAGTTTTAATTGATTTTTGAACATAATTCACTCTCTTGTCACATTCTGCTTCCGCTATGTGCAACGTTTTTTCAGCCACACATTCAAATGGTGTTTTTCGGACCCACACACCTTTAAAACGTTAAGATCCGAAAGAAATTCAACATATACTTAACTCCCCTTCCTACTTCGCAGGGATAATAAAAGTTAAGGTAGTACATGAGCAATAAAGTCATATAAATCGCGTTTGTAAACGATACTCACTGATAGTATCCACTCTGTTGTTGATCGTTACCTTCGGTGAAAATTTGGCCCCGAACCTGTTGTAGTCCCCGGGATTGTAAATTGGGCCCGGCGAGGATTGCCCCAGTTTCGTTCCGTGTCGTCCGGCTGCGGTGAATGCTGGGTTTCGGTACCTCGTGATGTCGTGATTCGGGTAACCAGTTACAGGCGGGAGCATGTAAATCGGCCCGGGGCCTGAGAATGAGAACGTTCTCTTTGATTTTCTGCAATTCTTAGTGAAGTACGGTCAAATGAGCTTAACAGAAGTTTAGTGGCTGCAGTTCGACGGGTGGATTGCAAGTGAGCTTATATCTTGGGTTATGGTTTCGCTCCCATCAAAATTTTTTAAAACACTGAAACTTGTTTGTTTTTAAACTTGTCTCTCAACGCTTCCAAAAGGAAGTGGTCAGCTGAATGACCTCGCGGCTGCAGGGAATTTTTCCAAAGTAGAAGTGGAGGAAGTTGAGTGGATCGTTGGGTGGATGGCGGGGGACGGGGCTGTTTTTCAGTGGTGGACTTCCTGGATTGTGCTGGGGTCGCAGTGTACGCTGTGGAGATTGTGGAGTGCTTGGTTCAATGAGAACATTCCACGTTCTCCTGCGATGAGAAACTGGAGATGTAGAGATGGTGGTGAAGGGATGACAGTTCAAGATGGCTTCTGGTGAGCAGGTATACGAACCCTTTAAGGATTAGGCCTAGATGAAGAAGGCGCTTGGCAGTGGCTCCCCACTACTTTCAAAAATAAGGAACAGCGGGAGGGATGCAATGCCTAGTAGTGCAGCCAAGAAGACTGCCGCAGTGGGGTAGGTGCTTCCTGACATCAGAGCCTTGAGCGCTCATAATTCCGAAGCTGCACCTGAGAGAGTTGGTCTCATTGTTCGAGTAGAGATGGGAAGGTTGCCTCATGTAGGGGGTTGTGAAGACTCGGGTTTACAAGGTGAAAGCACATTCAAGATGAACATCCTCGGTGGAGAAGCCCACAAAGGCGATTAATTTGAACTTTTGGCCTGAAGATTGTAATGGTTTGCAGCGAGCTGCTACCACCCGTGCAGTTCGCCGCTGTTTATAAAAGCGGAGGAGCCACATTCTCGTAAGAACGACTACCGACATCGCTTACGAATCTCTCCCATCTTTTAAGCCAGTGAACAAGTACTTCAAGTCCCTTTATATTGTGTGAAGTAAGGTAAGCGATCAGAACTTGGTGTTTCATTTTCCCCATTGCCTCTTTATTGTCATTTACTACAATCCGAGCATAGGTTATTTGTTTCATTCTAAAAAGAGTTCATTTCATTTCATTTCTAGTTTTTCCTGATTAAGTTCAAGTGGGTCCTAATTGGTTTATAACTTCATTTCCCAGTACTTTCCTGAGAAGCATTATTTTGTTTATTTTACATCAAGTGAGTATATTTAACTTGTTCGTCTTTTGGGCCCTGACATGACTTGCACTCGGGTTCGGTACGCGGTACAAGTACGTCACAAATTGGTAGCAGAGCGTGATTGTATTAAATGACAATAAAGGGGCAATGGGGAAAATGAAACACCAAGCTCTGATCGCTTACCTTACGTCACACAATATAAAGGGACTTTAAGTACTTGTTCACTGGCTTAAAAAATGGTAGAGATTCGTAAGCGATGTCGGTAGCCGTTCTGACGAAAATGTGGCTCCTCCGCTTTTATAAACAGCAGCGAGCTGCCGACACTGTTGCCGCCACCCATGCAGTTCGCCGCAAACCATTACAAGATCGAGAGGAGCTACTTGAGCGTGTTCTCGGCTGTGCGTGAGTGGAAGGCAAGAACGGGACTGTGTGGGAGGGGTGGTTGGTGGTTGTGCTGGCAGTGGGCAGGCGTCCTACAGGTGGGCGGGTGTGCACTAGAGTTAGAGCAGGTGATAAACCAAATTGAGCTTCTTGCAGATGGTACAGAACTTCCCTGGGGTCATCCTGTAATACACGCCGGGGACAGGCAAATTGACTGAACCTGCTGTGGCTGCACAAGTCTGAGTCGGGCGGCCAGGCTCTTGAATGATAGCGAGGCCGCAACCCCCTTGGCAGTCGACTGTTGTAACTCACTCTGAGGGTTCAGGAATAGTCATGTTGATAAGGAAACAGACCTGTGTCCTGTTGTTGGTTCAAAGGGTCGAGGTTCGAGGGTAAAGCAGCGACTGCAGGAGACCCACAATCAGTGAAGCAGCAATGCCAGTGGGTCATTTCGATTTGCCCTCATCTTTTTCTCGAACCATTTCACGGGTACTGTCAGTTTTCCAATTCAACGATGACTTATTGAAACTTTTTCGCGTAGTTTGACGCTTTGATCGTTGACGGATTCGCCACAACTCTGAAAATACCCGACTTCCCTGAGCGCTGTCCCGTTCAAAAATTGATACGTTGGGGTTTAATATAGGGCCGAGTTAATTGCGGATTACGGCAAATTGATCGACAATTCAGAGCTGGAACTGGAATATTTTCGATGTATTCGTGGCACAGATTCCGTGATCGGCAATCCGCTGTGGAAGAAATGGGCGGTGTGACTGTAACGCTTTTAAAAGCTTCGTTCAGTTCCAAATTATGTCGTTAAAACGCTACAACGTTTCAACGACACTCAAGCGCCATTGAATGACTCAGTTAAGCGTGGGATTTGCATGTCAATGCGAGCTCACAATTGGACGACATTATTTCTACGTATCCCGTTTCACTTTTTCAATTCCCTCGACCGTAAACAGCGCCGAATACATTCGAGCTCGTATAGCTCAAGGCTTTACTTATGCATCAGGAGGTTTAGTTGAAAGGCCGCCGTCAACAAGTGGGTATTAACGACAACGGTGAACGGTGGGAAAACAAGTCTCACCAAAATGCCCGCAGTCTTTGTCCAGTTTTTTCCTTCCTTCTTGTTTCCCTTTGCCTTTTTTGTCGGCCATCTTGACGCGCCTCGATCGTCAGTGTAACTGTCCACTTGCTTCCTATTTTAGACAAACTGATTAATTTTTGATAAATGACTATTAATTTTGATGATGGTGTGTGCTTTGAAAATTTTATTTGAATGACAGTTTCTTAAGATGTAACGCTACTATGTGAGTTTAACGACGGCTTCTCACTTCTACTGGATGCGTCGCTCCTTGGTTACATTCTGAAGGTCTTGAATTCCTCCTCTCGATGTGACTTTCTCACTAGGAATGACTCCCTGCCTGAAACCTTGAAATGGCCCCAACTGTATGATAAATAACGTGCGTGATAATGAACGTTTTGGAAACTCGAAATGTGCAAATACGTTGTCGGATCTGGTAATATCAAGCCTTGTGTTCGTGGTGGTTGAGAATTTTAGAAAAAGAAGTAGAACGATAGTGGATAGTGTGGTAGTTTGGAGTTTCCCCCCTGGGGCTACAGTTCAGAACGAACGACCTTGGAAAGTCCAATTTGGCTTTGAGCTTGAGGTGGGTTGGCTGTATCTAACAGTGTATTGTTATACCTCTGAAAATAGCAACTCTTGTTATCGACAATTCCGTGTTTAACGTTGCCCATCCAAAGATACTACCCGCTATTTAGGCAGTTGCTTTCACGCATCAGTGTCAGTCGAATTTGATAGGAAAGGCAGGAAAGGTGTGTACGGGTGGTTACCGTGTGTTAGGACTGGATGGATGCTGGGTGGATGAGATTCAACTATTACTCCTCACAGCTTATTACGGGGCATGGAGATTTCGAGGAAAACCTTCGAGGTTTAGGGTTAGTAGGGAATGGAACGTGCAAGTCTGTGGGAGTGGACACCGCCCAACACGTGGTGTTCGAGTGCACAGTGTTTGAGTGGGAGAGGGCTATGGCAAGGGATGGGGTTGCTGAGGAAGTTGGGGAATGGGATTTTTTTTGTCAAAGAAGTCCCTTTGTCACGGCGGCCACATATGGGCCTATTGTGACACTGGCCCTTTCTTAGTAGAACTCGTCGTACATACCCGTTCCCCTATGTGGAAGCCGAGTGTGTCCTTCACCGCAGATTTCGCTATGATTTGTGGTTCAATGGTCCCCTGGTGGAAATAATCGAAGCGTTTGACTGCCAAGGCAGGGCATTCACATAGGGTTTCTGCCGTCTCATCCTCCTCGCTGCAAAGTCTGCATTCCACTGCCTCTGAGATGCTCTTGTTGAGGTGATATCTAAGTGGGCAGTGCCTGGTGAGGGAGCTTGTCTGAACTCTCAGATCTTGCCTAGAGCGTGTCAGCATCGCCCTCGCCCTTTGACAGGAAGGCATAACGAGCCTTTTCACTTGTCTTAATCGTGGCTGGCGATGCCAATGGGCGCTCACTGTCACTAGACAGTTCAGGTGACTCGTCGTCATACCCACGCATGGTTCAGGCCCGATGGGTAGGGACTCTGTACCCCTTTTCGCAAGGCAGTCACCTCTTCTTTCCCCTCATGCCCCCTATGAGCTGGCTCTCAGATAAGGGAATGGGATTGGTCAGTGGTTATTGAGAAGGGGGGTTTTGTGTGGTGGGCAGTTTGGGGAGGGGGTGTTAAAGCGCAGTGAGGGTGTTAGGTTGGTAGGAGTGGGGCGCAGAGACCTGTTGGGAGTGATTGTATGTGTGTCGGTGTTGTGTGTAGTAAATTGGGGAGGTTAGTATAGGTGGGGTAGCGGTGGTTCCAGGGGCGGCCAAATATCGAGTACTCCGCCCTCAGTTCAATGAATGAATGGAGGAGTTACTGCATTTATTGTCTGAATGGAGAGTGTGCCAGGCAGTGTGAAAAATAGGTGGATTGGTTCGGCAGTTGGGGAGTGCCGAGCCCTGCAGTCTCTACCTCTCCCCTGCCATGCTCTACAAACTGCCAGCAAAACCTGGCCCCTACAAAGCCAAACCCTTGGCTTCACAGTAGGTGGCTTGACACCGTTATCCGAGGGGAGGACAAGGCCAAGTCCAATCCCTGAAATCCCTAAGGAGATAAAGCGTAGGTGCCAGTTGAACGCCTCTTGGCTATTCCAGTAATGGGGCCTGCTACCCATGTAAGTCCAGAGGCTGCTCAAGCTGCAGCCAAATAGGATTGGAAACACGGTGCTTCTGACCAGCAGCGACACGCCTGAAAGGCTCCATGCCGCCTGCCGTGAAACTAAGGGTTTGGCTTCATAGGTGCCGGGTTTCGCTGGGAGTTTCCCTGAGCTTTTTGCAGAGCGTGGCATTGGAGAGGTATAGACCACAGGGCTAGGCACTCTCCCAAACCGCCAACATTTTCAACGATCAATTACGCTTGTCAGCAACTTCAAATCTATGTGATAAGGGATTGGTTGGCTCCATCTAGCGAGATATCGTCCAATCTTCTGGTTGGTAGAATGTTGGTTGGTGTTGGCGAGCACTTGCTATGTAAAGACGTCATTGTCTGCCCGTTTGGGCAGTACTGAATTCAGTTAGTAAGTCGTGGTCTTAAAAGTGAACGGAATGACGTTCTTTAATAATTACTAGAGCAATCGGAACGTACGCAGTTATGTGATAGGTTGCACCAAATTTTTTTCTATAGCAACTTTCACTCTTAAAAATCTTAGGTGAATCATATATAACGTTCGAGCAAGGTTCTCTAACCGTGCCAGTGCCAAAGGATTGTTATTCAAGGAACCCAAGTGAGAAAGGCATTGCTGCTCGCGAATAGGAAGCATTACAAAGGTATTAGAAGTAATAAAGGACAAAAGTCATTCTTGAAGAGCATGTTTCCCCCGGCGGTAATGAACTTAGCAGAGTTTTATCGCTCTCAAACTTTCCGGTCGGTTTTAATTGCCAAATCAGAAATCCCCGTCGTCTCTTATCTGAAAGACGCAGGCCGGGTGTTTGATTCCAAACGAGTAGGACGGTGACGACGCGGTCTGCACGTAATCAGAGAGATAGGCGCCTGGGCCTGGGCCTGTGTGTTGAGCTGTTTTCCCGGTCCCTCGACCGAGGAGTCGAGCGTTCGGCCCGCTTTTCATGAAAACGTTGTTGTCCCATTCGTATTGGTTGGGTCCTGGGGTGACGTTCCAGGGGATGGTCTTTTTCTTGTCCCACGATCTTCCTACTCTGTAAATTGGAATCGAAGCAATAATGTAGTATTTATACTTCACTTTATTAATATGAGCAGCTAATCTTGTACTTATCAATAACAGTAACTTTTGTCGTTCGTTTACATATTTGTTCATGTGAGATTGTTTAAATTGGAATGAAATACGAATTTTGCGTGATAGAATGGGATGTATTGTGCGGAAACGCCGGTTAATTGATAATCACAAAAGATATTCACGAGACGAAACTTAGAGGTTTGTCTCTAGATTTGTCAGGACCAACGAGCTGTAGAAGACAAATGGGTTGGAGTGAGTGGCTGACGAGAAATGGAAGGGGTTGGTGGGATTGTAAGTGAGGTATGCTATGTGCAGTTTTGCTGGGACCATTTTGGGGAGGCGCAGGTTTGGATGGTGGCCCCATGAGTTTACTCCTGCGTGTTGAGAACCAACCCGGAATCGTTTGCACGTTGCATCAGGTTGGCCCTCACGCCTCTCTACGATGGCAGCGTGCCGCCATTCCCATACATGCCCCAGTGCTCCCAATTGGGAGGTTCAGAAGCGGTCTTTCCTCCATGTCTTCATTCTTGATCCCTGCAAGGTACTAACCTTGGATCAGCGAGCTCCATCCTTTTCTGGCTAAGCACTGCCCTGGCGAATTGAGTCCTCTGAATGCAGCATGGAGCGGACGAATGCCTCTGGCGTGAGTCGACCAACTCTGTCTTCCAACGTGCGCCGCCAGCCGGTGAGTGAATTGCATCTGAAAGTTCTTCCAAACTGGCATAATATCAGTAGCAAGGACGGCTGCCTCTTCTAGTTTGAATTACCTAGTTCCTTGGAGCTTTGTCCTAGTCCTGTTGAGAGCATTACCTGTCTGAAGAACCCTTACAGCTCTCAGGTGTGCGTTTCTCTAAATGTGTATGTTGAGAGGTGAGATGTTCAAAAGGACTTCTGTTGCAGCAGTGGGGCAAGTATTCATTGCTCCTGCGATAGCAAGGAAAGCCTGTCGCTGCAGTTTCTGGAGTTTCCCCTGAACTGCCAGACCATACGGTGGAGGCATATGTGACGCGGGGTCTTATTGTTCCCTTGTAGAGTCACTTTCCCATGATTTGCTGCACAGCCTTCTGCATTGAACTGTTGCAGCGCATATCTCACGTGTGAGTTCCATTCAGAGTAACGCTCACTGACACTGAATTCCCAACTAAGAATGTGTAGACTAACCATTTCCCCCGGCGTTTCTATTCATTTATCTAGCGCTCTTAACTCCTTCAATGAATCCCGCTTTCATTATTCGAATGCAGTGACTTTCATTTAAGCCCTCCGAAATTCTCTCCACTCCTGACACCCCCGCTCTTTCCACACCACGCTACTGAGAATCAAAGTCAATTCTACTTTAGATCAATATATAACATTCAGACGCGTTAGTGTCGCGTGACATCAAAGAGCACTTGACCCAGTTGATTAATTCGTTAAAATAAAATACTTGAGATCAACGCGTCGCTGCCTTTTACCCCCTTCAGTTTTCTCAAACGCCAAACCCCTCGCTTTTCGCTAATCCCCTCTCTTTGTTCATGTTCTCTTCTGTTTGCTCATAAATCGCCCGAGAAACGGACAATGCCGCTTTTCTTGCGAATATTCTACAAAGCGCCGGGGAACCTTCTTTTTTTTTGCTACTCAACTGAGAATTGATTCGAAGAGATGCAGAATTCAGAAAGCGGTCGGTTGTTCTTCCCTCTCATGAATAGAAATAGATTCCTGGGAGAGGGTCTTTTGAGTTGTCTTTCTCAGAACACGCCTCCCGCTCGTTCAGAAATGTACGGTCTCCTTTTCGCGCTTTGTCAATTCGGACTTGCAGCTTCTGAAGACAAATTTCGGTTGGAAGCCGAGTGAACGTGTGTCCGTTTAATATAATGGACGTTGGAACGTCTGAATCGGCCAGCGAACGTGAAATTATACATCTCCCAGGTGGTGAACATTCAAATTGGTCGAAAAATATCTGGCATCAAGTGCGTGAGAGAGGAAGAGGAGAATGAGTGTGAGAGAAAAAGAGAAAAAAGGGAGATGATGATATATTCATAAATCTGCGCATTATAACCAACTGGCCTAATGTACAGAAAAGTATTATTAATTATATTATTGTTCAGTTTCATTATTTTACTCACATAGCACTAATAGATATTGACCGAAACGTTTATTTATTCACCAGGGGGAATTAGGGCCATAAGTCCCTCTCTACCATTTCCTCTGGAATCAACATACAACATCCTCTTCACAGATTCTGAGCCTTATGATATCTCTATCTCTCAAGTAACAAATTTCTCTTCCTAAAATGGAACAATTCCCATCGGTAACTCAACCAAAATAAATTACAATCGTACTGACACGCTCACAGTCAAATAAAAACACTGCAAATTATTTCACAACGGTTTAATATTCTCATGAACAGCTTGACCTAGTAATACTGCTCCAAGACCCGTCCCATTCGATTCAGCATCGAAAAACACTAGTAAACCATACGAAGCATGACCTGACTACAATGGAACTACGGAAACTAAATATTCCCCCGGCGCCAGGCGCTCGTAGGCAATTGGCACGACGTTGCGAGTCGAGCGGGCGGGTGGTTTTCATCTGACGGGAGGGAGGGAAGGAGTACTAACGACGAAACGTCGACTTCTGCTGTAGTCCCCCCCCGAGTTCTTTCAATTAGTAGACTTTGGCTCTCTCTAATTACTGTAATTTCACTATACGCAGTTGTACACGTCTGATACTCATTCCATTCGACCCAGGATGTAAAAATATCTTGAAAACGATACGAAACACGGCGTATTTGTGATTATACTGCGTTTCGTTAATTTTTTTGTCGATAACAACAATAAGCTTCGTCCGATCGGATTGCCGAGATGGCGGGCACAACTAGATACCAAATGGAATTTTTGTGCAAAAGAACGGATTTTTTAGATCTTGTTAAAGGCCCAAAACGCGGACGGCGGACGGACATTGCAGATTTGGAATCCCCATGTCTTGAAACCCAAAGCATCAAATTTTGAGGAGGGTTGTAAAAAATGTTTCCTGGCTGAAAACATAAGGTTATTATTCAGAATGAATAATAAACCAAAACTAACCACAACTATTGAGAGTACTCATATATTCCCTCTCCTCCTCGCAGCAATGGTTGAACTAACTTTACTAATATACGCGCAAACTGATAATCTCCATTCATGCCAAAATAAATTACACTCGTGCAATGCATTCATGCCCGTAGACACAAACACATAACCGCTGCCATTTGACAAGAGCGAGTACTTTGTGAACTTATACTCATATACGCAAATCACTTAAGAAAGTCACGTCACATTAATGTGTTACACACTGGCGTTCGAGGATTTTGCCATTACAGTGTTGGGTACATGAGGTGGGGGAGCTTGACTAAAACAAAAAAGGAACTCAGTGAGCGTGAGAGAAGGGCTGTATCACCCGTGAAATAAATGGTGATTTGAGTTTGAGTAGAAAATGGCGGCACAAGGGAACTCTGAATGCTCGTGAACTGGTTGGGCGGGAAACAGTAGCGGAGGGAGAGAGTGAGTAGAGTTGTGGCTGGCCTGAGAGTTGATGGAGGAATCTCTCTGGCCAGCACTGGGAGACGAGTGTACCTGGGAACAGCTGTGTGTGCTGGAGAAGGAGGTAAATTGAGGTGAGGGGAGGATATTTCGAAAAGTTGTCGCCTCGGAAATTATACCAAACTTAATCCCTTTATCTGGAGGACAAGCCGACTGAGTGGGCAGTTCTCAGACATGAGAAAAGCGTCTGAAACCATTGGGCCAAACCCACTTGAGAAAGGCTCAAGCTCAATATCCCAACTACTTTGGCTTGTGCCAAACACTCGTATTTGAATTGACATTTCGACAGATAAAACAGTCAATCAATAATCACATTATTCACATTACGTGTGTTAATGAATGCTAATGAGAGAGAGATAGATTAATGCGTTTTATTTGAACCACCAGGGAGGATTACCCACATCATCCGTGGCAAAATACAGTATACGTCGTAAATTAAAAACGAAGAAAAAAAAAGATAACCATTAATAAGTCACTTCTGGAGTCTCGTCCTTGTACTGGTTACTCAATAAAGGCCGAACCATTATCAAGAGCAATAAATAAATAAATTCCGTTAAGGTATTAAAAGCAATTGGGTTTGGGTCCGCCTGTAGGCAAATTATTAAAAAAGTTAACGTACCTGTTAGGTGAGTCCGTCTCCTCTGGACTCACCAGCCAGAGGAGAAGGACTCACCTAACAGGTACGTTTACTTTAGTAAATTCTGTTAACTTAAGCGCCGCCTATGCAGAGCGTTGAATTGAAAGAAAAAGAGGTTTTATTAGTTCTTAAAGCGATAAAAACCGCAGAATTCACGCGAGGCTGAGGAAAGTGGCGTGATGTGTTGCACCAGATACTTGTCACTCAACTCAAGTTCTTAAATGCCATAATGAAGTTTGTGTTCCGCGAAATGTATTATTTAAATAGCTGTACTGAGGTAAGTTTGGAGATGTTTGAAGAGCTGCTGACTCAGGCAAAAATTAACAGCAATCGCCCGGGGCTCCGATCCATAATTGCCGGCGTTCGTCGGGAATAATGAACCATTGTATTAACCACTAGACCACGATCGCCCAATGCCTCCTAATATGGAGTCAGGGAGGGCGTGGTGGCCAAGCGTGTTGGGGCGTGAGGCTTTCCGAGCCAGGCGGGTATAGAACCAGCAGACTCTGGTTCGATCCCCGACCAGGCATCCCCCTCCTACAAACCAAGGGGGGTGAGGCAATGGGTACCGGCGGCGGCTGGGACACTAAGTGGGCTCGTTGGGGAGTTAGGACATGGACCTATTGTGGCCACTGCGAAATGTCGCTGGTCCTGCAGCTGTGGCAGAGTCCTATGGCCCGCAGCTGCCTCCCTGCAATGTGTGTGTGTGTGTGTAGGAGTCAGTCAGTACATAGCGTTTCGCAGTTGTGCATGCATTTATATTTCACAGTCGCATTTAAGTAATTTTCTTCGTTCTTGTTGCAGGTATGGCCGTGTGCATTTATGCCGTATTTACCGTGAGTAATTTTTTATCACAAGTCAACTTTCAAGGCAAGCTCAAGGTAACCTTTTTTCTTAGTATATAAACTCGCCCGCGCCACATATTTATCCTGAAGATGAGTAGATTGGCGGGATAGAGAGAGCTATTGAAATATTTTATTCATTTATGTGGGAGAATGGAAGAGAGGGCCTCAAGGGCCTAATTCTCTCAGGAATTGCTGAACATCCACATTCTCCTTTTTACACAAAACAGACAGGTGAAAAATTCAACTTAAAAATACGACAATACATAAATAAATCTCTTCTTACGCTGATGATAATTTCGTGTGCTGATATTGTACACAAATTAAAAAATGTAATATAATACGTATTTTTTCAAAACTTATTTCTCCTTTTCTCCATAATCAAACATATCCTTATTGTCATTATAAATATTTGTGCCTTGAATCACAAATGATTGCTCGTATCTTGTGCTTCTACGTTTAGGTATTTCCCGTGGCCTTACTGTGCACTGTGCACATCCATGTTCTTTTCAAAAAGGTGAGAGGTGACATAGTGATTTATAGAATAAGCGTTTTATTTAACGACCAGGGAGGACTAGGGCCCAGTGGTTTTCACTCCTCCCTCCCTGGATACTGGATACACTAAATATGTGATGAATAGGAGGAAACACGTTACTCAAACTAATAACATAATTGAATGAGCATATCAAGTGTGTAGCGTAAAAAATTCGTAGTCCCGCAACTTTTATATTTCGCGGTTCTCGGCGCCACCCGTTCCAGTCTTCCGCCAGACAGCAGTAAATGCGTACGGGAAAATTACGTTTATTTCTTTTCCAGCCATTTTTCCAATGAAGAAGTGGGAAAGTTAAAAAAAAAACTTTCCCACTTCTTCATTGGAAAAATGGCTGGAAAAGAAATAAACGTAATTTTCCCGTACGCATTTACTGCTGTCCGGCGGAAGACTGGAGCGGGTGGCGCCGAGAACCGCGAAATATAAAAGTTGCGGGACTACGAATTTTTTACGCTACAAGTGTCAAAAATGAAAGTAGAATCGAGCGGTGCGTAGCAACACACAACTTTCCGCAATTCCTTTAAGTTCGAACACCACCTACACATTCGGGCGCTATATTTCCGTTCAACGCATTTGTACAGGAACATTTATACAGTACAAAATGTAGGGACTAGTTAGCTGAGAGTACTCCGTAAGTTTGATCGAAATCGTTAGAGCCGTTTTTGAGAAAATTAGAATACCGATAAATTAATATTCGACAAATCTCCTTTTCTGAGTTAACTTGGCGTATATCTCCGTTCAACATTTATATACAGAAATATTTATGAAGAACGAAATGTGGGTATGGGTGGCTGAAAGACACTCTGTAGGATCTATCGCATCTGGTGAAGCAGTTATCCTGGAATTTACGGGAATGTTCGACAAAACGTTATTTTCGACACATTTTGATTTTTATCTCTGTTCAATGGACGGTCATAGGAACATTTATTGAGAACAATATCTAGGTATTAACTATTCGAAAACACCCTGTGAGTTTGGTGAAAATCGCTGAAGGATTTTTGCCAAAAAGCGTAAAAAACATATTTTTGTTTTGTTTCATTTCAAGATCTGAAGAAAACTAAACTTTTTTTTGACACGATTACTATACCTTTGGGGTAGCGGAAAGTAAAAAAGCCTCTAAATAAAACTTACATGGCGGCCGAGGGTGAACTCATTATGGTCGGATGACTGTCGCCGATTGAGCTGGGAACGTCGTACTCGCCAGGCGCTGGTTTGTGTGGGTCGATCCGGTCTCCGCCGCATCGGCCGAGAAGTCGAGCTCCTGACGGCGTGCGGTAGCGAGGATCTTCGTGTTGTTCCGGGGAGTAGTGCCCCGGGCCGGGCCCTGGATATCCTAATTAGTCGCATTGGGCAATTAGTTGTGGTATTGAAGCGTTTGGAAGTACTCGATTTGGAATTGCTCGAGTTTGGCATCTCAAGCCTCGCCTAAACTCAGCATGTTTAGATTACGTACGCTGCCGTTCTAATTGTTAAACGACCGTGTGTTTTCTTACTCCAACGGACCATCGTGAAATGCACGGATGAAGGTGCTCATAGTTTCAGAATCGAGTTGCGGGGAAAGCACTGTCAACAAAATTGTCAAACTACAACATTCTGGAATTTGTGTGAGCCGTTCTGTTTAGGGGAAAACGAGGAACCTGCTCCAAATTGCCTTTGCAGTCATGCCGAAGAACAGCATAGCTTTAGCGATATCTTGAGTTAACAGGACCCAGCCGAACGGTTATTTTTGGTTTATTATTCATTCTGAATAATAACCCTATGTTTTCGGTCACAACAATTTTTTACAACCCCCCCTCAAAATTTGATACTTTACGTTTCAAGACTTGGAGATTCCAAATTTGCAATGTCCGTCCCCCGTCCCCCGTTCGGGCCGTTTTGTGCCTTTAACGTGGTCTAAAAAATTCGTTCTTTTGCACAAAAATCCCATTCGGTATCTAGTTGTGCCCGCCGTCTCGGCAATCTGATCGGACGAAGCCCGTGGTTGTAATGGGTAAAAAATGGTTTAAAAAATTAACGAAACGCTGTACAACGTGGGAACTACAGCGTTCCTCCCTTCCTCCCGTCTCAATAAAAAACAACCGGCCTCGTCCTCGCCTCGCAACGCTGCCGGGCGGGCGGTTCAACTCCCCTTTCGCCTCGCAACGGGTTCGCTTTCCCCGACCCGACGCGGCAAAATCATCAGACGTTTTTTTTCCGTAGTTCCATTGTAGCCAGGACATGTTTCGTATGGTTTACTAGTATTCGATGCAGTATCGAATGGGATGGGGGAGCACTAATACTAGGTCAAGCTGTTCATGAGAATAATAAACCATTGTGTAATAATTTGCAGGGTTTGTTCTTTACAAAGGCGTTAACTCGATGTCAACTTTAAATTTACATTTTCATTCGCCTGTCAACTTCTTCCTCGTTTTGAATGCAAATTTAATTAACCCGTCCGTAGTTCAAGTGCCTAATTTGATTACCAACACGACTTTTACGCGCGTGGGCTCGATCGACCTGGATTAATCGGAATCGGAATAAACCTGCACAAAATTACTGGCAATGACGCGCAACCCAGCGGCTCTTCATGCAAAAATTGAACCATCGCAGATGAGTTTAGTTTCGTTTGAGGTTCTCTGTTTTGCGTTCGCAGTTCGGGGGTTTCGAAAATATAAACGTTTTGTTGCGAGCATGATTGGAACCTGTGGCGACAATGGAATGAAACGAGATCTAGCTCGTCTGAAATGCTCCTGGAACTTCTGTGGGAAAAGCCAATGACAAAAGTTGAAGTTGAAGGATAAGGCGTAGGATAATGGGATAATGAAGGGTTTCTCGTTTTCCCCAAAAGGGGCTCCTGAAATGGCTCATTAAAATTTACGACCTATTTTTACTTTTGTTGACGGTGGCGAAAATGATGTTACGAAGTTAACTTTTCATGAGCGTCTTAGTTGGTAGTGTTTTCAATACCGACAGCCCGTGCAGCATGATTGGAACCTGTTGTCATAATGGAATGGAACGAGTTCTAGATCATTGGAACAACTTGTGGAACTTCCACAGCAAGAGTGTAAGGGGAAAGTTGAAGTCGAAAGATAAGGAAAGGGGAGGGGGGCTTTCAGAACTTAAACAAAATGAAGGGTTTCTAGTTTTTTCCGGAAGTGGCTCCTCAAATGCAGTGGCGGATATAACAAATAGAGAACATTGTATAATCAATTCAACTGTACTGGATATTATTAGTTATTATACGCAGTATATCTGCCTGGATTAGGACCTGCATTCAACGCAGATGTCCCATGTTTAGGGTTGTATTACGGGCATGATTAGAACCTGCGGTGATAACGAAATGGAACATTGGAACCAAAACAATTCCTTTTCCAGAGGGTATTAGTTATTGTAATCCATTTAACGCAGATGGCCGATGATCAACTTTTTGTTTCGGGTCTGTTTGGAACCTGTTTAGACAATCGAATGAAAGGGAGATCAGCAGCTCATTGAAACCTCTCCTGAAACTTATACAGCAAGGATATTAGAGGAAAGTTGAAGTCGGAAGGAGGGAGGGGCTTTTGGGACATATATGTACAGGGAAGTTACCCTTTTTTCCCAAAAATGGCTCCTAAAATGCAATGGCTCATTTAAACTTACGAACTATCCATACTTCTGTTGGCTGTAGAAAAAATTGTGGTGATCCATTCATCTGTACTGGAGCGTATTAGTTATTATATGCAGTACATCTGCCTGGATAGGTATCTGCTTCCAAAGCGGATGTTCGATGTTTACAGTTTTGTTATGGGTGTGATTAGAAGCTGCGGTGATAACGAAATGGAACATTGGAACTCATTGGAACCAAATCAATTCATCTTTTCTGGAGGGTATTCGTTTGTAACGCATTCAACGCAGATGGCCAACGTTTAACTTTTTACTTTCCTTGGCTCTACGAAGTAGGAAGGAAAGTTATGTAATCGGCTGAGAAAAAAATTTTGAGTTTCCTTCAGACCCTCCTGTGTCCGAAAAACACTATTTGGGAAAATGGTCTGTGTGTCTGTGAACGATTTTTAGAGAAAACCACCTCACCAAATCAGCTCAAACTTCATATCTCGCCCCCAGGTTACCATGAGACGCCAAAATAAGGGTATGAACAAAATCCACCGAAAGTTAACTATAGTTATCATAGTGATCAAAACACCAAATATTTTTTTCTCAAAAACGGCGTTAACGATTTTGATTAAATTTTTTACATTGATAGCTCTCAATAAGGCAACTACACCATGAAATTCCCATTCGTGGGAAAATGACGAGAGCAGCACAATAAATTACCAAAATTTTCGACGAAAAGCGTTTTTAGCGCAGTTTTTTCCTTATAAACTCCGCTGGAAATTTTGTAGAATGTAACAAAAAATTGGTGTAGTAGTCCAACCCAATACCTAAAGGGTGAGTGTTTAAAAACGCTCATGAGATACATGGGGCTCACTCTAGAAATTCCTGAATTTCAACTACTGCCGTTGCGCTTACTACCAGTTCAAACGTTTTTACGTTTTTTTTCTTCAAAAAATTTGCGTTTACAACCTCATTAATTATCTGTGTACCAATTGCTCAATAATGGTCCTTCAGTGAGTACGAGCAGCACAATAAAATCTGAAGCTGTAAGCGCTACCGCTTCCTGCTGGCGTAAAGCGTTGTTTGACCAAGTTCAAATTAACTGAGTGATAAATGAATTGATTAAATAGAATTAGCCATGTACAAAGTGAATTGACGTAGAGCTAAGGAAAGTTGTGTGTTGCAACGCACCAGATATTTGTTATGGGCATGTTTGGAACCTGTTCTGACAATTGAATGAAAGGGAGATCAGAAGCTCACTAGAACCCCTCCTGGAACTTCCACAGCAACAATATAAGAGGAACGTTGAAGTCGGAAGATAAGGGCAAAACAGGAGGCGCGTGGGGCTTTTGGGACATATATGTACGGAGGGATTACCCATTTTCCCCAAAAATGGCTCTTCAAATGCAATGGCTCATTCAAACTTACGACCTAACCGTGCTTTTGTTGGCTGTAGAGAAAATTGTGTGATGAATTTAACTTCACTGGAGCGTATTAGTCATTATACGCAGTACATCTGCCTGGTTTAGGACCTGCTTTCAACGCAGATAGGGTTTTATTACGGGCATGATTAGAACCTGCGGTGATAACGAAATGGAACAAGTTCTAGCTCATTGGAACCACTCCTGGAACTTTTGAAGCTAAAGAAGTAGAAGTATAGCAAAGAAGTTGAAGTCGGAAGATATGACGAAGAGAAGGGGAGGGGGATTACGTTAGAAAATGGCTGAGGCTCTGACACGCAAAGTGGTCAGTGTTCCCATTCAATTTCCAGGTACGAACTCGGAATCATGTGCAGGCTATCAGACTGAACGGAAGTTGTGGAATCTTATCACAGGGCCTTATTATTGGGTGTAAACCCAGGAAACCGTACTCATTATAATTTCTAACCAATAAAACCTTACTTTGACCCAATGGCTTCGGTCTTCCCGATATTATAGGCCCGGTGTGTGAATTGGGTCCAAATCTTGTCACTTCCTCACAATTATACTTCGGCCCCGGAATGCTCTCTTGTTGCCTCTTTTTATAAAACTCTGGGTTTTTCCCCTTCGTCGAGTCCTGACTAGTAGGTCCGATGCGATTCGGCGCGGAATTATCTCCATGGCCGAGCGCTGAAAGTCGAGAACGTTAAATTGGGGCTTAAACGAGCATTAGGAAGGGGGATTTCATGCCGTTCCATTAAGATGAATGATACCTAAGTGCGTCGGGGTCGGGGCGATTTGTCCGGTCTTAGCCTTAAGCTTAAAGGTTCTTCTTCGGAATTAGGAACATGGTTCGACCAAACAACGCGCTATTTCGAGGGCGTATAATTAGTGTGGTCGCAATATTCGGTGATTTGACGAGAAAGGTCCGTGCGGAAGGTGTATGCGAACGAAGTTACGTCACATGGACCATATCAGTAGCAGAGCCCGTTCATGATGATGTATAGTTATAAATGAGCCTTACAGACACCAACCTCCCTTGTTATTAAATAATCCAGTTTGTAGACACAAATATATTTTTACTTTCCCCTACCTGAAGGTCATTTGCAATAAACAAAGTTGACGTGTTTTTTCAGATCTTCACGTTTTGAACCTACAGAATATAACAATATTAAAACCTATTTGCTTCGAAGTGCGCAATTTCCTATCCCTTGAAAATGTTAAAATATTACATTTAGCCCTTATTATATCAATACTACTGTACGCCATTGTCGATTGAGGTCGAGCGAGAAAAAATATAATCACGTAACGCAAAAAGCTCTGTTGTAGTAGTAGTTTTATTGCTATAGCTTTTCATGCATTGTGATAGCATACATTTCTTAACAATAGCTTCATTAATTTGATTATTTACTTTAATTGATATTATTTAAGTTAGGTTCGTTTCGTTTTTCGTTTATTATTGATTCTGAATAATAATCCTATGTTTTCAGTTAGGAAAATGTATTTATATCGGGATTCCAAATCTGCTATGTCCACCTGCCGTCCAGGACGTTTTGAACACAAAAACACCATGTATCTAATTGTTCCCGGCCTGCTTGGCAATCTGATCGGACGAAGCCCATGGTTGTAATGGGCAAAAAAAGATTAAAAAATTAACAAAAACGGAGATTTGGTAGTTTTATCGCAAGTGCGCCGTGTTGCGTATCGCTTTCTGGGTGTTTTTCGGATGGAACAATTGTCAGAGGTATACGACTGCGTCAATACCGAAAATAGTGAAATCACAGTAATTTTTGTGTGCCAAAGTCTACTGATTGATAAGACTAGTGGCACAATAACTACGGCCAAAGTAATCATTTCGTCGTTTGTACTCTCTCTCTCCTGTCTCATCAGGTCTGTTCCCTTATTTGATGCCTGTTCGTAAACCCTCGACGAGGTTTATACCAGTCATGGAACTTGCGGTTTCGCTAATGTGCATGAGGCTGGCCCCTGCATCATTCACCGAACTCAGACCAGCGGAGGTACAGCAGGTTGTTAGCCGGTCTACCAGGGCTGTTGCGCAAGTGTGACCGCGTGAAGGTGACCACTGAGGAATCCCGTACTGTCTGGGAGGAGTTCTTAATCTGGTTTCCCACCTGATCTAACTATTTACTTGGGTGGCAAGTTTCAGAAGGACAGATCAACGATGACCACGTTTCCTAGCCATTGCCTTCTTCGTGCAATCTGCAAAAAGGTTATAGGCTTGCTTTGAAGCAGTCAATGCTACTAAGTTCGTTTGCCCTCCGAACCGTCGCTCACTGTTGTAGAAACTACAGTGGAGCAGCACGTGGTTTCTTATTTCCTCCGGACTGGAGGCGCAAGACATGCATGATGGAGAGTCTTAAAGAGAAAAGAAGTGGAGCTGCGCATCGAAGTCGCCATGTCCCATGAGGAACTGGCTCGTCCAGTGGTCTGGCTCAACCCATTTTGTTGACGAGGATTTCCATTTTGCTTGCCATTTCTAACGCCCATTCGTCGATAGTGGCAAGTTTTCATTGTGCAGTGAGATCCGCACGAAGTTCAGCCCCAAGCGAGAGAAGCTCCCGTTGCACTTGACCCATGCATTCCACAGCCAAGTCAACCGGTAACTGACCAGTGATCACCTGGAGTGCTTCTGTTGATACAGTCTTATATGCCTTGGTGATCCCCAGGAGTGCAGCCGTCTGGTATTGAGCCAGTACTCTCTTGTGATAGACTGTTAGTTCACTGCCCCAGAAAACGGGGCAGTAGCCAATCACGCCTAGATATATGGTCTTATACATGAGAATAGTGTGATGGTAACATACCTTAGTAATTGCATGCGGTGAGGCAAACCTTTCAGTGATAGTGCCTTTAAGGATCTGGAGGAGTTGGTTGAAGCCGTACATCATGCCTATCACCTACAGGTCCCTACAGGCGCCTGGAATACTGAAGCTCTCGTCTCATAGTCAGGTCATGTTTCGTGTGGTTTACTGGTATTGTTCGATGCTGATTCGAATGGGATGGGTCTCGGAGGTGTCAGACTATGTCAAGCTGCGCATCGCGTAATAATTTGTATCGTTTTTTTCTTTCGATGCGTACTGTAGTGACTTCTACTACTGGCACGAGTTGTACTCATCAGTAGTAAATAGAAGCATTTATCAATATAGGCGTACATACATAGGAGGTATTCAAGTTAATTTTTCCTATTACAAAAACTTGCAATTGACTTTGTTTAAAATAAGTTCAAAAAAATAATTAAAAATGGAAAAAGTAAAAAACTCCTCTACGTCGAGATGTGGAAAGTTAAATGAGAGCACTAATCCAGACCTAGTAATCACTATGAATTAAATTGATTATTTTATGTATGTTATCCGAACAGGTTCTTCTCAAATTTTGTCATTTTCTTGCGTTGGAATTGTTAATGTTCTTTGGTATTTTATTCCCGTCGCAATCAAATACTTGTGCATGTAGAGCAATTGTTAATAGTCTACGCGAGGCTTATAAAAGCAATGTGCATGTCACTTAACGGCTACGAGCACACCCTCCTCTTTCGCATTCCACAATCGTCAACCAAATGTTTCATTTACTTCCTGTCGGAACGGAACTTCTGAGTTTCGGATTCGTTTTTCCCGCCGGCGGTTGTTGAAGGGTTTCCACCATTTTCCCTTTTTCCTTCGGACCATTTATATCACTTTTACTCTGCCCGTGCTTCCGGTCTCCTTTGCTCCTTCTGCTTCTCGCGCTCGACCTCTTCCGCTCGCCTTTCTTGCTCCTTGAGCTCGATTTGCTTCCTTTGCTCTTTCTCGAACCCTGGAAACGTACCCAATTTTCACGCTTCGTCGAATTATTCCCAACCTCAGAACATAAGCCGATTAACGTTTGTCATGTTTAGAAGTGTTTTTCGTTTTGAAAGTTGGTATAATATTCCTCAACACAACAATAACGTACTTACCGAACGTGGAAACGTGCCCATATAATAATCACCCACTAACCGAACAAACCCAAAGACAATCCTTCAGTCCAAGAAGTGTAGACCAATCCGTCCGTTTATTGTCAATATTTTCTAAGATCTTTGAAATATTGATCTTCGCTCATCTTCAGTCACATCTTGACAAACAATCGCTGACACACAGGTCGGGTTACCGTGAGTCTCACTTTGGCCCGCAACAACGTGTTTGACGGCAAGACTCCTAGGAGCTAACAGTGAAAGTCAAACATCGCTAACCTGATCCTTCAGGATTTTGCAGTCCTATTTGAGATCTCGCACTTGTGCAGTTAAATGTGGAAATGCAACCACGTCAACGTCACAGATACATTTTGGAGTTTCCCAAGGGGACGTTTTCGGGCCATACCTCTACCTCAACTGTACTGTCTGACTCCCATTGTAGGAACCTCCAGTGATCATAGTCTAGTAGTTAAAGAAGAAGATTCATATTCCGACTAAAGTCGGGATCGATGTAATTGTTGCCTGAGTCAGCGGCTCTCCAAACATTTCCAAACCCCTCGTTACCCATCTACGAGTATACAGATTTTCCATATTACTCCCAAGACGAAGTTGAGGAATTTGCTCATGATGTTGCTGCGTTATGTAAGAGAACATGAGTAGTTAAGGTCGGGGCTCACCTGGGCGGAATAAGCTAAGTGAGGTGCTTGAAGTTGCCACAACAGTAGGGGGTGTGATACACAGGGATGATTCATTCAAAAGTTACAATGGTGGAGGGGTTATGACTTGACGTCATGTCGCCTGGTGGTTGGGGGGGGGGGTGACCTCATTTCACCCAGGTTAGCCCCTAACTTAACCGCTAACATGCATAGAAACCATCAAATTTATGCAGGAATACGTCAATCTAGTTCAATTGTGGTGCATACAATGGAGGGTTCAGTTGAGTGCACATAAATCTGAAGTCGTCACGTTAATGTACAAAAGACAAGTAGTACACATCTGTATGCTCACTCACTCATACCAGGGAGGCAGCTGCGGGCCTTACGACTCCGCCAGAGCTGTAGGACCAATGACATCTCACCGTGGCACACATTGGGCCCATGTCCTAACTCCCCAGCAAGCCCGTTGGGAGGCCTGCTTATTGTCCCAGCCCCCGCCGGTACCCATTGCCTTACTCCCCTGGGTTTTGAGGAGGTGGTGCCTGGTTGGGGATCGAACCAGAGAACGCTGGTTTATCCCCGCCTGGCTCGGAAGGCCTCGCGCCCCAATGTGCTTGACCACTACCCCCATCTGTATGCTCTTAATAGAGGCATTCGCAGCATGCAGACGACATAATGCTATGTCTAATCTCGAGCAGCCGGGCTAATATAGTTGTGTTATTAAATGACAAGAGGGGGTTGAAAGTGACCTTGCTTTCCAGCTGCTGCCTCGAGCTGGGAAATGGTAGATGATGCTGCCCATGAGTTTTTCTCGTGCAAGAGGTGGACAGGATGGCAGGTAACGGTGGACGACACAGTCAGTCAGCTCACGCCAGAGGCATTCATCCGCTCTGTGTTATATCCAGAGGCCTGGAAAGCATTGCTCAATTTGCCGGGGCTGTGCTCAGCTAGGAGCAAGTTGATCCAGGGCCTTGAATGAAGACACGGAGGAAAGACCGCTACTGAACCTCCCAAACTGCTGGGCAGTACGAGAGGGTGTATGGGGTTTCTTGTAAGAATGAAGAGAACAAGGGGGAATTGCAGCCGTCGCAGAGACGCGTTAGGGCCAACCTGATGGGTAGAACCTCTCGGAGGTTTCCTCGGTGCCGTCACAGGTCTGAACGCATATCCACCAACACCGTTATATGAGGACTCTAAACGGGTATATGCTTTTATAATCCTGCTTTAGAAACTGGCTCATCTAATGTTTTGGATGTTCTAGAAAAACTTATTTGGTTGACCAGTTCCCACTCACCCACAGCTGGTCAGCATTCTGTAGATAGACTGTTATGCAATTCAGCCTCTAATGAGGAAAGTTCCTTTCAATGATCATTTTCTTATCACGCACTCAGGTACCAAATGAATAGGTTGCAGCAGAGATTGTTATTAGTTCCTCAGTGGACGCTGTATTTTAGACAAAATGCGCTGGAACTGAGTGTTCAATCTCTTTCGGTTGACGAGGACCTCACTCCCTCACATAATGGATGATGCCCCATTAGCGCTCAAACCGTGCTGCATTACAGGAGGTAAACTCGAGGTGTGCTGTCACTGTGAGGAACTCCGTTGATAGATGGCAGATATTGTTTGAAATGCCACCTCTCACCAATTTCGAAAATTAGATGATCTGCTCCTCTAGAATGAGTCTCACAACGCCAAAACTGATTGATGTCCGGTAATTTAATTTGGTGTTAATTTAGAGGATGAGTTGTGTTTTTAACCTCAGCCTCTTGCAGTTGGACATCCTCAAGCCACTAAGTGGCAATTACGAGCACAGCTCAATACGGCAGACCGTCTGTGCAGGCCCTTAGTTTGGTCTCCCTTACAGGTAAAGTTCGTTCATCCTGCTCAATAGCGCCAAGAAACAGTTTCCTTCGAACTCAACACTCCGCTGAATACCAAAATATTGTCGTGTTTGAATGACTCGGATTGTACTAGGTACTATTGATTAGGCTCAGGTTTTCGCTAATTGTGGTATGCCCGCAATTTTCGCTCATTCGGGACTCAGAAGTCAACTGGTAGAGCTATTATAGGTTGTGAAAAGAAAATTCCTTGGATGTTGAGTACCCAATAGATCAATTACCTATTGTACGAGTATTGTCCATAGAATGAAGTCTCTACTTAAACCTCCGAAATGATCAGTAACGGTAGTTAGATTTTTAATTAGTAAAAGTTTATTTCGCGTTTCGTCAAACGCGGATAACTGTTGGTTTTTAAAAGAGGAAAATAGTGCTAATACTACGGTCTTATGAGAATCCCCTCAAACGAAGGGCGACTGTGCGAGTTTCCCACATAATATTGGTACCATTAGGCCAAATTCATGGAAAACGTATGATGAGAGTTTGATAACGCTCATAAAATTAGAAGAAACTTCAGAATCCCAACCACCACCACTTACTAGGATATCTGGCAGCCGATAAATGACAATTCCAAAATAATACACTAATTGTTCAATGCAGGTCAATCACTGAGCGCTATCGCGTTCCACATTGAGTAGGCACTTCTAAAGTACGAACTATGCACTGAGCAAGTTATCGAATAAGCAGCTAAATCCCTGAAAATGTTTGAATGTACGAGGGTGTGAGGAATGTTGCGCCAGACGCGAACGTTTCACACGCGTCATTACCTTACGTGGCATTTGCTCACTTGAAACTGGCCTGACGACTAGAAAGGTGCCTCGCTGCTGCTAAATTTTGCTAATCGAAGGAGTGTTTTCAAATTTCTGTTGCTATGGCCGCGTTGCGTTCCGTAATTACCTTCGCTTTTGTCAAGTATATTACCGGATTCGGTTCAATGCGTGAGGAGGATTTTGATTACTCGAAGCCTGAATGTGAAATAAACTTTAGAAACTGGCTCGAATAGTTTGGCGCAGATTCGCGCTTTATGGGAAAATTCTGGGTTGTATCCTAAGTGTGATTCCTCAAGTTCACCCTGCCATCAGAGGTTTAGAGTGCATTACAGGTTGCTGAAAGCTGACTCTGAGTAGCAGCCGAAAAATCCCACATGCGTCTTAGTCCCAGTGCCCGGACTGGCAGCTGTGGCTCATGTGGGGAGTCCCGGTGCTCAGACTGGCAGCTGTGGCGCATGTGGGGACCTGCCTCTGACCGTCAACAGACCAGTAAAAGGGGCTAGAATCAATATACCTGAGGGGAAGCTTCCAGCACACTGCTTCGAGCACCTCTCACTCGTACCAGTGAGCGACGGTTGTTGGGAGGGCAAATGACCATAGCAGCATTGACTCCTACTTATGCGTGGTAACACATGGACAACAGCTCTCTACCAGGCAACTGGCAAACGAACAAACACCTGACGTACCTCTGCAGGTATGAGTTCGGTGGATGCTGCAGGGGCCGGCCCTTTGCATATTAGCGAAACCAAAACTTCCATGACTCGTCGAGGGTTCAGGCACAATCATCTAATTAGGAAACTGACTAGTTTCACAACGTATTTTGGTGGTCTCTGACTATCCCAACAACAGGGATGTGCACCGCAGCCTGTTGTTCCAGTACTAATGACTCACAGGTCCACGCTTAGCTTCCCAAGGAATTCCGGGTATTCCTTCCAAGAGTGCTCTTAGGATGTCCTCTATTGGAGAAGTCGTGCCAAAGACCAGAAAACGCTCTCTGTCAAGTCTCCGGCACTGTCCCACGGCGTTGTAGGGAGTCTCTTCATCTGTGCCACATCGAAAGGGGTCGACTATGCCCATGTGTTTGTTCATTTTGCAGTGTTCTTTCCTCTCTATCCTCAGAAGGTTCCGTCTCATCTCTTGAGGTAAAGCCTCACTCCCACAGGGTCTCTTGGCATATTATCCAATGGTCCTACTAGCGACAGAGAAGTCTCAAAGTGGGAGAGATGGCACTATAAGAACAGACGAACCGAGTCGGGCCCTCAGGTTTCCATTACGCCCAGGAATCCAATAAACGTTAATTCTATTCGTGTTTGCCAAGGGGTTAAGCCGCATCCTGCACTCCCACACCAATTTTGACGCTGTGCAGTACTTCTGCAGCGCGTTACAAAACTCTTGACTATCAATCATCATTTTGATAGTTTTTATCATTCAACGTATTCTGATATAACTTTACCCGCGTCGTTACGAATTACCTTCAGTGTGCGTTCACGCATCTCCCTCGCTACGCCTTCCGTCAAATTCAATATACTCTCGTTGGAATGTACTTTTCAGTTTGAAGGGATGCAGATAATCCCCCTTGACAGAATAGTCATCATCTATATGCAGGAATGAAGTCTAAAGGGGGAGCGCCGCCCCCCTCTTTACTGTTTTTAATAATTCTGGGACCCGTAATTTTGAAGGCAAACGAGGATATCCATTTACGCAAAACCCTCTCAATTTTATCCTTCCTTTGGGAGGAAAGCTAAGATTCCGTGAGCGTATAAGTTCGAGGGTGATGGCGGGGGGGGGGGAAGGGTTGGGGGAAATTGAGAAATTATGCTGATAGTCGGACGGACGTTTACCGCGAGCTCGAGGAGAAGTATTTGTGCAAATGTAGGCAGGTAGAGAGCCCGGTAAATTATATACCTGGATGTACTTTCTTCCACGGGAAATGAGGGTAGCATGGTTGTTCGAACGTGACGGAGGATTTTTCGCGTATATTCCTCGTTTGTTTGTTTCAGTAGCTTTCGGTGTAGCGGCGAGTTGTTCATTTTGAGAGGGCTTTCATTTTTCCACTTTCTTGCGTTACTTGAAAATAAAAGCGTCTGTTGGGACGAATTTTGATGTACTAGCTGTATGTTGCATGTAGTCAGACGGCAAAACTGGGAGTGATACTGGAGTGTAGGATGTTCCAATTGCAGAGTACTAAGAATTACTACATCTACTTTCCAATATTGACTAACGTCTCGCGAGTGTAGTGTAGAGGAATGGTTCCTGGTCAGTACGTAATAATAGGCCACTTTTCCGAATAATCAGCGGTGTATTGTACGCAAGGTCCGCTCTGTTTGGTAGCCTCCACAAGGTAGAACCACCCTATTGCGTGGGCTGCCGGCAGCCATCTTTCCTCGCCACAACTCCCTCCTCTGCTACATCTTCTGACTTCAACTTTTGCTTTGTCGTTCCAGGAGTGGTATCGGTAGACGATTTGTTGACATTGATATCATTCCAAACTGCTGCCACAGGAGGTCCCAATTATGCTTCTAACATCATCCCCCCTTGAAGTGTCCTCATGATCGCGAGGCTTTGAGGGGGCTGCGCGTTGTCATAAGGGAGGTTCGTTTAGTTCCGTTAGAGTATGTTGATGAGAAACTGGCGACATGGGTAAGCGGGAAGATGGCACTGGTCACGTGGTGTTCCAGGATGAGCTCTCAACGGACCAAACCTGTTATGTGATGGCGGTTGGCTTCCTGGGGCTGGAGGGCTGGGAGTGTCTTGGCATCGTCATAAAATTTCAAAATAGGGATATTTACTCATGTCTCTCCAGTATTGCTTGAGCCTTTGAACCCCCTTCAGGCCAATGGCACGTATATAAGGTGCGTGGAAGAAGGGGCTAGTTGGCTCTGCTGGAGGAAGTGGTAGGAGAGCTTGCATCCTGGGAGGCTCTCCCCTCAGACAATACGACCTCCCTGAAGTACACTAGATGGTCGCTGGCAGACTTGGGGAAGTGCTACTTAGCAACTGGTATTACGGGCTGCTAGACTCCTCACTGATCCTGGCAGAATGAGGAAGGAGCCGTTGGGCAAAGGAGTTGCTTTCCCTAGAATACGACTTGAGGACGAGTTTAGAGTCCTCGGATTAGCATAACTCGGATCGAGAAATCGGCAGTAGAATTTCTCACACTTCACACTGGTTACGTGTCCCAGAATGAGTTGTAGGATTTAGAGACGAGAGGCATTAGTTCAGGCAGCAGTTCGACGTCAGTAGAGAGCGTTGGCCATGGAGTGATGGGTCTTGAGATAAGCTGCAGGAGTGAGGTTAAGTGCCAGTATCGAATGAGGAAAATAGATGTGCTCCCAAGGTACCCACCTAATTAACATATACATGAATGCGAAACTAATAAATTGGTGAGTGATGTAATACGAAGGATAGAAAAACGTGCAATACTGTAGTAGAATGGTTCTTTGTAAATTTCCACAGAGAAAGGTCCACTTAGTTCGGTAGTCTCCACAAAATACAATGTCCCAACAGAGCCTGATCACGTGGCCTGCTTTCAGCCATCTCCCCCCCCCCATCTCCGCTGCTTCATCTTTTGACTTCAACTTTTGCGTGCAGGTGTGACAGGTGAGTAGTACTGATGAGATAAACAGAAATAGGTAGAGCCCATGGATGACTTGAAAATAAATGCAACAGTAGAGCAGTAAGTACTGTTACTCTATTCTTTAGTCTTGACTGAAGGCAATGAAACGGAACTACTGGTTTCTATAGCATGCTAACAATAAATTCATGACGTCGCCTGTACTACAAGTACTTACGTTGCCTTCTTTCTCAAATTTTCTTATTGACTCCAAGCCCCGAACTGAGTGGCTTTTCCTGGAGCCACTTTTCCACAATTATCATCCTAGAAATTCTTTTGTCATTATGCCCATAACCGACCATAAACCTCTGGAGAACCTAAAAATCAAGTTGAGATCAGATGAGGAGTTGGAGGACATGCTACTGTTTCTGTCCCAATTTGATTTCCGGGTCTCATATCGTCCAGGGAAAAATAACACAGAAGCTGATGCTTTATCAAGGAATCCCGTTCTCGAAGAAGGCGAACATCATCAGGACCTAATAAAAACTGTGAATTTCTTAAGCCTATCGGATATTACTACAGATCAAGATAACAATTCTATAGAAATTGGAAAAATCAAAAAGACAGAAAGAAATGGTAATATAATTTACAAAATAAATGACAAAAATAAAAGGATTATAATTTCAAACCAACTAGCTGATATAATTATAGAGAAAATCCATAAACAATATGGACACATCGGATCAGGTCATGTAATAAACAAAATTCGACAATACTACTATACGAAAAACTAAGATGCAAGGGTGAAGAAATACGGCCAGAATTGTGAAATTTGTATAAAGAACAAAACCAGAAAAGCTAATACATATGGATGCCTGTCTCAACTCGGCCCCGCTCGTGCTCCGTTTGAGATAGGGGGATTTGCGGGAAACCGATCATCAAAACGATATCTTCATCTACTAGTGGACCATTTTACTCGATATGCGTTTATTTCAACATCAAAAAACCAAACTGCAGACGAATTTGTGAAATTAATAAAAAAAAGTTCACGAACAACACCAAATTAAGACTCTTCTTACAGACCAGTACTCAGGAATAAATTCAGTAGAATTCAAGACCTATTTAAAAAGGGGAACAAATCAACCTCATTTTCACTGCAGTTAATAATCCGGAATCAAACGGTCTAAATGAAAGACTAAACCAAACTTTGGTAAACAGGATTCGCTGTAAAATAAATGAGACCCATACAAGAGCATGGTCTCGGGTGGCAGACGAATGTGTACAGGAATACAACTCAAGAGATCACTCAGTCACCACCTTTAGCCCCGAATACTTATTGTTCGGAAAAATAAATTCAATAATACCAACATCCCTTGAACCAAAACGAGACCTTCAACGGGATCGAGAAACTGCTTTTGAGAACACTGTAAAGAATCACAATTACAATAAACAATTGATTGACAGAAAGCGAAAACACCACGACTTTAAGGAAGGAGAGTTCGTGTATGTTGAACATTCTTCGAGGCCAAACAGAAACCAACTAGAAGAAATAAGAATCGGACCATTGCGGATTATTAGGAAAATATCGAACTCAGTTTTTGAGCTTGCCACTGGACATAGAAAAAAGGAGTCCAACATGTTTCATGTGTCGAAATTAGTCCCACTTCCGGAAGGAGGGGGGATATAAAACAAGTTTTATTGAGTCTACACCGCATTCACCTTCGCACCGCTAACGTTGTGACAAGATAGCGCCCACTCCTCTCGCCGGTCTTCTATTTCGTTCATATCGCGCGCACCTTCAGTGCGAACCCGACGGCTCGTGGGATCGTGTCATAGCAAACGGCTTGTTAGTTTCGATTCGTTTTCAGAACGCATCGTAACAGCCTTATTGAAGATCACACACTTATATGTACACAACATTTTTCACATTCGAACCGCTTATGAAGTAACGTGCAGAAAGGAGTACTGACACATATTGACTGCCTTCTCCCTCTACGAGAGCTTCCGTCCTCAATTCCCAAGAAGCTAAAATAGGTGCGGTGTAGGTTGTTGCATTGCTTGATGTGTGCTTATCAGAAACAGAACGTGTGGCAAGGGATACTGTAGTAGGATGGGTGGTTCGTGGTCAATAATAGTCCACTTCTTTGAATACTATGTAAATTTCCATGGAGAAAGATCCACTTCGTGCGGTAGCCCCTACAAAATATAATGACCTGACAGATAGCATGGGTTGCCGGTAGCCATCTTCCCTCACTGCTTCATCTTCCGACTTCAACTTTTGCATCGACATTCCAGGAGCAGTTCTTATGAGCTTGATCTCGTTCCATTCTGCTGTCACTGCAGGTTCCAATTGCGCCCGTTTGACTCTCTTAAGCCTTAGGGAGAAAGAAGGAAAACATTCGTTGTTTGAGCTTTCCTTGGAGCTTTACGTATCAAGAGCTTCTGAATCAGAAAAACGTTTTGTCGAAAAATCGTCTTCGTATACCACCAGTTATCAAATTTTATTTCTCATAAACTGCTTCAACGATTTAGATTAAATTTTGGGGAGAACAGTTACAAATGGTATAACAGTGCCGTAAAATTTTCGTTCCTGGGGGGAAATGACAAGAAGAGCACAATAAATTATTGAAAATTTGGACAAATTGCGATTTTTAAGGAGTTGTTTCATTACAAATCTCGCGCAAAAGACTGTAGCGTTTTCAAAAAATCGAAGTGGTAGTCCAATATGTAGTACTTGTACGATGGATGTTTAATAATGAGCATTCGATGTACAGGAGCAACCACTGAAATTTCGGAATGAAAATTAACGTCGTTTGTCGACTATCGTGTAGACCATACTTACTTGTTGGTTTTTAAATGAAGATCGAAGCTGAGTAGCATGAGCTGTAAGCACCACCTGTTTCTGGGCAGAAGGTTGTTGTACCAAGTTCGTAAGAACCGAATGACAAGCACAACGAGCCTAGTTTTAACGTCTTTTCATTCTGAAAAATCCTGACTCGTAAGATTGCACTGTAAGTAGTGGCAAGTGGGAGAGATGTCGTTCGAGTCTGGCAGTCTGCCGAGACGTCCCAACAAGCGATAAAAGCCGACGAAGAAATTTACGGCGTTAAGAGGCGTTCCTCAGCCCTAAGCGTATTCAGCGGTTTTTTTTCGAGTGACAACTTGTTTCGGCAGAGCCGTACTTGCAACTAGTTACCGCGCAATTCTCACCAGTCAGGATTTCTCAGACCGAAAGGACGTTCAAACTACGATGCCTCGCTGTTTGGGGGGGAAAGGAAAAGGGCCTAAATGATCGGACATTCAATCTACAATGGAGATGCTTATCCTCGTTCCCCTTTCGCCCATTGTTACCTCGACACATCACGATGACTGGGTGGTGGATTTCTACGCAGTCTCTCGAAGACATTCCGCTTGGACAATGGCGCGTAATGCTGGAGATATATGTGCCTCCGGTTCCATTACGAACTGGCTACGTCTCGAGGCCTTGATGAGAAGAAAACGACTTGACAAAACCCTATTCACCTTCCCCGAGGCGGAATTATCCCTTCTGCCGTTCTCTCCATCAGTCTTCCTTTTTGCTTCATTTCGGCGGCTGAAAAGGGGAGTATTCGCCTCTCGTTTCCGTCGCTCGACCGTGAGCTTTACGATTCGATTGCAGAAAACAAAAATTTCACCGCTTGAAATAAATAAGCTATTTTCTTGGCCATTCCCACCAAATTATAGATATTAGCTGATTACTCCAAGTTTCATAATGAGCTGCGACGTCTTGTTCACACCTTCTCATTAATCATCAATTTTTTTTTAATATGCTGGCTCGAACGAAACCGTTCCATTCAGCGGAGGCTCGTCCGGGGCATTTATGCTGACTGGGCCCCGAATGCCCCGATTCGCTCGAGACTTCGCTGCCGTCATTTGCAACTGAGCCGGTTCCCTCGTCGCTGTGTCGTCCGATCTCGCGTTCGCTCCCACCCAGTTCCCTGTTAGTGGTGGTAAAACTTCTTCGAATGTAATTGAGAATAAAACTCTGTTCCAATTGCATTAGGCTTGGTATCGTACCACATCCCGACTCTCTTAGTGCGATAGCGCCTTCAATATCAATCCCCCCCCGTAACATTGGCGCTCAACTAGTGGTCAAACGTCCCCTACATTAGTTCGAGATGCTGCAGAACTTGAAGTTTCTTCTAATGCGATGGGAATTTTTGATCCCACACTTTCAACTTTTCTGCCTAGCTTTGTGTTCAATCGACGACGGCTGCTTCGAGGAAAGCAGGACAGATATGGAGGAGCTTCTGATCTACCAGCATCTCGCGCACGATGCTTACCTACCATCGCAGCACCTTGTAGTCAGCAGAAACCAACGACTCAATTCCTCATCCTGCATCAACATCGACATCTTCCCTGTGTCTGTCCCCGAACGACCTCTCAAACAACGAGTCCGGGGAAACCACGCGCCTTCAAAATGGCCTGGTGTTGGCCAGCGCCAGAGCCACATCCCTGCCCTATCTGTGGCAAGCATCACAGGGTAAAAAAAGTGCCCACGTTCCCTCAACTCCAGCCAGGAGGCTCGAAGAACCTACGTGGAAGCGCACAATCTGTGTACGAATTGTCTGGCAGCCTCACTCACGCTCAAGAGCTGCCACTCAATGTACACGTGTGAATGCTGTCAACATCAGCACAGACCCTGCCCCACCCCATGAGCCAGGACGCCGTATTTGTTCTCAAAAGTGCAACTAACCACTGCACAGCAGACACAGCATCTTCGCTCTACACTACCCCTTCTGGAACACCTGAGGGCAGGTGTCCTCTGAGGAGGAGGGAAACTCCCACTCCCCTTACTCAGGGAATCGTCTTCCGTCAAGAGATGAACCGATTCTCTGAACCATGGATGTCGCAGCTGTGTGGAACGAAGACGTACGATTCACAAATCCCAAGATGTGTTCATCAGAGACATTGTGGGGTGACTGTTTATTTGTAGTTCTAAATTCAATACTCCCACCACAAACATGGGCACCCTTTTGGGACTTTAATGAAAATGATCTCTCGATCGCTATGGTCAAGATTAGGTTCCCCTTTGTTGGGTGGACAGAAACGCCCTGAACTGCAGTGTTCATGAGTGCCTGAGGAGAGGCACTTCATCGAGGGCGGAGTGATGTAATGGGACGAACCAAACCGTTCCATTCAGCGGAGGCTTGTCCAGGGCATTTATGCTGACTGGGCACCTCAAATGCCCCGTTTGCTTGAGACTTCGCTGCCGTCAGTTGTAACTGAGCCGGTTCCCTCATCCCCATGTCGTCCGCGCTTGCGTTCGCTCCCACCCAGTTTCCTGTCTGTGGTGGTAAAACTTCCTCAAATGTAATTGATAATAAAACTCTGTTCCGATTGCATTCAGCTTGATATAGTACTAATTCCCCAACTCTCTTAGTGCGATATCGCGTTCAGTATTAATCCCCCCCGTACAATAATAATCGAGTAACGTTTGAGCAGAGTTTATAAGCATAAAACTTCTTTCGTTTCTGCTCGTACTCATTCCCAGACAATTATTGAGCAATTGCTACACAGAGAATTGATGAAGCTGTAAACACGATTTATTTTTGAAAAGGATAATAATAACTGTGATGCGGGGTCGTTCTTGACTTTCGTATTTTACTCTGGTTGAATTCTTGAGAGCCAGTCAGAATGAATGAAAAAAAAATTCCCTACTCCCTATTATTGCTACTAATTTCTTAAAATACTAACCTTTGGAGAAACAAACAAATAATAAAATAAAAAATAAAATAGTAATTTCCTGAGCCCTCATTCATTCATCCAGAGGATAATAATAACTTTTCGTGAAAGTCCGAAATTTTGTGAAGTGGCCTCTTCATATCTTAAGCGTTCTTAAACGCTTATCGTGTAGGTATTTGATTGGATCGCGACACCAATTTTTACTTTCCGCTACCCGAAGGGAAGGAAAGTATAGTAATCGGCCCAAAAAAAAAATTTGAGTTTTCTTCAGATCTTTACGTTTCAGACCCTACTGAGTCTAAAAAACCTAATTTCGTCGCGTGGTCCGTGTGTATGTGTGTGTGTATGTGTGTGTGTATGTGTGTGTGTGTGTGTGTGTCTGATATAATCCTCGTCGAGGGTTTAGGTACAGTCACCAAATAAAGAAACAGACCTGTGTGTGTGTCTGTAGTTCGATTTGCGGGAGAACGGCTGATCCGATTGAGCTGGTTCTTTTTTTGTTTTGTTCGTTATTTTTTGTAGACACCAGAATAAGGTTATGGACGATTTCGGCCGATGGGAAGGGGGGTGGGGGACGAAAATGTACCAAAAACTAGGGTTTTTCGCATTTTTCTCGAAAACGGCTCTAACGATTTTGATTAAACTTTCAAATTATCTTCTACTAATCAATACCTAACTTTTCTTCTCTATACATATCTCCATGAAAATACGGTGAACGGAGATAATGACCTATGAAGCAAAAATAGGTTTTTTAAGCTTTTGGCAAAATGACTTCAACGATTATCATCAAACTCTCAGGATATTTTCGAATAGTTAATACCTACATATTGTTCTCAATAAATGTTCCTCTGAAAGTCCAGTGAGCAGAGATAAAAATGAAAATGTGTCGAAAATAACGTTTTTTCTAACATTTCCGTAAATTCCAGGGTAATTTTACTTTCCGCTACCCGAAGGGAAGGAAAGTATAGTAATCGGCCCAAAAAAAAAATTTGGGTTTTCTTCAGATCTTTACGTTTCAGACCCTACTGAGTCTAAAAAACCTAATTTCGGAGAGAGGTCCGTGTGTATGTCTGTGTGTATGTCTGTGTGTATGTCTGTGTGTATGTCTGTGTGTGTGTGTGTCTGTAGTTCGATTTGCGGGAGAACGGCTGATCCGATTGAGCTGGTTCTTTTTTGTTTTGTTCGTTATTTTTTGTAGACACCAAAATAAGGTTATGGACGATTTCGGCCAAAAACTAGGGTTTTTCGCATTTTTCTCGAAAACGGCTCTAACGATTTTGATTAAACTTTCAAATTATCTTCTACTAATCAATACCTAACTTTTCTTCTCCATACATATCTCCATGAAAATACGGTGAACGGAGGTATGGGCCCTGAAGCAAAAATAGGTTTTTACGCTTTTGGCAAAAACGGCTTTCAGCGATTTCCACCAAACTCACAGGATGTTTTCAAATAGTTGATACCTACATATTCTTCTCAATAAATGTTCCTGTGACGGTCCATTGAACAGAGATAAAAATCAAATGTGTCGAAAATAACGTTTTTTCTAACATTTCCGTAAATTCCAGGGTAACTTATCCAGCAGATGTGATAAATCCTAATGATGTTTCTTTTAGTCCCCAATATCAACATCTCGTTCTCTATAATTATTTCTGTATATATATGTTGAACGGAGATATAAGCCAAGTTAACACAAAAGGAGATTTGTCGAATATTATTTTATCGGTATTCCAATTTTCTCAAAAACGGCTCTAACGATTTCGATCAAACATTCGGAGTACTCTCAACTAACTAGTCCCTACATTTTGTTCTCCATAAATGTTCCTGTAAAAATGCGTTGAACGAAGATATAGCGCCCGCATGTGTAGGTGGTGTTCGAACTTAAAGGGGTGGCGGAAAGTAGTGTGTTGCTACGCACCAGATATTTTTAAAGGTTCTAGTAGCATTTCAGCGGATTTTATAAGGAAAGGCTTTTGGGGAAAAAATTATTTTGTGTTTTGATCACTATGATTGTTGCGGCCAATTTCAACAAAGAACCAAGGAAAGTAAAATGGAGTTCCTCAGTTCCTTTGAACTTGGTCAAACACTTCACAGCAGCAAGAAGCGGTAGCGTCTACAGTTCTGGAATTTATAGTGCTGCTCGTACTCATTCTAGGGGCATTATTGAGCAATTGGTACACAGATAATTAATGAGGCTGTAAACACAAACTTTTTGAAGAAGGATAGTAATTACTTTTGCAGAGCTATTGGGTAAACATTTTTAGAACTGGAAGTAAGCGAAACGGCGGTAGTTGAAACTCAGGAATTTCTTGAGTGAGCCCCATGTATCTCATGAGCGCTTTTAAAAACTCACCCTATAGGTATTGGATTGGACTACAATACCAACTTTTTTCAACATTCTACTAACATTCTAGCGAAGTTTCTCAGAAATAAACCGCGCTAAAAACGCTTTTCGTCGAAAATTTTGATAATTTATTGTGCTGCTCTCGTCATTTCCCCACGAATGGGAATTTTGTGGTATAATTGCCTTAAAGAAATTGGGTTATATCCGCCAGTAGGCAGTCTTTGCAGTTAGTTTGGTTCTAAGTGTGTTGTCCGTACGTAATGCAATTTGTATACCTTCCTTTCGGAGGATATTAGTTATTCCGTATATTTGTGGTCCTGTGTACGTGAATGTGCAGCGTCTTGTTAAAGTCTGTGTATTTTCTGTTTTTGAGTCGTTTGTTTTGGAGTCATATTGTCTTAGTAATTTGTTTATTGTTTTTTTAGAGTAACCGTTATTTTCTGCGAATTTTCTGCAAAGACTGAAAATACAGACCCATTCGACCAAAGTGGGGTGTATAAAATAACTTGTACTTGTAAAAACGCATACATAGGACAGACAGGACGAAAAATACGGACCAGATACTCAGAACACATTAAATCTCTTAGTAGGAACAAAGACGATTCAAACTTTGCCAACCACCTCAAAACAACTGGACATGAACCCACCAAAATACAGGACTGTACCACCTTACTACACAAACAATACAAAGGACGAAAACTGAACATATTAGAAAACATGGAAATTTATAAACAAAAAAACTTCAATGGACAGATCATAAATGAACAAATCAACACAAAATGCGACACCATATTCACACCACTCAAAACACTACACAAACGAAAACAACCAACTGACGGATTTACAGACCACCCTACACAAAAAGACTTAAATTCCACAATTGACAGACCATCCAACACGTTCCATTTATCTCTAGGGGGTTTCCCCCTGAGCTACATGACCTCCTCTCCCCGCCCCTTCCCCGACGCTCCATCACCCCTTTCACCTTTCTCTTTGTATATAAAGACCACGACCAACTGACTGACTCCAGTACTGACTTAACGGCCAGACGATGATGTCTTTACATCGAAAGCGCTTGCCCACAGTAACTCACAAGCCAGAGGAGACGGACTCACCTAACAGGTACGTTAACTTTTATAATTGCCTTATTGAGAGCTAACAATAAAAAAAAATGTAATCAAAATCGTTAGAGCCGTTGTTGAGAAAAAAATTTGGTGTTTTGATCGCTATGATAACTATACATAACTTTCGGTGGATTTTGCCCATGTCCTTATTTTTGCGTCCCATGGTAACCCGTAGGCTAGACATCAAGTTTCAGCTGATTTGGTACGGTTGTTTTCTCTAAAAACCGCGCTAAAATCGAATTCGTCGAAAGTTTCGGTAATTTATTGTGCTGCTCTCGTCATTTTCACAATAATGAGAATTTTACGGTATTTTTGTATCATGTAAACCTGTCTGTACAAAAAATGTCATCAAAATCGTTATAGCCGTTTTAGAGAAAAAAAAGTTGTTGCTTTGATCGCTATGATAACTATAGTTAACTTTCGGTGGATATGAGCTTCGACCATGCTTTCAACTGTTGACTTAGTCCATTTACGTGCGAGAAGGGGGGGGGGGATTGGAATAAAATCCAATTCTGGCGTTCCAATGTACTGAACTCACATCTTTTTAACTCGTCTCCTCCGACTTTGGAAGAAATTAGTTGCTTACCGGCTATGTGGAATAAAAGAACGAAATTCGGAATTGCAAAAATAGAGTATACAATGACATTGGCACTGAATATATGTACTTAAGCAACACAATTAGTGTACACTGTTGGAAACTCCCGGGGTTTGAGAACATAGAGTAAAAATAAGAAACTATTACCACGGCGGCGTGGGAACGTCAGTCTTTCATTTTATCTTAAACATGTACTTCACTACTTGAGCGAAAAAATCAGAATCAACCGGCGAATAAATCTCTGCTTTTTTTTCTTTTTTTAGAAACGCCGTAAGAATTTATGCTAAGCAACGCGGCTTTAAACATTTTGTCGGATAATGAATGAGGGCTTTTGATATGACAAATACTAAGTAACCCCTAACCCGGGCATAGTGAATGACCCCCTGGAACAACATCATTAAGATTCAGGAAGGGTATTTTATTTGCATGAGCTTTTAAAGGACTTTCCTGTTCCCCGGTTCGCAAAGCCCCTTTCAAATAGGAAGGCGAAAGGCCGGTTTTATACTCGTGGAAGAGCGCGGCGAATGTGAGCAACAGCGTTCGGACGCGGTGGATCGACGGGTTGCAGCAAATCGATATTTTGACTGTCCTTAGGCCCTGCGAAGTGGAAATAAAAGGTGTGCGATCGGTCGGAAAAAGTTACGAGTTTTCTTCAGACCGTTTTAAGTGCTAGGGAATCCGAAAAAAACACTATAGGGAATTCTGCGCAGTAAACGCCTGCTTGCTTGGTCTTGGATTCGTTCAAGATGAGGCGGTGTGACGTGACGACTCCATCTGCCCTTAAGTACACTAGCCTGCTCTACATGGGTACGGTTGATGGACTGGAACTCGGGCAGTGTATGGACGCCTGTTACTCGTGGTCATTCTATCGTAGAGCATCCTCTTATCCTCCATTCCTTCCTCGTCCGAATGCTTTCCCTAGAGCTGGCGTAGGGCAGTCTGAACGCTCTCCCCATTTCCTTATTTATTATTTATTTAGTTTCCTCTTTGGGTGTCTCTGTCGGAACAAAAAGAACCCGATTGAGAGGAAACGGCTGAACCAAATCAGCTCAAACTAGACCGTTGGTTAAACTGACTGTAGTTATCATAGTGATAACTGGGTTGAGCCAGATCACTGGATGAGCCAGTTCCTCATTGGCATGGCGACTTCAATGCGCGACTCCTCTCCTTTTCTCTCAAGAACTCTCCGTCCTGCACGACTTGCCAATTGTCACCGCAGCCACCTCTGCCTGGAACACCGTGGCCAGCGACCCCAATGGGATCGCTGCTCTGATCCTCGGCCCAAAGATGCCTGCCCCTGCAAGGCCACCCTGCACCGAGCCATCAGTGTAGTATACCAGGGCCCCAGCTTCGAAAGCGGGAGTTCCCCCTACCCACCTGGATCGCTCATGAATGAGTATCCGAAAGCGTAAGGCTGCGCCTTCTGGTGAATGGGATCAGGCTCGTTTTGTCTGGATTGACAAACAGTCCTTGCCCATTGCACCATGTCTGTAGGGTATTCAGTGCATGCTGCATGCATTCACTGATTACATTCGCGAATTTATCCCTGACTATAATTACCAGGTCATCCGCGTATCCTATTACCTTGTAGCCCTCCTCCTCCAGCAGCTCGAGAAGGGTATCAGCTACCAGTAACCAGAGGAGAGGGGAGAGCACCCCCCCCCCCCTGCGGGCATCCCCTGGTGGGCACCACAGAGAGTGTCTCCCCCCCCAACTCTGAGAAGACCACCCTGCTACTCAGCATCTCGTTGGTCCAAGAGATTAGGTAAGGATCTACACCCTTCCTACCAGCCGCAGCTGTGATTGAGGCATACGACGTATTGTCGAAAGCCCCCCCAATATCCAGAAAGCAGCACAGCGCAATCTCTCCGGATCTCAGAGTATCCTCCAGCACTGTTGCCAGTTCCTTCAGAGCAGTCTCAGTGGATCTCCCCTCTGATAGGCATGCTGGGAACTCCGAATGGGGTTCTGAGTTAGATAGTTCTCCTTTATTGATAGGCACACTATCTTCTCCATTGTTTTCAACACGAAGGACATGAGACTGATGGGGCGGTAGCCCTTAGCCAGGGCCGAGGAGCCACCCGGCGTTGGTATAAAGACCACCTTCACCTTCCTCCACATAGTGGGTATGTACCCAAGGACATAGCTCGCCCTGAAGAGCCTCACCAGTATCGGACCCAGAGCCTCCCTACCATGCTGCAACATGGCTGGGAAGATCCCATCCGCACCTGGCGCCTTGTAAGGTTTAAATGAACCAATAGCCCATTTAACCTTATTAAGTGTGAACATTTCTCTGGAGGCTGCAGCTAGCAGTGGGTTCCTTGATTGCCCATGACAGGTACCACCATCGGCGCTCAGCTGATGGTGGTGGCTATCTCTCCACCGCAGGCTTTGAGACCCTGGGAAGTGAGCTGTCAGTAGCTCCTCCAAGGTCTCCTTGCTGCCCCTTGTGAATGTTCCCCCTGCCTTTAGGAGAAAACCGATTTGCGGTCTCTCTTCTCTAGAGAGGATCTTCTGTACCTTGGACATGGTAGACAAGTCTTTCATGCCCCCACAGAAGTCTCTCCAGGATTTCCTTTTAGCCTGTCTAAGGGCTTTATTGTATGCTGTGAGGGAACCCCTATATGTGTCCCACTCACCCTTCTTTTTTGCTCTGTTAAAGAGCCTCCTCGTTTCTTTCCGAAGCCTTTCCAGTTCCTTGTTCCACCAAGGAACCTCCCTATTGGGTCTTCGGGTTTTCAACTCGCAGCTTTCTTCATACGCCTCTACCAATGCTGCGCAGATCTCCCCTGTCGCCCTTTCTACACCTTCGACAGTTTGCATTTCACAGCTGTAGCTCTCCAAACTGGAGGCCAACACGCGGCTGTACAGAACCCAATCCGTGTTCTTGGGGTTCCGATATGTCTCCGTCACACTATTAGGGAACCGCAGCCTGAACCTCACCATCCGGTGGTCAGACATTGAAGTTTCCCCAGAGACATGCCAATCTGTTATTCTGCTGGCATAGAAGGTACTTGAGACCGTAATGTCCAGCACCTCCCTCCGCCTGCGTGTAACAAAAGTTGGCGTGCTCCCCCCATTAACCACCACCATTTCATTGCACAGTAAGTAGTCAAGAAGGGACTCACCTCTTTCATTTGTGTCTGTGCTGCCCCATGCCATGTTATGTGCATTGGCGTCGCACCCGACAATCAACTGAAGGTCTTCCCTTCTGCAGTAATGGATCAGCTGCTGCATAATCAGCGGGGGGACCTCAGCGTCATCGCCTGGGAAGTAGGCTGACGCCACCACTGTCCTCGCCCGGAGTCCATTACTGTCTTGAGCTTCCAGCATTACCGCCACCAAATCCCTGTGACAGAACTCGGAAATTTTTAGAATATGCAAGTTGTGTCTTACCAAAACAGCCGCCCTAGGACGACCTTCTGTGCCACAGTAGACCAACTTACCTGTACTAGCAGGTATCCCTTTCACGTCCCTGCTGTCCGCCCAAGGCTCCTGCAGTAGAGCCACAGCACAGCTCCCCCAGACAAAGCTCCTGCACATCACTGCCGTAGCTGCTTTGGCCGTGTGCAGGTTGATCTGGAGGAAGCCCACATGCTGCGCAATCATCGTCGCCCACACCGACCCCCAAACCCCCGTGGGACCTTACGTCCCTGCAGAGTGCCCGGAGGGCGAGCAGGCGCGACTTGCCTGCAGCCTCTCTGCAGTTTGGGCCGGAAGGACCTTGTCGTCCTTCCTGCCCTCCCTGCCAAATCTGGACCCACCAGCCCCCCCACCCCACCCGCAGCCACTGCCGAAGCCGTCACCACAGGAGGGGCCACCAGGACCCCAGCACCGTTGTTTCCAGGAGCCGCCACCATCATTCCTGCCGAGGCACCCAAGGCGGGGCCCCCAGCCAGGACCGCGCAGCGGGACCCTAGGTCACCGCTGCCTGCAGCCCCCCGGCCAGCAGCCCCACCCCCCGACACCCCCGCAGCGGCAGCGCTCCCTCTTCCCCTTCCACCATCTCCAGGGGCATCCAAGCAAGGGACACTCGAGGTAGGTACCTCTCCAGAGCCCTGCTTCCTCACTCTGATGCTGCCTTGCCTCAGCTTTATGGAGACTGCTGGCTCAGCCTCCAAAGCCTGGGCAGATTGCGCATCTATCAACAGGCCCAGAAGCACCGCTGATTCCTTGTGGACCCGAGAGAGCACCGTCCAGAACGGTGTGCAGAGTCTCCTATTCTGCTTCGCCAGAAAGCCCAGGATCCTCTCATCCGGCTCATCCTCACACCCCGGCAGGTACGCCACGGCTCTTCGTGGTCTCGGAAGGTCCTTCCCCTCACAGACCTTCAGCCTGGCACCCTCCCAGGGCAGTGCGGTGGCAAAATGCTCTCTCAGCCATGCTGCCGTGCCCTCATCCTTACAGGTCACCGCGTACCACCCCCTTCTACACATGGTACCGGTGAACCCTGGCTCCGGCCCCTCATCTTCGTCGAGAGCAAACACGGCCTCCACCATGCTCCTCTCCACGGCTGCCATCTGCTCCGCTGTGAGGAGCTCCGCCGGGTAGTCCTCATGGAACACCCCCAGCTTCACCCCTGACACAGCTGAGCTATATGAGACTGGTGGTCGCCTGCTAGGACCGCCCTTAGGCACTCCCTGCCGCCCGGAGCCACCAGCCCCACCGAGGTGGTCTGCAGACGTGGAACCTACGTCCCCACGCTGCCCTTCACCACCTCTCACTCCCAAAGAGCGTCTCACCTTCTTTCTCTCCTCGGGAGTGTCTCCAGTGGAAGGCTGCTCTCGTTTTTGGCCTAAGGACTGTATTAAACTTGAAAGAATAGCGATATCAGGTTGAGTGTGAGTATATAAACGCGAACAAGGGAACCCAAAATACACGTGAACTGGTGGCTCGGGAAACTAAGTGGCGAGAGAGAGATAAAGAGTTGAGTTGTAAATAGCGCAAGACTTCAGAGACGAATGAGTTGGGAGAACTGGGAAGACGACTGTTGTTTGCAGGTGCTAATGGATGACTGACTTAGAAGGAGCTGTCTCTTGAGAAGAGAAAAGTGAAAGAGGGGTAGGGCTGAAAAGGATAGTTTTTGGAAAGCTCAGGAAAGGGGCATTCGAAAATAATTGCAGAGGAGGACTTCACATAGGCAAACGATGGGGTCAGTGCTCGGGGACACGATGACCTTCCATTAGGCCTAGTGAATCCTGTGAGGGCAAGAGCGGACATTTGGGAGCTAAAATTGTTTTTATCAAAAACGGCTTTGACGATTTTGATTAAATTGTTTTCATTGACTTGTATTTGGTGGAGACAGCTCCAAATGATATAACGATAACGAAAAATTCTTATCCGTGGGAAAATTACGCGAGCAGTATAATAAATTACCCATCATTTCGACTAACGTCGATTTTAGCGCACTTTTTTCCTCGGCTCAAATGTTACTAGGATCTTCAGAAAATTCAGGTGGCAATTAAGTACCTATAAGACGATATACAGAATTTCATCGCCTTATAAAGGATACTTGGGAGCTCCCCTGGGCCACACACGAGAAGAAAGCAATACAAAGCATTTCATTAGTGTTTGAGAAGACGTGAGAATTGCGGTCGAGGATGGTCTAGGGGGCTGTGGATGTACAGGGCGATCTTTAGGCCTGTGGGCCTACAGTGCCTTGGCTTGCTGAATCAGTTGCACACAACTGCAGTTAAGTCAACTGCAGCTCAGGGTCTACTTGGCTGTAATGGGTTGCATGCAGACAGCCTTGTTAGGCGAGGTAGATGGGAGGATTAGCGAGGGGCGGCCTAGCAGGAGCAGGAGTTTATTGGCCAGGGATCCAGACAGCGATAGAAGGTCAAAACCCGACGAACCGGCGAGACAAGGATCTTCGCTTCTCCCAGTGGGACCTTAGCCACCAAGAGCCGCTTGATCAATGAGTTTGGCGAGAGGGAGGAGAAGTGCAGGGCCACCTATTGGCGGTAAGTGCCAGGCCAAAGGCAGTCAAGGTTGTTTATCAAACTTTCCAAGGAAGATGCGGACTTCGCCACTTCATTTTCCGCATATTTGCGCACAAAACATTTCACCCACCAAAATTTGCCAAATGTTATTGTCCACGCAGAAGCACAAGCATTACAACTGGGCGTCGAAAGGTTGCCGTTACTGGTCCTGACAGTCAACGGTTAACACTGCCGTCCTGGCTACCAGTGGCGCATATTCGTTCTGGAGAAGTACTGAGTCGCTTTCTTGGATGTTCTTGCAAGTCTGGATTGCATCGTCTCGACAAGCCGCCATCGAGACAGCCTGTTTTCAGACAACGAAATGGTCACCATTCAGAATGTGACCAATTGAAAGGTTATCGTCCTCCTTAGGACATAACGGTCGAGAGTTCCGGAAGGCTTCAGCAACAACAACGTTGACGCGAATTTCGTCAATTTTGTTAACCCTACAGTTGCGCTGAAGTCACACTCTCGGGTTAACGAAGAGCGACGTTATCTTCGATTTCCGTTGTCTCCCGACGAGTCATTATGAGCCGTGCGACCCTTCAACCAACTGTTTTGAGAGGAAACCGGTCTTTTCTTGCTATCATGAGGTTTCACGGCTCATTGGATTCAAAGAATCGTGTTGAGTACTCTATTGTTGAGCTGTCGCTACGACTGCCGTTTTTCGTTCGAGAGGAGACATTTCTGCAGCCTTCGATTTCCACCTGATTGCCGCTTGACGACGATGCCAGTGCCGAAGAGAAGCGCATACTTGTTAGACTAGGTTTATTTAAAAATTAAAACCATAACTGTGGCATTAGGGGGTTGTTGTCTTCATTTAACGGGAAACCGTTCTACCTCTAAAAGGGCCACCGGCGCGCATTGGTTTTATGGATTCCCATCATACCCTTATTTAGGCGTTCCATAGTGACCTGCGGGGCTCATCATGTTTGAGCTGATTCAGCCGTTTTCTCTAAAAATCGTTCACGCGTACCATTTTCCAAAGTTATGTTTTTGGACTCAGAAGGGTTTGAAACGTTAAGACCTGAAGAGAACTTTTTTCTTTCAGCCGATTACATAACTTTCCTTTCTACTTCGTGAAGCCAAGGAAAGTAAAACCCTGCAAATTATTACACAATGGTTTATTATTCTCATGAACAGCTTGACCTAGTATTACTGCTCCCCCATCCCATTCGATTCAGCATCGAATACTAGTAAACCATACGAAACATGACCTGACTACAATGGAACTACGGAAATTAAATATTCCCCCGTCCCCAGGCGCCTGTAAACGTCTGATCCGATGGACGGGTGGGACTTCTAGTGAACTCTCCACGGCAATTGGCAGGACGTTGCGAGTCCAAAGTGCGCTGTGAGTCGAGTGGGCCTCGAAAACGATACCAAACACGGCTTATTTGCGATTACACTGCGTTCCGTTTTTTTTTTTAACCATTTTTTGCCCATAACAACTATCGGCTTCCTCCGATCGGATTGGGGGGATGGCGGGCACAACTAGATACCAAATAGGATTTTTGTGCGAAAGAACGAATTTTTTAGATAGTTAAAGGCACAATACGGCGCGGACGGTGGGTGAAGGACGACGGACGGACATTACAGATTTGGAATCCCCATGTCTTGAAACGTAAAGTATCAAATTTTGAGGGGGGTTGTAAAAAAATTTTCGTGACCGAAAACATAGGGTTATTATTCAGAATGAATAATAAACCAAAATGCATCAGTGACATGTAAACTGACTCAAGACCTATTACGAGCCTATCATTGACCAGGGGGGGGGGTATTGTGAGGGGATAGACCAGAAGCTTCAAGGGAGCATGTCCCTTAAGAAAAGCATTCAAAGCGTTTGGCTGCCAATGCAGAGCAGTCACATACGATGTGCTCTGCCATCTCGTCCTCATCACTGCACAATCTGCACTCCACTGCCTCTGAGATGCCCATCTTGACCCAAGTGGGCAGAGTCCAGTGAGGAAGCTAATTAGAATTCTCAGATCCTGTCTGGAGAGTGTCAACATCGCCATCTCCCTTAGACAGGAAGGCGTAACAAGCCTGTCTTGGTCGTGGCAGGCGATGCCAATGGGCGCTACTTTTCTGTGTCTCCCATCGGACCAGCAGACGATTCAGGTGACTTTTCGTCACTCCTGCGCCGGGTTCAGGGGTTGGGATTCTCTAAGGGTTGGGATTCCGTGCCCCTTTTTGCAAGGCAGTCAGCCTTTTCGTTGCCCTCATGCCCCCTATGAGCCAGCACCCAGATAAGGGAGAGGCTATTATGGGCACCGAGTTGCTAGAGCCCTTGAAGACCGCTCTCATACCAGCCTGGACCTTTATCCTGGCCCTGGCTGTCCGAGAATACGTGGATCCGCTTGCTCTTGAGTCCTTTAGTCAGGATCTCTTCTGTGCAGATCTTTATAGCTAGGATTTCCACTTGATATACTGTGGCGTACTCCCCTAGTGGCTTAGCAAGACTGGGCCCAACGATGCCCAGTCCGGCAACAGAGTTAGTTGCTTTATCTTCTAGTTTACCTACAACACTGTTTACTTTCAGGTTCACGAGTTACGTCAAATCTGATTATTCTTCCTTCCAGTTCAGAACGTGACAGTCGTTGAAATTAATTGAAGTTAATTTTGATAAATGATGACAAAATTCCGCAGATTGGTGAAATACGCACAGAGATAAAGAGGAAATGACAAGGCATAATTGGGTACAATGGATGCTAGTAATTTGCAGGAGCGACGGGACAGGGAACGAGCCTGCAGGAGTCAAGCCAATTAATCCGACTATAGCTGATATTGAGTTTTGAATGAAGGTGGAAAGCTCTTCATCCAGTCAACTGTCGCCTCGCTGATTTCAGTAGCCCGGGCCATGTTGTCATTCGCCGACAGAACATTTCGTCGTCAACTCGTTCGAATTGAATATATCATCAATGAAAAGGAAGTTGCGCCGAGAGAATCGATCCATTTCAAAAAATAGTCTCATTGGAGCATGAAATATGTGGCGTTACGCGTCGCACGACTTTCCTCACCCCCGCCCAAACTCACGGAACTGAATTTGAATAACCTGAGGTCAGTGTGTGTCTATAGTTCTATTTGCAGAAGAACGGTTGAACAGTTTGAGGTGGTTCTTTGTTTTTTGTATATCTCCCTCAACAAACGGCGAACGGGGAGATATAGGTCTAAAAATCCAAAATAGGTTTCTTACGCTTTTTGGCGAACCGGCTTCAACGATTTTCACCAAGCTCGCAGGTTGTTTTTAAATAGTTAATACCTATATATCTTTTCCGAAAATGTTTGCGTGACAGTCGATTGAACAGAGATAAAAATTAAAATGTGTGAACGTTTGCCTGATTCCTCGAGTAACTGCGCCACTGGATTTCACCAGTCTTTTGGAGTGTCTAGCAGTCTATACTCATATTTCGTACTCCGCAATTATTTCTGTATAAATATGTTGAACGGAGATATATTCCATTATAGCTCGAAAAACGAGGTTTGTCGAATGTTGATCCACCGGTTTTCCAATTTTCTCCAAAACGACCAACGATTTCGGCCAAACTCACGGAGTTCTCTCAACTAACTAGTAACTATATTTTGTTGTCCATAAATGTTTCTGTAGAAATGCGTTGAACGAAGATATAGCGCCCGAGTGGCAGGTCGTTGAGTTCACGAGGGTTGCGAAAAGTTGTGTGTTGTTCAACTCCGAAGATATTTATCACCTGGTTTCCGGTCAATTTATACGTACTTGGTACTTGGTAACTAAATGTTCAACGTAGAAACTGGAAAAAACTTAGTATTACGGAATTTACTGACTCGGCTTTTTAGTAATCAACGCATAACGGTGGTTCTTGAGACTCAACGTGACTTACCGAATTCATGAAGTGTTGACTCTTTTTAGATTGTTTGGTAATAACTGTGACAAGTGGTAGTCTGGGAAGCAGCAGTAGTATGAATTTCGGATTTTTCGTGGTGCTCCTAATTATCTTATGCGCGAGAATAAGCTTTCGCGTTTTCTGGTGAACCGAACCAGGTTGTTGATTTGTCTGAATTGACCTACAGCCCCTGCCCATCTTTGCACAATGTCCATAGCAAACTGCATTCGTACGTCAAAAATCAAGTCATCCCATGGCTTGGCAGCCCTTTTATTGCTACAGCTCAAGTATGGCATCTTCATTAAGCAGCCTGACCAAAACGGAGAGTGCTCTCTCCTGCGGACACTCCGAGGGGTCTGACTGAGAGAGCATCCCCAGCTCTGAGTAGGCCTCTCTGCTTTCCAGCATTTCCTTGGTCCATGAAATCAGGCGGGCGTTTACTCCCGTCCTCCTGGCCGCATCTGTAATTGAGGCATATGGCGTATTGTCAAAGGCCTGCAGGCATGTGAAGAAATTAAAATCTTCATATCAACTCCTGTAAGTGTCACTCCTGATTGCGGAGGCTCCCGTATTATTTCCGAACGTAATGCGTGCTCTTTTGAGTTGATTGACTCATCTGCAGCCCCCTTGTTCTTCGAGTACTTAGTACCACCAGTCTTCACTGAAGTCTCGAGTTGAGCGATTACTTTCACCTCGCACAAACGTTCAGCTCATTCATTCTCTTTCTTCCCCATTTACTCTGTTCGCTAACCACACTGCAAAGTCCCATCACCTCGATCGAGTTGTAGTTAGCTCCTAGAATACCTTATTTCAACTTCCCAGAATGTTTTATTTCATTTCTTTTATCTACTTTTGTAAATGATAGGATAATCGGTGATTCAGCCCCCGAATTTCCCCTTCCTCCATCAGTTGCAAAATGGTGAAAACAGCGCTTACTAATTTATCGTCCTGGAGCTTCGACAAAGTGAACGGAAAATATGAATTCCCTTTTGATACTTAATTTAATCGTACGAAATCCTCAAATTCCTCCGATCCCATGGGGCATCTCTCAAATGGCTTTTGATGCTCTAATATTCTAAGGGAGAGAGCAGCTCGTTTTGCAACTCGACTCTTTTGTACTTCTTGCATGAACGTTTCAGCGAGAATTTGTCCCGTTTATTAGATTCCTTCTCCTGAATTCTACGAACGACGAGCTTCTTTATGTCAGTTTTCCGACTTTACGAAGCTCTTAGGGCTAATCGCGCCGAAAAAAAAACCCGGGGGACGCGAATAGAGAGCCTGGGAGGAGGGATTATACTAAGTAAATAGGGTAAAGGGTGATGACTAGAACTCTCATTTTGTCTGAATGAGTGAGTTGCAGGTTGTGCGATTAAAATATGAGAACGATAATTGGTAGATCAGTGTTTCCCGTTGTGGCAGCGAAGTGGTGAAATGCTTATCCAACCAGATTTTGCACACAGATGTTAATACAAAGAAATTATTGAAATAATCTGTTTGCCACTTCTTGAAGAGCGACTTAGACACTAAAAGAGTAGAATTCAGAATCTACCAGAATGGCACTGGTAGAATTCACGGGTTCATTATGAATTGAACCCATAGTTGCCAAATGAAGATGGAAACATTTTAGGAAAGTCACGCCCAACAGTCATAGGGCCACCTGGTATGATGTGAGGTCTTTGTGTGGACCCACATGGGGGCCTCCCTGCACGCCCACTGCCTGTACTACCCCGTGCGGTGTTCCTGCCCATTGTGCTGTATGCCGCAGCCGTCTGGTAGATCGCCCCCTCAGAGCGCGATAGGCGGCGGGCACGCACACTGCAAAGGGACGCCTCCTGGCCTAGCAAGTGCTCGCGGGTAGACCTTGCCGGTGACCTAGCAGTCCTGTGACTACGGGGGTGCCCTGGAGACGCTGGTACCTGTGCTGCGGCTAGAAACCTTTATCGAGCGCCACCTGGGGATAGCAATCGAGGCGGTCCTCCGGCCATACTGCGCGGCATCTCCATTCGGGCCCATCTTGATATGGGGGAAAGGCACCCCTCCTCTCCAGCGGTCCAGCTGCTCTCCAGGTACGGGGCCTTTAACCGACGCATTTTATTTTTAAAGCTCCGCACCTTTGGGGGCTGAGGAAAGCGAGGACACGGAACACGTCCAGTTCTCGAGCTCCATCTACGAGGACGCGAGAATCACTGCACGCATCCCCCCTCCTGAGAGTGCATCCACACTCCTCTCTACTTGGTCGGCTAAGCGTAGGTTCGCCAGATTCGCCCAAGCATGGGGAGCTAGACGACAAAGGCTATAGTCATAGACTCCCCCTGCTGTGTCTATGTACAACAATCCGAAATTTTGTATATAAACAATTTAAGCGACTCGATAGTGGGCTTACTCGATAATGGTTTAAAGGCTAATATTTCCGATTAATAAGCGTTGGTCAACATGCGCTTATTATCGAATGCCTCGGGCAGTCCAGTCCAATCTGTTTCATAGTTGTTCGCCTCTATTTTCAGATGACTGCTAACTCGGGCGAAATTACAACGAGCTCAGGGCCGGTTTATCAATGTCATTTGCTAGCTTGACTAAAGGTTGACTAAGTCAAATCGTTCGTTAACTCCCGAAGACGCGTTCATCAATTAATTTCGACACCGCGTTAGCTTGCCCCACTCACGACGGAAAGTTATAAAATCGACGGAAAAAATCACGACAAACACTTAACAAAAATAATCACAATACGAAAAATGAGCTACACAATAAGTAGAGGAGTAAGAAAAGAATGAGAAGTAAGGAAAGATAAGAAAAGAATTGGAAAAAAAGAGAAAAGTATCGAGTAAGATCACAAATATATTATTTAACAATTCTGCGACTGATATTTTGGGTATTCGAATGAAAATGTCAAATAATGATATCAACAGGCGGCAAATGAAGGCGGCCCAATGGTACCAACTCTCCAACACATTGTTTTGGAGGAAAACTCGCCAAGTCGCCTCTTCGTTCGAGGGATTCTCGTTTGAGCGTAGTGGCAGCCCTTTTTCCCCGCGTTAAAACTCTCGCAAGCTAACTATTAGTCAATTGCCGATTGGTGAACGCGATCCGAGCTCAAGAATTTTTTCACTCCATGATTATCGTTAACAGATCGCTACCTAATCAACGTTTTAACTAAAGAATTGATAAACCAGCCCTCAATCTCGTTAGAGATTAACGCAGCTACCCTTTTGTTTAGTTGAAACCGTAACAATCGGACAACGATAATAATCCTAATTAACTCCGATTTACAGAATCGTGAATTATTAAGATAATAATCCAATGAAATGAGCTCAACCACGCTCTGCTACCAAAAAATGTTGTGGCAAAGTGGTGAAATGCTTATGCACCCAGGTTTTGCACACATATGTTAAGTACAAAGAAAGTTCTGAAATAAAGTGATCGTTGAGCTCGTATAATAGAAATAGCAACATCACGTGAAAAAGATCCGTAACAAAAGTAAAAACTAAATTGGTACTTGGCACTGGTTTTCGTCGCTCCACGTTTCAAGTTCGTGATTCTACTTTGTTCAATAGGCCTCCGGCTGTATATTGGTCCAGGTATGACGCTGGTGAACGTTGATTTACAGCGACTTGCGGGATACTGCGACCCAACTAGAATGATGAATTTGTCTAACTTTCATTTCTAATTTGTTTTCCCCACCCACGCATAATTTAAAAAAAAAATGTTTTTTTATTAATGAAACATAAATGATAGAGTTTAGTGTACCTAATAATTATTTACAGCGCTGTTTATAAAATTGTGCACATAAATTCAACATTTAAGTAACCCGGAGGGAAAGGGCTTACGTCGTGTGGGGAAAAGCGTCCTAATCTTCACAAAATGGTGTTTCATTTAAATGTTAAATTAATTACCACCTTTTCTCTCCGATCTCAAAGACCAACTTTTTATTTTCTTCTCGGCGCTGCTCATCTCAAACCTCACGACACAAAACAGATGACTTGAGACCTGGTAACTGGCTGAATGTGCATGTTTCTCGACTCGTTGGCAACAAGTCGTGTCAAAAAAAAAAATTCCAAATTGCCCCCCTCAAACTGCACCTTGTGGATAGGAGAAACGCTGTGGTAGATTTAACGTAAGCATGATAGGATGGAGGTAAGTTTTGCATCAACTACGAGAAATTTCGTTGAAAAGGGGTCAGAAATGATGTCCAGTTTAACTTGGCATTCGGAGGGATGAATCTATTGCGTAGCAACGCGCAACTTTCGCGCAGGTTCAGTGTATCAACTCACACTCAATTATTTGTTGGTAGTAGCCGACTACACCTCGGTCATTTTAATGGCTCTCTCGAATGTAAGCGTTTAATTAATTACGTTAGGAACTGTCTAATGGATGATGCGCTGGTAAGCGAGGTAATAACGATGATCAACTTGAGGAGCCAATCCAATAACTGTCGAACAAACGACGAACAAAACGGGAGTCCTACTCGAGGAATGGAACAGAGGACCCTACCGACAACCACCGGCCATCGACTGAATCAACAAGAGTGATCACAAACCCTACAGGACGAGTTTACATTTGCAAATCTCTGCATAGCACGAAATAACGGGTTGCCAAGGCTTATCGCGCACTTCTGTCGTACCAGTAACGTTAAATCACGCACAATGTGACGTTTGCTGCAGATGAGGAACTCCACGATGTGAAAAAGTAGGAAACAGAAAAAACCAATAGGTACATCACTTATAATCACGCATCACAACCATAATTTAGCGTATTTAAATCTATTGCGGTAGGCATGTGAGTAAACTCTCCAAGACTGGGAGACCTTTGCCCAATCGCATATTCGGTTAAGAGAACATTTTTGCAAAAAATTATACGAAACAATTGTTTAGGGCGTGGTACCACCTAATGGGCGAAATGGGTCAGGCCTTGTTATGGCCTATCGGTTCATTGTGCATTTAGCAGCGTTTTTGTTGCTGTAATTGGGTTGTGTTTTTTTCTTCTTTAATGAACGCTGGGTTGTTTCGCGTCGGGAGTTGCCTTGGCTCGTCTGTTGAGTGTGAGGTTGTGAGCAGCACTGCACTGGGGAGAGTTCACTGCATGCGTCTTCATACAGCGGGCAAGTGACGACGTTGTGGGCATCCTCCATTGCCCCCATGCTGCAGGGGCAGTTGCTGACTGAGTCGTTGAAAGCCCCGTGACCCAAAGCTGGGTGACTGGTGCGGTGGTAGGGCCAACCCCTCATTTCCTGTATATGGATTACCGATGGCAAAATTGAGTGAAGATGCCTCGTCCTACGGCCTCTGCCATTGTTCTATGACTCTATCACCCATTTCCGGGCTTTCTTACGTTTCTGCTCTGGCGTTCGCCATTGGAGTAGCTCTGGGAGCATGTGCTGTGTGGCTTCTCTGTACTCCGATAGTTTTCTTCTGCAGACGAGTCACCTGATCATAGCTAGGTACAGGAGGAGGTCCATTGGAGGAGTGCCTGCTAGTATTTGCAATGCCTTGTGGGGAGTAGTTCGGTAGGCTGGTAGTACTGCCAGAAGGACGTCTTTTTGTAGCGTGCGAGAGTGTTGTTGGTTTGACTGTGATGGCTTTACCCATCAGCCCATCTGTCCTGTATAGCGTGATGGACACAAACATGGCTCGGTAGTGCACAGTGAGTGCAGCACACTTGCTTCGAAGTCCAGCCAGGTGTGATGTGAGGCGACCTATAGGGTGATGATGGCCGTGGTCTGTTGTGATGACTACGTGCTGCAGACACTGACCTAATGGTGCAAGCTGGCACACCCTAAGGAGTTAACAACAAAGTGGACATACTTACCGCAACACTGCACTCTGAACTTGTGCAAGAGAAGCATAGGGTGATCAAAGTCCCATGGTGGACTGAAGAACTCAATCCCCTGAAGCAGAGCGTAAATAGAGCAACAGACTCGTTACCCTGACGCCCGAGCCACACTCCGAATTGCGCCATAAAACGAGCTAAATGGCAAGGTGGGCGAAACATTTTGGATGTAGGCACTTCTGAGAACCCCTGCGGCTGGCATTATTAGTCATCCATAGGAAAAGAAAAAGTAGAGCAGGTCTTAGCTGCAATGCAAAATGAGTCAGGCTGGGGCCTGCAGCATCGAAAGTTCGCTGGAAACCCTCCTTGAGAAGGCGTTCCCTGACGAGTTGCTCGAGACACTGAAGCCCAGAGGGTGGGAAGAGAGCTCATCTTGAACCTTGTGAGGACAACGAAGCCCAAGGGCAAGGGAGGTTCCAACAACGAGCCCAACATCCCATTTGTGAGGACAACGGGCGACCTCGGCAGTGCCCTTGTGACCTTAAAGCCCAATAAACAGGTTTGGATGGAATAGTAAGCAATATGCTAACGAAGGCTGAGCGGATAACCTCCAGCAGCTTCCTTAATTTATTTAATGACTGTCTAAAGGTCGGACAGTTCCCCACTCAGTGGAAGTCTGTGCCGCGTTGTCAGTCTTCAAAAGGGAGGCGACTGTCATCAGTCAGACCCGCGAACAGACCGCTCAGCCTTCTTTACATATTAGGCAAAATGTTAGATATCTTTATGTTGCAGTTTCGTTGACTGTAATCTCGCTGGAATCTGTCACAGTTGATATGTCCCTTTGAACCTGCCACCCAGGTAAATAGTTAGATCAGGTGGGAAACCAGATTAAGAACTCCGAGATGGTGCAGGGTTCTTCAGGAGGTCAGCTCTGTGCAACAGCTCTCTACTGGGAGACTAGCTAACGGTAGTAAATACCTGCCGTACCTTCTGGTCTCAGTTTGGTGGAGCTGGTGGCAGCATCCTCTTGCATATTAGCGAAACTGCAACTTCCAGGACTCGTCGATAGTTTGAACGCAGTCATTAAATAAGAAAACAGACTAGTTGTAGAGCAGGCTGCCGTGCATTTGCATCATTAGGAGCTGCATTTTGGGCTTGGAAAGCTGGAAGCTTTTGTGGTGGCATCACTCATCAATGAGTCTTGTTGCCCTTTGCACCAGCAGCTGGACTGCTCTTGGAGAGTCCGCTCCTATCATGATGGCTATTGGGAGTAGTTGTGACGTGTTAGGAGGCGAAGGAGGGGGTCGATTAGTACAGCCTACCCCCATAATCAGCGCGTGAATGAGCTATTCCAAATGAAATTACCTGACTTTGGCTTTCCATAAATTAATCGACCGGTAGACAGCTCCATCACGTCAGAAGTTGTGACGCAGTTTTTGTCGAAGCCAAGTTTTCGTCGGAACATGTGTCACGGGAAGAAGACGAAGTAATTAGTTTAGCACGTGTGGCCGTCGCCGCTTCCTCCCAAGTTCCTTCTCGCAGACCAAGTTTCTACCACTAACCCACGTACTGGGACGGCCGGGCTCGATGAAAAGACCAGAACGGAGGTACAGGTTTCCAATTGATCCGTTATGAGTAAAGTTTCGTCGGAAAAGGAAGGAGGTCTTGTCCTAAAAAGGGGAGGAGAAGTTTTCGCCAAGAAAACTTCCGGGCAATCTCATAGAAGTCTGTTTAGCAATTTGAGAGAGCAAACGCCGGAATCATTTTCTCTGACTAGACGATTGTTTCTTTGAACGAATTGCCAAAGTGTGGGAAGCGGTATTTTTTTAACTTTTGGTTTCGTTGTACGTTTCCGGATCGTGCCCGCGAATCCAGGATTTATCGCCAATCATCGCTTTTCACGAATTTGCTTTTGCTGCATCGTCAGAAACTTTGGAACAAATTTTGCGGAAAATCTTCTCAAAGCTGCATAATGAGCCTGATTGCGCCATTTGTTTATCAATAAGTTTTAGTTATTAATCTTTGACTGTGATGAAGCTTTCTGTCTGCGTCATCCCCACTTCTCTCATCTCACCTCTCTCTCTCGTTTCGGGTGATTCCCTGAGTCATCAGCATTCCACCTGACATTTAGTTGTCACGCGTACATCAATCGCTGACTTCTCTGAACGGTCAGACGCCTAATTTGCTCAATTACGAAGTGACAGTAGTTATAATGTTTTTTGTTGCAATTGTTAAAGGTGTTTTTTTAAATTAACTTTTTTCTGAGCTTTGTGACCTCGAACGTCCACACTTGGCCCCAACGGGAAGTCATTGTTTCCCTAAAAACCGAGCTCTTTTACCTGTGCGGAAGTCCAGCTCTTCAGTTATTTCCAAGTGACAACGGATTTTCCCTTTTTCTTGACTTAACAAAATATCCTTTTCCCACCCTTCAGTTTGACATTCCTCTTCACAACGCACAGCTCTTTCTAACAGTCAGTCGTCTCTTAGTTCTCCCAACAGACATTCATCTCCCAGTTCTCACACACACTCGTTTCTCCTCTCTTCGACAACTATTACGGATTCCTCTCTCTTTCCCGGCACAACCAGTTTCACGCCTTCAGAGCCCCCTTTTGTTTGAAACGGTGGATGCTGGCGATACCCTCGCTGCAGCCACAAACGGGCTTATTGTAAGAGCGTCCATCAGCCTCAGTTCGTGGCCCCCCTGCACCACCCGCAGGCTCCATGGCACTGGACTTCACCTATGAGCCTCCACCACATCCGCAAGTTCTGCACCCCTTCCGGCTGAAGAGAGGGCCTTCCAAACACACGATGGCACGATGCCGCGAGTCCATCGCATATGCATAACACATGCTCTGCCATCTCTAGCCCCACCTCCCTGAACCTGCATACTTGTACCTCACACTTGCCAATATTAGCAAGGTGGTACCTCAGCGGACAGTGGTAAACAGGCCACATATGTTCCTCATATCCTTCCTCCTCAGTGCGAGCACCTCCTTGGCACTCCCTCTGGAGAGTCGAATGAAGAGTTTTGACTTTCTAAAGCCGGGCAAAACCCTGCCAATGGGCAACCGTGCACCAATCCTCCCATTTGCCAACCTCTCTATGTAAGTGTCTCCTGGTAGTTCCATCAAAGGGCTCAGGGCTAATAGGGATCTGCGCCGATCCTTTCTTAGCCAACCTATCAGCCCGTCTGTTTCCCTCTATACCCTGATGCCCTGGCACCCAACACATTGTTACTTTGTTGCCACACACGGGCCTATTGTAAGGGCGTCCATCAGCCTCAGCTCATGGCCTCTCTGCACCACCCCCAGGCCCCATGGCACTGGACGTCACCTATAAGCCTCCACCTCCCCTAACACATGATCTGTCATCTGTAGCCCCATCTCCCAGAACCTGCATACCTGTACCTCACTATTTGGCAATATTAGCAAGGTGGTACCTCAGTGGACAGTGACCTGTAAACAGGCCACATATTATCCTCATATCCTTCCTCCCCAGTGCAAGCACCTCTTTGGCCCTCCCTCTGGAGAGCCGGACGAAGAGTTTTAACTGTCTAAAGCCGGGCAACCCTGCACCTATCCTCCCATTTGCCAACCTCTCTACGTAAGTGGCTCCTGGTATTCCCAAAAAAGGGCTCAGGACTGATAGGGATCTGCGCCTATCCCTTCTTTCCCATTCGTTTCCGTCTATTCCCTGATGCTGTAGTCCCCGGGCCATCAGTCCAGTTGACACTCCCAAATATGCAGCGACATAAGACAATACGAGGCTAAGGCCTTGAGAGTGGCCTGACTGTACACCATAATGTAGGTCTCCTGCCGCTTCAAGAGTCTTCAGCCCCTGCTCACAGGCCGTCACCCCAGCCAACTCTGAAGTTGAACCTCGAGGGCTTTTAGTGTACCACATGCAGTTTGGGCCCCTCCACCTTCACCTTGTCATTGATCAAATGGCAGGAACCTCTCCTCCCCTGGATGATCAGACCCAACTCCAACATACGGGCAGCCTGGAGGAATGTCATCCTTTTAACATGCATGTGAAGTTAAGCTAAACCTAACAAGACCTGCAGTGCTATCATAGGGCATGTTCTCATGCAGCCTGTAATGGCCAGACGTAGGGCGTCGTTGCAGTTTATTCAACCGCATCTGCACTGTTTTATTTTCCACCCTGGCCCACCAGACCAGGTCTCCGTAGGTGACTACAGGCCTAACAACCGCAGTGTATAGCCACTGGAACATCCCAGGCCTTAGCCCCCATTTCTTCCCCACCATTTGTTGCTGTTCACATCACCACCGATGCCCGCTGCAAGGCTTTCTTCACAAATTTGGCCCAAGTGAGGAAAACTCATGCTGACCTCATGCTGGACCTTCACCACCTTACCGCCCAGCCTGAGTTCCCGCAGCATCAACTTCACTTAGCTATAACTCCTTATTTTCGTTTTATTTTCTAATTTCTACATATTATACGATTTTTGTCTGCCATCGCTCACTGTTATAGAAACTACAGTGGAGCAGCACGTGGTTTCTTGTTTCCTCCGCACTGGAGGCGCAAGACATGCATGACGGAGAGTCTTTGACAGAAAAGAAGAGGAGCCGTGCATTGAAGTCACCAAGTCCTGTGAGGAACTGGCTCGTCCAGTGGTCTGGCTCAACCCATTTACTTGAAAGACGTTTACGGATGTTGGGGAAGAACTCATACGTGTCACCTCCCTTTGACGAGGATCGTACCACTCCTTTATTCTAGTACAGCTCGTGGCATACTCTCCAAAAGCCTGTTGAGTCTTGCTTTTAAAACTTAAAGCTGTAACACCGCTCATGTTTTTATGTCAGTCAGTCTATAATTTGATAAAAACCGCCGAGCACAACAGAGTGGTACGCACTGTAATGTTGGAGGTTTTACGCGGTCTCGAATAAGGAGCTGCCTTTCAAACACTGCGAACCAAGATAACCTGAGGAACGTTTTATCTGCATTTTGGTTCCCGATACCGACTTTTCCTCCCTTTTGGTTTATTATTCATTCTGAATAATAACCCTATGTTTTCGGTCACGGGTATAACCAAATGTTTTACAACCCCCCCTCAAAATTTGATACTTTACGTTTCAAGACATGAGGATTCCAAATTTGCAATGTCCGTCGGCCATCCCCCATCCACCATCCTCCATCCGCCGACCTCTGTCCGGGTCGTTTTGTGCCTTTAACGTGGTCTAAAAAATTCGTTCTTTTGCACAAAAATCCCATTTGGTATATAGTTGTGCCTGCCATCTCGGCAATCCGATCGGACGAAGCCCATGGTTGTTATGGACAAAAAATGGTTAAAAAATTTATAAAACGCAGTATAATCGCAAATACGCCGTGTTCTGTATCGTTTTCAAGTATTTTTACATCCTGGAACAAATGGAATGAGTATCAGACGTGTACAACTGCGTGTAGTGAAATTACAGTAATTATTAGAGTAAACTAATTGAATCTCGTGGGAACTACAGCGGAAGTCAAGGTTTCGTTGTTAGCACTCCCTCCATCCCTACCGTCTCATCAAAACCACCCGCCCGCTCGCCAAATGCCAATTGCCGAGGTTTGCTGGAAGTTCCCGTCCCAATTTTCCCGACTATTTTTGCCCGACGGGGCGGAGGAGACTCCCTACATCGGATCATGAATGCTTACAGACGTTTACGGGCTCCTGGCGCCGGGGGAATATTTAGTTTCCGTAGTTCCATTGTAGTCAGGTCATGTTACGTATGGTTTACTAGTATTTTTCGATGCTAAATCGAATGGAATGGGTCTCGGAGCAGTAATACTAGGTCAAGCCGTTCACGAGAATAATAAACCGTTGTGTAATGATTTGCAGGGTTTTTCTAAAAAGTCTTCCCCAAATCTCGCGAACGTCTCCATCAACTGCTCGCATGATCATCGTCAATGTCCCTACAACGCCGACATTCCCTCTTCGATTTGTCAGATTATTTAGTTTTTTGTCTTTCTAATTGTTCCGTTTAGTTTTGCAGATTCAGTTCATTTTGATATTTATTGTAATTGTTGTTTGTGGTATGTACCCTGAAAAGATAATTATTCTCCCCCCCCCCCCCAATAATCTTAACTTGATTTTATAATTACATTTTCCTTAAATTTCGAGGTCTACAATTTCTTTTGAATTTCCTTCCTAGATTATTTTTGTTTTTCTTGTTTGGTCTATTCGTAAGTAAAATTACCTTTTTCATTATTGGCACAACACTACGAGGCTGAAGCCTTGTCATGACTCGAAACTATGCGCGTGCATGACAATCTCCTCCACACTCCCTGTATGGTGTTCGATACTTTTTGAACAGACCTCACAAATCAGTGTTTGAAATAATTTCTGGTTTTGTGTAGTTTATTTGTCGTAACGTATTGCTCGTATAAGCAATGTTAGTGACAACGTTTCACCAAATAATTTAATATTATACCAGTTGAGTACTCAGCGACTGAAGTAGCTTTCCTTCGCTCCCACTCCACGACGCAATTTTCGCTCTGTCGCTCCCTCTCGTCCTATTACTCCCCCACCCCCACCCCCTCTTCACCATTCGGGGTCCTCGGAAGAAGTAAAAGACGTTAGGGTCACGTAGATGCAGAGAAGTTGAGCGTTTAAAGGGTATCGGAGGAAGAGACTAGTCTCTCCCCAGCGAAATCTCTGTGTTGAGAAAACTTGGTGCGACACGAAGAAGGGGGGAGACCCTTCCAGAGCCGTTTGAGGGATGCACCACGCCACGTGCACAGGCCCACCCTAACGACACTTTCTGACTCGCATACTCAATACCACATTCACGCTGTCACCCCCACAAACTCTCCTGATTGACAATTCCGACAGTTCTTGCTCCGTTATCGCCCAAAGTTTTTCGCCTTAAACAAAAAATTTTTTTTTGCTCACCCTCCACACTCTCGGAAGAGTGGCATGTATTGGACATCGAGCGATTCCATGAAGATCTTCGATCGATTGAACTTCACTCGAATTCGCACGTACGTTAGTCTTCATGGAGAAATTTTAGGCAGGGAAAGAAGATACCTCTCTCAAGATTTGTGGAAGTATGTTAGCACTAAAGCAACTATGTGTAAAAACTATTGTGACGAATGTTTACAAATGTCCTAGCCTGATAACTCTACTCTCTATTTACCCCCCCCCCTCCTCCCCCCGTTTCACTTTTGAGAGCGATGATTGTAAGTCCTCGTCTTGGGATTCTCTGCAACTACCAGAAACCCTCACGTGAAGTCCTACCCTTCCCTTCAAGATCCCCCAAAAGAGATTAATATATCACAATTTAATAATACGAATAATTCATGCTGGAATGCCGAAAATCAATAACCGTGCACAGTATCTATTCGGCAGGCTCAAGAAGCTGGGTCTTTGACCTACAGAATATCCGCACTTGCACTTATCGATGCTCACCGGCCGTATGGGAAGTCATTGTTCCCCCAAACACCTTCCTATCTCAACACTTTTATTTATACCTGTGGAAGTCTTACTTACTCAGTTATTTCCAATTAGCAACGGATTTTCCCCCTTTCCTGGACTTTCCCAACTATCTTTTCCCACCCCTCAAATTTGGAATCCTCTTCTCAACGAACAGCTCTTTCCAAATCAGTCATTTTTCAGCACTCGCGAATAACAGTAGTCTCCCAGTTTCTCCCAACTCATCTCTCTCTCTCTCTCTCCCCTCCCTCCTTACACACACTCTTTATTTCTCTTCTGCCATGCTTGAAAAATGGCCTTCTCTGAATCCATATAAACGAGCCAACATTTCCTCCTATCGCCCGTACTCACCAGCCCTGCTTACATACACAATTGACTGTACGTCCCCCTTCCACCCACGTTGAATATTTCTGACTGTCCCGTCTTTTATTCATACTCTGGAGTAGTATAGTTCATATATTGTCCGTTTCTTCTATACTCTTTGTACATGCAGTGTTTGGCAGGCCGAATTGGTTGGGTCTTCGGCCTCCAAAATGTCCGCACTAGCCCTAACAAAGTCATTGTTTCCCCAAACACCTTCGTCCTCCAGCCCTGTTGTTACCTATGGAAAGTCCGTCTCTTCAGTTATTTCCAATTGATAACGGATCTCCCCTGTCCCGGACTTTCCCATCTATCTTTTCCCACCCCTCAATTTTAGATTCCTCTTCTCAACAGACAGCTCCTTCCAAGTCAGTCATCCTTCAGCACTCGCGATACAGTCGTCCCCCAGTTCTCTTAACAATTTGTCTCTCAGCTCGCACCACTCCCAACTCAACTTTCTCTCTCTCGCTCTCTCTCTCTCTCAACTTAGTATCTCACAACCAGTTTCACATGTATTGAGAGTCCCTTGTACATGATTATATACTCATACTCAACCTGGTATCGCTATCCTGTCAAGTATAATACGGTCCTCACTCACTCACGCTCACCACTTCCATTGATTTCTCAGATTCAAGCTCCCCCGTTCGTGCGCCCAACAGTATCTACGTGCAAATCGTTTCCAATGCATTCGCGTCACTTAGTCCCGATCATATTTTGACATTTTGAGGCGTTTAATCTGTCAGTTCGCTATCCCATATTGTCTACTCCTTGTGCGGTTGTCGCCCATAGATTCGGCTGTCGACTCATTCTCGCTACGCCTTTCGCATAAATGCGCTGCTCTGCCCGTTTCGTCTTCCTCACATACACTTTTTCCGTAGTGGGTCAGCCAAATTGTTCTACAACGAAACGAATAGCGCGACGCATCACACAATTTCCGTGGCTTTAGTTGCTCGTCCAAACTCAACTCACTCAGTTCATATTGATTACGTGATTTGTTTTTTAGAGAGAAGTTTGAGTTCAGAGTTTTAGAATTATAGGGGAATTGCTGCGAAAAAAAACTTAATGGCGTTTTACAAAGTTCAAATGAACTGAGTGAAAAATAAATTGAATCAGTAGTAAACGCCACGAAAACCAAACAAGTTTACGTAGAGCTAAGGAAAGTTCTACGATGCGATGCACCTGATATTTTGTTGAAAATGTCGTACTACTAAACCCCGGCCGCACTCTTGATTGAATGTCAGAAAGCAATTAGTTGTGAATATAATCAGAAATTTGATGATTCTTTTAAACCATTTTTCTCGCCATTACAAGCATGGGTTTCGCCTGATCAGATTGTGGAGCGGTGGACAGGTGGGGGGCGACTCAATTGAATACCAATTAGAACTTCATGTGACAGGACGGACATTGCAGATTTGTAATCCTTGAAACATTAAGTGTCAAATATTTTGAAACGGTGTGAGTGGGTGGAGTGGGGGGGGGGCAAATTATCCTTAACCGAAAACATTTTGAATAATACTCCAAAAGCTGTTGAGGATTCCATAACTTTCGGATTGATAGAAATTTCAATTATTTGACAGGACGAATATTTCTAGGAATCTCCAGTCAAAATGAATTTAGCGAAAGGAGTTCCGGCTTGCATCGAATCGGAATAATTGCAGCGGCAAACTCCTCGTACAATATATGAAATGACGTTAGAATTTACATGTACACAAAACCGCGTAGGCCTTTTCGAAGTTTACGTTCATCGTGAGGCTGACGGGAGGGGGGCTCTGCGAGCTTTGCTTCATAACATCGCATTTTCCAAACAACTGAGCGTGAAACTGGATGTGCACTGTTGAGCCTGAATCCCTTGAAATATGGAAATCGGCCGTGTGCTTGGTTGAATGAAATGCACGCCGAGCCAATTTAAAGGCGGACGGTTGACCTAAACTGCAGCGGCTGCCTTCCCTGCTAACCGTGGTCGGGCGAAGGTTTTCGGACGCTCGAGTTTAATCCGTTTCGAAGCTTATTTTCGATTAAGTGGAGCAAGGAAATAAACAATTTTCCCCTTCGGTGGAATTGATACGAAACGTTTCGCGATGAGTTATATCGTTCCATATAAGGATTGATTGCTCGTCTGCTGTTAGTTGGTCAAAAGACGCTATCTAGTGAACCTTTTTACTCTCCTTGGCTCTACGAAGTAAAAAGGAAAGTTATGTAATCGGCTGAAAAAAAAAATTTTGAGTTTTCTTCAGATCTTCACGTTTCAGACCCTCCTGAGTCCGAAAAACACTATTTGGGAAAATGGTCTGTGTGTGTGTGTCTCTGAACGATTTTTAGAAAAAACCACCGTACCAAATCAGCTCAAACTTGATATCTCGCCCGCAGGTGACCATGGTACGCCAAACTAAGGGTTTGAACAAAATCCACCGAAAGTTAACTACAGTTATCATAGTGATCAAAACACCATATTTTTTTTCTCAAAAACGGCTCTAACGATTTTGATTAAATTTCTTATATTGACAGCTCGTAATGAGACAATTATACCATGAAATTCCCATTTGTGGGAAAAAGACGAGAGCAGCACAATAAATTACCAAAAGTTTCGACGAAAATCGATTATAGCGCGATTTTTTTCTAATAAACTCCGCTGAAACGTCACTAGAATGTTCAAAATAACTGGTATAGTAGACCAATCCAATACATATACGGCGAGTGTTTAAAAATTCTCATGGGATACATGGGGCTCACTCCAGAAATTCCGGAATTTCAACTACCGCCATTTCGTTTATTACCAGTTCTAAAAGTTCTTACTCAGTAACTCTGCGAAAGTGATTAGCATTCTCTCTGAAAAAAATCGTGTTCACTGTCTATTTAATTCTCTGTGTGCCAATTGCTCAATAATGGTCCGGGAATGAGTACGAGCAGCACATTAAAATCCGGAATTCTGAGCGCTACCACTTCCTGCTGCCGTAAAATGTCGTTTGACCAAGTTCAAATGAATTGAGTAAGTAGAAAAAGCCATGTACGCAAGTGAATTGACGTAGAGCTAAGTTTTTGACACAATCACTATACTTTCTCCGCCTATCTCCAATTTTCACATCAGTTGACAAGCTACTGTCGCCGAAGCTTCAAAAAAGCTAGGAAACCAGCTTTCTTCGGATGTTTACGGCGTACAATACGCGGAAAATTAGGGAGTCGTGGAAATGTAAGAACAACGAAGCAATGGGGTTTTATTTGAAAACTTTCCTCGTGAAACTATCCGATGAAAACTTTTCTCGATCCCGTCGGACTCATCTATTATTCATTCGAGACCTGAAAACTGACAGAAGGCCGATCTAAGATTCCAACAGTTCGCCACCCTTTCGGGAGAAACGATAATTTTCTCTCTCTTCCTTTCGCCGCCAAGTGATTTGTTACTTCCATTCGTTCAAAGTCATTGAAATTGGTACCTTGGAAGAAGAAGAAGAAGAAGAATTTTGGGCCATAACTTCGTTCCAATTATTTGAACCCGGAGAAAGACTAAATAAAGCTTCCCCTCTGGAAACACTTTTCAACGGCAATAAATCGGCATTGTATCCCTTTGAGTTTCCCCTAATTTAATTCCCAATTTCATCGGAGCAATTTGTACACCTCGCTCGCACAAAAAAAAAAATGAATGAGAAAATCGTATCTTAGAAATGAACGAGTACAATAGAGAGGAATGACGAACGTGAAGGTAAAAGGGAAATGAATTCAATATGCCCGAGGAGATCTCTCCTAATGATTTTCCCTCATCTTGTCCCCTTTTCCGAAGATTTTAGAATTATTGTGTTGGTTCGCGCCTAATCGGATTGGCGTGAGTTCTTCATAAATGCGTTCGGCAGCTCTCCCAACGCCAGTCAAGGGCTTGACAACTATCGTGTGCTCCCGATCGGGAAATTTTCCTCTGCTCGCTCACCCGGTGGATAATTAAAACGCATCAAGTTTCCCATTTCATCTCTGATGCTTGACTAACGGAGCTCTTGCCCCAATGAACAAAATTTTATATCGCTATTGAGTCCAACAAATCGAGTTCGAGGCCTGACTGTCCCATAATTGGGAATTTCAGCGGTTTTATCGCATTTATTCGACTTTTGGTATAGTTCCCTGGGTATTTTTCCATGATGAGTCGAATAGAGCAAGATTCGAAGGTGTACTGCTACTTCTAGATGAAAAACAGTGAATTCAAATTATATTACTTGTAACGAGTTATTTTTCAAGTGCCGTTGGGAACTGTCACGAGTATTCAGGGGGACACAACCAATTTTTGTGTGTGTAAAACGAAGACTTTATTAATAGAAATTATAAAAGAAAAATAACTGCTTCGGTTTAAGTAAAAGGGGTAATAAAATATGAAAGTAAACAGGAAAAATAAATCTCCTCCCGACGTACATGGTTTAGGCGCTCACTAAGTTCGCTAGCGATCGGTCGACGCTTAACGGAGACTGAGTTTCATTCTCCTTTCTTCCGGGACCCTAGATGCTGCAGTGATGACGAAGACGATGCTGTAGTCCCGACAGGATGCGTTGGCTGATTCATTTGTCGCAAAGAGTAGGCTGAGTGCAAGTGGCGATCGACATAATATGAGGAAGATAATGATACGGTGTCTATTGTCGGGAGGGTATGCATTTTTTAAAGTGATTGACGTGGGCGATTTTTATGTTCGCACGATCTGCGACATTTGCTCATATGACACAGGCGAAAGCTGTTTTGTTACTTGGAAGGGTTCTGAATATTTAAATGATAGTTTGGTTGCAACGTGTTCCACTTTGCTAGAGACTATGTGCGTATTTAATAAAACATGATCTCCTACATTGAAGGTTACAAATTTATGCCTCGCACTGTACGCTCGCCGCGAGTCCGGTGTGCTCTTACGAGAGTCTCATACACCGTCTTCCATAGGTCAGAGGCTTGGGTGCAGTTTTTGCCAGTGCAAGCTGCCTCGTCCCCATACAAGTGCAAAGGTGTTAGGATCTCGCGCCCCAAGAAGACTTTTGCTGTAGTAAAACCTGTGCTGGAGACCGTTGCTGAATATACCGCCGCTTGGATAAATGGCAGGCCATCTGAGGAGTCACAACGGCTACTCATCCCCTACCACGGGCAATTGCCCATAATTTCCAGGAATATGGCAAGACGGTCTGTATCGGATTCTCAAGAGACTGTACTGAAACAACCCTTTGTGCAATCATTTGTAGCGTATTTTCAAATAAAATCGGACATCATCCAGGAGTTGTGTCACGAAGGCTTCCGCTAGAAAAAATATCTGGTGCGTTGCAACACACAACTTTCCTTAGCTCTACGTCAATTCACTTTCTACATGGTTTTTTCCACTTAATCAATTCACTTACCACTCAGTTCCTTTGAACTTGGTCAAACATCACTTAATGGCAGCAGAAAGCGGTAGCGCTTACAGTTCTGGAATTTATTGTGCAGCTCGTACTCATTCCCGGACCACTATTGAGCAATTGGTACACAGATAATTAATGAGGCTGTAAACACGAATTTTTTGAAGAAGGATAGTAATTACTTTTGCAGAGTTATTGGGTAAACACTTTTAGAACTGGTAGTAAGCAAAACGGCAGTAGTTGAAATTCAGGAATTTCTGCAGTAACCCCCATGTATCTCATGAGCGTTTTTAAACACTCACCCTTTAGGTATTGGATTGGACTACAATACCAATTTTTTTCAACATTCTACAAAAATTCCAGCGGAGTTTATAAGGAAAAAACTGCACTAAAAACGCTTTTCGTCGAAAATTTTGATAATTTATTGTGCTGCTCTCGTCATTTTCGCACAAATGGGAATTTCATGGTGTAATTATGTTATTAAGAGCTATCTATATAAAAAATGTAATCAAAATCGTTAAAGCCATTTTTGAGAAAAAAAATTGGTGTTTTGATCACTATGATAACTATAGTTAACTTTCGGTGGAATTTTCTCATACCCTTATTTTGGCGTGGTGAACCTGGCGCATACCACCTCTGTTGTCAGTATTTCTAATGGTTCGCAGGCTCCAGTGCTGATTGACTTTACTTGGAGTAGTCACTACTTATCCGTAAGATATGTTGTTTCAAGACTTTCGGTAGTCGGAGAAGGTAAATTATCTCCTGCCAACACACTCATTTACCCGTGGGATTTCCATTGAAACCACGACCAACACCTTGGTTTCACGATCGGTCACATTCTGCCTGACGGTTTTGTGAGTAGCAGAACGGGCAGAAGACTCCCGTAGCGCCGTTCAAGTTGGGCAGCCTAAGGACCAGAATGGGTGGGAGGCCCCAGTGCAGGAATTGCCGAGAGACGTTTTTCCAACATATATATTCATGCAGGGTTTCCAAGGGTTGGGCTTGCCCCCTAAAAGGAGTCAGGTTGCATGGGATCAGAAATGCGGCCCTCTCTTGCCAGGTATGCGTGTGCAGTGGGTAACCCTTCATGGTGGGTGCACCTTCTGGAGACCCACGTTAGCCCGATCAGATCTTTCCTGGCCAACTGGACTAATTCTGAGGATTGGGCATGCACCAATGAGAAAAGGGGTCAGGTTGCAACGGACCTAAACTGCGCTCTTTTTAGCCAGGTAATAACCGATTCGGTCGCGTTTAGTTGTTATTTCAAGGTGAACTCTGATGTGTGTTGATATGTGTATCTTCCAAAGTGTGATAAAGCCGTTGCAATGTAGGCTTTATCGTTCACAGTACGAGTTTAGTGGAACGCTTATGATAAGAAACAGGATAATGATTTTTTTATTCTAAAGGGACGTAGGAGGGAGGGTCTGCTTCTAGTGGGCCCATGAATTTTCTCGTGCGTGTTGAGCACCAACCCAGGACCGAATAACACCTTGCTTTAGGATGGCCGTCACGCTTCTCTGCTGTCGCAGCGCTTTTTTCTTGTTCTTTCCACCCCCCACAATAATCTCGCAGCGTACTGCCATTCCCGTACATCCTTCCATACTACCAAGCGCCTTGGGAGGTTTAGGAGCGTTCTTTCCTCCGTGTCATCACTCCTGATCCAGATCAGTAACCTCTGGCCTCTTATGGCTGAGCACTACCTTGGCAAATTGAGCTATGCTCCTTCAGGTTTCTTCCAAAAGCAGCATGCAGCGAACAGCCTCTGGCGAGAGCTGACCAACTGTGTCTTCCACTGGGCGCCGCCAGACTGCACACCCTCTGCACGAGAAGATGGCATGGGGAGCATCATCCATCATTGCCCTGCAGTGCAGGCAATCATGGCTTGCAGCCTTGTCCAATTCGGTGCAACTAAGCCCTAAATGCTCCTCGTCCTGTTAGGAACTGAATGAAGTTGAAATCCAGTGCTGGAATCACCCCCCTGGTCCTGGGCTGTGTCCCACTATATGACAACAACTTGTGCTGGTGGTGATGATAAAACTGGATGAATCACAACACGAAATCAATGAGAGAAATGTAACGGCCCAGAGTAATATTTCGCTGGAAGTTACAATTTATTTGTCAATAAAATCTCCGTTTTACTCCCCTCTTAGGTATTGTCGTTCTTTTTCATTGAAAATTTAATTTTCGAGTTCCAAGTATCCATACCTTACTTCTTTGATACCGCTTATTGATGTTTATTCGTGTAGCTTTTTTGTACAATCTTCTTACCGGGTTGACTTGTTTTAAAACTATATTCGTCGATTTGTATTCTTCGAATTATAATATTCGATCAATGATACTTCACAGTCACCATCTATCCTACAGCGAAGAATCACGTTTTAACGACGTCGTTAAATTATAACGAGGCGGCAATAAAAAAAAATCGAGACCGAAGGAGCTCGATGATAAAGTCGGTTCAATTAACGATACCTACTTAACTCCCTCGAAACAAAAGATGCTTCCATTAAGAGCAAACTCGAGTCTTTTGAGTATTCCTCTCGAGAAAAGGCGAAGAGAGAAAAGTTCGAAACAGCGGCGGGAGAAAAAGAGGGAAAAAGTGGGAAAATATGTCGAGTTAAGTTGGCCGTAAGTAAACAAACCACGTTAGTTAGTTCGAGAGAAGTTGGTTTGTCTAATGAAATAACTAACGCACTTAGCTCAGAACTTCCCTTTCGGTCAGCCCTTTCCTTCCAGCCCTTAATTGAACCGGATAATTTTGTATTAAAGGAAAAAAAAAGAAGAAATATTGGCCGAGCTTATTTTGAAACTCGGTTCTTTATTCTTCGGTGGTGTTTCGAGCTCGGAGTTCTCCCTGAGACTGAGTTCAACGCGAGGTTTTCTTTTTTGTAGCGCCTCCGGTTGTTATTAACGAATGAGAATGAATGAATGTATTTATTCCAAGTTTATGAGGATTACGAGAAGTTTACAACGAACGAACCAAAAAGTACGTTTTTCTTACTGTTGGCGTTGGAGTTGTTTAATTCCAGGAACTACGCCGTTCCCAAGGGGAAACCCCTGGGCGCTGTGGGGGAGTTTCATATTCAAATAAAATATTGCACAGGTTATATATGCGACGTAGTATAGTGTGCGTATGGGAGTACAAAGGGAAGGTTGAAACAAAACAAAAAACCCTGTAAATTATTACACAATGGTTTTTTATTCTCATGAACAACTTGACCTAGTATTACTGCTCCGAGACCAATGCCATTCAATTCAGCATCGAATACTAGTAAACATACGAAACATGACCTGGCTACAATGGGACTACGGAATCTAAATATTCCCCCGGCGCCAGGCGCCCGTAAACATCTGTAGGCATTTATGATCCGATGGAGGGGTGTGCGGAGAAAGTGGCCTTGGTGCCCGTCGAGCAAAAACAGTCGGGGAGTCGAAAGGGCGTTGCGAGTCGAGCGAGCGGGTGATTGAGTTTGATATGACGGGTGGGAGGGAGGGAGGGAGTGAGTACTAACGACGAAACGTTGACTTCTGCTGTAGTTCCCGCGTTATACTGCGTTTTGATAATTTTTTTAACCATTTTTTTTAGACTACGTTAAAGGCACAAAACGGTCCAGACGGGGGACGGCGGACATTGCAAATTTGGAATCTCCAAGTCTTGAAATGTAAAGTACCAAATTTTGAGGAGGGGTTGTAAACAATTTTTCCTGACTGAAAACATAGGGTTATTATTCAGAATGAATAATACACCAATACAGAAACTAAACGGCACGCTATACATAACTTGTTTTAAGAGTTAGAGCACACTACAACGAACTGCGAAACAAATGGGTTACATGGCGAACGCGTGTTAGCCAAATTGAAATCCGTTTGTGTACTGGTCTACGTTAGGGAGTGAAATGTATTGTGTTTCGGCAAATATGATTCGTGTGTGACGCATACCTTTGGATGTTGAAGTTCCCTGGCAAGGAAGAGGAGACGAAATGCTGTGGTAGCGGCGTCTTGCGGAAAAAGGATTTAAAATAAAGGAATAGCTTGATAAGGAGGAAAAGAAAAAACGCTGCGGCTTATGCGCTGTTGCGGTTCTTGCCCAGCTCGACGTTGTGTCACACCTTGGAGACCCATCTAATTCGATTCATCGTCGGTAAATACCAACGAACGATACGAAACATGGCATTGTATAGGTGACCCTAGACAATTGGCAATAATTGTAAAAGTGGAACTGATATTGGAGTGGGGCAGGAGGCGAAACGGGAAATGACTGCATGCCGTGTAGATACGATAACTCGCGCGTTCCTTCCTCTACGAAGAATCACCGTGCTGTATTTACTGTGATTTCGCTCTTGCGCATTTAAACGCAATCGTACACCTCTGAGACCTCTCTTATTCGACTCAACATCGAAAAATACGACTAAACGATTTAAAAAAAAATATATGTATGTGAAGGTGGATGCTGAAGATACCCTTACTGCAGCCACAAACAGGCCTATTGTAAAGCGTTCGCGAGCCTCAGCTCATGGCCCCCCTGTTCCACCCCTTGGCCCCACGGCACTGGGCTCACTTACCCTGCACACCCGCACTTGTAGAAAGGGCCTCCCAAACCACGATTCATGAGTGATCCAAGGGGGAGTTCCCGCTTTCGAAGCTCAGGCCCTGGTATACTACACTGATGGCTCGGTGCAGGGTGGTCTTTGGGCTGAGAATCAGAGCGGCGATCCAATTGGTTGCTTCAGTCGCTGGCCATGGTGTTCCAGGTGGAGGCGGCTGCAGTGACAGTCTGTGTGCAGCGGCTGCTGCAGAGGGGACTGAAGCGGCAGAGAATCTACATCATGGTGGACAGTCAGGCCACTCTCAAGGCCTTAGCCTCATACTGTCTTAAATCGCGGCAGGTGTGGGAGTGTCTAACTGGGCTGAAGGCCCTGGCCGAGAACAACAAAGTAACACTGTGTTGGGTGCCAGGGCATCAGGGTATAGAGGGAAACGAACAGGCTGATAGGTTGGCTAAGAAGGGATCAGCACAGATCCCTATTGGCCCTGAGCCCTTTGTTGGGACTACCAGGAGCCACCTACGTAGAGAGGTTGGCAATTGGGAGGATAGGTGCAGGGCTGCTCATTGGCAGGGGCTGCCCGGCCTTAGACAGTCAAAACTCTTCATCCGACTCTGCAGAGGGAGGGCCAAAGAGGTGCTTGCACTGGGGAGGAAGGATATGAGGATCACAATGTGTCTCTCTCCGCTGAGGTACCACCTTGCAAATATTGGCAAGTGCGAGGGACAGATATGCAGGTTCTGCAAGGTAGGGCTAGAGACTTGTGCTGTGCATATGCGATGGACTGTTGTGTGTTTAGGAGGCCGTTTCTTCAGCCAGAAGAGGTGGTAAATGCAGGACTTGCGGATATCCTCCTCTTCGTGCAGGGGTGGTGGGGGCGCATAGGTGACGTCACACCAAGTGAGACCAGTGCCGTGGGGCCTGGAGGTGGTGCAGGGGGGGGGGCATGTTCTGAGGATCACGGACGCCCTTATAATAGGCCCGTTTGTGGCTGCAGTGATGGTATCGCCTGCATCCACTGTTTCAAGGGGGAGGGGGGACATGACAGCGCGATGCTGCGAGTCCATCACATGTGCACAACAAATGCTCTGCCGTCTCTAGCCCGGCCTCGCAGAACCTGCATACCCGTACCCAACACTTGCCAATGTTAACAAGGTGGTAACTCAGTGGACAGTGACTGAGTGTGACGTGATCCTCATATCCTTCCTCCCCAGTGCGAGCACCTCACTGGAACTCGCTCTGGAGAGTCGGATGATGAGTTTTGACACGACCAAACGCTGACCATGACGTTAATTTCATTTTCGGCTATTTTTTGCCTTTAACATCTAAAAGTTTCATTCGATCAGATGGCCGAGTAAGCGGGCACAACTAGATACCAAGTGGAATTTTTGTGCGACGGAACGGATCTAGACGGTGGAAGAATCATCATGCCTTGAATAAAATGTCAAAATTTGTTAAGGGGAGTATTTTTCGGTGCTGGGTCGCATGAAATGAATCTCAGAAGTGAAAACAGTCAAATCGTGGTAAATATAGTGAGCCAAAGCTCTCCTGGTCCCAACAGCCAGCCCCCATTTAAACCGTTGGAAAAATGAACTACGAAGCGCTTCCCAAGTATCGATACTCGAACATATCGCACCAACAGCCAGTACGAACGTTGAAAATGATCTGAGGGGGGTGGAATTTCCGCGCAATTTGTCTTCACGAAACCTCTATTCAAAATTCAAAATGGAAGTTCTTAATGATACGTTACGAGTAGCCAACGACTCGCTCGAATCTCATGAATTTACAGTGAAAATGCGGACGACCTATTAAGCTCTTCGGAGGTGCATTCGAGTCGACTATAACTCCCCTACCTCCTGCCTTCTAGTACTATTGTTTCCGCTCTAGCTGCGAAGAGAGCTCGCCGCTCGTTTAGTTTTTTGAGTCGATAGAGTTGAATACGCAAGCGTTTCATGATTAAACCGAGCAAACAATTTGAACGCGAATGACAATGTAGAATCACCGCAGGCCGGAATGACAATAAGCAAATCAGATTCAGCGATGCCGAGGGGACCTTTGCCTATTGGAATTCAAATGCAGTCGCGAATATTCAACAGTGTGACGCGAGAAAAAAAAAAATACTCAGTCGAATGAAGAGATGATACGATGACCGGCGAGCGAACTCGGCAAAACACCAGATCTCCGCGTAACAAATGGCCTCCGAACGGAACACCTGCATATTATTCAAATTGTTCGTTTTGTACTGCTGCATTAATTACCACATTCAACGACGACGGTCAATTTGAAAGTTATTCATCAGTTAAGGCGGAACGGTGTCGATATGACTGTTGGGTGCACGACAGAAGGAGCTTGAGTGCAGAAATGAATGCGGTGAGCGTGAGTGAGGACTGTATTAAACGTTGACAGAATAGCGACATGAGTTTGGACGTGAGTGTATAAATGCGACACAAGGGAGCTTTGAATTCGCGAACTGGAGTGGAGAGTGAGTGAGGAGAGCTGCGAGTGGCCCAAGAGCTGAGAGATGAATGTCTATCGTGAGAACTGAGAGATGACTGTCAAATGGGAAGAGAGAAAGCAAATTGAGAGTGGGAGTGGGAGGGAGAGGATATTTTGGAAACTCCAGAAAGGGAAAAACTGGTTGTCACCTTAGGTAATACCTGTAAAGGCAGGCCAGACTTTCCCGCCAGACAAAGGGCTTCAGGTAGGAAATAGGTGGACTGAGGGCCGGTTTATCAATCCTTTAGTTAAAACGTTGATTAGGTAGCGATCTATTAACGATAATCATGGAGTGAAAAAATTCTTGAGCTCGGATCGCGTTTATCAATCGGCAATTGACTAATAGTTAGCTAGCGAGAGTTTTAACGCGGGGAAAAAGGGCTGCCACTATGCTCAAACGAGAATCCCTCGAACGAAGAGGCGACTTGGCGAGTTTTCCTCCAAAACAATGTGATGGAGAGTTGGTACCATTGGGCTGCCTTCATTTGCCGCCTGTCGATTTCATTATTTGACATTTTCATTCGAATACCCAAAATATCAGTTGCAGAATTGTTAAATAATATATTTGTGATCTTACTTGATACTTTTCTCTTTTTTTCCAATTCTTTTCTTATCTTTCCTTACTTCTCATTCTTTTCTTACTCCTCTACTTATTGTGTAGCTCATTTTTCGTCTTTTTGTGTCTTGTGTTTTTCGTCGTCTTTGTCTTCGATTATTTTTGTTAAGTGTTTGTCGTGATTTTTTTCCGTCGATTTTATAACTTTCCGTCGTGAGTGGGGCAAGCATAAGTAAAAAAATGTTCCTTACAGAAAACGTCACGTGTATTATTCAAAATTAATCATACACCAAGCAACTTCAAAAAATTTGAAAAACGATACATGATGCTTCTCAACACCAAATGTGCGGTGTGTTTCACTCAAATTGACATTTTCACGTGTGTACAGTCGATAACACCAGTGGTCTGTACCATTCTAGCCCAGTGGTAAAACGCTCTTTGGGCTTTTGAGATTTTTTCTTCTCCGAATATCGTCTTTAAGAAAGTAGGGGCAAATGAACAGTGGTCTGGGAAACTAGTTTCACAATGAGGAGCCAGGAGTTTTACTAACGCCAAAAAAGTCGCCTACAGCTATTAGCATCGAACCTGCAAAGAGAAAACAAAAATGGTTATTTACGTGCTTTACTACCACATAATTCTAAAATGTATACGAATAATCGCATTGAATTGTAATGCCCATTTTCTTTATACAGCCTCATTTAAGTAGGATGAGAGCTACGTGATTGGCCACAAAGACAATTTGATTGAGTTTTCTTCAGATATTTACGTTTCAAACTTTTCCAAACCCCCTTTTCAGAACATGGTGTGTGCGATTGTGGACACGATAGAGAGAATTATCACCGCCATCGTTCACGTCAAATTCGTGTTGGGAATCCAATAAGGTACGAAATAGAATTTCAATCATAATCAGCAACAACCAAATTCAAACAGCTAATTCCAAAAGAATCAAAACAACTTCCCACAACATAATCGTCTTGGCATAGTCTCGTCAAACGTGACTCATTATTGGTTACTCAAACAATGACATAATGTAATTAGGGATAACTATAGATTCCTCGACGTTCTTTTTTATCAGTTTATACGTACACATTGTGAACACCATTGCACTATGCTGCATTATTAGTGCGTTGCGCTGAACGTACGAGGGGACTAGAGAACTCGTGATTAGTCGAACCCAGACATTTGGACTAATAGAATTGAAACGTTAACATTCGATGAAAGCTCTTAATTAGTTTTCGAACTTGACGTAAGTTATATCATGCACATAAGTAACGGGGTAGGTCGATAAACTATTAGGTCTGTACTTACCGAGACCGTAGAACCTGAGCGTTAAGAGGAGTTTCGTCATAGGCGTAATTGCGTGATTGCGATTGCTTTTCGATTCTATTCGCGTTCGAATTAGCGAAAGTACAAACACCGTTGTTTCTTTCGACAACCGGAACCTAGAATGGAAATCTACGTCGTCGAGTGTGTCGAAATATTCGATTCTCGGACGGACCTGGTACGGCCTTCTCTCCCACTCAAGAAACGCGTATACCTCTTCGTCGGAGAAATCAGTCAGACAGATCGTAGTCGAACTCCATTGTTAATAAAATTATTTAAAATTTAGGTGACGAAACCCCAATAGAAAAGAATATCGCGAAAGCGCAAACGAAAACAGAGGCTAGCGAAACACAACCAAAAATGGCTGCCAACAAACTAACCGATAACGGTTAGCTATCCGATAACTAACGAACGAAGAGACGAGTTAAAACATAACTAACAGCTAGCGCTAACACGGTGTCAAAGTGAGTTGATGAACGCGTCTTCGGGAGTTAACGAATGATTTCGCTTAGTCAACCTTTAGTCAAGCTAGCAAATGACATTGATAAACCGGCCCTGAATGTACCTGGGAAAGGCCCGATCTCAATATTCCAACACTCCACGTCAATTCGTGTGCACTTGGACAGACGTCGGAGACAATTTAAGGTCAGGACGCGCATTATCGCAATTATTCAACTTAGGTGTTTAGTTTATGGGATTTAACCCAAACAAAACTGAGCAATTGACAGTGCTATTGTAAGCTTTGACGACCCATGGCATTCTATGGCTTTCAAACCCAATCTGATGGAATTCGGGACCCTTCGCTGTAATAGGGTTTTTAATTCTCACCTGCGTGCACACTTCTTTTTTCTCAAAACATATCGTGAAGCAGAGTGTGGCGCCCGGAAAGAAGATGTAGGCATAACAATTTTAAAAGTAGAAAGGGCCTGCGGGGGGTAACCAGACTATTTCACTCCAGCTATAGAAACGAAGAGATGTATTTGGGATAAACGCTGTTTCCACCGTATTGCCCCTGTAATCACAGACTAGTGAGCACCCACCTTCTCACATAGCTCGTGCTGGCGTGTATAGGACGTATGGTGCGAGGACCTTTGGCAGCTGGATGGTACCTTGCCCTGCGACCTTACACCTTCCTGCCAACACGCTTGGAATAACAGCTCCCACGAACCTTTACCTGGCTTCATGGCACTGTGTCAGTGGTGGCAGGCAAAAGTTTCCCATGGTGCTATTTAAGTTACCTGTAGCTTGAGCACCCTAAGAACATGATTGGGTGGCAGGTCGCAGTGCAGCAATTGCCAAGAGGCATTCTCCCTGCTGGCTGGGCCCCGTTCGTCTCACATGAGAAAAGTAGTCAGGTTGAATCGGATCTGAACTGCGATCCCTTCTAACCAGGTTGGTGCCCAGTGAGTAAGTCTTCCTGGGCCCATGAGTAGCACCTCCTGGAGACACGCCACTAGCCTGATCACATCCTCCCTGCCCGGTAGGACTTAGTCTTTGTCGTGAAAAGCGTGATTTGAATTAAATCTCCAGTCCACTGCCTGGAAGTGACGTTGTCTTCACCTGTAGACAATTAAGCTTCCCAGGTTCCTGTTGTCCTCTTTCTCTCACTGCCAGTTGTTTGGAGAACTGAAGTGAAAATGGAGCTTTGGATATATTTGCATGTCTGGTCCTTGGCCCAGGTGACAGTCCTGTAAATTATTTGGGCGGTGGTTACACAGTAAAGGTAGGCGCAACTCAATACATCCAAAGTTGAAGTGCAGTTTTACTAGGATCACGTAAAGTCAGTGGAAAACAGATTGATTGAACGTGCCTGGGGCTGAGTTCACGACTGTCTTTGAATATTTTTTAACTGAAATAGCAACATCACAGTTTCAGGGATATAATATAATAGACACGTCTAATTAACGTGGAAAGTGTCTTTCAGGTACAGCCCACTAGCTCACTTCTATCACTTGTTAGTGCTGTGGACTATATCTGAAGGATTTATGCTAGTGAAGCAACTTGTGACTGTTTTCTTTTCATTCTGCTTCTATTCTGTAGGAGTGGAGGGTTAATTTCTAATTGCCAGACTGTTGGATTTGTCACGAGCACGATTGGCTCATCCAGTGACAAAGGAATGAAACAAGGTTTAGCTCATCTGAGCCGTTCCGGCTGTTTCCAGAACAAGAGTGAAGACGCAGTCGGCTGAGAAGAAAGTGGGGGAAACTTTTCAACCGAAATTGACGAGGTTAGGCGTTTGCAATCGGGTCGCCATATTCATCTTGATTCCGACGACAGGGCTCAAGAGCGGCTAAGTGTAGTATTTGAGGCGGACGTTGTGGCCTTGTGGGAGGATATCTAGTTTGGAGGAAGTGGCCTTTACCCAGAATCAATATTATAACAGATTCTAATGGTTAATACTCGGGTGTGTAGGTTTTTGTACGTTTGCTTAATAGCGTTCTGTATTTGTGGGACGCCTATGAGGTCATGCGTCTCCTTCCAAACGTAATTCAGCGCGTCAGTGGTGAGCCTGAGGACCAGGGTCTGAGTCAACTGTGTCGCTGCTGCCACTCCTCTCGACTATTAGACGTGTATTCCCGAATTTAACGAGACTGTTGTGTGAGGGGCTAAGCAAAGCACGACGTGGACATTTTTTTAATGTTTGATATCTGAGTTGGGTTGTCCCTCACTCTTCAGTGTTAATTCTCCATCGTTATACCCTTTCAACGCAGAGAGAGGGGGCTGATACAGTCGAATCTTTTTGGATTAGTGTATTGTCGTATCATCAGGCGCTTACAGTTGTCTACGATGCAACAAATTAATTGTGGACTCTATGTGGATTCGCCCCTAAACGCCCAAAAAGCCTTCTGTTTGCAGCTGCTCTGCATGATTAGGTTGCTGGGCTGGAACGCAGGCGGAGTCCCCAATCCCCCCAGGGTCATTCGAATCATAACATCTTGGATGCCTCTGTCAACCAGTTTGAGTTGTTGAATTGAATGCGCGACAGCGTATGTAGGCTGCCATCATGGTGTCATCTGAGGGCTCGAAAGTGGGTAGAAAGCGGCGCTACTAGGTTGTCTTTGGATCAGGAATGAGGCATTGGCTCCGACCAGTTTGCCGTGATCCTAGCAGTGTCTAGGTAGCATTTTGAAGCCAAGACATGCACGTATGTCAGGACAGATCTTCGTAAGACGGCATCGAAATCCCATGGTTTGGAGGTATATATTATCAGGGTGGCGCAGCATTGATCGCGCTCTGGCGCGTCGTCCGGTGCTGGCTGTGTTCATAGACATTCTACGATATGTTACCCCTCACATTGTATCCAGCATCAAACATAATTCATTCGATTTTTTTTTTGCTATGTGCTTTGTAAAAGAAAATATCTGGTGAGTTGCTACACACAACTTTCCTTAGCTCTACGTCAATTCGCTTTGTGCATGGCTAATTCTATTTAATCAATTCATTTATCACTCAGTTAATTTGAACTTGGTCAAACAACGCTTTACGGCAGCAGAAAGCGGTAGCGCTTACAGTTCCGGAATTTATTGTGCTGCTCGTACTCATTGCAGGACCATTATTCAGCAATTGGTACACAGATAATTAATGAGGCTGTAAACACGATTTTTCAAAAAAGGATAGTAATCACTTTTGCAGAGTTATTGGAAAATAACTGTTAGAACTGGCAGTAAGCGAAACGGCGGTAGTTGAAATTCAGGAATTTCTGGAGTGAGCCCCATGTATCTCATGAGCGTTTTCAAACACTCACCCTTCAGGTATATGATTGCACTACAATACCGAATTTTTTTGACATTCTACTGGAATTCCAGCGGAGTTTATAAGGAAAAAACTGCGCGATAAACGCTTTTGGTCGAAAATGTTGATAATTTATTGTGCTGCTCTCGTCATTTTCCCACGAATGAGAATTTTTTAGTATCATTGCCTCATTGAGAGCTATCAATATAAAAAATGTAATTAAAATCGTTGAAGCCGTTTTTGAGAAAAAAAATTTGGTGTTTTGATCACTATGATAGCTATAGTTAACTTTCGGTGGATTTTGCCCATACCCTCACTATTGCGTCCCATGGTAACTCGTAGGCTAGACATCAAGTTTCAGCTGATTTGGTACGGCGGTTTTCTCTAAAAACCGCGCTAAAATCGATTTCGTCGAAAGTTTTTTGTAATTTATTGTGCTGCTCTCGTAGTTTTCCCATAGATGGGAATTTTATGGTATAGTTACCATATTTGGAGCTACCAATATAAAAAGTTTAATCAAAATCGTTAGAGCCGTTTATGAGAAAAAAAATATTTGGTGTTTTGATCACTATGATAACTATAGTTAAATTTCGGTGGATTTTGTTCATACCCTTATTTTGGCGTTCCATAGTGACTTCCAAACTAGATATCAAGTTTGAGGTGATTTGGTACGGTGGTTTTCTCTAAAAATCGTTCACAGACACACATACACACAGACCATTTTCCCAAATAGTGTTTTTCGGACTCAGGGGGGTCTGAAACGTAAAGATCTGAAGAGAACTCAAAATTTTTTTTTCAGCCGATTACATAACTTTCCTTTCTACTTCGTAAGGAAAGCAAAAATGATCACACTGTACATCAGGGTGGAGCAGCACACACACACACCACATCTGGAGATCACATTTCACGCCATCCGTGAAACATGTGATATTCACAAACCAAAATCAAGATAAAGTCGCTGTAGACAACTCACCTAAAGACTGTGTGATTTATGCTAGTGGAGCATCTTGCGGCTGCTCTTGTTTTAGTCTGCTTCTCAGTGGCGGTGGAAGGTTAACTGCTAGTTGAGAGACTGTTGGATGTGACAGGCACGAATTGGATCGTGCAGTGACAAAGGAATGGAGCGAGGTTTAGCTCATTGGTAGAGAATAATTAATTTTTTCACACTTAATCGTGATGAACACATACAATTAGTGTATTGTCGTATCATCAAATGCTCAAGCTGCAACAAATTAATGGGCCCCACTTCGATGTGAAATGGAACGACTCCAACTCTGGGAGCAAATAGTTGGGCATTGTTTCCAGAGTTCAACAATTAGCATATCCTGACTCCTTTATCGCCGCCACTCCCTCCCCTTCCCCAGCGAGAACGAATGACCCGTACGACGCTCGTCCACATACCCGATTCCTTCACGAAAGCTCCTCCAAGTGAACCTACAACTTCATTAGGTACCTAATGAGAAACCACGCCGATGAAGGGAGAGACAAGAAGGTTGTTTCTCCGAGAACCCTCCTTCATTGACAAACATGAATTCAAGGGTCGGGAACTGAGATCGGGGGAGTAAACAGCGGAGCGAGGCCCGGAGCCTTGTTTCACTGCGCAACACGTTCCAAAATACTGCCGAATCAACTATGTTTCGAAGATTGCTCCGCGAGTTGGGTATTGATGTCTACTTACGGGAGATTGGCTGCTCTTCTGCCGTTCCTTCATTCTACGTCAAGAGAAACTGAAAGTTGTATTTACTTTATCTCTCTTTTTTTTACTTTCCTTGTCCTTCGGGCGCGGAAAGTTTTTCTTCGGATATTTACCTTTTTGAGGGCTACGTTTTGTAAGTTATTTCTTGACAGCGCGGAAATGAGGTCACACACGGCTCTCAACCTCGATAAAGGACTAAAATGTATTGAAAAATGTCTGGCGTGATGCATAACACAACTTCATTAAGCCCCTACTGCACTATAGCTACTGATCAAATCTATTTTTCACGCAGAACTCCCGAAACATGACGTTCTATGTTAAGCTAGAGGCGCTAATAGTGCTGGAGTTCATCGGGCTGCTGACACTGATGGAACGACCTCATTTGACGAACTGACGTACAGGCAATAGATGCGATTGTCAACATGATAAGCGGGCGAAGGACCAGGTATAGGAAGAATATATCGAGAACGTCCCCGCCCACTCTAGACTTAGCCTGTAATCGTCAAGACAACTTCACCTCCATGGAGTGCCTGCTGGAGGGATGTTGGGGACATGTTACTGACGAGGTTTTCTCAACCAGGGAAATTCGGTGAGTGCAGCACGGTCTTGTAGTTGGTATTTGCCATAAGTGTACTGTTGGGACAAGAACTCCCTGGTTTAGGGATCATAGTTCAGTGCCCTTTCTCCTGTTCTCATGCGGAAGGGCGGGGGCAAGCCCAATCCTTGTAATCCATGTGTGTAGGAAGCGTAGGCGCAGGCCTTTTTGGCTATTCCTGCACCGGGGCTGGTCTCTCGATCAAGCTCTTAGGCTATTCCACCCCCAGGTAACTTTAATGGCAACACGGGAGGCTTCTGTCTGTAGCCATTAACACAACGTCAACAGGCCAAGTGGTCGTCACAATAGAGTCAATCCCCTATAGCAGGAGCAATGTACCCTATCTTCGGAGGTCTTCAAACCACACATCTTACATATAAATAGACACACCTCCAGGTTTCTGGCACACCCTTGACTTTTGAGTTCGCCAGCACTGGAGCCTTTTTAGCGTAAATTCCATTAGATCCACTGACCACTGATTAACCTGGTCTGTGCTAGGCGTTGCCAGAACAGTCTGTGTTGTTACAATGATGAGGACCGTGTTGATCGGAACTGTAATAGTAGGGTAATTGCCATTTAGCTGTTGAAATCTTTACAATACTACGAGCAATGCGATTGCGGATTCGTAACCCCCTCGAACGCGGCCACGTGCCCCCCCTCCCTCAGTGGTTCTTCAGCCGAATTTGTTGTCTTCTGGCCCCTCAGTGGAACGGCTTTGCCCTGAAGGAACAGTTCCATACTCTCGGTCACCGCATAATCAGATCGAACCTGTAACACTGTCCATCCCCTTTCCACCCATCAATGCTAGGTTAGGCTGATCGTCGAGCATGATACCCCCAGTGTGACGTAATCAGATCTAATGGTATTTGCGCTACAAAGGCTCGAGTGCTGGCGTAGTTCCAGGACAAGCTTGTGAGAAGTTACCTGACAGACAGAACTGCTACGATCTAATGCAAGCATGTCCCCACGCAGAGAAAGATTGAGAAGGGGTGGCTATAGGGCTCGATCCTTGGACCAGCACTCTGGAATGCCTTCTTCGCAGGTCTTCTCAGGAGGCTCATGGTGACTGACTGCGAGCCGTACGCCTATGTGGATGACTTGACTGTGCTGATCTTTGCAGAGTCAGTCCGTCAAATCGAAGAAAAAATCCACCACGTGCTCCGCACCGTCACCTATTGGTGGCTGAGGAAAAAAACCCAGCTAATTCTCTTGAAAGGAAAAGTGAATAATCAACCCTCAATACGCTTTGGCGGCCACAGGCTCCCTCTTGAAAAGCATTTAGGAGTGAATATAGGTGAGAGGAGGGGCTTCAACCAACACCTCCAGTCCCTTAAAGGCCTCTGCAAGGTTTGCCTCACTGTGTGCAATTAGGTCACTTGGGGTGTGTGTTACCATGGCACTATCCTCATGTATAAGGCCATATATCCAGGCGTGATTGAGGTAGCAAACTAACAGTCAATCAAAAAAGAGTATTGGCCCAATCCCAGAGGGCTGGGCTGGCTTCTGTGGATCACCAAGGCCTATAAGACTGTATCAGCATAGGCACTCCAAGTGATCACTGGTCAGTTACCGGTTGACTTGGTTGTTGAGTGCATGGTTGACAAGTGGAGAGTGACATGGGAGCTTCCCCCGCTTTGGGCTGGACTCTGTGAGGATCTCACCACAAAACGAAAACTTGCCGCTATTGCGGAATGGGCATTAGAGAAATAGCAAGCGAGATGGGAATCCTCGTCAAAGGGTCGTGACACATATGAGTTCTTCCCTAACATCCGTGAACGTCTTTCAAGAAAATGCTAGACCACTGGACGAGCTAGTTCCTCATGGAACATGGTGACTTCAATGCGCGGCTCCACTTCTTTTCCCTCAAAGACTCTGTCATGGACGTCTTGCCGCCTCCAGTTCGAAGGAAACAAGAAACCAGGTGCTGCTCCGCTGTAGTTTCTACGACATTGGTAGATGTGCCCTGAGCATATGCTCGTGGAATTGGAGAGGGTACCTAGCTACGTAGCTTACACCCCTCTCCTGCCCGCACCAGAAGACTCTCTGGGGGAATTCCCAACGAAAACACGGTCCTCACGAGGTCAAACCCATGGCTTCACGACCGACAGCGTCACGCCTAAAAGGCTCCATGCTGCTGGCTGCAGGCAGAAGCCCCCGTGGTACCCATTCTATATGACTGCACCTTGAGCAGCCTAAGGACCTGAATGGGTGGCAGGCCCCAGTGCTGGCATTGCCAAGAGGCGTTCTACCAGCACCTGCGCTTTATCTCCATGGGTGTACGGGGATTGGGCTTGCCCCCGTATATCCCATGGCCGTCTTCAATCCCAGCCTGAACTGCGATCCTCAATCCAACGATCCGAGGGGGACTAAGTTTCCACGACAGGGAGTGACTGTTGTTGGGTGAGCAGACGAACTTAGCAACATTGACTGCTACAAAACAAGCCTATAACCGTTTTGCAGAGTCCCTGAAGAAGGTGATGGCTAAGAAACGTGGTCATAGTTGATCTGTCCATTTGAAACTTGCCACCCAAGTAAGTAGTTAGATCAGGTGGGAAACCAGATTAAGAACTCCTCCCAGACGGTATGTGATTCCTCAGGTGGTCACCTCTGTACAGTCACACACGGGCAACAGCTCTCTACCGGGAGACTGGATAACTACCAAATACCTGCCGTACCTCCGTTTTCTTGGTACTTTCTGGGGGACCCCGTATTGAATGTGTCAATTGCAATGGACGCACTTTTACACTTCGTTATAGTGTAGGCCGATAGTCTGTTGTGTCACGGATGGGATAACGTTTCTCGAAAAGAAACTTAACTAGACTAAAATCCGCTCGTTTTGTAGGAGCCCAAGTAAAATAGTTAACCTCAATAGCGGACAGTTTAATGGATTGAATGACGAATTGGACGCGGAACTCTTTATGCCACTTGTTACTTGTCCTTTTTGTAAGATTTTAATTAGAGATTTTTGGTATTTGGGTTTCACTTATGTTAGGAAGTGTCAACTCCAAAGAAGTGCAATGCGTATTTACCTACATTAAGCATACAATGTTATCGTCAAGTGGTGGGTTGTGTGTGTTGATCCGTTCATTGAGCACAGCATAATTAATGCGCGCATAAATTACTTTCGTCACAGAGAACGATCGTGGGGCTCAAAAGCGTTCATTGAAGCGGCGGTATACCGGGTGAAACTGACGCGGAATATGTTACTCTACGAGCACTAAAGCATATTCATCCGCGTCGAATCAAGAGTACTAACTTGATTGCAGCATTTCTGCGGGTTTTATTGACGTCCCGGGGAGTTCCGGCTGAGCCTCAAAAAGGTTCCTCATAAATTTTCAAGAGCCCGAAAACAGTCTCTCTTGTTTCCTCCCTGTACTTGAAGGTTCGGCGAGCCTGGCGCGGAGCCAGAGCCGTTGTCGGGACGGGCAGTACTAAACGAGTCCGTTTGACACAAATAGTTCTTCCTTCTTCCTATCTGCCCAAAAATCCTGTTCGAGATTTTCCCTTTACGCTCCCGACCCCTGGCGAGCCGGGACCTTTTAGCGGCTTTTCCGCCTTTTTTTTCCGCGTATTAAATCTCGGTTGTCGTTATTGTTTATGGGGCGGGCTTTGAGAACGATTATTGAATCCGAGCCATTAAATCTTGTAGGATGGCCTCATAATTTGAACCCTATTTTTCCCTACATCGGCAAATTATTTGGCCCAGGAAGAATTGAGGAGTAATTGACATTTTATGTCTTTACTTTGCTACATAAACTCGAAGAGTGTAACGGCCAAAAGCGTCACGAAAATTAACCTTTGAGCCCGATTGGACTAGCCAACATTTTAACCCAAGGTTGCAACCGCAGTTCTGTGGTGTAATACATAAGGCATCAGTCTCCTAAACTGGAGGTTGTGGGTTCGAGTCCCACCAGAGTTACAATTTTTTTTGACATTTTATGTCTTTTTTTGCTACATAAACTCGAAAATGTAACGGAGAAGCGTCACTAAATTTGTGTTGGGTTAAGTGCATGGTAACGTCTGTTACAAAAATGAAAAATATTTTTTGGGTTGTAATTTTATATTTCTTTATTTAAAATAAACAAAATTATATTAAAAGAAAAAGACATAAAATGTCCCTCGTAGTTGCGTACTGGTACGAAAGCTGTACCCACCGTTTGTGTTTTTAGCATTGTGGTCAAAGTTCAGAGGACGTTTCACCTTCGAGTTTGCTTTGTTTTGTGTCATTTGATAACTTCATCACAGTCTAGTTCTAAAAAAGTGTGCATCTTGCGATAAAACACTCAGAGCTTTGTTTTGCTTCCAAACTTTCATGACGTTGGTCCCCAAAATGCATTATGGTAAGTAACCCTCTATGGATTTCTCAACAATAAAACATAAGCTCAAGGAAAAATTTAACCATTCACGTAATGGCTTTGTAGCAGTCAATGCTAGTAGGTTTGTATGCTCTCCCAACCACGGTCGCTTACTTTTGCAGGAACTATAGTGGAGTAACATTTGTTTTTTGTATCTTCCTCACTGACGGCGCAAGACATGCATGATGCGGAGTCTTTGAGAGGAAAGAAGTGGAGCCCCGCCCATTGAAGTCGCGATGTCACGTAAGGAACTGGCTCGTCCAATAAAATCCGTATGGTTCGGAAAGCCATCTTGAAAATTATGGCCCGCACGTCACAAAGATATCCTTCCGCTGATCTCTTAGGAGAAAACCTTGCTTCTCTCTCAAGCAGCTCTTCGCAACAAACCTCCTACTTTGTTTTAATAAGCATTCTACTATGCTTGAGACTAGCGTTTGGTCAGCTCATTAGGCAGTTGGTCGTGGTCTTTATATATACGAAGGGAAAGGTAAACTTGAAAGGGGGAGGAGAGGAAGGAGGTCATGCACCTCAGGGGAAACCCACGAGAGGTGAAGGTAGAAGTACATAAATAAGGTATGTCTTAAATAGTCTGTTGATTGTCGATTCTAAGTCTTCTTCGTATAGGGTGGTCTGTAAATCCGTCAGTTGGTTGTTTTCGTTTGTGTAGTGTTTTCAGTGGTGTGAATATGGTGGTCGCATTTTGTGTTGATTTGTTCGTTTATGATGTCCATTGAAGTTTTTTTTGTTTATAGATTTCCATATTTCTAATACGTTCAGTTGTCGTCCTCTGTATTGTTTATGTAGTAAGGTGGTACAGTCCTGTATTTTGGTAGGTTCATGTCCAGTTGTCTTGAGGTGGTTGGCAAAATTTGAGTCGTTTTTATTCCTACTATGTTAACAGCTACACCACAGGAAAATAGGAGCAAGTATGATACAAATCAACAGCTACACTAATTTCCCCAAAATATGGGAGCAAGTACGATCCTCTGAAGGGGAATCAACAGCTCGTCCGTATACTAAATTGGGAGCAAGTACGGCCTTTGAAGAGAGCCAACATCTGCACCAATTTAATGTAGGAGCAAGTACGAACCCCTGAAGGGGAATCAACAGCTGCTCCACAATTTTATCGGGAACAAGTACACTTCCTGATGGGAAGTAACAGCTACACCAGTTTATTGAGGAGACAAGTACAATCTACAGGGTAGAGTAACAGCTACACCCAAAAAGCAAAGAATCGTTTTCCTTGTCAGGTTTAAAAATAGAAAGAGGTTTTTTTTAATAGCAGTCACTGACAGGAGGTCGGAATGGGGCTGCCTGCAGTGGCTAGAGGCCCTTCCGATATTTATACAGGTCTAGGTGTACCCCCTTCTTCGTTTGCTGGGGAATCTCCAGTGTTCTCAGGGGGTTGACCTGAGCCCAGTGGAAACCCAGGTGGATGACCTTATATCGGTGGTTTATTTCCAACGTATTTCCATGGTTTGATATAAAATATTAGAAAAACATATTATATGTTGGTTTTGTACTTAAGCCAAGTTGATTACAATGATTATCTTAAAGCTAAGTTTCCTACAGCGTTCAAGCTCAACCCTTTTATTTGTATGTGTGGGAGTCACGCTCCTCAGCTGTTTCCAAGTGACTACGGGGTTCCCTCTTTCCCGAACTTTCCCAACTATCTTTTCCCATCTCTCAATTTTAGATTCGTATCCACGACAGACAGTCTGTCATCTGTCAGCACCCCCAAACGACAATTGTCATTCCAGTTCTCCCAACTCATTCATCTCTCTCTCCATTTAGTATTCCACAACCAGTTCACGTGTATTGAGTGTCCCCTTGTTTACGTTTTTGAATATTCACACTCCAACTAATATCGCTATTCTGTCAAGCGTAATACAGTCCTCACTCACACTCACCACGTCCATTTATTTCTCAGTTTCAAGCTCTCTCATTCATGCGCCCAACTGGTATGTTTTTTTTTTATGAACGTGAGAAGAACTTACTTCCATCAAGTTTTGCAAGTTTTTTCCTTTTTTTCTCCTTAAAAATTTGACTATATTCAAGAATGTCTTTTCTTTTTGAAATTAATTCCTTCCTGTTTTTATTTTGTATGAAATACTTTTTTTCAATTGTTCAGTATCTTGTTTGTAACAACTCATTCCCAACACCACAGATTTGGCTTACTGTTGGGATCTATTATTCTCTCACCTTTAAGAAGTGGCTTAAGTGGCAGCGACCTAATAAATTCTAGTTAACGTGGGACTGAGGAGGTTGCAATCGACTCAAGGATCAAATTCGAATTGATCGACAGCACCAAAAGAAACGTTGACTAGAAACTCAATTATGTCACCGGAACAGCTGTCAGAGAATAACGCCCAAGCTTGTTTTTTTTCAAAAAAAAAAAAAAAGAAAAGAAGGTTTTTGACGGACGTGAGTGCGAGAAAACTTAGAAACCGCCTTTTGGAATGAAACGAAGGCCTTGAGCGTTGGTTCTTGAACGTTCGCAAACTCGAGGGGCTCTCCACTCGACGTGACGGGACGATTGCGCACGGGTCCTCTGAAAGCCTTCTTCTCGAGAACTCTTCGGGAGAACCCCAACCTTCCTTTTCAAACGTCCCCTTCTCCGCCGGTCTACGTTTTGACGCCTTGGCTGAAGGAAGTATAGAACACGAAAAGAAATCCGTTTTTTTTTTGTTTTCGAGTCGCTGACTTTTCATTACGCGCATGAACGCCGCTCTATGATTGCTTATTTAGGGCTGATTTCGTTGTTAGTTTAAATCAGAGGTTTGAAACATTGACTTCCACAAGCTAGTTTCGTCAATGTAACTTGGGATTAAAACGGTAAGTAATAGTACTGAGATGTGACGCTTATTAAATGTGGATTTTGTTTTGGCCATTCGGTTAGGTACTCTGCTTCTTCAGTTGGAGCTCTTTCACCGTAGTCCAGTCCATGCGGGTTTGGAAGAGCCCAGGCTCTGCGTCCTGACCCTCCCTTAGAGAACTAAATGAACGAAGAAATGAATTCAACACACATAACCGGTTCACAACCTGTTAGGTAGAAGCTTCAATGTCTTTTGATGCCGCAATCCTACCTACTCTTTATGCTGGAGGTGGGGGAAAGTACTTGTGATATTCCTCCCACCACCAACCCCGCATCTCTAACCTAAACTAACCGACATCACAGCTGACCCTTCATCCTACCTATTGCCCCTCAGCTACTCTTCCTGATACCTGGGCCGGGACCCCGCCTTTTGTGCCATTTCTCCGCGAACCTCTCCATCTTGCAACCTCCTCTTTGCTGATCCATTAACCTATGAGGTGGCCCCGTACACCAAGCCCTATAAGCTCCACCCGTTCATTTATAAATAGGCTGCAGCCCCGCAGGATATGATCGGTAGTTACACTTTGATGTCCACATGGGCGCCTTGGAGGGCTTCTCCTCCTGAATTTGTATAGTTTGGCATTGAAGCTCCCACGCCCCCTATAGAGTTGGATAAAATTTTATCCAGAGCTGACTTGCGCACGCATGGCCCCCCTCACTTCAGGGAGTAATTCGTGTGTGTTTCGTGGTCTCCACATCTCAGCGTGATTGCTACTCGTCCATCAGCCGCTCCCCTATTGCTTGGCCTTGTCGATGTCAATCTACATCATCCATTTGGTACTTTCACCCTGTACGGCTGTGTAATATCGATCCGTGCTACCTGCACATCCAGGCACAGATCTGGTAATGGGCAGTTGGCAATCACCTGCAGTGCTGCTGTTGAGACGGCGCAGTATGACCTCGTGACTCCCTCCAGGATGGCCCTCTGGATGCTAACGATTTTGGTAATCACATTTTTCGAGGGGCTAAACCACCAGTGGTTGTGTGACGGCTGGCAGGACCGCTGTGTCACTATACTGCCGACCGACTTTGTAGGATGCGCCCTATTCTTTTCCAGAAGGCCTCCTAATCATCCCAAAAAATGGGCCTCTGATGTGAGGTAAGGTACTTGCGCTGTGGCCAGCAAGCTCTTCCGACAGATAACTCCGAGGTATTTTACCTCCTACCTATATAAATATGTATTAATCCCACGTATAACATATCCTTCCTATACCAACTGTACCTTTATTTGTGCCAAAACGACATATGGCCGTAGCGAGCTCATGAATGTCGTACATTAAATTCGCTTTTCGTCGAAATTTCCCTCAGTCCCTTGTTTATGCATTCCACGTTGACCTGCAAGCTCAATATGAAATGAGGTTGGCTCTGCCGTTCTTCTTCAATCGTATTCACAGACAACCGAAATCCCCAAATTTATTGGGTGAATGGTACTTAGGTTAGGGTATGAGAGAGAAAGGATGAATGTAATTTGAAAAGGGTGAATGGGAGGGAGCAGACAAGGAGGGAATCCAAATCCCCAAGGGGACGGAAAACTGGGATTTGCGGGGCCCGTATCCTCCATCCAGCTGCTGTGCGTGGCTGTCTGGGGGAGGGTCCTTGCGTACCAGAGACATGGGGTTCTCTGGCAAGGAGGGGCAAGTCCAAACCCCTCCAAGGCGGAGGTCCCCGAAGCCGTAAGTCTGGGCGGGCTAGTGGCCATTCTAACCTTAAGGGATATTTTTCACCAAATGGTACTGTGGGGGTTCACAGCACATGGCGAAAGCCAGTGCACCAAGGGATAGGTGGATGCCTCTGCAGGATGCTAGGGCAAAGGCGGAGCCGCCGACCCCTGGCAACCCAGCAATGGGGTCCTGCAGATATCGCAGTGGTCGAGGGTTCGCTGGACGTAGTCCCTGTCCCATCTCCCCGAGTTCATTTTGCCCGATGGGACGAAGGAAGGTTAGGGCTGAGAGACCGGCACTTCCTCCACACACCCCTACATCTTATCCTAAATGTTCGTGCGTTCCAGGTTGACCTGCAGTCTTAATATGAAATGAGGTTGACTCTGCCATTCTTCTTCAATCGCATTCGCAGACATCCAAAATCCACAGACTGTTTTTCTCAAACGACGTTTTTGAACTGAGAAGCCCTCAACGTCTTTAGAAATTTCAACATTTTCTCTCGCCTGATTACGAAACTTTACTTCATACTTCGAAGGGCCATTGCTACTAAAAAGAATTCATTCTCCAAAAGAGAAACTGAATTAAAAAAATATCAAAGGAATGGGGAGGGACTACCACCCCAAACAACCCCACGCCAGAGGTTTCGCATTTAATTTTCCATTTGAACTCATGAAATTGCGTCCTTTCACTTCCAGGATAGCGCGTTCGCTTTATCGCCAGCTCTCATTATTTTACTATTTACGTACTACAGTTAGTTATTGCACTGAAAATGAGGTAGTCGTTTCTTCAGATGGTAAATAAACTATAAACCAACGAACTAGCTTCGCGCAATTATTTATTCCTCTCTCAGATAGAAAAGTCCTCTGTTGCTTTTCACGTGCTAATAACCCCCATTTCTCAATAAGAGCGCTGTTATTTTCCAACTTTTCGCTTTATTATCTTCCTTTTAGTTCTCGTCAATCCTACGAAGTTGTGAAAAGCGTTATGAGACCGAGCGAAAATAATTGAGTTTTCTTCAATTCTGGGAGTTTCAGAAATCATTGAGTTGAGAGAAAACAACAAATTATTGAGCTACGGTTTATTATTCGCTTGTCTTAACGTGCGTGACGTAGCTTGAAACAATTCAATGCGTACGGAGCCATCACACAGTTGTGTGTCATGTTGTCCTGCGCTTAAGCGAGAAAGGATTGAACGGGAGCATTGTCCTCTCGCATGGTTACACCTTTGGCAATACTTGCAATGAATCGGTGCTTCGTGTGAGTCTTTTACATCGGACTTCCCCAGTCGTTGACTCCTTCTATTTCGATACCTGCCCCTCATACCTGCGGAAATTCCACCGCTGCGGCTGCAGATATATCTAACAGCCATGGATTTCCCTGAAGTGGGGTTTTCCTGCTTTATATTCCCTCTCCGCAACATTCCTTATTCAGCTACGAGCTATAGCCGAAATCACTCGTCCCTCTATGTGTCTCCCTCTCTCGTACCGATAGTTCACTCATATTTCCGAGTGGTCTTTCTGCGTCGCCCTTTTGTACACAAACGCTACGCACTTAATTGCATTTAATACAGTCCTTCTCACGCTCACCAAGTTCTTTTATTTTCGATCTTCAACTCCCCCCTTTCGTGCGCCCAACAAGTTCAGAACGCGGTTTGAATTCCTTCGCTTTGTTAGATATGTACTGACTGACTCCTATTAAGGGCACCGGGCGATCGTGGTGTAGAGTTTAAGACATTGGTTCATAATTCTCGACGATAGTCTGTCTCCTCAGTACACTTGGCGCCCAACATGTGGTTGAACTTCATTCCAAGAAAACCCAGAGGCCCAGAGAGAAAATTAAAAAATTGAACAAAAATAACGAATTCTCTGGTCCGCCAACTACAATGCAAAAGAAAATAGTTTCCTTGTAGCCCCCTCGTTTCTCGAATTAAAGATCGGATTTTATGGGGATTCGCTCAACTCTCATAAATTCGTTCCTCAAAATATTCCGCTCCAGGAGCAGCGGTTAAAGACGAGGGGGGAGATGTACTGACTGACTCCTATAAAAGGCACCGGGCGATCGTGGTCTAGTGGTTAAGACAATGGTTCATAATTCTCGACGTAAGTCGGGGATTGTGGATCGGAGCTCCGCGCGATTTGCCGTAATTTTTGCCTGAGTCAGCAGCTCTTCAAAGCATCTCCAAACTACCTACCTCAGTACAGATATAAGCGCTGTGCGTTGGTGACGGTGGTCAAATCGTCAGCAGCGTCAAATATTTACATATTAAATAGGCATCAGTTTCCCTTTCATATCTCCCGACATGTGTTTGGCGTTCACTGTGTGCGTTGAGGATACCCGTTCATTGGTGATTTGATTAAAGTGAGGTTTAAGTTCGGTGGGAGACCGCGAGGTACCACACGGCGAGGGCGACTCTAGATGGGTGTGAAATTCAAAACATTCTTCCTTTGTACTGTTCTGCAATGAATTTCCTATAACATTGTTATGAGATTTAGTTTAATTTTGTGCTTGTCGTATTGGCATGTTGTCAATGGATTGAAAGTACGATATAAGTTCCGTTACAGAGGAGGATCCTTTGTAAGTGAGTGCAATGGAGAGGCCAAGTTAGCGCGGACGATCTCTACTAATAAAAAAAATAAAAAACGTAGTCCCGCACAACTAAAACGCATCCCATTGGATTCAGCATCGAAAAATACCGGTAAACGATACGAAACATGACCAGAATCCAGCGGAAAACGGAAATTAAATATTCCAGGCGCCTGTAGGCAATTGAAGGTACTACTAACAAGACTGACCAACAAGACGCTACAACTCCACAAAACAATCGCTAACATACAACAAACAATGCCTCACTCACAAGATAACACCAAAATACGCACTCATACAGATCAACAGACAGACATACTCTGCACAAAAAACAAGACATTTAACTCAAAAACTTTGGATCAGGACAGAAATACGGACGCTATACATTAAAAGACAAACTTAATAGGGAAATATACAAAATACACTTAGAATCGGCCACCATAATGACGAAAAACAATTTACACGACATATTTATAGATTTCCTAGACTACCTACGTACAAAGACGAATACAATCATGACTAACAAATACAAAAATATGGAAAGAAAACTCGACAAACTTAAGAAAAAACTAGACCCTATCTCGAAACCTGCTAAAACATTTCATAGTAGAACGGTTAACTTGACGGACGTAAAATTCACTGATAACGAATCGCAATTATTAGAAAGAGGACTCAAACATAACTTACCTTCAACTGACTTACAAAAAGAAATAGAAACGAATATTTTGGACGCTGAGACAGCCCTACAATATCTACCGATTGAAAACCAAGAACGTATACGCCACAAAATTGCAGACAAAATCGAACGAACTATCAAACAATACAAAAAGAACAGGACGGACCACAAAGACGTAAAAACAGCTATACAAATTAGGACCAAACTCAACAAAAATAACTTAATTTTGACAAAAGCAGACAAAGGAAACGTCATTGTTATACTAGATAAACAGAACTACATAAATAAGACGACTGACTTCATCAACCAAACCCAATGCACGAAACTGAAAAAAGATCCTACGGACTCGTATCAAACACAAATACGTAATGCACTTAGAAAATAATAAAAATAAAAATTAAATATTCCAGGCGCCAGTAGGCAATTGACACGGCTTGACGAGTCTAGCTATAATGTTGCAGGGAGACTGTAGAGCTTTATCGTCCGACGAGTTCTTTCGGATAGTAGACTTTGGCTCACTATAATTATCGCGATTTCACTGTTTTCCTTCGAAACTCAGACGTACATCTCTCCGACTCATTCCATTGCCGAGTAGGCGGGCGCAACTAGATACCAAATGAGATTATTGCGAGAAATAACGCATTTTTTGGCCGCGTTGAAGGAAAAATATGGGACTGGGAGACAGAACTGCAGGCGTGTATCCGTCCGGAGGACAATTTGGAAAGGGACGGTCCTCTGAGTCAGTACTCAGATATAAGCATAAAAGTTACTATTATATAGTGAGGGTGAACACACGAAAATGAACTACTTGTTATAGTCGTGGAAAAATATTTACTTTAAGATATACCGCAATTTTTGTTAAAGGTGCACATAAAATTAAAAGGGAATACTTCTCAAGGGGGAAAGTCGCAGATATAACCAAGTTGGTACGAGATAGCGCAAATCTATACAAACGACAACCTCAACGTAGAGGGTAGGATGTGGTTTGGGCACTTTGTAAGTTCTAAAGTATTATTGGGGTTCTCGTCTGGTACTAGATGGTATAAGGAAGTTATAAGTTAAGGAATTATTTGAGAGATGAATGATACCGACCGGACGATGCTGAAGCGATGACGAAGACGGCAGCAAGATGCAGACAGATCCCCTAAAACGATGGAAACGAAAGGCGTATTGTATGCTGACTGTAGCAACCAGCCAATATGCCAAAGTAATCGGGAGGAGAACGAAAAGGTTAAGGGACGGTACGATAGTGGTAGCGGCTTGAAGGCGAACAGAATGAGAAGAAAGGAAAACGGTGACTCCCCCTCCTGGCGCTAAGAAGCAGCAGCTCTCAAGACGCTGGTAATTCAACACGCGGTTAGATTTAAAAAAAATTCTTTCCTCCAAATAATTTGTAATCCTCTTCGGAAATAAATCAAAAAATTAGAAAGACCGTCCAATATCTGTTAATCAAGCAACAATGGATTGGAAACTAATTGGGTGCTTGAAAGTGGATCAATGACACCTAAGCTCCCTCTCCCCAAGCAACCGATACCGCTAATTCGCAGGTGGCGGGAATCTTGAGAAGCGCGTCAAATGCTCAGGAGTCAAATTTTTTCCTTAATGCGCACTTATTTACATTTGATAATAAAACATACAATACTGTGTTATGGCAATGACCGAAAATGCAACATTTCGCGATAAGATAAATCTTGAGCTGAGAACTGGAGCCTCATCTGCCTTAGTTTCTATAAATTCAATACTAAATATTTGGTGCGTTGCAACACACAACTTTCCTTAGCTCTACGTCAATTCACTTTTTACATTGCTTTGTCTATTTAAACAATTCATTTATCACTCAGTTCACTTGCACTTGGTCAAACAACACTTCACAGCAGCAGGAAGCGGTAGCGCCTACAGTTCTGGAATTTATTGTGCTGCTCCTACTCATTGTAGGACCATTATTGAGCAACTGGTACACAGAAAATTAATGAGGCTGTGAACACGAATTCTTTGAAGAAAGATAGTAATCACCTTTTGCAGAGTTATTAGGTAATAACTGTTAGAACTGGTAGTAAGCGAAACAGCGGTAGTTGAAATACAGGATTTTCTGGAGTGAGCCCGATGTACCTCATGAGCGTTTTTAAACACTCACCCTATAGGTATTGGATTGGACTACAATCCCAATTTGTTTTAACATTCTACTAACATTCCAGCGGAGTTTATAAGGAAAAAACCGCGCTAAAAACGCTTTTCGTCGAAAATTTTGAAAATTTATTGTGCTGCTCTCGTCATTTCCCGACGAATTTTATGGTGTAATTGCCTTATGGAGAGCTATCAATATAAAAAATGTCATCAAAATCGTTAGAGCCGTTTTTGAGAAAAAAAAAATTGGTGTTTTGATCACTATGATAACTATAGTTAAGTTCAGGTGGTTTTTGCTCATACCCTTATTTTTGCGTCCCATGGTAACCTGCGGAATAGATATCAAGTTTGAGAGGATTTGGTTCGGTCGTTTTCTCTAAAAACCATTTTAAAATCGATTACGTCGAAAATTTTGGTAATTCATTGCTTCATTGCGTGTGCTGCTCTCGTCATTTTCCCACTAATGAGAATTTAATGGTATAGTTGCCTGATTGGGAGTTATCAATATAAAAAATTGAATCAAAATCGTTATAGCCGTTTTTGAGGAAAAAATATTTGGTGTTTTGGTCACTATGATAACTATAGTTAACTTCCGGTGGATTTTGCTCATACCCTTTTTTCAGCGTCCCATGGTAACCTGCGGGCGAGATATCAAGTTTAAGCTGATTTGGTCCGGTGGTTTTTTCTAAAAATCGTTCACAGACCATTGTCCCAAATGGTGTTTTTCGGACTTAGGAGGGTCTGAAACGTAAATCTCTGAAGAACAATCATAAATTTTTTTTCACCCGATTACATAACTTTCCTTTCTTCTTTGTAGAGCCAAGGGAAGTAAAAACACTTTTGAGTACTACCAGTATAAACAGTTTTTAAATTGAGAAAGAAAAAATGTGGTTTAAAGCAATTACAACGACAAATATCTGGTGCGTAGCAACACACAACTTTCCGCCACCCCTTTAAGTTAGAACACCAGCTACATAGGCGGGCGCTATATCTTCGTTCAACGCATTTCTACAGAAACTTTAATAGAAAACAAAATGTAGGGACTAGTTAGCTGAGAGTACTCCGTAAGTTTGATCGAAATCGTTAGAGCCGTTTTTGAGAAAATTGGAATACCGATAAATTAATATTCGACAAATCTCCTTTTCTGAGTTAACTTGGCTTATATCTCCGTTCAACATACATATACAGAAATAATTATGGAGAACGAAATGTTGGTATGGAAGACTAAAAGACACTCCATTGGGATTTATCACATCTGGTGAAGCAGTTACCCTGGAATTTACGGAAGTGTTCGAAAAAACGTTATTTTCGACACATTTTGATTTTTATCTCTGCTCAATGGACTGTCAGAGGAACATTTATTCAGAACAATATGTAGGTATTAACTATTTGAAAACATCCTGTGAGTTTGGTGAAAATCGCCGAAGCCGTTTTGCCAAAAAGCGTAAAAAACCTGTTTTTGCTTCATGGGCCTATATCTCCGTTCACCGTATTTTCATGGAGATATGTATAGAAAAGAAAAGTTAGGCATTGATTAGTAGAAGATAATTTGAAAGTTTAATCAAAATCGTTAGTGCCGTTTTCGAGAAAAATGCGAAAAACCCTAGTTTTTGGTACATTTTCGTCCCCCCACCCCCCTTCCCACCGGCCGAAATCGTCCATAACCTAATTTTGGTGTCTACAAAAAATAACGAACAAAACAAAAAAGAACCAGCTCAATCGGATCAGCCGTTCTCCCGCAAATCGAACTACAGACACACACACACACATACACACATACACACGGACCACGCGCCGAAATTAGGTTTTTTAGACTCAGTAGGGTCTGAAACGTAAAGATCTGAAGAAAACCCAAATTTTTTTTGGGCCGATTACTATACTTTCCTTCCCTTCGGGTAGCGGAAAGTAAAAATTGACAAATAAAAATTAAAAATAGCAAAAATAAATAGGAAAATAGAAATGAAAAACCTTCATAGTAAACCAAATAATCCTTAGTTTTTGAAATATAGTCATAGGTTGTTTCTCTTCTTTAAGCAGACCATGCGAAAGCAGATTGTATAGAATCACCCCTTTGTAAAAATATAGTTTCTGCGCCACAGGGGTTTTCATTCCAGAGCTTCCAGCGTAACGCGCATTACGCGTGCCAACCTCAACCTAATTTATTTTCCAAATGTTTTTTGTGAGTGAAAATTAGGGTAGTTTTGACAATAAGCTTGGCAACGTCCACTACTCCAAACTCATGGAAGGACTGATTCGAAGGGTAGGTTTTTCCTTTTTCATTATTTCATTAAAATCTTAATTCGAGTCGTTTGCGCAAAATCTGAGATATGTAGGCTGATCCCTGACACATTGTTAGACAATGAGAATGTGAAGGTATCAAATCTGCACGACATTGTGCGGGAAGTAAATGAGTAGACGCGTGATTTGTGTGAATGCGGAAAAAGTTGAAGTCTTGATATATTACGGGGCTAAAATAAGACAAATGGCGCTACTATACTCAACTATATCGATTCTGCCGCCCCTTTAATTCTCCGGAGTTTCTAAGACCAATTAACGATAAAGGATTTGGAGAGTTAGCAAACGTCGACTTCGAAATTGATTACGTACCGTCGTCCGCAAACGAGGTTCAAAGCCGTCGGAATATATTTTCCCCTCAAATACCGACCGTTAGCACAAGAGGATGACGAATGGAAAATGGTAGAATCGACGATGAGCCATCGATTATTGACTGAAGCCCTATTTAGGCAAATCAAAGTCATCATGGAAGATTGAGCCAGGTTTTAGCGTCGGAGACCCCGTTTTTGCCCTTATCGTCGTTCAGCAGGGCGAATCGGAAGAGAAAAGGATTTTTTTTTTTTATACAACGAACCTGGGTGGGTGGAATGATGCAAATGATTGGATTGGGGAGGAGCTTGAAACGGACGTGCATTCGCCCTGGTAATTGGAGCGAATCAGATTGGACTACATGAAAGCAGCCGGCTAGAAACAAAGCGATTACGAAGATACGTTGGAAGAATAGAACGCCTTTAACGTAGCGGTTTATTGGAAGGTAGCGGCGAATCTCTCAGTTTCGATACGTAAGAGAGGAAACCTCATTTGAAATTGAGAGCTTCGGAATGAACATATTTTTACGCCCGTGTGCGCTTTCAATTTTCAAACTGAAATATCTGGCGAGTAGCACAACTGCGTCCAAAGCATTCCCACGGGAACATTCACTCACAACAAAATGTAGGGAGTAGTTAGTCAAGAGCACTCCGTAAGTTTAATCAAAATCATCACCCATTTTTAGGAAATTAAAAAAACGGTAAATTAATATTCGACAAATCTCTCTTTCCGAACTATCATGGTCTATACCTCCGTTCAACAGACAGATACAGAAATAATTACTGAGAACAAAATGTGGGTATAGGTTGCTAGAAGACACTCCGTAAGAGTGATGAAATTCAGTCTGGTAGTTACCCCGGGATTAACGATGATGTTCGGAAAAACATTATTTTCGACACGTTTTGATTTTTATCTCTGCTCAATGGACTATCAGAGGAACATTTATTGAGAACAATATATAAGTGTTAACTATTTGAAAGCATCCTGTGAGTTTGGTAGAAATCGCTATGGCAAGTTTACCCAAAAGCGTGAAACACCTATTCTTGCTTCTGCGTTCACAATATTTTCATGGTGATATTTGTATAGAAGAAAAGTTAGATATTAATCACAAAGTTAGATCAAAATCGTTGTAGCCGTTTTCGAGAAAAATGAGAAAACACATCTTTTGGTACATTTTTGTCCCCCATCGGTGGAAATCGTCCAAAATCTTATTTCCTCGAGTACGAACAAAACAAAACAAAAAAGAACGCTGCAAATTATAATGGGTTTTTTAATCTCTTGAACGCCTTGTCGTAGTCTCACACCTCCGAGAATTTGTTCTCCTTGAAACTAACTCCGCTAGGGGACATGTGCAAGGTGTATAATCAACTTGTGCAACTCAAAACGCTGCAAATCATTACGCAACGGTTTATTACTCTCTTTGCAAAGTTTGACGGGTTGTCACACCTCCGAGACCCATCCTATTCGATTCAGCGTTTAAAAATACCAGTAAATGATACAAAACACGCCTGGCTACAACGGGACGACGAAAACTACATATACCTGGTGCCCGTAGGCACTTGCCGCGATATGAAGAGTCGAGCTGACGGGAGTTTGGAGTGAGACGGTGAATCGATTACATTCGCTGTATTGTCCCGCGAGTTTTTTCAATTAGGCGTCTTTCGCTCACTATAATTACTGTCATTTCACTGTTTGCGGTGTAGACGTCGTCGTACACCTCTACGAATCATTTTGTTCGACTGAGCGTCTAAAAATACTTTACAAAACACGGCGCATTTGCGGTAAAACCGCCAAAATTGGCTTTTTGTTAACTTTTTGCCCATAAGAACCGTCGGTTTTGTTCGATCAGATTGCCCAGCAGGCGGGCACAACACACACACACGCCGACTAAGGTCTGAAGGTAACTCGAAATTGTTTTTTTCAACCGATTATGCAACTTTCCTTTCTATTTCTAGAGCTAAGGAAATTAAAAGTCCACGTTCACAGGTCTCAAAAACTACGTCCACGCTGGTGACTGAATAGAAGTCGCGGTATGATTGCATCGGGGAACTCCGTAAATTCAGGAACACTAAACGCCGTTTTCTAAGTAGAGTTACGTTTTGTTGGGTTCATATAAACCAACGTGAAACGCAAATTGGGCTGCAGTAGAACGGCACAAACCCCTGAATGCATGGGACCGTTGTGAGGAAAGCTGTACGATACCGCCCTTTTTATGGCGCGTCTAGAAACTGTCAACGACGCTTGAATCGGATGGAATGAGTCTCGGAGGTGTGAGACTGCGTCGAGCTTCATAGCCAGGAAATTTTGATTGCAATATCAGGTCATTCTGTAACGTCGCAAATACGCCCAAAAAATGCCCGCGTTTTGCTTCGACATGAACAGTTGCGTACGTTACGTTTGCTCTGAATGCAGTTGAGGTTCCATCCAATTTCTACTTTCCGCTACCCCAAAGTGAAAGGAAAGTATAGTAATCGTGTCAAAAAAAAAAAAACGCGCGTAGCCGTGCGTCCCCACTGAGCGCCAGAGCTTAATATCTGGTGCGTTGCAACACACAACTTTCCTTAGCTCAACAACAATTCACTTTGTACATGGCTAATTCTATTTATCAATTCATTTATCACTCAGTTCCTTTGAACTTGGTCAAACAACAGGACAGCGGAAAGCGGTAGCGCCTACAGTTCTGGAATTTATTGTGCTGCTCGTACTCATTGCAGGACCATTATTGAGCAACTGGTACACAGATAATTAATGAGGCTGTAAACAACAGTTTTTTTAAGAAGGGTAGTAATTACTAAAGTTAACGTACCTGTTAGGTGAGTCCGTCTCCTCTGGCTTGTGAGTTACTGTGGGCAAGCGCTTTCGATGTAAAGACATCATCGTCTGGCCGTTTAGTCAGTACTCCCTGACTGTACTGACTAAACGGCCAGACGATGATGTCTTTACATCGAAAGCGCTTGCCCACAGTAACTCACAAGCCAGAGGAGACGGACTCACCTAACAGGTACGTTAACTTTAGTATTTGCCTACTGGCGGACACAACCCAATTTCTTTAATACCTGGTAGTAATTACTTTTGCAGAGTTATTGGGTAAAAACGTTTAGAACTGATAGTAAGCGAAACGGCAGTAGTTGAAATTCAGGAATTTCTGGAGTGAGCCCCATGTATCTCATGAGCGTTCTCAAACACTAACCCTTTAGGTATTGGATTAGACTACAAATACCAATTTTTTTAAACATTCCACTAACATTCCAGCGGAGTTTATAAGGAAAAAACTTCGCGAAAAACGCTTTTCGTCGAAAATTTTGATAATTTATTGTGCTGCTCTCATCATTTTCCCAAGAATGGGAATTTTATGGTGTGATTGCCATATTGAGAGCTACCAATATAAAAAATATAATCAGAATCGTTAGAGCCGTTTTTGAGAAAAAAAATATTTGATGTTTTGATCACTATATCACTATGATAACTATAGTTAACTTTCGGCGGATTTTGCCCATACCCTTATTTTTGCGTCCCATGTTAACCTGTAGAATAGACATCAAGTTTCAGTTGATTTGGTACGGTTGTTTTCTCTAAAAACCGCGCTAAAATCGATTTCGTCGAAAGTTTTGGTGATTTATTATGCTGCTCTCGTCATTTTCCCACGAATGGGAATTTTATGGTATAGTTGGCATAGTGGGAGCTACCAATATAAACAATTTAATCAAAATCGTTAGAGCCGTTTTTGAGAAAAAAAATATTTGGTGTTTTGATCACTACGATAACTATAGTTGAATTTCGGTGGATTTTGTTCATACCCTTATTTTGGCGTCCCATGGTTACTTGCGGGCTAGATATCAAGTTTGAGCTGATTTGGTACGATGGTTTTCTTTAAAAAACGTTCACAGACACACACACTCACAGACCATTTTCCCAAATAGTGTTTTTCGGACTCAGGAGGGTCTGAAACGTAAAGATCTGAAGAAAACTCAAAAAAAAATTTTCAGCCGATTACATATCTTTCCTTTCTACTTCGTAGAGCCAAGGAAAGTAAAAATTTGGGTTTTCTCCAGATCTTTACGTTTCGGGGCCTACTGAGTCCAAAAACATCATTTCGGCGCGTGGTTCATGTGTGTGTGTCAGTAGTTTGATTTGCGGGAGATCCGATTGAGCTAGTTCTTTTCTTGTTTTGTTCGTTATTTTTTGTAGACACCAAAGTAAGGTTATGGACGATTTCGGCCGATGGGTAGGGGGTTGGGGGACGAAAATGTACCTAAAACTAGGGTTTTTCGCATTTTTCTCAAAAACGGCTCTAACGATTTTGATTAAACTTTCAAATTATCTTTTATTTATCAATACCTAACTTTTCTTCTCCTTACGTATCTCCATGAAAATACGGCGAAAGGAGATATAGGCCTGTGAAGAAAAAATAGGTTTTTTACGCTTTTTGGCAGAACGGCTTCAACGATTTTCACCAAACTTTTAAGATGTTTTTGAATAGTTAATACCTACGTACTGTTCTGAATAAATGTTCCTCTGACAGCCCATTGAACAGAGATAAAAATCAAAATGTGTCGAAAATAACGTTTTTTCGAACATTTTCGTAAATTCCTGAGTAACTGCTTCACCAGATGTGATAAATCTTATGGAGTGTCTTCTAGCATTCTAAACCCACATCTTGTTGTCCGCAACTATCTCCGTATACATCTGCTGAACGGAGATATAAGCCAAGGTAACTCAGAAAAGAAGATTTGTCGGTATTCCAATTTTCTCAAAAATGGCTCTAACGATTTCGATCAAACTTATGGAGTACTTTCAGCTAACTAGTCGCTACATTTTGTTCTCGATGAATGTTCCTGTAAAAATGGGTTGAACAAAGATATAGCGCCCGCATATGTAGGTGGTGTTCGAACTTAAAGGGGTGGCGGAAAGTTGTGTGTTGCTACGCACCGCTCGTTTTAAGTAGAAAGCGAAATGACGCGAGGGATGTTCGTTTTCGTTTGAAGGAAGTTTTATCTCAAATATCTCATGAGGCTCAAGGGATGGAAGCTCAAGTTATTCTGAAATCAACTTTTGACACATTCCCAGGGCTTAAGGAAGGGGTTTAGCTAGGTAAAGAAAGGCTTTTAATTCGAAACAAGCTGCGGCCGAGAGGAAAGGTTGAGATTTCTGCGGAAGACGTTGAAGAGCTGAGAATTCTAACCCTCCGAATGTAAATTAGCGTTCTCTTCCCCTCTTTGCATTGCGCACTTTACACTTTCGTTAGCGAGACATTGAGAGCTTCACAAGCGCAGTTTCAAACTTCAATCGTCATTATCTCCCTTAGTGCAACTTCCGTCGTCAGAGAGAAGGGCGGTTTCGAAAGCAATCGCCCGGAGAAAATGTCTCATACTCCCAGGTTAAGAGCGTCATCTCATTTTTACGTCCAACTCCTTTACTGTTGTGGAACGGAACGAGGGGATGCCGTGTTTTCGCTGGAAATAGAAAGAACCAAAGCGCGTATCTAAACGTTCAGCCGACGCTTCCTCATCCACCCCGGGGCGTCTTAAAATTGGCGTGTCAAAAACGAACCAACTAGTTACCTAAATAATGTGCGAAGAAACACCTCGCCGAATGAGAAAAGTAATGTAATGCGTTGCACCACTGATTTGTCCATGTTCATGTCCCATAATGAAGGTTGTGTTCTGCGAAATGTAAATAGCGTTTCTCAGATGTGCATGAATTTTTATTCCGTGGTCGCAAAGTAATTTTTGTTGTTTTTATTGCAGGTATGACGGTGTGCAGTGATGCTGTATTTACAGTGAGTAATCTCATGCATGTCAACTTTTAACGCGAGCGCTGCTAAAATGATCAATGTAGCGCTGTCAGCGGGAGCTATTCGCCGCGCCTTTCGAAATATATGAACTCACCCGCGCCACATTTTTATCCGTGCGGTGAGCAACGGGCCCTCAAGATGAATAGTAGATTGGTGTGCAGGGGGGGGGGATGGAGAGAGAGCGAGAGAGTAGTGAAATATGCTGAATGATGCTTCTTCGACAATATTTCATTCTTTATCATTTGATGGAGCTTCAGTTCGAGTGAATGTCTACCCCTCTATCTGACACTGATAGGTCATCCTTTCTAGTCTCCTTCAGCGTAACATAATATTTTTTATTAACCAGTTTTGTACATTGATATTTGCCAGCTAAACGGTTCAAACGAGGCTACTTCAGAGGTGAATGAGCCGAGTCAAGCCGAGTCAAAATACTGTTAATATTTAAAGTACACTTACCAGTTCTAAGTTCTTTTAGCGATAGTAAAAGGTTTAAAGTCGATTAAAAACTACGAAAAATAAAGAAATATCACTCTGTACTCGTTGTAAGACAAATTAGTGTTCGATACGACGCAATACCTAAACGGAAACGATGCGAGAATAGGAATGGGGGACGAGACGAAGCCGAGACACCTGAACATCTGGTAATAACCTACTAGAGTGCGTCACGCATTCCACATGTGAGTCAAGTTGTACATACGAAATATACCACGCACCACAGCAATCAACGAACATTCAGGGTCAATTATGCTTAACCGTCCTCCATCCTTCTTCAGTCAGTTCGTGAGATCATGAGGGTGTTCCAATCAAGCAAATATGACGGACTACTTATGAACATTTGAGGAAACGCTGCGTAATACCAAGGAACCAGATGAAATAGTGTACCAGCCGTGTTGAATATGCGCTGCACTAGGCAACCACGGCTCTGTGGAAATGCTCGAGAATGTGCAGTAAATCAAGTAGAGCCGCTCGGCAAGGAGTTAAAAAGACCCCGTTTTTTCGTATTCTGCCGCTGAGTGGTGGAAGGTGACGAGCCGTCGTGCAGTTCAAAGAAGGCTCCAGAAACTGCGTCTTTGCAATCCGCACCGTGGGCACTTTCCGCACTGCTGCATTAAGAGTCCCCCCCTCTAGTATTTCTACCAGGGCAGTGGTGGAACAGCTCAAAATAGGAGAAGCAGCAGTCCTCGCTACTGGCGTTACGCCAAAGAGGAAGAATTCCAGCGTCGGCATCCAGTCACAGGAACAGTGGGGGGAGGGTCGTGCTTGCTGAAATGTACGTCCTGTGATGGCACACTGATGGTTCTGTGATAGGGGCCAATGCCGGTCTGGGCACTGCAGAACCCAATTTCCGCTATATCAAGCAGAAGTTCTGGCCATAAATGCGCGCAAGAGAACTTGACGAGCAAATAGTTCTCCAATTCAAAAGAGCCAGCAGGCTCAAAGTACTAATCACTCGGATCGACTTCTGATTGAACCGGCAGCCCCTATGGTTATCCAAATTCGGACTATGCCTCACTTTGGGGACCTTATTCCAACAACTGGCTGCCACAGTTTTCAACAGGACATTATGTTGTAAAGAATTTATGGAAACATAGTTCTGCTAGTTCACGCTCAAGCGCTGTTGTCAAACGATGTTTCTTTTATTATTTATCTCTAGTCGTTTTGATTTCAACTCATTCTCCATGCGGCTCGCCCACCAGTTGTTCGATGATAAAAATACAGTTCTTTTCCGGCAGTGCTGACTATGACCTTTTAAATATTCTCCATTATAAAACACATTATTCCGGCACTTGCGTTTACAGTGGTCTTCAGTTCGTCGAGAATGTACTAGGGGCGGTGCTGTCTAGAGGTTGTGGAACGAGCGTGATGTTCAGCCACCAGATGTTGGTGTGGATGGAGTAGTTGTCAAAGTGACGTGTCATGGCATGAGAGTGACTTGAGTCAAACCACTGGACGAGCCAGTTTCTTATGTGACACGGTGACTTCTCTTGATGACTCTCCATTCTGCACGTCTTGCGCTTCCAGTGTGGAGGAAACAAGAAACCACGTACTGTTCCAGTGTGGTTTCTACAACAGTGTGCACAGTTGTTGGGAGAGCAGACGAACCTACCAGCATTGACTGCTACAAAGCAAGCCTTCGACAGTTTCGCTAAGAAACGAGGTCACGGTTGGTCTCTACCTTTGAACCTTGTCACCCAAGTAAATGGTTAGATCTGTTGGGAAACCAGATTAAGAACTCCTCCAAGATGGGACGGAATTCCCCAGGTGGTCAGACCCCCACGCCCTATAATATGGGCAACAGCTCTCCACGGGGAGAATACCAAAGGACCACATACCTGCCATAACTCCGCAGATCTGGGTTCGGTGGATGCTGCAAGAGGGGCCAGCTTCTTGCACAGGAGCGGAACTGCAACTTCCATGACAGTAGGGGAGTTTGATAAAACTCTTTTTGAAGGCTCTCGATCAGGCTGTTGTTGAGGAAGGCCTGTTACGTAAAATCGGCATGAGGTTGTGCATAGAATCAGTTTTTGAAGGATGTGGTTTTGGTTGCGTGCAAGTTCCGTTGCGTGCTGGGAACGAAAATACAGACTCTCGGAGCAGAGACTGCATACCTATCCAGTGCAGTCCAATGAGCACTGCTGTCTAAAGCCCAATCACAGGTTCACGCCTAGCTTCCTAAGGAATGCAAGATATTTCCAGCCACAGTCTTCTTTGATGTCCACCCTTGTAAGAGTTGTGCCCAAGACCAAAAATCGCTCCCTTTCAAGACACTAGGACTGACCAGGATGTGATAGGCAGTTTATCCCTCTGTGCCACGCCATCTGCTCTGAAGCGTGTCACTGAATGGACGATTTTGTTCATTTTGCAGTGTTCCTCGATGAGTCCTTTCTCTTGTAATGGTTTGTGGCGGGCTGCCGATGGTGGCAACACTGTTGCCGCCACCCGTGCAGTTCGCCGCTGTTTATATTAGCGGAGGAGCCACATTTTCGTCAGAATGGCTACCGGCATCGCTTACGAATCTCTCCGAATCTCTCTTTTTATAAGCCAGTGAACAAGTACTTCAAGTCCCTTTTATATTGTGTGAAGTAAGGTAAGCGATCAGAGCATGGTGTTTCATTTTCCCCATTGTCCCTTTATTGTCATTAACTACAATCCAAGCATAGGTTATTTGTTTCATTCTAAAAGGAGTTCATTTCATTTCTATTTTTTCCTGATTAAATTCAAGTGGGTCTTATTTGGTTTATAATTCCATTCACTACTTTCCTGAGAGACATTATTTTGTTTATTTACATCATGAAGTGGGTAATTCTGTAAAAGAATTCCCCAAGTACATCACACTCTCCATCATCAGAAAGCTACGTCTTATTTTATGCGTTGGTCGGATAAAAGCGTTTGCCTCACTCTGACAGTGTTCCTCACAGTTTGATGCATTATCCTGGTTTATTCTTTAACTGCTCTCTTGAGTATTGACGGAGATGCTCCCCAGTGAGGGAGTGGCCCTGCGGACTCACTATACGAACCGAATCTGGCTAGATGGTTTGCCCTCTCATTTCCAGTGATACTTTTATGCCCAAGAATCCAATAAACTCGATTAGAGTTTGCTAAAGAGTTGGGCACCGTCTTTCTGCACTTACTTATCAGTGTTGACGTTGTGCAGTAGCTCTTCAGATGTATTTTGTGTTGCTATACTCTTTGTCATGCATTACGACGGCCCCAGCGATGGAGTGGGGCCCAGGGCTTTCAAAGATATTCACAGGATATCTTGCAACGAGCGTACAACGCTGAAGACAAGTCGTCGATTCCAAAATATGTTCCTTCCCGTCCGCATTGTTCGAACGTTTAACTCGCGATAAATTGTTGATTTGTCGAAAGGTTTCTGTTTATTCGCCCGCTCAGATTGTGATGAGCTCTGCATCTCTCAGAAGGGTGCATTAGGGATGGTTTTTCGAAGGGGGAAGAGGAAACTGCGGAATTCATTGTCGGAAGGGCGATGAGAGCGAGGACCCTTGATGAAGTGATCTCCCCTCCCCCTCGCACCCTCTTCGTTCGTTTCCCCCTTATACAACGACCGGCCAACCTGCTTCGTTCCTTAGGCTTTTTAGAAGGAGACATTTCAAGTACAGACTCTTCACTCAACGAAAATTCTCGCCAGACCTGCGGGAAATGGGGAGGGATGCTTTGGAGATTCACCGGTCTGGCTGATAACGCCGTTTATCACGAACACCTCTCTCCCACCAGCATCCAACTACTGCCACGGTCCTTGTTTTCTCAGGAGTTTCTCCGTTCACCTTGAATATTGACAAATAACCCGTGCGTTACAGGGGTGTCGCACTAGCTGCTCCATAATACGCAGGTCTGTTTTCTCTCATAATTATCGTTCCTGAACCCTTAAACAGTAACTGCATAACTACCTAACACGCTCATCTTCGAATCCAGTCATCGAATCAATCACAATAATCATCAAATAGTCCCGCGTGCGCTCAGCGTTATGCTGTAATGAAATTGTATCGCGCTTAGAGCAATATCAAGGCACTTCCTTCGTAATTGAGCGAAATTCCAACAAGGTTCATCTCCATGTATTATCGAATGAATCTCCTGGTTCGATCGCGTTCACGAGGTCCCTCCTCCCTTTCTCCGTTGATTTCGTCTTCACTCTTGAAAGGTCTGCTGTAACGACTCCGATGAGCTGAACCCTGTTCCGTTCCTTCCTCCAGCGCAACTAATCCAACTATCCTGCATCCAACTTCAACCATCTGTATAGAAACTGGTAGCCCTATGTATTGGGTTGCTTCCATTCATGTCTTCACTGAGCAATCATTGCGCTCCTGTGGATAACCAAGGCCTATAAGACGGTATCAACAGAAGCACTCCAGGTGATTACTAGTCAGTTACCAGTTGACTTGCCCGTTGAATGCATGGTTGACAAGTGGAGAGTGAAACGGGAGCTTCCCCCGCTTTGGGCTGAACTCCGTGCAGATCTCACCACAGACCAGAAACTTGCCGTTATAGACGAATGGGCGTTAGAGAAATTGCAAGCGAGATTGGAATTCTCGTCAAAGGGTCATGACACGTGTGAGTTCTTCCCACACATCTGTGAATGGCTTACAAGAAAATGGGTTGAGCCAGACCACTGGACGAGCGAGTTCCTCACATGACACGGTGACTTCAATGCATGGCTCCACGTCTTTTCTCTCAGAGACTCTCCATCATGGACTTCTTGCGCCTCTAATGCGGAGGAAACAAGAAACCACGTGCTGCTCCACTGTATTTTCTACAACACCAGCGAGCAACAGTTGTTGGGAAGGCAAACGAACTGAGCAGCATTGATTGCTACAAAACCAGCCTATAACGATTTTGCACAGTTCGCGAAGAAGGTGATGGCTAAGAAACCTGTTCATTGTTGGGCAAAGGAGGAGGAGCTCGAGTTTCGAAATAAAAATGAAACTCGGTGAGCGTGAGGAGGACTGTAATATAAGTGCGGAAATGAGTCGAGTTAAAATTGAGCTGGGATGGTGTACAAATGGGCAGCACAAGGGCAGTAATCGGAACGCGTGAACTGGCGTGGTAAACCGTATGGGAGAGTGAGAAGTTACTGGGGCGATAGTTGGAAGCAGAATGATTTCGGAAGAGCTCAGTCGTGGAGAGGAAAGTCAAATTGAGAAAGAAATAAAGAAAGGGGAAAACCTGGGAAAAGGGGCTGTTAGAACCAACTGACTGCAGCTGAGGGATTCCTGCAGGTGAGGGGCAGGTATTGAAATAGGCGGGGACAATGACGCGTGGAAGTCCAGGGTCAAAGACTCGAACCGATTTGTCGCTTTGCGTCGAACATTCATAGTTGATCTGGTCTTTTTGAAACTTGCCACCCAAGTAAATAGTTAGATCAGGTGGGAAGCCAGATTAAGAACTCCTTCCAAACAGCACGGGGTTCCTCAAGTGTTCACTTCCTCGTGGTCACACATGGGCAACAACTCTCTACTGTGAGTCTGGCTAACCACCAAAAAGCCGCCTCACCTCCGCAGGTCTGAGTTTGGTGGATGCTGCAGGGTCGGCCTCTTGCATATTAGCGAAACCGCAACTTCTATAACTAATATAACCGTCGTCGAGGGCTTAGGAACGGTCATAATAATAATAACAGTCATGAGACCCGTCCACATGATTTTTTTTCGAAGCGTTCCAATCTGCAGTTCAACATTAAAACTATGGAACAAGTTGATCATAATAACCACAGTAGTCGGAATTCCAGCATTGCGTTGGGTGCCCCTAATGACTGTACAACGCACATCATGCTACCCGTGGGCGCGCAATTTATTGAACTACCAACACGAATTTTTCAAACGTAGAGTATTTGAGCTGTTTTATTATGGAAAATTTGACTAAAATTCGGGTTTGTCGGCATTTTGGATCATTTGTAGGTAAAAAAAAGTGTCCGTAAGGTTGGCAATAGCAGTTCACGAAAACAGTTAGCCATATATAAAACGCGGGCGACGGGTCGAAATGTGCACGAAATGCAACGAATGTCGTCACCCTAAGTGTATACTGGCACTTTAGATTAAAAATAGCACTCACCTTTGTTTTTAGGCGTATTACCGAGTAAAGCCTAGGTTATAAGGGGATTTCGATGAAGGGAGGCCTCCACGCGTAAACTCGATGGGTGTTAGATTGGGGGTGGAAAAGGTGTAAAGTACTTGGAGGTAGTATGGGAATCAATTATAAGGATTGGGCAACAGATAGACTATGTAGTCGGGAGGGCTAGGGACAAGCTATATGGGGTGGTTAGGACACCGAGGGAAAATTGGGGGGTTGGTAGATGGGCCCTGCACACCATTTACCGGGGAATGCACGTCGCCGATGTGGCTTAAGTGGATGGGACGTGGTACGACGGGCTTATGGCAAACAGTCGTGCTTATTGGCATGACGATTATTGGTCCCACAGTGATCGACCATTCTCCTGTGATCTTTAATTAAAGGAGAGATGGGTGGGGTGCCGGCTGAGGGTGAATGGGATGTCCTTAGGGGTGGATGGAAGGGGCACTCATCAACGAACTGGTTGTGGATGAATGGCAGGAGCGTGGGAGAGGAGCGCACGAAAGGAAGATATACTTTTGGGTGGCTACTGTATAATAGGGAGAGGATAGAGTTCAACTACTACTCCACCCAGGGCATGGGGATGCTCTGCAAAAACTTTGGGGTTTTGCTGGTGGTGGATGGAGTTGGTGAATGTAGGGAGTCCAGAGTTTAAGTGAGAGAAGGCTATTGGGAGGGAACGGATGATCGAGTATGGAAGGGATTGAAATTGAAATTAGCCCATGGTTAGGGTGGAGGTAAGTTTTGGTTGTTGAAGGCGTTTTGGGGTGGACGTAGTTTGAGATTGTGGGAATGTTGAAGAAGGCCGGGGGGGGGGGGGGATTGCTGTGTTTTTTGTTTTGTGTTGTGGATTAGGAGGGGTTAGCATAGGTTAGTTTATTCCGGTTAATGGCGGTTTCGAGGGGGTAGTTGAATATTCAGTAGCCCACCCCAGATCTGTCAGGTTTGCGTGTATTTAAGGACTGGTTGTATTTATTGCATGGGTGTGTTAAGATTAGGATAGTTACTACAGGTAATGACTGGGGCGGGGTCATGGACTGCAGCCTGACGCCTTCCCCCGTGAGAAGGACGGAGGCGAGTCTAATCCCCCGCGGAGAACAAGCGTAGATGCCGGCAGAAAGCCTTTAGGCAATCACAGCACCAGGGCCTGCCACCCCTGCTCAGATCCTTAGACTGCTCAAGCTGCAGCCAATTAGAATGGCGCCACGGGAGGCTTCTGCTCCCAGCTGCCGACACACCGCCATCAGACAAAGCATCACCGGCTGTGGTAATTCCCATAGGATTTGTAGTGTGTGGCAGTGGAGTGGTGAAGGCCGGAGGGATGGATGGGTTACTCCCCCCAACTCCTTCATGTTTTGGACCACACAATTGCGCATGTTCCTAGGGATCCGACTTGTGAGGGGATAGGCCGTGCATACTTTTCGGCAGAAGCTCGTCCAGCCAGTGACGGTGTAAGTGGGAACTTTTAACTTTCGAAGCGATCCTATCTGCCGGCAGACATAATCCAAAAACAAAACCTGTGCGAACGCAAAGATTAAAGCGAACGAGATGCTTCTTGCACAGTTTTTGTGCAATTCAGTGGCATTGCGGTTGTGAATAGTTTTGAAGCTAATAGACGTAAGCATGTAGCAAAGCGACAACATTCATACTGATGAAAAGGGTGTAGCTACTGCCGAAGTTAATCGAATTTATCTCTCCCCTACAGATCTGAAAACGAGCTATTGGACCGAGGCAGAGTTTTTTTCCCTTTTCCGATTGAGGGTCGAAAGACCACCCTCAGCCGCTTAAACCTTTTTCAACTCCCCAGGAACTCGCCGATCTCGTTTTAACTTCGCTGAAAAAAGGGGCCGAGCCGACTAGATGACTTGGAATCGAATCAGATCTGTTGAGAGTAGAGATACAGGTTGAATATACCGCTTAATTGCTGAGGTTTGATTTTTTGTGCACTTTCCCTCTGAAGCTCAGCCGTATTGGCACAGCTTCCACTGTGAGAGAGGGGCAACCCATTGACGAGCGTAAAATATTCAGCGATTAGTATCACACCAGATATACGACCAAGAAGGCGACAACGGCTCTGCGGACGTGTCAGAAAATGTGCGGGAGGACATGAAGCATCACACCCAGACTGACCTGCAGGTTTTACGTTTGCGAGGCGATTTTGAGACCAATCATGTCATGTGAGTCGATCGTATGATGGCACAGAGCTGCCATTGGAGAGAACTGTAGCAGCCTGGCCAAAGTCTTAAAGGCTGTGGGGCTGAGTAATGGCAGGAGTGATGAAAACCGCACCATGGAGAAAATGTTCGACCTTCTTCCTCTTGATATATTTGTCAAGACAGAGGCTTTGTGGGTGGAATGGAATAGCTAAGGTGCCATGGGCGATTGATGGGCACTTGGCAATATTCAGGAACGTGGAAACCTTCACAGAGCTCGACGTGGTCACCGACGTGATGGTGCCCAGGTATGAGTTCGTAATGAAATACAACGTGTGACCAAAAGGAGGGCTATGCAGCAGTGAGAGTCGACAGTTTTGGCGTCCTAATGGGCAAAAAAAAGTCAAAAGCCCGCGGGTCCTCCTGTAACCTCCTTCGATCACAGCTGATTCAAGCACTCTGAGGCGTGCTGCAGCCAGCCTCTCACACGTACACACTTCATGCTCCGCTGTCTCCAGCTCCACCTTGCAGAATCTGCAATTCTGTACCCCTGACTTGCCAATCATGGCCAGGTGGTACCTTAGTGGACAGTGACAACGTACCATCTGTATACTATCTCTCTCCAGGCTGAGGATTTCTCTCGTTCGCTGCCTGGAGAGTCTGATAAACAACTTGACTGCCTTTGGCCAGGCACGTGCCGCCAGTAGGCAGTCTTGCACGTCTCCTCCCACTTACCAACCTCCTTGATCAAGTGGCTCTTAGTGGTCCCTACGAAGAGCTCAGGTTCCACCTGGGGTAGTGCAGGTCCTTTTCTCACCAGTTTAACGGCCTGTTCCTGCATGACCTGGCACCCAACACAGTGTTAATGTGTTTTCCTTTTCCAAGGTCTTCAGTCCAGTCAGGCATTCCCAAACTGGCCCCAACGTGATGGTGTAGGAGGAAGCCTGGGTGCAACCTGACTGTCCGACATAACGCATATTCATTTCCACTTCAGGCCCCACCTGCTGCCAGTGCTCCTCCAAGGTCTCCCTGCTGCTCATTGTGTACACTCGCCCTGCCTTTTGTAGAAAGCCTTTCTGCCGCCCCTCTTCCCTTGAGAGGATCGTCTGCACCTTGGAAAGAGTGGACAAGTCTTTCATGCCCCAGTAGAAGCCTCTCCTGGATTTCCTTTTTGCCTGTCTGAGGTCTTTATTATACACAGTGAGGGAACCCCTGCACGCTTCCCACTCACCCTGTCCCCCTCTCGGAAGTCTATCCAGTTCCTTGTTCCACCAAGAGGCCTCCCTATTGGATCTTCGGGTTTCAACTTGCAGCTCGGTTCATACGCCTCTACCATAGCTGCGCAGATCTGACCTGAGGCCCTTTCCAGACCTTCGACTGTTTGCATCTCACAGCTGTAGCTGTCCAAACTGTAGACCAATGCACAGCTGTACAGAACCCAACCCGTATTCTTGGGGTTCCGATATGTCTCCGTCACACTATTGGGGAACTTCAGTCTGATCATTACCATCTGATAGTCAGACATGCCAGTCAACTAATGTCCAGTACCTCCTGCCTCCTGCGCGTAACAAAAGTTGGTGCACTCCCCCTATTGACCACCACCATTCCATTGCACCGTGAGTGGTCAAGAAGGGATTTGTGTTTGTGCTGCCCCATGCCTCGTTGTGTACAATGGCGTCGCACCCGACAATCAACTGAAGATCTTCCCTTCTGCAGTAATGGATCAGCGGCTGCATCTTCAGCGGGGGGACCTTTTTGTCGATCTTACTTCAGTAAAGATTGGGAGGATGTGAGAAGGTATTACTATACTCGTTTAATAAGTGGGCTCTATAAGTATTGTGGAGGGTTCAAAGAAGTTAGAGGAAGAGTAAGGTTAACTGTGCCCAAGATTTTGAGTTGACTGCTGTGTGCTTTTGTATTGTATGGGACTCAAGTTACTACTACACTACACACTGTCATAGGTAAGAGCTCTGCTTGGAAAACTGTCGCCAGTGGTTTCGCTGTCTGGATCCCTTGCCTATAGATGCCTGCTAGGCCACCTCTCAGGTAATCCGATAAAAGCGCCAATGCAGAGCGGCCCGTGGCTCCAGTGAGCGTTATATTTCACTTCTGAGGGAAAAGCGAAGAGAAATGCGGAAGCAAAAATTAAAGTTTCAGACAAAAAAGCATTAGGATGCCTACGGTCAACCTTAAAAAAAATAACGCGCTTTCGGAAGTAAATTAGGGCAGTATCTTGTTAATGAAAAACAGAAAAGGTGAATAAAAAACACCCTAAGTAGTTTTCCTTTTTTAGGGCGGACGTAGAAAATAAACCATCGGGTTTTGTTTTTATTATCAAATTTTTTTCTTTCGGCTCGAAACAAAACGCCAGAGCAAATCTCATTAGGTTCAAATTTTACGGATTCCAAGGCCGTTACTTCATACCTCTCGCCGTATTTCAAGCTAATTGCCCCCATTTCAATTTATTCGCCTTTCCGAGAGCCTGCAAACGTTATAGCGGAGGGAAAAGCTAGTTACATCTTCGGGGGTTCGGTAGTGGGGGGCTATGAATAGCCGCGGTCTCATAAAAATGCCCCTTCATGAGCCTCAAGAGGGCTACTGCGAGGCAGATTCTTTTGAAACCCGAGTTTCTTTTGGGTGGCTTAACGTTTACTTCAAGGAGTAATACGATGGAGTGACGTTGAGGTTCAAGTACTTCAATGGGAGATCACAGAAGGTCTAGCGACCAGTCGAACAATCAAAGACGATGTTTAAGAATGAACTTGTTTGTACAGGGTACACAGAGTTTGCCTACTTTGACTCTCGAGAAGGAAGCAACGTTACGTAATCGTGTGATCGTTTTTACTTTTATGATTTAATATTGATTAATTCAAAACGCTAAATGAGAACGTCCTCACAAAAGTGGACACCTGAACGACCCAAGGGCTAATTAGTCAATAAGTGGTCGTGGTATATGTGGAGTTCTGACTGTGAAAACAATTGGGATGACCGATTGAGCCAGTCTTAATGCCACACAAGTCTAAGCGTAGCCTCCTGAAGAGGCTATTTCCTGCAGAGACTTATGTCTCCGGCATTGTACCAGGACGAGGTAGGAAGTCTCCTGATCCCCACACCACCTGCACCAAGGAGTGTCGACTGTGCCCAGGCAATTTGGCGCAGCAGTTGCCAACAGAAAAACAACAAAATGCTGACTGGCCACAATTCTGTAGTGTACTGGAAGGTGAACTGCGTGCCACAGACACTGACCTTATAGTGCAAGCATCCACACCTGAAGAGGTGGACCGCAAAGTGGACATATTTACCACAGCACTGGACTCTGCTGGGCTCTCTGTACATGGGCAACAGAAGCACAGGGCGATCAAAGTCCCATGGTGGACCGAGGAACTTAATCCCCTCAAGCAAAGTGTAAATAGAGCCAGAAGGATGTACCAACACACTCGTGACCCTGATGCCAGAGCCACACTCTGAACAGCCTTCATCCAAGAGAAGAAGGCCTTACACCGCGCCATCAAACGAGCCAAATGGGAAGGCTGGCGAAATTTTGTGGAAGCGGAGAGCTCTGAGCCCCTGAGGCAGACATTACAAGTCCTCCATAGGAAAAGCAAACGTAGACGTTCCTTAGCTGCGATGCAAAATGAGTCAGGCTGGGCCTGCAGCATCGAAAGTTCACTGGAAACCCTCCTTAAGAAGGCGTTCCCTGATGACCAAGTAGCCGGAGACACCGAAGCCCTGAGGGCAGGTCATGGACCCTCCGAATAAGCCCGACATCCCATTGTGGACTACAGGCGACCTCGGCAGGGCCCTTGCGACCTTAAAGCCCAACAAATCCCCTGGGCCAGATAGAATAGAAAGCAATATGCTAATGAAGACTGTGCCGACAATCTCCAGCGGCCTCCTTAATTTATTTAATAACTGTCTGCAGGTCGGACAGTTCCCCACTCAGTGGAAGTCTGCGCGTGTTGTCACTCTTCAAAAGGGACGCTACCGCAATCAGTCAGACCAGCGATCAGACCGCTCAGCCTTATTTCTATATTAGGCAAAACACTAGAAATCTTGATGTTGCAATCCCTCGAAGAAGTCCTTGGTCGCAACCTCACATGGTGGCAATACGGGTGTACCAAAGTAATGTCCACGCAGGATGTCATTGTCAAGATTCGGCTGTTTCCCTGCTGGCACTGCTACAAAGCTAGCCTATAACCATTTTGCAGAGTTCGCGAAGAAGGTGATGGCTAAGAAACGTGGTCATAGTTGGTCTGTCCTTTTGAAACTTGCCACTCAAGTACACAGTTAGAGGTGAAATCAGATTATGAACTCCTCCCAGACAGTGCAGGATCCCTCAGGTGGTCACCTCCGCGCGGTAATACACGGGCAACACCGAGAGACTGGCTAACGACCAAATAGCTGCTGTACCTCCGCAGGTCTGAGTTCGGTGGATGCTGCAGAGGCTGGCCTCTTGCATATTAGCGAAACCGCAACTTCTATGACTGATATAACCCTCGTCGAGGGTTTAGGTACAGTCATCAAATAAGGAAACATACCTGCCTCCTGATGATTCCCACTATCTGCCTTAGGCCCTTCCTCACATCATCAGAAGGTTACGTCTTGCCTCGTGCGTTTACCCTGAGATAAAGAGCTTGGAGTGCCTTAATTTCCGCAGCATTCCAAAATGCTGGTTCATTCTTCTGGCATATTTTCCCACAGTCCTCTCGACTGATGACGGAAAGGTCTCACAGAAGAACCGTGTCTGGCCAGACGTTCCGCCCTATCATTTCTAATGATCCCTTTATGCCCAGGAATCCAGTACAAAAGGTCGAGGTGGAAATAGGGGTGATTCGGAACGTTATCACCACCAGTTTCTATTAGTATAAATTCTCCCCACTTCATAGACAATCATCAGAGAGGTTGTGAGAAAAATAGCTGTGACAAGCCGTCACAACAATTTCCCTCGCATATTTGCCCTGACAGGGTACAATCCTTGATGCCGCACGTAATAACGAAGTAAAAACTGCCGCTTGAGCTAAAATATGGATAGTTCAAGGCTCTCAGTGGCTCCAAATCGGCAGTCGAATGGGATTCGGAGCAGCTGAGCCCGTCTGATACGTGTAAACAAGCAGCTGAGATCATTCAGGAATACGAAGATTGAACAAACACAAAACAGAGGGGAACGGTTCACGCTCCATCTAGTGACCGAATGACCAATGCAGCCTCCGTCATTATCGGCCCTCCTGCGGTTATACGGCCCGTTTAATTGCTTGGAGAGATAATAGTGCGCTTTCAGAAGCTCCAACGGTGCCCGAAACGTTTTCAAAAGAACTCAATTAATGAAACGAGTTTCAGGCGTGTGTGTGCAAGAGAGAGAGAGAGAGAGAGAGAGAGTGAGAGAGAGAGAGAGAGAGAGAGAGAGAGATTGAAAAAAGGAAGAACAAATTGAATCAACAAACGAGGTAGTTCAGCAAAGACAGAAGCAATCAAGAATAGGAATGCACAAACTGGAGATTTCAGGACACAACTAGAACGTTTTTCTATTCTGAAAGGTTCTGTAATTATTTTTATCGCAGACTAAGCTCGTTCTTTTAATTGTCCCATATATTCTCAGAAACATTCTAGCGCTTGTTAAAGTGACTGGACACTTTTAGTTTACTAGAAGAGCTTGGAACGGGTTTCATTTCGACGAGCTCGCTACTTAAGTACGACCGGATTAAAAGATTACATTCGGCTCGGCCGCACGGACGTTTCAAATCTCCATAGCATGACGAGCCGCTGACTTTCAATATTCATGTTGCAGAGAAAGAGGGAGTATTTTTGAGGCTTAAAAGGTGGTTGGAGGGGGGGGGGTCGTTTGGTACAAGCCGAATTGGACGGGTTTTTGACCTCAGAACGTCTGCACAGTATTCACTGGCTCTATGGAAAGTCATTGTTTCTCCGAACACCTTCCTATCCCAACCCTTTTCATTGTACCTGTGGAAAGCCCTGCTCTTCAGTTATTTCCAAGTGACTACGAGTTTCCCCTGTCCTGGACTTCCCTATCTGTCTTTTCCACCTATAAATTTTAGATTCCTCTTCTCAACAGACAGCTCCTTCCATAGCCATCCATTAGCTCTCACGATACAGTCATCTAGCAGTTCTCCCAACGATTCATCTCCCAACTCATCTCTCTCTCTGCCTCTCTCCTCGCGCCAGATACCTTCACACATCTATACCAGGTGAGGGAGACGGACTCCACGTCTTAAGTTCCGCCTACGATTGATCCACGCCTGCACAAATGTGCTTTGGTAGCGATGAGGAGGGCTGCACCCTCTCCCACTCGTCTCCGTAGATGGGACACGAGAAGAGGACGTGGGCCGCGTTCTCATTGATCCCGGTGCCACACGGACAGTCCTGAAAGGACCGCCGCTGGAAGAAATGGAGCCATTCGTTGAACGCTCCATGTCCAGAGAGGAGTTGTGTCTCTGGAAAGGTCGGCTGCCACCACCCCTTGCAGGCAATCATGCGCCAGGAGGATGATGCTGTGGAGTTGCCTTACACTGGTGCCCTCATCCCATCGAGCCTGCCACAGCTCCGTGAGCCTGTCCAATGTCACCATTAATCGCCATTCAATACTCTTCATAGAGGAGCGCAGGGAGAAGGTCCCATAGTGCACCGCGGCACTCCACCAGGCCATCTGTCTTGATGTAAGCCTGAAGTACCGTAAGATCGAGGACCAGATCCATGGGGATGGCACCGGCCCGCACTTGGAGGGCTAAATGAGAGGTAGTACGGTACGCTGGCAGGACCACAATCACCATGTCTCGCTGAATAGTGAGCGCTTGCTGCCTGTCCCATGCTGTGGGGGTCACCCACCATGTTTCTGCAGCGTACAGCACTAAGGCAAGAAAACGGCTCTGTAATAGAGGTGGCGAGCATGGGCTGAGGCTCCCCATGTGGGACCCGATAGAGATCGCACTTGGGCAACGAAATGGGCACACCTGGTTCTCAGGAGCGCAAGATGCGCCGTGGGCGGGCCCTGGGGGCTGAAGATCGTGCCCAGGTACATAGCCGAGGCTCCCAGCACAACCCGAATACCCGGTGCCAACTCCAGTGTGCCTCGTGGAAGGGCAACTCCTGCACGAAGGACCACGAGCTGTGTTTTGTCCCTGGCCAGTTAACCCCTAGAAATTCAAAGCCATGCTGTATGGGTACACTAGATTCCTCTCGCGCATCAACCTTAGAGAGATCCCATTTGTCCACATAAGCAACCACAATCCGTCATACAGTACCGAACTTAGAAACCTTGGAATCACCATGACCCACACACTCACTTGGTGGCCACAGTATCGAAGACAACAGTGTTGCGTCTTTCAAAAAATGTGCAAAAACGTGCTTTTAGAGGAACACGAAGAGTAGAAAAGAATGAAATAGCACTCAAAAGTCGTAGAAAAAGGACAATCCAGAAGTGATTTATTCATGTTTTTTTTCTTGTTTTTTCTCTGTACACCGCTCAAGATTTAACTTGTAACCAATATTGTTTGCCAGGGATGATGTAAGAGAGGGCCTTATGGCCCTAATCCTCCCGGGTTGGTTAAATAAACTGTTTCAATCAATCAATCAATCAATCAATCTCTCTCTCCACTGGGTGCTGCTTCCATCCAGACAATAGTCATTAGAGAGTTGTTTGGCTACGAATCGTGTGTGTTGATCGCGGGATCGCGTTGATTCACAAGGAAATGGTTTTTTATTTACCCCTTTTATTATCGCGTATACTGATTACGAATTCATGTGATACGGCTCTTTGTTTCACCCTTCCTATTCTTCTTAGTGCTCCGGGACCAAATTATTGGCCGAAATGAGGCTTGTAATATCGTGCGGTATTGAGCCCCCAAGACTATTCCAATTCCCTGACCCCTCTCTCTTTCTCTCTCCCTACTCCAAAATCCACTTTGCTCCTTCCTCGGATTACAACGCAGCAGGGAGCGAGGGAGCGTGGGCGTTAATTTTCCGGTTGACTCGTTGGTATTGGGCGATAGAGTGTTAACAAGGGTTACTTACACGAGGTTCCCTTCCAATTGAAAACTATCGATTGCCACCTTGCCTTCCTGTTGAAATACTTATTAGCCGCTCGGTTGGTACTCTTGCTCTCAATGAAGAACCCGAGTGTTTCAAGATTACCTCTTCCTAAGGTAAGCCGTTCGCATTTCCTAACATAATCAGAAACTATTGAAAGTGAACATTGTCTAGCTATACGTCAAACTTAGCGTAACGTGGTAGTCGAAGGGTTCGACCGAATTATCGACTCGTGATCCAAATTGTAGCAGTTTTAGAGAAACATGGTGCGCAGGCAACTTCAGCTCGCAGTACGTTCAGCGATTGTTATCGTTCTAGCTACTAAACAAATCTGCTCTTCGCTCGACAGAACAGATCCTGCAGACTATCACGCACAAACTAGTTGTGCGTAAGATGCGGAATTTATTGAGGCGCTCCTACTTATACCACGACTGGGCCTCCGAATGGCATCAACATGCTCTGGGAGGACTGGGACGCACATTCCCTCGGTGCGTTTTGAAGTTGATTATTTTGGAACTATTCCATCATCTTATTTACTCGTTGAACTGCCAACTTGATTTCTCTGACTACGGTCATGTTGACAGTCTCATTAATTCCCTGCAGAACGGTTGCAGCACAAGTAGAAGCGACTCAATAAATTACGAAACAAAGCGCTGAGTGAAATTTTAATTAGTACCGTCCAGTTTGCTCCTTATCAACTATTCAAAAACTACTGGAGAACTTGTGGCTCAACTCGCGCCAATTTCCAACTTGCACTTAGCTCCTCAGCAGCATGGTTTTGTCAGGGGTCGTTCTAAGGTGACTAACCTAGCAACTTTTCAGGATCTTGCACTTTGCGCTATTGGAGGGGGTCATCAGGTGGACGTGGTTACGACCGATTTCTCTAAAGCATCCGACAAGCTGCTTCATAGTGTGATCCTTGATGTGCTCACATCTCTTTGGACCACTTCGTCCATGTATTGCCAGCAACCTCACTGCCCGACAGCTCTCAGTGCGTGTAAGCGGTGTCGTGTCTCACCCTTTTCCTGCCACTTCAGGAGTTCCTCAGGGCTCACATCTCGGCCCCCTTCTCTTCAACGTGGTGATTAATGGCGTTGTTTCCTCCCTGCACCGTACAGAGTTTTTGATATACTCGTATCGAAGCTCTTCATCTCCTTTTAATGACTCCTCAGACTGCCACCTCCTATATGAGTGAATGTATGTGTTGTGTATATGTGTGTTAGTGTTCTGTAGGTTAGGTATTGTGGGGATGGATCCAGGGGGGATGAATATCGAGTAGTCCACCCCTGGACCATCGGGAAGTGTGTGAATGTATTTAAGGTTTGAATGGATGTGTGACTGTGTAAGTTAGTGTTAGGTTAGAGTGAGTTGGGTGGGTCTAGGACGAGGGTCACGTCGGAATGGGGATCGCAGTTCAGGCCGTAAAAGACGGCCTGACACCCTTCTCCATGGCTGGTGCGGGGGCAAGCCCAATCCCCGCACCCCCATGGAGATAAAGCATAGGTGCTAGCAGAACGCCTCTTGGCAATTCGGGCACTGGGGCCTGCCACCCATTCAGATCCTTAGGCTGCTAAAGGTGCTGCCCAATATATTGGGTACCACGGGGGCTTCAGCCCTGTGGCTGGCAGCGAAGAGCTGTTAAAAGTTTGGCGCTGTAGGCTGTGTAGCCATGGGATTGACCTCGTGGGGGGGGGGGGACCGTGGTTTCGCTGGAAATCCCCCCTAGAGAAATGATAGGTGCTGGCTGGAGAGGGGTAAAGGACGTGAGGCTAGGTACCCTCTCCAACCTCACAGGCAATGCCCCAAGCACGACTAACCATGCCACCTCCTCAAACAGAAACTGGATGCCCTCTCTCAGTGGTGTGAGTAGTTAGGGCTATGGCACTTCTGGGAGGAATTAGGTAAAACCCCCCTCCCCAACCACCAGATGACATGACATCACTCCCCCCCTCGCCATATCAGCTGACGACGTCAGACCTCCCCCCCCTCATTCAACCAGCTGGCATAACGTCAGACCCCTGCCCCGCCCAACCATATGGTACCCCCTGCCCCGCCCAACCATATGGTATCCCCCGACAGCATCATCATCTGACGTCATGCCCTACAATTAGACTAGCCTCGAACTCATCTAAATGTGCAGTCATTTCTTTCCATCGTTCCCACTCTCCAGTCATCTACCCCTACTCAATCAAAAGTGTAACAATTCCTAGTAGGAGCCATCTCCGAGGTGGCGTCCCGTCTTTCTAAAGCGCAATACCAGAGAGTTCTCTCAAGCTCCAGCCCTCGTGACACTCTATATGACTCTCGTGCAGCCAACTATGGAGTACGCATCGGTGATTTGGAGTCCTTATTACGAGTGCCATACTGCGCCAATTGAACGCGTCTGCAGGGCTTTCCTACGTTTCCTGGAATATAAGCTCTCCATTCCTCGTGCGAATTTGAACTATGAAGTACTCGCTCGTCGCTTCAGCTTGATGTCTCCTCGTGACTGTCGCCTGTACATTCCTTCGTTGTCTGCCGTCACGTCGGATTGATGCCCCTGATCTCTTGGCCCGGGTCGGTTTTCTCGTACCTCGCCTCTCTTCCCGCTCTGTTACACCTTTTGCCGTTCCATTCACTTCCACAAATCGTTGGTTTTTCCTTATTTATTTATAATTCATTTAGGTACTACCAGTTTACTTTTTTCTTGTAATTGGTTTCGTCCCGTATTTTTCTAAATAAATAAAACTCATGAAACTCGCTGAAGAAAGTTGTGCGATGCGTCTTTCACCTAAGCAGTATGAATCCACTAAGAGTAGAGAGTTCACTTCGAGATAGTCGCTAAGCAGCGGGTAACCAAGCATCGACCAAACAACTATCGCCAGCGTCTACTTCATTCTCAAGAACCAGTCCTCAGTTCGACACCGCAGAGACAAGTCGCGCCGTTCTTTCTCAAAAACTCGTCGACTCTAGAAGCGCACCGTCATTTACAACTATGGCCGCGGACGACTTAATGCCGACGTTTCGTCAAAAGATCCAAATGAACAACCAAGAGCTGTTATTTTTCAACAAAGAAATCGAATCGTGGCAACGTGACTCGAAAACCTGTCCTCGCGACGAGTCCGCCACTTTGGAAGACGTCAGTTTGGCTTTGAGCTCCGACGACGAGGATTTTCAGGACGAAACGACCAAAATAGTCAAAAACGGTAAAACTTGTTTGAAATCCGGCGAATGGTCGAGAGCCGTTTCGCTCTTCTCTTCGGCCGTCTCTTCGAAAATGTCCGAAGCTCGTCACTACGCGAACAGAGCCGTGGGATATTTGAAGACGAACAGGCTTTCTGAAGCTGAGGCGGACTGCAGCCGGGCGATCGATTTGGACCCGAAATGTACGAAAGGGTATTTGAGAAGGGCGTGCGCGAGGAAGAGACTCGGTAAATGTAAAGAGTCGTGCGACGATCTCGAAGCTGCTCGACGGTTAGAACCGAACAACAAAATAATCGAAGCGGAAATCGAAGCTCTCGTCTCATACCGTTTGAATCAAGTTTTAAATTACGATGGAAACAACGACGAAAAACTAGACTTGGCGTTGAAACTCAAAACTCAAGGGAACAAATTGATCGAGTTGGGTAACTACGAAAATGCCATCGAAAAATTCGCGTTAGCCATCAAATTGAACCCGAACGAACCAACCTTTTATGCCAACCGTGCGATCTGTTATATGAAACTAAAACGCTTTCTCCAAGCGGAAAACGACTGTTCGTCCGCTTTGTCGCTCGACCCAACGTACGTTAAAATTTACTTGAGGAGAGCCAGAGTGAGAAAGAGCATGGGCAAATTCCAAGAGGCGAAAGAGGATTTGAATTCTGCTTTAGCGCAAACGCCATCAGATACACACATTTTGGACGAAATCGCCGAACTTAATTTAAAAATAGGCGACGACCCAACGCGTAAAACGACTCAGAAAAGCGAACGCGTTCGACAACCTGAACTTCAGTCAAATAATAAATCAGACAACGAACTAACAGCAACAGATGAAGCCAACCGGTCGAACGTCGTCAATTTGAAAGTTGAACGCACAGCGAGTTCGAAAAAGTCAAAAAATTCGATTTTGAATATCTCCCAGTACGACGTGAGAGAAGTTTTCCCTTTGAAACCAGAACACGCTTCTGCCAACATCTCCGGGCCTCTTGTCAAAGTTTGGGTCGAAGATTCCAAATTTGTTTTGCCGGAAAAGCTCTTCGAAATTCCGGAACGGTTTAAAGAATTGTGCTCGGCTCAGTAGTACTAAAAATGCTTTCATTTTCGTTGTGATTTTCGGATCATGTATATCAAGGCGTGATTGGTTATTATTCATAATGAAAATAAAATCGTTAACTTCGTTCATTTTAAAATGAATTGAAACTATCCAGTAGGCCGCATCGCGCAACTGTCCTTGGCCTCGCGTGCATTCTGTGATTCCGTCTAGTCGAATCGGTTTTTACAACAACGTTCTACGTGAGAGCGGGAGGCTCTTATAGTTCTGGAATTTATTGTGCCGCTCCTACCCATGCCACGACCATTATTGAACAGTCAGTTCCCAAGTGGTTTAAGAGACTGTCTACGTGATTTTTTTGAAAAGGATCGCGTTCACCGTTTTGGAATAATCGGGTAAAAACAGTGAGAAATGGCAATAGGTGAACTGGTAGGGGGTTGAAATTCCGGAATTTCTACAGTAGCCCTAAAATATCTTATGAGTGTTATTAAAGTTTCGTCGTATAGGTACTTGATTTGAATACCGCGATAATTTTTTTAACGACCTTAGTGTTGGGCCCACGAAAGGGGGAGTGTTGCACGAGAGGGCGAGAGTTAAAGATGGCGATGGGTGGAGTGGAAGGGGGGACACACAATGGGACGACTCGTAATATGCGTGAACTGGCGCAGAAAACTGTATCGGAAGGAGATAGTAAACTGTATGGGTGGAGAATAGATATGGGATAGTGTCTGAGGGGACACAGGGATACGAGTGACTTTCGCGAGAGTTCGTAGGTGAATGAATTTGGGAGGAGTTGTCTGTTGTGAAGAGGAATCTGAAATTCGTGGGAGGAAAACCACACTGCAGGGAAATCCGTTGCTGTTGGAAATAACCACGGAGGTGGAATTCCCGCAGGTAGGAAGGGGTATGGGGTGGCAATGGCTTTACCTTTAGGGGAGGTGCGGGCATTCCAAGGTCAAAAACCCAGACTGATTTGCCTTGCGCCGAACAGGGAGTTTAAAAAAAATAAAAGGGAACTCGTTGAGCGTGAGAGGACTGCATCGCACGTTAAATGAATAGTGATTTGAGCCTACAAGGACAAACTGTGGTGGTTGGAGAGAGTAAGAGCTGACCCAAGAGTTGATGGAGGAATGTCTGTATGAACGCTGGGAGACGAGTACATCTGAGCAGAGCAGGGTGTGTTGGAGAAGGAGGTAAATCGAGGGAAGGGAAGGACATTCTGGAAAGTCCACTAGGGGAAATTGGTTGTCGGTGGAAGTTAAACCGAACTTATTCATTTGTCTGGAGAAAAAGGCGGCTGAACACGCAGTTCTCAGACGTCCCCGCGGCATAACATGATAAAGGATCCGAAACTGTTGGGCCAAATGCACCTGGGAAAAAGCCCAACTACTTCAGCCTGTGCCCAACGTCTAGTAATGTTATTGGATAAAATTGCGCTTCTTGTAAATTCTCATGGTTCTTCGATCAAGTACCTATACGATGAGCGTCATATAGATATATATAGAAGCTACTTCAGAAATTCCAGAATTTCTGCTACCATTTCACACAGTTTTCACCCAATAACACTGGGAAACCGGTTAATATCTTTCTCAAAAATTCGTGTGCATTTCTCAAAAATTCGTGTACATTCATCGATCCTCCGTCTACCAATTGCTTAATAATGGTCAGGCGTGAGTACGAGCAGAACAATCCATTCTGAATTGTAAGGCAACCGCTTTTCTCCACCGCGAAGTGGCGTTTTATCGATTTTAAGTCAACTGAGTGAATGATGAATTGAATTAGTAGCAAAAGCCATGAAAAACCAGTGAATTTATGTGGAACTAAGGAAAGTTGTGTGATGCGTCGCTCCTGATCATTCATTATAAATCCTGCTCACGTGATGCTAGCGCTCTCAGATGTACTAAAGCGGTAGCCTGGTAAGCAGCTAAATAACGCTCTTAAGATAATTAGTAGCAACCCCTGAAATTCCGGAATCACAACCATCGGCCTCTGCGGTCTCTCACATTCTTTACTCAATAATTCCAAAACAAAAAACCCTGCAAATTATTACACAATGGTTTATTATTCTCATGAACAGCTTGACGTAGTATTACTGCTCCGAGACCCATCCCATTCGATTCAGCATCGAATACTAGTAAACCATACGAAACATGACCTGGCTACAATGGAACTACAGAAACTAAATATTCCCCCGGCTCCAGGCGCCCGTAAACGTCTGTAGGCATTTATGATCCGTTGGAGGTGTGTGCGGAGGAAGTGGCCTTAACCTTCCTCCGCCCCGTCGGGCAAAAAGAGTCGGGGAAATTGGGACAGGGGCTTCCAGCAAACCCTCGCTCGGCAATTGGCAGGATGTTGCGAGTCCAATGGGCGAAAACGATACCAAACACGGCTTATTTGCGATTATTCTGCGTTTCCTTAATTATTTAAACCATTTTTTGTCCATAACCATCGACTTCGTCCGATCGGATCGCCGACATGGCGGGCACAACTAGATACCAAATGGGATTTTTGTGCGAAAGAACGAATTTTTGAGACCATGTTAAAGGCACAAAACGGCCCAGACGGCAGACGGACACCGCAAATTTGGAATCTCCATGTCTTGAAACGTAAAGTTTCAAATTTTGAGGGGGGGTTGTAAAAGATGTTTCGTGACCGAAAACATAGGGTTATTATTCAGAATGAATAATAAACCAAAACACGATCCTTCTCGAAAACACTCACTTGACAGACTCATGAATTCCCCGTGGCATAAGTGGGAGCAACTCAATAAATTCCGAAAGTGAGCGCTGAATGATATTGGATTAGTGGCTAGAGTCACGAAAACCGCTGAATGTACAGAGGGCCGAAGAAATTGTTGCGCTATGAAAAGAAAAAGGCTCTTTCACTCACGCTATTCACGAAAGCAGTATGAATTAATTTTCATTGGCGGGAAAATGTCGAGAGTAGCACTATAAATTACCAAACATTATATCAGATTCCAGTAACATTTGAGCGGAGTTTATTAGGAAAAAAATTGCGCTATAATCGATTTTTTATATATGTTTGGTGATTTGTTGCACTGCTCTCGTCCCGCCAATGACCATTTTGTGGTAGTGTCATGTCATTTGGAGCTGTCTATAGAAAAAATTGATTCTAAATCGTTGGAGCAAGAAGTGTGTTAGTTTTGGGTGGATTTTTCCGTATCTGATGGGAGTTCAATTAGCCTCTCCTGCTAACAAAGGATTATTTTTGAAGTCAATAGCCCCCTCCCACCCTGGTATGCTACAATTAGTATTCGGTAGCTCTTCCATCTCATCCTTACACCAGTTCATGTGTCTAGAGACTGCGTCTGCTGGGTGCTCAATCAACACAGGTGACAGTTCAATCAGAACTATATTGCCGTAATCCTGTGATCATTGAATCAACATGTATCTATACTGCCGAAGTAGCACTTCTCTTGCTCCCTACATTCATAAAATGGTTCGAACCTACCTAATGGGATAACAACAACCCTGGTTATGAGAGGGGGGGGAAGTAGTTTATTAACCGCTCTGGGCTGTCGAGCACGTCTCTAGATCCTAGCATGGGGCAGAACATAGTGCCCTTATGGTTAGTGATGGGGGGAACGTTGGTTCCCGCGGGTCTGCCACGCCGCTGAGTGGGTGGGGGGAAGCAAGACCACCACCAGCCCCACCAGTGTCCGGTGTCTATACTTCCTCATATCTCATTCGTCAATCAATTCAAGTCTTCATTGCCCCCTCTCTCTCTCTCTCTCTCTCTCTCTCTCTCTCTCTCTCTCTCTCTCTCTCTCTCTCTCTCTCTCTCTCTCTCTCTCTCTCTCTCTCTCTCTCTCTCTCTCTCTCTCTCTCTCTCTCTCACGTCGTTTTGCACCCAACGACAACTTTAAAACGAACCAATCATTAACCAAATCCATTGAGATTAACAAAGCTGACGTATCAAAACTGAGATTTGACACGTAGCCACTGCAGCCGTTCAGTCCTTCCTTGAGTCTGAAGAGATAAATCATTGCTCTGCAGTGAGATTATGCAGATTACATTTACTCTTTGCCTGTTTCAGAGGGAGTTGGTGGAGGGGAGGTTCTCAACCGCGACTCTCCCTCTTTTCAACTTTTTTTTTCTCTCTCTCCCCTTCCTGCTATTTATCGTCAGCTATTCGTTCTGTTCATTAACGTTTTGCGCAGGAAATAATGACTCCCTTACTCTCCCGCTTTTACTCTAACCACTCACTCGCAAGATCAAAATTGAAGTAAAGTTCTTCCATTCTCTCTCTCATCTTCGTTTTTGGTTTTCTGGCTCAGATGTGAATAGTTGGTGGGGGGGGGGGGATTCCCACAATATAAGTGGCACTATACCGAATTTATCGAGAGCCCTTACGGTTTTTAATGCTAGCCACACTGGAAATTGAAACAGTTCGGGGATGTAAATCAAAGGGATGCGTAGAATGAAAAGTACTTCTATTTCGAAATTGTGGATTCGATGACGTAGTTCATAAATTTCTTCACCACAAGCCGGGTGCCGGTACTAATACTGGTTTATATTCCACAACATGATCCGATTTATTATTTCTGGGTCTTCGTTGATACGTATCCCTTAGCCGTAGCAAGGCTGCACGCCAGACCCTCTATATCCATATGTTTCCACACGTTCCTGTGAGCTTTTCGCTTCGATCTCGTGTACTATGTAGTAGTTTATTCCGATACAACATGCGCACTCAAAATATTGAAAGGCTCTGGGGTTGCGCGAAATGGCGTAATAAACAGCACCGGAGCACTGAACGCCACCACAAGGACTCTGAATCGCAGAATTTATATAGAAAGGTCCAACCTCATTCCAATCACTCATACTCACGAAATGAGACGCAAGTATCAACGCAAAAAGGATATTGGAGGGGGGTCCAGCGCGTGGCCTTGTGTATGGCTAAGGGATACATACTTTTAATTTCAAGACTATGAGGCTCTGGGGTTCATTAGAGGCCTGAAAGACAATACGAGTTCTTCCATTAAATAAGATGGAGTTTTTATGTACTTGATTCACGAAGAGTGGGCTCCCAAGAAGTACAGCTGTTTTAGTGGTCGTGGTTCCCCGGGGAGCAGTCATCGTTCAAAAGTTATTAATATCCTATAATCACAAGTTTTGAGTGTGTATTGCCCCTTCTGTTGTTTGATATGTTCTGAAAGGTTTACCAACACAACTATTGGAGGGGCTAGATGTGGAATTTGAAGAATGGATTAACGCGATGAGCGTCTCACACCTTCGACATCCATCCCATTCGAATCAGCGTCGAAAAATACCAGTAGACGATACGAAACATGACCTGACTTCAACGGACCGACGAAAACTACACATACCAGACGTCTGTTGGCATTTGGCAAGACGCGACGAGTCGAGCTGGTGGGTGGCAACATTGCGACGAGGGGGAGTGACGATGAAACGATTAATTTCACTGTATTGTCCAGTTCTTTCGATTGGTAGACTTTGGCTCACTATAATTATTGTGATTTCACTGTTTTCGGCATGATGCAGTCGCACACCTGTGAGACTTGTTCCAACCAACCTCTAAATAAGTGTTGAACTGGGTTGTGGGGGACAAGAGTGGCGAGCGAGCGAGTAGCATGAGAACTTGAGTGACGAATGTTCGTTTAACTGCACGAGAAGTGAGTGTCACTGTGCATTTTGCGTCTGGGAATAGTTGGAGTCTTAGGAGAGGGGATAATGAAGTGAGTATTGGAAGTGAATATTGTTGAAAACCCAAAAAATGATAAAATATGTTATCGGTTTCAGAAATGAACCTCAAGTTCTTTGTTGGCAGCATGCGTAGTTCTGTTTCTCCATAGGCCCTAGATCATAAAGAGCTAGACTTTCTGGGGATTCTGCGTTAGGGTCAAGAGCAACAACTAGTTTATCCTGAGCTGAGCCGAACAAAAATATTGACCTAAATGACTCAATATCCTGCGTCTGATAGTTTTAGATCCTTATGTTCATTCTCTGGCCCATATTCCTCAGTCTGGCAAGCCCTCATTTGGTCTGTATGCGAGCTCGATTTATGCCAACGACGTTTGTGGTTATGACATGACCATTTTGTCTTCCAAATATCGCGTCTTCTCAGTTATTCCGTCTTCTGCTGCCAGCTTTCGACTTTGACCACCACAGTCCTTCCAGCATTTTTATTACAACCTGAAGGACGCGTCGCTAGTTAGTTTCTTCAAGTTCTTTGGCACATTGCTTGGTACTAGCGACGAGGGATATTCTCCATTTTACCACCATGCTTCAACAACACGCCACACATCTGCAATTTCACATTTATTTTCACTCCCCCCTTTATTTATATTTCTTGATGTTACTGGGAAAACCCCAACTGGGCATTTTGTGGTGGCATGCACGAGCTCTTAGTGGGGGCCGAGGTGTTCACTAATGCGGCGTCCCCACCATTCTCGCACAAAACGGTTGCAAGACAACCTTTAGGTCTATCTGTGCAACTTCCTCCAGTTGCAGCTGATGAACCCCAAGCACTTCGAGGCGCACCGCAGCCAGCCCCTCGAAATTCTGTACCTTTGTTCGATCAATGTTGGCCTTAGTGGACAGTTACCTGTAAATATGCTACGTACCATCTGTATACTAGAAGAAGATATCAGGGCACCAGCCAAGGCTGAGGGAACAATGACCGAAGTCGTGACCATTCAGGCCCATATCCCATCTCCCCAGAGTTATTGGGAGTCGGCTTGGCTTTTTTAAAAGGGGTTTCGGAATCTACCAGTCCCCTCCACGAATTCTAGGATCTTTTTCCATTCCGTTTCTCTTTACTTTACCTTTCTTTACGTTATTTAGTATTCTCTCCCCTAGTGTATTGAGTCTAGTACCATACCATAATGGGCATTCCCTAAGAAAGTGTTCTACCGTTTCTATTTTTCCACACGGGCACCTATCGTTGATGTTGGGATTGATGCTGTTGAGAGTCTTACCCACCGCGTAGTGCCCAGATAGCATCCCAGTGATTCTTCGTAGTCTTACTTAAGCTCAGTTCCCAATTGGTTTGCTGCAGGTTATAACTAGTTGTGCCATCTGTATACTATCTCTCTCCAGGCTGAGGGTCTCTCTCGTTCGCTCCCTGGAGAGTCTGACAAACAACCTTGACTGCCTTTGGCTTGGCACATCCCGCCGATAGGCTGTGCTGTACATCTCTCCCCCCCCCCCCACTTACCAATCTTCTTGGTGGTCCCTGCGAAGACTGCGATTTTCAGACTTTATGTCGAGTTATTTATATTTAGAAGGTGTAGTTTGTTTATCCGTTACTTTCATTCATTGCGGTGGACCATTACGATCACGTTTGTTTTTATTCTTTTAATATGCAGTCCGCATGTCACTTTTTAGGGAAGTTTTCCTTGTGCGTACCATTACCACGTCGTGCGGTAACTTAGAGTATGGCGTATGTTGATTGGGTTTTGTCGCATGTTGCGTTGATTGTTGTTTAAATTACACAAAAGCTTAAAGATGAGGCGCAAGAAATATCTTCGTTGGCGATGAATTAAGTTGCCTTGTAAGACCTTGTAAGGGCCCCGGAGAAACGGTGGGAAGGTGGACTAGACTACTCCTGCGAAACCGTAGTAAAACTATTAAGGAGGAGGAAAACGGGCTCCTTTGGAAGAGAGCTAAGACCTTTCCACTTAAAGACGTCGGGGCCCACCATAATTGGTTGAAGGGACCAATAGGATTACCAACTCTCCATTCAATTCCGCTCCTATCTACTGCAACCGCTACATTAATCTCCCTTTGAGCCACCTCCCATGTGAACTAATCATCGTTCATCCTGAAACACCTTCCACTTAATTAATCAAGCCATTAGACCGTAAGCCTTGGAAATCCGAGTCTAAAATTAATCTCTTGCTTTGAGCGAATTTGTGATTTCGAGTTTACCCAAGTGATGCATCCTGAGACACGAAAAATAACGACTTTTTATTGTCTCTAAATTTGATATTTTGCATAGAGACATTGAATAAAAATTGAACTATTTGAGACGAATGGAGAATAAATCACACCTTCCAATTTGGATCGGGGCGTGTGGAGAAACCAAACATTCATTGCCACGTTCAAAAGAAATGGTTCATACTATGAGTACAACAGAGTGTTTGGTACACAAATAGTAGTAGGCGTTTGAACAGTTCTCTACAGTTGAATGTGACTGAGGGAGTCAAGAATGATTTCAAACTCCGAACAACTTTCCTTAGCGCCACGTGCATGTGATGCAACTGGGCAACCATCCACCTCATGCCCTCAGTTCCATCTTTAGCACCCGTGAAGGTGTTATTCCCTGATAGGACGTGCTCACCATTTGTTGAATCAAAATAAAAGGCAATGCAAACTGAAAGGGGTGGACTGTAAGAATGGTAAAATGAAATTAATTTTAATAATAACGAGAAAATAAATGAAGGGCAGGTTACATTGAACAACGAAACAAACTGAAAGTTCTCCTGGTCTGTTGAAATGAAAGTGAGTGACGCACTGTTTGGCGACAGTAGAACTGGCCACCTTGGTCACTGAAGTTACAGTAATTTGGACGAACTTCAACCCAAAAAACAACTAAAATGGAAATTTCGGGGTCGCGAAGTCGTACTGAGCATAGCACGCTGGTAAAGCCCGGTAGCAGTGACGCTGGCGATCACAAACGACAGACTGGTCGTGATCAGTGAGGCTGAACCTAAAGAAGATTCGGGTTGCTCGAAGGGTAGAGGAGTCTGGCTGGCCAAAGGTTGCTGTAGATTGTCGAAGAAGGCGAGATTATGTTTGACGCGTGAACACCATTCTCCCTCCTGAGGTCCATCCGTGCAACCTCCTTTGGCCACTGTTGAGGGAACCCAAGCACTCTGACTACCCAATACATGCTCCGCAAACTCTCGCAGAATATGCAACTCTGCACCTATGACTTACCGATCTTGGCCAGGTGGTACCTCAGTGGACAGTGGCCTGTGAACAGACTACATACCATTTGTATACATTTCCTCTCCAAACTGAGGATCTCTCTTGTTCCCTCCCTGGAAAGTTTAACAAATAACCTTGGTTTCCTTTGGCCAGGCTCATCCGACCAACGTGCAGCCCTGCACTTCTCCTCACACTTGCGAAACTCCTTCCAGTGGCTCCACCTTGACTGCGTTTGGCCTGGCACATTCTGCCAATTGGCAGCCGTGCTCTTCTCCTCCCTGATGGAGTGGCTCTTAGTGGCTCACGTCGCACTAGGAGAAGCGCAGATCCCCCTCTCGGCAATTTGTCAGCCTCCTCATTCCCTTCTATTTCTGTATGACCTGACACCCAACACAATGTCAATGTGCTGTTCATCTTCAGGCCAGCCAGGCATTCCCAACCAGCCCGTGTATCCCAATGTGATGGTGTAAGAAGCCAGGACCTTGAGTGCAGCCTGACTAGTTCTCAGTTCATTTCAACTTGGTAGAACATAACTCCACGTTTTACTTTGTAACGTGAAATTAAAGAATCAGGACGAATGCGCGGTTCGGTGGGCAGTAAATCGCTAGCGTCAGATAGCGTCTTGGAGCTATCAGTCGTCCAGGGTAGCCCATCAAAACCCACTAAGCTATTTGCCGCGAAACCGGGCGATACGATACCATCTTCTTCTTTTCTTCCGATTATTCTGCTCTCGTCCGTCGTCCAGCGACAAATCCTCGAATTCCCTGCTTCCCGAATTTATAAAATTTCGTTTGGTACTGAACACTACGACTCCGGTGAGGTGTTTATTTCATGGGCATGCCAAATAAGTTGGCCCAAAAGACATTTCTAAGCCGTTTTCATTTCATTATCAGTTGTTCACTTTCTTTTAGATTTTGGTTTATTATTCATTCTGAATAATAACCCTATGTTTTCGGTCAAGAAAAATTTTTTACAACCCCTCCTCTAAATTTGATACTTTACGTTTCAACACATGGAGATTCCAAATTTGCAATGATCGTCCGCCGTCCCCCGTCCGGGCCGTTTTGTGCATTTAACGCGGTCTAAAAAATTCGTTCTTTCGCACAAAAATCCCATTTGGGATCTAGTTGTGCCCGCCATCTCGGCAATCCGTTCAGATGAAGCCCATGGTTGTTATGGGCAAAAAATGGTTAAAAAAATTTACGAAACGCAGTATAACACGGGAACTACAACGGAAGTCAACGTTTCGTCGTTAGTACTCCCTCCCTCCCGTCATATCAAACTCAATCACCCGCCCGCTCGACTCGCAATGCCCTTTCGACTCCTTTTGCCCGACAGGGTGCCAAGGCCACTTCCTCCGCACACCCCTCCATTGGATCATAAACGCCTACAGACGTTTACAGGCGCCTGGCGCCAGGGGAATATTTAGTTTCCGTAGTTCCATTGTAGCCAGGTCATGTTTCTTATGGTTTACTAGTATTCGATGCTGAATTGAATGGAATGGGTCTCGGAGCAGTAACACTAGATCCAGCTGTTCATGAGAATAATAAACCATTGTGTAATCATTTTCAGGGTTTTTATTATTAGTGCCATTTCTTTTACTAGCCGAACAGAGCTATATTCATTTTTTGTTTAATTAAATTAGCTCCATTTATTTTATTAACTCGTATAATTTTCATTTGTTGGAATCTACCAGGGCTCATGGGTTCCTACCCGCGAGGGTAATGAACTCATACCTTGAGGGCACCACTTACACAGCAGTAGAGCTTAAAGTTCCAGAATTTATTGAGTGCTCGTATTCACGCCTTGACCATTATTGAGCAATCAGTGCACAGGTGAATTATGACTCTGTTAACACGATTTTTGTCAGAAGGGTAGTGCTTTTTATCGAGTAAAAACTGGGAGAAAATGGTAGTAAGTGAAAAAACACTGCAAATTATTACACAACAGTTTATTATTCTCATGAACAGCTTGACTTAGTATTACTGCTCCGAGACCCATTCCATTCGATTCAGCATCGAAAAATACTTGTAAACCATACGAAACATGACCTGACTACAATGGAACTACGGAAACTAAAAATCCCCCTGGGGCCAGACGCCCGTAAACGTCTGTAGGCATTTATGATCCGATGTAGGGGTGTGCGGAGGAAGTGGCCCTAACCTTCCTCCGCCCCGTCGAGCAAGAAGAGTCGGGAAATTGGAACGGGGACTTCCAGCAAACCCTCGGCAATTGACACAACGTTGGGAGGCGAGCGAGCGGGTGATTTTGATGAGACGGGAGGGAGGGAGTACTAACGACGAAACGTTGACTTCCGCTGTAGTTCCCACAAGTTCTTTCAATTAGTTGACTCGAAGAATTACTATAATTTCCCTATACACAGTTGTACACGTCTGATACTCATTCCATTCGACCCACGATGTAAAAATACCTTGAAAACGATACGAAACACGGCGTATTTGCGATTATACTGCGTTTTGTTAATCTTTTTAACCATTTGTTGTCCATAACAACCATGGGCTTCATCCGATCAGATTGCCGAGATGGCGGGCACAACAAAATACCAAATGGGATTTTTGTGCGAAAGAACGGATTTTTTAGACCACGTTAAAGGCACAAAACGGCCCAGACGGCGGACGGACATTGCAGATTTGGAATCCCCATGCCTTGAAATGTAAAGTATCAAATTTTGAGGGGGGGTTGTAAACAATTTTTCCTGACCGAAAACATCGGGTTATTATTCAGAATGAATAATAAACCAAAACGGTGGCTGAGAATCCAGAATTTCTGGAGTTGCTATAGTGGCCCAAGACAATGGAGGTCTTTAGTCTGCAGAAAGAAAGTGTATGGATAGAACGCAGCCTGTTCATGAGACAGCGTCTACCAACGTACCACCTGGCCAGGTCGGTAGTACAGAGTAGCACGTTCTACGAGGCATCGATGGAGTCAAAGGAGCAAGTACTGCGTCCGAACAAAGGGCTGTCTGAGGCACGCTGTAGTATTTGGTGAGAAGCTAGCGAGAGGATGTTGCGTTTTGTGCGGGATCGGTGGGGACGTCGCACTAAGAATGGGCGCCAATGCCGAGGCCTGGTGTTGGGTGGAAGGGGGCAAATCAAAAATAAATTAAAAAATACCCGGGTCACAAACCTCGAAGCGTTGAGCGCTACCAGTCTCTGAGTTGAACTTCAAAGTAATTTCTGCAAGGTTCATACAACCTAAGTGAACAGATAGTACTAATTTGATTACCGCACCTGGGCCTGAAGAAAGCGTTATTTTTTTGGGCGATTTCCTTCAAAGTTGAGGACGGAAACCTGATTCGAGGGTCCAAGATGAAAGGGAACGTTGCTCACGTTTTTATTCAACTCCCAAACAAAGTTGAAACCTCTTGAGGCCCATAAGTGTGGATCTCGTTCGCTGACAAAGTTAACATTTAGAACAGAAAGCAAAAGGATTAATGTTTCGTCGGTGGGTGGTAGAACGGTTATTTGTCAGACGTACAGTTCATCCCCTCAGGCTTCGTGGAACTCCCCAGTCATCAGCATTTATAACTGAGTTGTATCCGACCGGTGACTTAGTAAATTGAAAACAAAGATTACCATATTACACGCTCCCTTCGAACGATTTTATTCAGCGGTGAGGGAACGATGAGAGAAGAAATCTTAGATACGATGCCAAGTAGGTATCACGATTTGCATACTGTAACGAACCCTCCAACCTCGCTCTCAATTACGGGACGCAAGTTAAAAGAGGGTTCGGTACTAGGGCTCTCTTGCCCCGTGGCTTTTGTACGGCTATCCAATCGTACAACTTCACTCGGTTTCGCTGAATGAGTTTACTCAATTAGAGGCCTAAATGAAACTCGTTGACTTTTCCATTTCCGACGCTCCTTCAATCGTGAAGAAGAACGTCACAAACCGATCGCTGGTCAGTTGTTTGGAGAAGCGTTATCGTTTCACAGTTTCGTGCCTGTACCGCTAGATGCATGGAGGCTGGTTGTTCATTGATTAGGCGTGCTGGAGTTTTGATGGTTGTGGGTTTCCTGTCGGGGCCAGCTTTGGCACACATCTGGCACCTTAACTACCTGAGCATCTTCACTGTGGTATGGTACGGTGTGGCAACATGGTGGGTGTCTCCCACACCTTGTGATTGACACGCTGGCTGTCGTACCATGTCACATCTCGCCCTTCGGACGATGGCGGTGACCACCTCCCCCTTACGCTAAACCTCGTACTGGATCTGGCGCTGTGCTAGTCTTGAGTGCTCAGGGAGTCCCTCCAGACCCTACTCCCCGAACTCCAGTGGAGGGATTTGGCAGGGCATAATCTTCCGAACGATCATGGACTGGTGACAGTCCCAGTGGGACTGATGTCCCCCAGGGCGGGCCCCTGCACAGAATCCTCTTCTCAGTCTTGGAGAAACTGTGCATGGGGTGGTGACGGACGTCCACGCGACCTTCCATGAGCGGCTGCACTTCTTCAGACGCTGCACCTTCAGCGAATGTCCTCTTTGCTTGCTGCCTCTACGACGACGCTCAAGCGCGCGCTTAGCTTTCTCCCGTGTTAAGAGCTGCCCTCTTCCTTTCTAGAAGAGCGGCAGTCCGCCAGCTTAACACCTTTGCGCAAGCGTGGGTAATAAACAACGTCAAACCGACAAGGAGGTTGTGGTGTGGTGGGGGAGGTTAAGTAAGCAGTGGTGATAAGTCGGAGGATGTGGTGGAGCTGACCATATGATGACTTCAATACCATAATGTTAAACAGCTGATTAGAAGGTAGGGCTGATTCTGAAATACGTCATCTCAATTTGATTTAGACAACTAATGTCATAGTGACATTTGGATGACAAGATCAGTTGAGGGCTTAGCTTAGCATAGT